>CAJQUN010000120.1:0-1200000 GCA_907163345.1 Haberlea rhodopensis | reverse complement strand
AAAAACAGGGCATATTCCTTACCCAGATTTTCGAACACCCTTCTTTACATGCTTATTTCCTCAACATAAAACATGCAACATGCTCAAGGAAAAATACAGATAGACTCACAATAACACCATAAAAGCATTTAAATCAAAGGTTTCAAGAAACCTAATCTAACATGCCGTTTTCTCGCCACCTAAAAACATGTACTCCAACAAGTTTAAAACAAAAACAGAGCATGGTTTCTCACCCTACTTTGCTCCGATTTTTGAAGGGTTTCCCGGCGATGAAAAGGGGCAAGCTCCTCAGATT
This sequence comes from Haberlea rhodopensis, assembly GCA_907163345.1. Classification (NCBI taxonomy): domain Eukaryota; kingdom Viridiplantae; phylum Streptophyta; class Magnoliopsida; order Lamiales; family Gesneriaceae; genus Haberlea; species Haberlea rhodopensis. The sequence continues at coordinate 1,199,705 of CAJQUN010000120.1, read as the reverse complement.
ATTGCTTAGCAAGTGCTGGTGAGGAATTGGGAGAGAAGGGTCGAGATTTGGGATGGCTGAGAGGGGTCAAATGATTGAGCCAAGTGGGGTGTAAAGTCAGCAAGTGTACAGGTTGATTGGCATGGGTTGGGGGGTGGTTGGGTATTGGGTGGTTTGATGTGTTATGTTTTGGTCCCGGTATTTAGCACGATGTATAAAAATATCCTCACATGATAATTATAGTATTTTCTCAAAAAAATACTTCAATTCCCGTTAACATGCTTTACCCAAAACAAACAACACATACCCCAAATAAACATGCCACGACCCCAAAAACCCAACATATATCACATACACCCTGAAATGAAACTCCCCAATAATACTAATCCAAACCCATGAATTAACACCCAAATCATCATAATTAAACTCAAAGGATTAACATCACAATAATCATTTCGGGGATATCACAAACCCAACCCTGGTTCTCGACAAAAAGCACCTACAAAGACAACCCCCAACACATGAGCATAACACAATTCATATTCAACATAATATGAAAGTAAGGCATAATGCAAATCTTAAACACAAGCCCTTCCTGTATTTTCAGCATTTATAACGCCCATTGGTTGTCCCTGTACCATAATTCATAATAAAAACACATTATAAGAATATATGGTTTCATAAATAAATGTCATGACATCCTTCCTCCTTAAATCCTTATTTCAATCCTGAGCCCTTATCATTAGTACATTTTAATGCTTCTTGCTACTCCATGTAAGCGGAATTCTTCCTCGCTTCCAATGGACCTTAGCGTAAGCAATTAAAATCCTTACTAAGATAACCTTGACTCGTGAAATACACCTCTTATATTTCACAACATACATATGCAAAAACAATGCATAATAACATGTATCATAACCTTAATGCACCACATTGCATTCATCATGCGTCAAAAAGACAAACATAAAGCACATGTTACCGTTGGGATGCCCGTACGTCGCTTACGTACCTTTCCAAAAGATAGAGGAGTCAATCGACTTCATCTCCTCGGTTGTGATGGCACCTGGGATGGTTCTACATAGCCACACAATACAATATTAGGCACCTCATAACATTCCAATATCAAAACTTTAACAAAATATATCAATTTAAATTTTTCAACATTCTGGGTCTCTCGATCGATCGGCCCCTTTTCCCGATCGATCGAGAAGACGCCTAAAATCAGAACCAAGATTCTGCCTCGCTCGATCGATCGAGAAGAAATGTCGATCGATCGAGATGCCCTGTTCGAGAAATGCTAACCCAGAATTCTCGAACACCTATATTCATACCCTTCGATCTAGCATAAAACATACACCACATGTTTGAACAATTATGCTAGCAATTACAATACACTACTCCGGGTGTATTCATACCAAATTTACACCCTAAGCATAAGCCTACATGTATAAACGTCGATCATTTAAACAAGTACTGGATCAACTTTTCTGGAAACAGGGTGACATATTCATTTCCAGATTTCTTGAGCACCTCACTTCATGCTATTAAACCTATCACATATAGCATAAAGAAAGCTCGAACAAACATGCCATGGGATTCACAAAACTACCATGCATATTTTCACATCAAAGTTTTACCAAAACCTAAGCTTGACGTGTATGATAATACCTTCATAAAAACACTCCCCACACATATATTTCCAGAAAACAGGGCACTTGAACCTTGCCCAGAATTTTCGAACACTACCTTTCACATGATTAAATCCTTCACATAATACATGCAACATGCTCAAGGAAATATACTGGTACCTTCAACAAGCTACCATACACGAAATCACATCGAAGGTTCGACCAAAACCTAAGTTAGCATGCTTCAAATATTCATGGTAAAACCCTTCTTAACATGAAAAACAGAGTACTACCCTGCTCGGATGTTCGAGGAACCCTTTTCTCTACTACAAATCTAGCACATAAAGCATGCAAGTTTCTTAACTAAACATTCTAAGGGCTTCACAAACATCACATAAAGGTATTCGTAACAAGATAACATCATACCCTAAACTAGCATGCCAAATCTGCTACAAAGAACAAGCATGCCAGGAAACTGAAAACTGGGAAAAAATGTGACTCCTCACCACTTTTGCCCTTCGATTTTCTATATGAAAAGAAGAATGAAACCCGATCACTTTTCTCCTGGAACTCGACCAAGTTGCAGAGAGATGAAGGGAAAAAGAAGGGAGCTTTTTGGAAGAGGCAAGATGAAAATATCTTCAAGTAAAGTTGCTTGCTTAGTCATCTGCTTTCCCAGAAAAACAGGGGAGGGGCGTGGGTTAAGTCAAGTGGGGGTGGGGTGGTTGCATGTAGGGTGGTTTTGGGGTGTTTAATTGTGTCCCGGTATTTCATACGATGTATAAAAATATCTTTCCTTGATATTTTATTATTTTACCATATCATCACAACAATTAAAAACACCTAACATGCTCCCTAAACCACATCCTCAAAATAAATAAATCACTCCCACATAAAATACGCCTTTAGCACATAGGCTCACAATTAATAACCTTTAATTGTATGCTTACCCACATAATCATTTCGGGGATATCACATCACCACTAATACCTGACATTTCCCACACACAAAGACAACAACAGTGTGATGTCCTGGGATTATTAGTGTTAATCCCGGAGGGTTATTAATCCTTAATGGATTTTTATTGTGGCAATTAGGAATTAATTGTGGTTTTGGTCTCCCGAGTTTGTTAAATCGGGCATTTAGGATCGTTGGATCCAAAGGTTGAGATTGTATTCTCAATTTGGTGAAAAACCTATGATTTAGGTTTTTGGTGAGAATCGGGATCCGGGATGCATTCGTTGCATGTTGGGAATTTTGGTTATTGGTATGATTTGATCGGAGTGGGTTTTAATTATTTAATTAAAACATGACTAATGTGAGTCTTAATGCATAATTGGAAGAGGGGTTTTGAAATGTCATGTTGGGCATAGTTTTCATACCATACAATTATCTAATACATGTTATAAGATATTAAAAGAACCATTCCCCCTCCTTTACATCTCATCCACCCCATTCTATCACCTTTATGTCTTGACCTTGCCATCACCTCATCCAAACCCACCATTTTTGTTTCTCAACATGAAAGGAAGGAGAAAGCTTTGGAAAAGAGCCATTTTCATGATTTCTTGCTAGAATCTTGAAGCTCAAAGGGTAAGCTACAAACCTAGCAAAGTTTGTTGTATATTGGTTGGTTTTGGTGTTGGATCTTGGGGTTCAAGGGGTTGAACTTGTTCTAACATTGTTGTATGTGTTGGGGGTTAGGTTTTGTAGTGTTTAGATGGTTTTTGGTTGGTTTTATGTTGTAAATTGAAGTGGGTTTGAGTTGTAGGTGATTTGGTGTTGAAAGGAGCTCATTCTTGGAGGTTTCTCGCGTTTACAGGGCTGCTCGATCGATCCGAAAATATTTTCGATCGATCGAGCATGGCAGAATGTTTTTAGTGGCTTTGGAGCAGTTGACCGATCGATCGGAGGGTGATTCTCGATAGATCGAGATGAAATTTCGATCTATCGAGATGGCCAGTATGTTGGTGCCCCTTTTGTTTTTTCTTGGCTCTTTTTGGGTGTCTTGCATGCTTCGCCCCGGGTTATTTTAAAAGGTTAATTGTCATGGATTGACAATATTTTTGGGGTATTATGCATGCTTAGCCGGGAACTTTTATAATTTGGTTATCATCATGGATTGACGATACGATTTGGTGTTGTGATCGTACTAGGGCACGTGATTGCATGCCTATGTTTAATTGTGAAATATTTATGTGTTTTAGCACATGTTTCTCGGGGAATGGAACTCAAGCCAGGCTTGACATGGACTACGGAATTCTAAGGTACGTTTATCGTACGAGCATAGCCTTAATTATATTTTGCAAGTGAAATGCATGAAATATATATATATGAAATGGTTCATGGAAAATGGAAATGGAACTTGGTTGCGTTGTTTTAATTTACATTGTGAAATGCATGGTGCCGCCTTGTAGCAAGCAAATAGTGGGGTGTGGTCGCTACGGAGCGAACACCGGTTAGTAATGCCGCTACTCTTGAGTGAGCAAGGAAAATGTGATATTTAACTAGATATCTAGGATATCTGTATTTCATTCCCCTATTGGTATTGAAGTGGAACAGGGACGTGATTAATCAGTGTAATGATTAACTGGATATCTGGAATTTGATGGTTTTGGTTGTTTTGAGAACAGGGACAATACAGGGAATCCCGGATGAGGATAATGCCATCGAGGGAGTATCTTTTAGAATTCATTTGCATTTACATTTCTGTAAATTATGAATTACATTATTGTGATTATTGGATTTAGTGCATTGGTATGCTCACCCCGTGTGGGGGTTGTCTCTGTTGAGGCAGGTGTTACAGGTGTAGCAGCAGCTTTGGAGTCAAGCTCGGGCTGTTGATTTGAGGTACTTCCAGGATCGAGGTATCAGAGCTGGTTGAACAAGTGCATAGATCCGGAGTTGAGATCGTGCTGTGCTTGGGAGGTGCTTCCAGGATTGAAGTGCCAGTAATGGTATCCGGTAGAGTGTTTTATACATTAGATACACGCGTGTTCATTGGGTGCTCTTATGTGAGTACATTTTACGTGTATATGGAATGTATAAATGGGCTACGACTCTTCTCTATTCATTCATGGTTGCATGCAATTAAATATGGAATTGCCAAATGAACTGAGAGCATGTTAGTGTATTATAAGGGTGCATGTTACCTAAATAATCGTGGTTGGGGAATTTGAATATTATGCGGATCAAATGCAAGAAATTTTCTGGATAGCATATGGTGTTGCACTTGCACATGGCTTTTCCCCGTGATAGTATGATTATATGCACTCATGTTATGGATTAATACACTAATAACGGGTTAAGGGCACGGGGGTCCTTACATTAGTGGTATCAGAGCAGTGGTTAGCTCTTTGGGGCTGCTGAGGGCCTAGGAAATTGTTAATGGGAATGAGAAGCATATACTTATGCATGATGGTAGTTAGTGTTGCGTGACACAACTATATTGCTTATGTGCGTTTATGATATGTGTTCATAATTGGAATATGTTGTGGTTAACCATGGTGGTTGCAGGGTTATGTGAGACATGGACTATGCATTACGGTTGCATAGATATACATCGGAGTGATGATTTTAATGCTTGTCGCTAAATGTTGAAGCGATGGTAAAATTCCGCATGTCACATTTGAAGAGAGGTGCGTTAAAATACACTCATGGCGATGTTTATTGGAATACAGGTTATGCATTACGGTTGCATGCATGGCGTAGCGATGTGAATACTTGTCGCTTTATGGCGTAGCAATGTGAATACTTGCCGCTGTCATACCGTAGCGATGAGAGAATATTTGCCGCTGATATGAAGCGAAGAACACGACCGCTGTCATATCTTAGCGAGGGATATTATTTTCCACTGGTATGGTCGAAGAGAGGGGTATTTCCGCTGTCATGTAAAGCGAAGGGTATTTCCGCTGTCATGATTAAATGAGGTGTAGTGGCGCCGCTTGACTACCACCGCGATGAAGAATATTTGTCGCTATAGCGAGGTATATTATGCCGTTGGTAAGTCGAAGCGAAGTAGCGAAGAGGGATATTTGCCACTTCTTAGTGAGGGATATCATGACGCTATTCTATTGGCGATGGTTCATTCCGCCGGGTATTTTATTGGCGATGGTACATTCCGACGGGTATTCTATTTGGCGATGGTTCATTCCGCCGGGTATACTATTTGGCGATGGTTCATGCCGCCGGGTATTCTATTGGCGATGGTTCATACCGCCAGGTATTGTATAGCGGCGGTGCATTCCGCTACACCTATGATGATGGTTCATACCGCCGGATATCTATAGCGACGTTTTATGCTGTTGACTCTATGGCGGGAGATCATGTCGCGGATTCTATAACGATGGATTATACCGCTATGTACGTAACACTGGATTATGCCGCCTACGAGCGATGGGTGCTGATTGCGTACCACTGTTGAACAACGGAGACAGGTTTGCAGCTATTTTGTTAGCGATGAGGTATGGCATATTACTATTTTTATTAGCATTATTGTGAATACTATGTGTTGTTTTATACCGTTATGTGTTTGACGATGAGATTATGAGTGTCGTGTATCGACAGGTACCGTCATATGTTTGACGATGTCATGTGGGATGTTTATGTGGACGCGTGGCGTCGTTTTGGTGAATAATACATTCATGTTTATGTATTTGGTTGTATGGTTTGAGTGCCGATGATGAGCACATGGTGGAGCCTGGGTCACTAGTTGACGAGACCTTTTGCCAAACAGGTTTGTTCAATAGAACATTGGATGCATTGTACCGGTGAGTGTACCGCATCATGTTATAGAGGTAAACATTTGTCGAACAGTGATACCCTTGGGTATGCTCGCGGGGATGGCTAAGGCCAAGTAATGGTGGTAAGAGTAGTCATTGAGGAAACTACTCGCTTGTTGTTGTGATGTGGTGTAGGCATGATCACACCCACCCTGAGCGTGTGGAATAAGTCCTAATGGATTAGGATTGCATCGTAATTGAGCTAGGACACTGGGTTGTCCATTGTGATTTGGTGTTTTAGAGATATGTTGGGCGATGACCCACAACTCTAATTGTTTGTACGGTATGGTATACCGGGATGGGGTGTGTGTCACGTTGATAGGTTGGTATGAGCTTATGGGGCCAACGAATCGTTAGTCAGGTATTGTTGTAGTACATTAGTGTGCTTGTGATAGCCATTATACTGCTCGTTTGATTCGAGCTGGGTGAATCGTATGGTGATACGATAAGGGGTTTGGTAGACTTTTGTAGTCTCCTTGTGGCACGATGATTGAGGCAGGGAGTACCTCACGGAGACGTTTATACGTCAAATGTTTCTAGGGACTTGTTTTGGGACAGCTCAATTTGGTTGGGAATACCAGCGTGAGTGTCAACGAGTCGTTGTTAGCTCTGTTTGAGCATTCTTGCATATGGCATGCAATGGGAGTCACAATGGGCTGTGAGATATAGTTAGTGGGGTGACACTACTATATTGATTTTATCTCTTGGAGAGATTTGGATTGTGCTGTCATGGAGACAACTGGTATTGGTTGAGGGTTGATTGTGAATCAACCGGGGTAAGCCCTACTAGTGTTGGACTATGTGATGGCTTCGTACTTTCGGTGAGACGTTCGAGGATACGACTCATGGGAAATGCTCGTTTTTGGGGAGTAATATGATATTAGTACAGAGCATCTTTAGGATGAGTATACATGGAGTATACGTGTGACGCCCCGAAATGATTAATTTCAATTAAGGCATTATTTATGTTTATATGATTAATTATGTGGATAATTGATTTACGTGTTGAAATTAATTATCATGATGAAATGCTTAGTCACATGATAGGCATGACCCGGGGGTTACGTTTCAAGGTGCATGTTATGCATGATAGGAAATGGGGTTAACATGATTTAATTGTATTGATTGGGAATTATGAGGAAAACATGATTTAGTGAAAGTTTAATACATCTTTGTAAATGCTTTTAAAATACCATGTTGGGGTATTTTATACATCATGTTAATTTGGGGTACAATTTTAATAACCCCACTATATTCCCCTTTTATCCCATTTTCCCTTAACTTCTTCCCCACCACTCAAAAAACCCCAATTCTCTCCCAAAGCCCTAACCTCACCCCATTTTCGAAATCCCTCAAAGGAGGAAGGAGGAAACTCCACAAAACTTGTGTTTGTGTGATCTTTGTTAAGATTTGGAGTCTTCAAGAGAACCATCCCAGGTACCCACAACTTCGAGAAGATAGAGTTCTTCAATTTCTCCACTTTTCGAATTAAGGTACGTAAGAAGCGTACGGGCATCGGACGGTAGCACACTCCTAACTCTGACTATGCATTAATTGCATAAGTATTTACGATGTTTATGATGATGTTATGATAAATGAAGATGATATGATGTTTATAATGATGATTATGATAAGCAAGTTTATGATGATGATGTTATGATAAATAAAGATGATATGATGTTTATAATGACGATTATGATAAGCAAGTTATGATGATGATGATTATGATGATGAAGTTTATGATGATGATTTTGATAAGTAAGTTTATGATGATGGGATACGATGTTATTATGTGGTAAGACGCCACGGGGTAAGATGCCCATATGGCAAGAGGCCATACTCCTATATTATGATCATACTATGATTGCATAAGAATTTACGATGCCATGGTGGTGTACATAATGAATAAAAATGATAAGATGTTTAAGATGATGTTATGATAAGTAAGCCCATGATGAAGATGATTTGATAATGAATCAAGATGATAAGATACTTACGATGATGTTATGATGAATAAAGATGATTTTATGATGAATAAAGATGACAAGATGCTTAAGATTATGTTATGATAAATGATGATGATAAGACGTTACTATAACGATTATGATGAGACGATGATGTCTATAAGATGATAATGCTTATATGATAATGATGTTTACAAGATGATGATGTTTATAAGATGCTATGATGTTTATGATGAATATGAAACTATGCTCTTAAGAATGGTTGAATGTCCGGTGGTTATTATGGGCAAGCGAGGAAGGTCTTGCCGCTCACATAAATGAGCGATGGGGTACATCCGCTATCAAGGTGTAGCGATGGGTATCATCCGCTGAGCGATGGGGTACATCCGCTATCAAGGTGTAGTGATGGGTATCATCCGCTAAGCGAGGGGGTACATCCGCTATCAAGGCGTAGCGAGGGGTATCATCCGCTGAACAAAGAGATACATCCGCTATCAAGGTGTAGCGATGGGTATCATATGATGTGTTATGTCGAGCGAGGGGGCCAATTATACCGCTGTCATAATGGAACCCGGACAGTCCCATTTCTAATTAACATAGTTTGTTGTGAGCATATATGTGAAGTATGATGTTTAATCATTTATGGCAAGAACTAATGATTTTATGCATGACTATGAAACAGGGACAACCAAAGAGGGTTAATACGATTAACCAGGAAGTATATGTTATCAATTACCTTAATGCATTTATTTATATGCCATTTCCTTATGATTATTAAGTAAAGATGTATATGCTCATGATGGGTTGTTCCTGTAGGTACACCTTTGGACTAATGGACTAAGGGTCGGGTTGAGGCAGTGAGCTTTGAGAAGCATGGAAGAAGTTAGGATGCAAGAACTTTTGGATAGTCTCTACTCTAGGAGTAGAATAATTCTATCGCCCTAACATTCATTTTGTGAATGTAATTATTTTAGCTTTTAAAATTTCATTCTCGGCCCATAATTTTACTAGCTCTAAGCTACAACCGAAATCCTAAGACGTTATAAATGCATGTTTAGTCCCTAATAGGTAATTAAGACGATGTCAAGGTAGGAAGACCCTACAATACGAGTTTCAGATTGGTAATAGTTGCAGGGATGCGCTATTCTGAATCAGTCATCTTTTGTTGGTTCCGGGATATGTTTTGATATAAATATATCTAGGTTTTCCGAACGGTAGTTCGAAGTTGGAGTCATGAGTTCATGACATTTTCCTTGTGAGGAAGGCGGTATTGTTATACCAATTAGTTGAGTCTTATGGGAGATTCGTTGTTTTGGTTCGTGTGGTGTTGATGTTGATGTTGATGTTGAAATCACACCCTTTGGATTTTGTTTGTCAACCATCATTCTCCGTGGAGTGAGAATAATCAAGGTTTGACAGTTGGTTTTGGGACTTGGGTATGACTGGAGATACCCGAGTCTATTGCTTTGAGTATGCATGTTGAGTTGGTGCATGGGCATGTATACCGTGTGTGTATACGAATGCCAACTTTATTTTGTTCCTTATTGAACGTCGGATTTATATGCTTGGATGAATGAATCCCCGGCGAGATTGTGGCACCCTGAGATTGGTAATCTCGATGGCACGATATATTCTGAGGAATAATCGTGAGGTCTAGTTGACTTCCCCTGAGGAGGGATTGTCGTGTTTTGGGACCATGGTAAAATTTTGTTGGTTAATTCGATAGCCTCCCCATTTTTAGGGTTATTAAATCCAAGGGTAAACACGGGATGGCCAGGATACGGATTTGGTGAGTGTCGTTGACGGCACAGGTACCGTGTATGCGTTTGATTTCCTGTTTGTTCTTTTAGAGTTTGAGACCTCGTGGACTCTCGATTGTGTATTTTGACCGAGATGTGGTTCTTGGAACTTTCGGAAGTGAACATCTTATGAGAGGTATTTTGTGCGGATCGGTGGCCGAGAGCTACCGACCCGAGTGGCAAGTGGTGCAACTACTCTTTCGACGGAGTTAGTGTAGAAAGCGGGAACCGTATTTATTGTAAGTATACGGTTGTATACTAGTGGTTTCCTTCGCAACGATGTGTTGAACATCGTGGGCAAGTGGTGAAGATATCATGCCATGATATCTATGTCAGAGCTAAGGATGACTGTTTGATTCACAGTCGTTTGATTGATTTGATTTGCAGTCCTGGTAGACTGACTTCTGGGATGACTCGCATCGAGGTATATTCTTGTCTTTGGGGTTTTATGTGGTTTGGGGGTTTGCTTTATTTTAAAGCTTGGTGTGAGATTAGTGTACTCGCGGTTGGTAATTCGATTCTGATGTGGTCAAGAATCGAGGTCGTGGTTTTGTTTTGGTTGGTGTAGCCTTGGTGTTACGTGGAGTACACCGGTGCAAATTTTGAGGACGTAATTTTTATTAGTGGGGGATAATTGTGATGTCCTGGGATTATTAGGGTTAATCCCGGAGGGTTATTAATCCTTAATGGTTTTTTATTGTGGCAATTAGGAATTAATTGTTGTTTTGGTCTCCCGAGTTTGTTAAATCGGGCATTTAATATCGTTGGATCCTAAGATTGAGATTGTATTCTCAATTTGGTGAAAAACCTATGATTTAGGTTTTTGGTGAGAATCGGGATCCGGGATGCATTCGTTGCATGTTGGGAATTTTTGTTATTGGTATGATTTGATCGGAGTGGGTTTTAATTATTTAATTAAAACATGACTAACGTGAGTCTTAATGCATAATTGGAAGAGGGGTTTTGAAATGTCATGTTGGGCATAATTTTCATACCATACAATTATCTAATACATGTTATAAGATATTAAAAGAACCATTCCCCCTCCTTTACATCTCATCCACCCCATTCTATCACCTTTATTTCTTGACCTTGCCATCACCTCATCCAAACCCACCATTTTCGTTCCTCAACATGAAAGGAAGGAGAAAGCTTTGGAAAAGAGCCATTTTCATGATTTCTTGCTAGAATCTTGAAGCTCAAAGGGTAAGCTACCAACCTAGCAAAGTTTTGTTGTATATTGGTTGGTTTTGGTGTTGTATCTTGGGGTTCAAGGGGTAGATCTTGTTCTAACATTGTTGTATGTGTTGGGGGTTAGGTTTTGTAATGTTTAGATGGTTTTTGGTTGGTTTTATGTTGTAAATTGAAGTGGGTTTGAGTTGTAGGTGATTTGGTGTTGAAAGGAGCTCATTCTTGGAGGTTTCTCGCGTTTACAGGGGTGCTCGATCGATCCGAAAATATTTTCGATCGATCGAGCATGGCAGAATGTTTTTAGTGGCTTTGGAGCAGTGGACCGATCGATCGGTATTTTGACCTATCGATCGGAGTGTGATTCTCGATAGATCGAGATGAAATTTCGATCGATCGAGATGGCCAGTATGTTGGTGCCCCTTTTGTCGTTTCTTGGCTCTTTTTGGGTGTCTTGCATGCTTCGCCCCGGGTTATTTTAAAAGGTTAATTTTCATGGATTGAAAATATTTTTGGGGTATTATGCATGGTTAGCCGGGAACTTTTATAATTTGGTTATCGTTATGGATTGACGATACGATTTGGTGTTGTGATCATACTAGGGCACGTGATTGCATTCCTATGTTTAATTGTGAAATATTTATGTGTTTTAGCACATGTTTCTCGGGGCATGGAACTCAAGCCAGGCTTGACATGGACTACGGAATTCTAAGGTACGTTTAGCGTACGAGCATAGCCTTAATTATATTTTGCAAGTGAAATGCATGATATATATATATATATATATATATATATATATATATATATATATATATATGAAATGGTTCACGGAAAATGGAAATGGAAGTTGGTTGCGTTGTTTTAATTTACATTGTGAAATGCATGGTGCCGCCTTGGAGCGAGCAAATAGTGGGGTGTGGTCGCTACAGAGCGAACACCGGTTAGTAATGCCGCTACTCTTGAGTGAGCAAGGAAAATGTGATATTTAACTAGATATCTAGGATATCTTTATTTCATTCCCCTATTGGTATTGAATTGGAACTGGGATGTGATTAATCAGTGTAATGATTAACTGGTATTGGAGTTTAATGGAATTGTGATTAGATATCTAGTATTTTGGTAATTACTAGATGATGGATTGATGTTTTGAGATATTGGTAATTGGAAAGTGATTATGGTTAATCAGTGTAATGATTAACTGGATATCTGGAATTTGATGGTTTTGGTTGTTTTGAGAACTGGGACAATACAGGGAATCCCGGATGAGGATAATGTTATCCAGGGAGTATCTTTTAGAATTCATTTGCATTTACATTCATGTCAATTATGAATTACATTATTGTGATTATTGGATTTAGTGCATTGGTATGCTCACCCCGTGTGGGGGCTGTCTCTGTTGGGGCAGGTGTTACAGGTGTAGCAGCAGCTTTGGAGTCGAGCTCGGGTTGTTGATTTGAGGTACTTCCAGGATCGAGGTATCAGAGCTGGTTGAACAAGTGCATAGATCCGGAGTTGAGATCGTGCTGTGCTTGGGAGGTGCTTCCAGGATTGAAGTGCCAGTAACGGTATCCGGTAGAGTGTTTTCTACATTAGATACACGCGTGTTCATTGGGTGCTCTTATGTGAGTACATTTTACGTGTATATGGAATGTATAAATGGGCTACGGCTCTTCTCTATTAATTCATGGTTGCATGCAATTAAATATGGAATTGCCAAATGAACTGAGAGTATGTTAGTGTATTATAAGGGTGCATGTTACCTAAATAATCGTGCTTGGGGAATTTGAATATAATGCGGATCAAATGCAAGAAATTTTTGGATAACATATGGTGTTGCACTTGCACATGGCTTTTCCCCATGATAGTATGATTATATGCACTCATGTTATGGATTAATACACTAATAACGGGTTAAGGGCACAGGGGTCCTTACAAACAGCCCCCTACGGGGTGAGCCAAAGCCCAATATGAAACTATCAAGTAATTACAACATGTATCTATAAAAATCTGATAGATGATGCAATGCAATGCAAATGCAATGTAATGCAATGCATGTCAGGTATAAGGAATTGAATCTCAAGATACCAAACTATCGGAATCCAAGGAAAGGTAACAACAATCAATATCAAGATCGAGTAGAGGGTAACAACACACACATTTTGCGCTAGTAGAATCATCATGTGTTGTGCTCGTTATCCCTCGTGTCTAGGTCCGATAGCAACGCACGTGACTACAGTCGCTACCTACACTGCTTGTCATCGCCGTGCCCGTCATCCCCGACACTCAGAGTAAATCAACTTAGTTCATCAAAGATATCAAAGAAATTGATAGATCAATATGATATGCCCATGAATCATCTATGCATAATATGACATATGCAACTCAATATGTCATGCAACCTCAGGTGTATGTCATATATCGATGTATATTTATCAAAATGATGTGTGTTAACAAAACATTTATTTTCATAGATCGATATATCAACTATGAATGCTCATAATTCAAGTAAAATCACATAGCCAAGTATCACGTAAGTCACCTACGTTCAGCAAATCATGTATCAAATAATACAGATACCTGTCGTATGTTACCGATCGCAACATACCTATTTCTTTCGTTTCTAAAGGATGCATATTGTCCTTATAGCTCGTGGAGCTCCAATGCCATATGCTAATCTATAAAATCCATACAATATCATCATTTTATATTCATCTTTTATGTATTGCCAGTAATCCTTATTTTTCTCTGTTGTTTCTTCTTGCTATCTTTAGTCAATTTAATAGTATAGTGCGGTGATAAACTTTATAGAATTCCAATCACCCAATTCAATAAAATATTTGGCCTCAACATTTAGTTGTTATTCTAGTTTCTCAAGTTTATGCAAACCTTTCATGATCCCTACAGTTACTTCTACAGCGCCTATACATATCCAGTTCTAGTGTAAATCCTAACAGCTAACCATTTTATGTTCAAGTATTTATCCAGAATAAGAATTTTATTATCTCCCCCACATAAAGAGTAAATCGAACAATTAAGTAGGATCGTTGCACCAATTTCTCAGCAGATTTCCAAACATGCAGTGAGATTTATAAACTCAATCAACAATTTTATTGCAATTTTATACAATCCTCTCCTATATGATTAATCCAGTTAAAACATGATTTAAGTGAATCAAAACCGACAATGGCATGGAATTTTAGAACTTGCACCCTAAAACCATGAATCAATCGTATTCCTCAATTCAGCAGGTGGTAGCGTTTATCGCGTACGCCCAAATTAACCCTCTCAAGTTAATAACAGTTATGAATGTAGTAGCGTGAGTAGGGATCGATCTCACAGGGAAGGATGTATTTTCTCTTGTATTAATGGGAAACCAAATAACGAAATAATAATTAAGGGGTTTTTGAAATTCTTTAACTCTAAATTAATTAGACTAAAGCAAACAAATTACTAGTTTATCAAGATTAAAAAACAATTCTTGGTTTTTGGTCAACTTTAACTTTGAAAATGATTCACTTGATCATCAAATCACTTAAGCATTTGAATTCATTCAATTATTCATCAATTGAAAACTTAATTCCTTCCTCACCTTAATTGTAGTCAAATAGAAAACAACATTCAATTCGACTCTTATCAAATCTTTAACCAAAACTACAGTCATTAAGATTAAATCAATGATAGCTTCAAAAACTAGTAAGTTTGATGAATCCAATCAATTAAAACTACACCCGTTAAAATTAGTAATCCAATCGTTTTTCCTAAGAATTTAATAACACCAACATCAGATATTATCAATATTAGTTGCTTCTTAATTAGAATTAGATAGTGTATGTGATTATTAGGTGATCAATCTATCAATCAAATACATCAATCATATTAGTCATAATCTGAAAAACAAATCGAAATTGAATTAAAAATCCCACAATCAAACCAAAATTTTAACAAGCGTTTTTTATTCCAAAGGCAAGTATCCCTCAACCAAGAATCAAAGTGTTTAGCTACTCATAATTTTATCTAAAACAAACAAAAATGTATATAAAACATTAAACAATCAATAGAAAATAAAGTTACTAAATCGAAGCACGATTCCGGCTTGTTGATTCCGTCTTCGTTCTTTGAGCGCTCTTCAAAAAAATTGAAAGAAAAATTTGTCTAAAATCTAAAAATTATTTTCTAAGGTCTGAATTCTCACTTAAAGAGGCTGATTTTTGAGTATATAGAGGCTAGGAGGCTGATGGAGTAAGTTAGAATCCAAGTGGGAAGGAAAGAAATCAAGTCTCTAAACTTTCCAAAATACTGCAGCCGATCGATCGAGCACTTCCTTCTGATCGATCGCCAACTTTTGGTCTCTCTCGATCGATCGAAATCATCATTCCGATCGATCGAGCTCTCGCATAATCTGGTTCTTAAATTTTCTGTCTCGGTCGATCGATCGAGCTCATTCTTCCGATCGATCGAGCACATGCATTTTTCTTGGTCTACTTTGATCCCTTGTCAACTCCAATGCATTTCTTGATCTTTATTCGCCTTAGTTAGCTCGATTTCTTCGATTCCACCTACAATTATACAAATATACGATTAGACAGAATATGTATCAAATTATCCATCAAAACATACCAAATCGTAAACAATTAAACTCAATAGACGTGTCTATTTCTAGTCACATCAAACTCCCCCATACTTACTCTTTACTCGACCTCGAGTAAATCAGACAAAACTACAATATTTTTGTTTGGCTCATAGATTCATAACAAACTAACTTGTTCTCACTTTAACGCCTCAACAATTATAAACATGCATAGTAATGAAAGGCGGTGAAAAGTTAACAGTGGAACAAGTTCAATCCCTAAACATCTCATACTTAACAAAATAGTGAACGTGCGTGTGTGGTCACAAACAAGTGTCATGTACAAATTATAGATCCAATAGAAGACAACATATAATAGCTCAAGTCATACACTAACACAAGTATAAGCTCACTTGCACACTCTTCTCAACTATCTTAGCCACTTGCAAACACAAATCAAGTAGGTCTTTATTAGCTTGTAGCTTGGCTTAGGTATTGGCTTATGAAAGAAAGGGTAAGATATATCAAACAAGAGAGTATGGTGATATGCACAATAATTAGCTTCTCTTCTTGCATGATTTTTTTCAACTTTGTTTAATTTTCACACCTTGTATATTTTTGCAAGGTTTATTTCAACACTTTTCTTCTTTTGTACCTTGGCTCCCCTTGAAGTCATAATTTATTTATTTTCTCAAGGTATCCCTTTTCTTTCATGCATTTCATTCTTTTTATAATGAAGTTCAAAAATATAATTCAATGAATGAAACACATCATACTCCCTTCAAAGGTATGGATAGAATTCATATTTAGGCTTATTAGGGAAGGATGATAAACTAGTCAAAGAATGTCGAATGTGAGTTGTTTGTATGCTTAGCATACAACCATTCTTTTGCATTAAAGCTCAAAAAGGGTACTAAATTCACACAATCTTCACTAAGCTATGTGTTAGGATCGGTCCAGAGTGTTTAGAGGGGGGGGGGGGGTGAATGAACATTCCTTGTAAAATTTAATCCCTTGTGATTTCTTTCGGATTAGTGAAAGAAATCTGTTTCTTAATCAACTCTTTTATAGAACAGACCACTGAATGTATAAGTGCGGAACGGTCTGTTTTTATATTTGTCAGAACGGCTCGATGGCTTGAATGAAAGAACGAGTGCAGAAAGATAAGACACAGGATATGTTTCTGGAAGTTCGAAGGTGGTGTAATCCTTCTACGTCTCCCCTTCTTCCAATTAAGGAAGGTTTCTACTAGAAGACTTTGATTTATACAATCCTGTTGTACAAACCCGATTCAGCTGGATTTACCTCACTACCAGACTGAAACTCCTAGTCACTCGATCTGTTCAGACACTCTCAGTCTGACAGTTACAATTTATTTCTCACTTCTATTTTTCAATACAGAATACACAAGATGCGCACAGTGATCCTAAATGATCAATTATTACAATGTAATCGTGCTTAAGAATAATTTCAGCTCGAGAGATTCTGAGCTTGAACGCTTGTGCTGTTTTTTTGATTGATCAGCGAGAGTCTTGTATGTATCTATATTGTTGTTGCATCCTTTTATAGTTGCATGTACCAATGACATTATTTCCCTTAATGTGCAACTCTTGACTCTGCTTAATCTCTGAGTAAGCTACAGTCTTCTTCTTCAGGATACTTGCCGTTCTGGTTCATGCTTTCGGCGACTATCAGGTAAGCTCTTCTTTGTCTTCTTACCTTTTATGGTAAGCTTCAGTCTATGGTCATTTGTAGCATTAATTGCGACATTAAATGCTACAATAAATAGCCGTTAATGATTCGGACTGAAGAGCCACTCTTTATGCATCCTTGACTGCTCTGATCTGATAAAGATTGAGAGCGATCTGAAGCTTCGATCTAGTCAGTCTGATATCTATCGATCCGGTCTGATATGTGATATGCCTTATCAGCTTGTTCTGTTTTGAGCTATCGATCTGGTCAGTCTGATTACCCTCGATCCGGTCTGATATGCTTTGTCATCTTATCAGCTTGATCTGTTTTGGGTGATCGATCTGGTCAGTCTGATTTCTCTCGATCCGGTCTGATATGTTTTGTCATCTTTAAAATCTCATCGATAAAGTTCGGAACTAACAAATTCCCCCTTTTTGATGATGACAAAACCTAGCTTCTAAGTCTTTTTAACCAGTCTGATAAGAACTCTGAAGCGTATACTTTCGGATCGATTACTTCTTCTTGTTCAAATAAATGAACATTATTAAGTTGGATCGATTAAGCCTTTTATTATTAAGCCTTTTATTTTAGTTCAAAATAAATGAACAAGGACTTAACAAAGAAAGATTTCTTTATTGATCACCAACAATCTTGCATACAGACAGTCTGAATATTTAAGCAATCTATTTTCTTGAAGACTGAGACTGATGCGGCTTGAAGTCTTTTTTCTTTTCCCCCTTTTTGTCAGCAGCAATCTCTTGGAGAAAATCTACAACTTGTGCTAGCTGAGCGCTGATAGCATCAAGACGAACGTCTTGAGCGCGGAGGGAATTGGCGACGGATGCTCTAACTTCAGTGGCCAGCTCGATCTGCTCTTTTCTCAGGCTATTTTTATAGGAAGCTTGCTGAGAGAACAGATCATTCAGTCCTCGCTGAAGGCTGCCGATACTGGCTGTCATCTTCTCTTTGAATGAATCAAAGTCCAAAGCTGTAAGCCTCTGACCTTGATGAACTTCTATAACACGTTGAGAGAGGGACAGGCAGTTGTCAGATAAGTGCTGAAGTGTCCTTGCCAGGGATGGAGGTGCATCAGATAGTCGGCTTGGAGAGTGATCTGATGATGACAATGCATGATCATCTTCTTCAGCAATCGGTATAAGTGAAGATACAGCAGCTTGGTGACTTTCGGACCGGATCAAGGTGACCAGAGCCGAAGAAAATGCTTGTATGAAAGCCATATCTTCATCTAATTGGACTGGAGGAGTGCTGGGTCTGGAGGGCTCCTCAATTTGTAGAGCTGCAACAACTGTGGACACCACCAGATCCGGATCGACGAACTCTGGTGCGCCAACTGTTGCAAGTTCTGCGGTTGGACTGATTTGCACGTGGGAGACTGATGATCCCAAAGGAATAGATGTTGTTGGAGAGTCCAACAAGACATTCAATGGTTCATCTTCTGTAGCAGACGGAGCATTAGGCAATGGCTACTCCGCTGTCTGAGCGGCTACTAGTTCTGCAGTCTGATCTGCTGCGCGATCTGTTGTCTGATCTGCTGTGCTATCTGCAGTCTGGTCTGCTACTCCAGAGGGAATAACCTCAATGAAAGGTTCTTCCAGAGTCTTGATTGCAGAGGGATGATCCGGGCTGGTTACTGGAGTGGATATACTGATTTTCTGTCGTTGAAATCGGACAGATAAATGGAGAGCATGAATATCCATCTCTAATTGAGCAATAACAGCCCCATCATCTCTGGCAGTTGGAGCATTCGGATCGAAGTTCGCTTTCTTAGCAGCTAAGAGCAGAGTCGCCAGTCTGAATCTTTGATTGGCCTTAAATAGCTCTTTGCGCTGCACAGCAATCCAAACATCATCGGTCTTTGTCCCCTTCAGAACTTCTTCTTCCATTTTCTATAGGCGTCTGAGTTTGCCGAAGAACATCTCAATGTGGTTGATCGTTCTGTACTCGACGTACTCATCAAAAACCACAATGAGCTCCTTCACTTTCTCTTCAACGTCCTCCATAGCAATGTCAATTGCTGTCTGCGCTGCAGATTTGGGCTTAGAGGAGAGTGGTTCGGAGAGAATGGCTTTGCCCTTGCCGGTGGAGGAAGGGGACTTGATCCCTGATTGGGTATAGTCTCCCAACTCAGTGATAACAATCCCTTTGACCACGGGAATGGCAGAGGGGATTCGGATGGTTACTTTGGGTGCAGTGGTTGAAGTGGTTGAAATTTGGGTTGTAGGTTGGGGTGCAGGGGTGGCTTTTGTTGGAGGCAATATGGGTAGTGTTTTGAGAGGTAGAGTTTTGATTGGTTTGGTAATCTGGGTTCTTGGCTTCTTGGGAAGGGGCTTGGCTGGTGGCAAGGGAGCAGACTGAGTTTCTTCAGAGTCAGTCTGGATAGTTAACTTTCACTTGACCCAAGGTTTACGAGCAATAGCCTGTTCTTCTCCCTTCTCAATTTTGACTGCCACCAGATTGGTAGAGGTAGGTGGAGCACTCTTGGACTTCAGCAGTGCTAGCCCTTTGGAGTTGAGAATTTTGAAGGGACTCAGAGCAGACTGCTTCCCCAGCTCAATGTCCAAAGTTTCCAGTAGCTTGCTGAGAGGAACAGGAAAGCAGACGGCCTGTTTGGAGGCAATCACTGTTCCATCAGGACTCCAAATAGAATCACGGACCAGTTCATCTTCTGTCCGGAAACAATAGCAGCCATGGCCCTGAACTTCTCGGCAGTGACGGCGTCAAAACTTCCAGCTTTGCGCAATAATGTCTTGCCCACAATTTTGCACAGCACCTGGAAATGAAAGAGCATTTCCTTCTTTTTGAATGAGGGCTGCAGGCGGTGGCCAAATATAGAAATCTTCCCCTGAAGAGCTGTGAGAGAAGCTTGAGGAATCTGCCCAAACTCAGTCAGTCTAGAGTTGGGAAGACCAAAGGTCTTGGCCAGCGTCATCGGTGAGATTTCAAATGTTTTGCCCTTTACAGAGGTGGAGATAGATGTCTTCTGGGATACAGCATTGGCAAACATTTCACGAATCTCTGATTCGTAAACCACCGTGCCACACTCCAGAAAATTCCGTAATCCAGACGATTCCAAAGCTCGGAAAATGGAGACCATCTCTGCATCTTCAGCCCTGTAAATATCATTGAACTCAACAGAGAGAGAGTAGAACTCAACAGAGAGAGAGAGTATTGAGTTATGGTAGCCATTGGAGTAAAATGGAAGAATATACGAAGAGTTTTGAGAGGTTATGAGAGAGTTAGAAAGCAGACAGCGGTAAATGGTAAAAAGTGAATGAAAATGAAATGTTCAGCCCGCTAAATAAGAGAGAGAAGACACGTGTCTTTATCTCGAAGACTGATAATTAAATAATTCAAAATAAACGGTCAGGATAAAAGAAAGATAAGGCGGTTAAAATTTGCAATCAGTCCGGGCTGTTTTTGTTTTAAATAAATGCAAATAAAGGATTTATTGTCCAGACAGATCATAGGATAACATCAGATTGACATAGATCGGTCTGAAAGTTCGGACCGGTCTGTGTCTTTCTGAACATTGTATTATCGATCTGTGCCAACAAAAATCTTTAAACGCGAAAAGAAGAAAACATCTAAACTATCAAGATAAGTCAATTAAACCAAGAATTTGACAGAAATAATTAAACTTAGCCTCAGGGAGCGGTTTGGTGAAGATGTCTGCTGCTTGCTGCTCTGTTGAGATGTGCTCGATCCGAATCTCCTTTTTGCCAACATGATCTCGAATAAAATGATGTCTTATATCAATATGCTTTGTTTGAGAGTGCAGAACTGGATTATATGTTATAGCGATTGCACTTGTGTTGTCGCAAACGGAGAGTCAACAGCTTGGATGCCATAGTCTTTGAGCTGGTGTTGAATCCAGAGCATTTGAGCGCAACAGCTTCCAGCGGCAAGATATTCTGCTTCAGCTGTAGATGTGGCAATTTATGTTTGCTTCTTACTGAACCAAGAGATCAATCTTTCACCTAGAAATTGACATGTTCCACTGGTGCTTTTACGATCAATCTTACAGCCAGCGTAGTCTGCGTCCGAATATCCGATCAAGCTGAAGAATCTTTGGAGTACCAAAGACCAACGTTCTGAGATCATTTCAAGTATTTTAGAATACGCTTAGCAGCAATAAAATGTGATTGCTTTGGTTCTGACTGAAATCTGGCGCACATACAAACTGAGAACATAATATCAGGCTGGCTCGCTGTAAGATATAAGAGCGATCCGATTAGTCCTCTATACATAGTCACTTCGACTTCGACTGACGTTCCCCCTTCGTCTTTGTCTAACTTGATTGTAGGACTCATTGGAGTGGATGCAGTTGAGCATGTTTCCATTCCGAATCTCTTAAGCAACTCTTTGGTATACTTGGTTTGGTTGATGAAAATACCATTGCTGAGCTGTTTGACTTGGAGACCCAAAAAGAATGAGAGTTCTCCCATCATGCTCATCTCAAACTGTCCCTACATCAACTTGGAAAATTTCTCGCATAATTTGGGGTTAGTTGACCCAAAGATTATATCATCAACATAAATCTGAACTAACAGGGTATGTTCCCCCTTAATAAATTTAAAGAGAGTTTTATCTACTGAGCCGATCTGAAAATCATGGTTCAGCAGAAATTGAGATAGAGTGTCATACCAGGCTCTTGGTTCTTGTTTCAGACCATATACTGCTTTATTCAGTAGGTATACATGATTAGGGAATGAGTGGTTCTGAAATCCAGGAGGTTGCTCAATGTAAACTTCCTCCTGAAGCTTACCATTAAGAAAGGCGTTCTTGACGTCCATCTGATATACCTTGAAGTCTTTAAAGGCAGCATATGCAAGAAAGATTCTGATTGCTTCAAGTCTGGCGACTGGTGCAAATGATTCATCGAAGTCAATTCCTTCTTCTTGTCGGAATCCTTGTGCCACCAGTCTGGCCTTGTTTCTAACCACAGTTCCATCTGCGTCCAGCTTGTTTCTGAAAACCCATCTAGTTCCAATAACAGGCAGATCGCTTGGTCTGGGGGTTAGACTCCAAACTTGATTTTGTTCGAATTGATTAAGCTCTTCTTGCATGGCCTTAATCCAGTTGAAATCAGTCAGAGCTTCATCGATCTTCTTAGGTTCCAGAGTTGAGATGAAGGCAGCATGAGTGAACTCATCCATCATCTGTCCTCTAGTTCTAATCGGTGCAGAGGGACTTCCAATCACTATATTAGGTGGATGCCTATTAGTCCATCGATAGCTTGACTCTGGATTGTCTGGTGCCGGATGAGTAGTAGTAGCGGTATGATCAGCATCTGCTTTGATATGAGGGTTTGGATCATCCGGATCGGCTCGATCTGAAGAAGCTTCATTGCCTTGATCCGATCTGGCTGGTACTTCAGGTTCTAGTGGATTGTCTCTTGACCTGTTAGCTACAATCTCATCATCACTGTTAGCTTCGAGATGGATGTTTTCCATCGGATTTTGAATTGATTCTTTGTTACCCTCAACACACAAAGATTCATCAAAAACTACATGAACTGATTCTTCTACAGTTAAGGTTCGATTATTAAAAACTCGATAAGCTTTGCTAGTTGATGAATATCCTAAGAATATTCCATTATCTGAATTAGCTTCAAAATGCTGTAAGATGATTCTTACCATTGTTGTGAACGTAGCATTTACAGCCAAATACATGAAGGTGAGAAATAGACGGTCTGTTACCAGTCCATATTTCATATGGAGTGAGATTCAGCTTCTTGTTAATCATAGACCGATTTTGAGTGTAGCATGCAGTATTTACAGCTTCTGCCTAGAACTTTTGTGGAATTCCAGAATCAGCAAGCATTGTTCTTGCTGCTTCTTTGAGCGTTCTATTTCTTCGTTCTGCAACTCCATTCTGTTGAGGAGTTCGAGCGGCTGAAAACTCATGCTTAATTCCATGATCTTCTAGAAAGGATTCAAGATTCTGATTTGAAAACTCAGTGCCTTTGTCACTTCGAATCCTGTCTATGCTGGATGATTTCTCATTCTGAGTGCGTTTCAGCAGCTTGATCAACTTCGGACCGATCTGATCTTTACTGCTCAAAAATATAGTCCATGTAAAGCGTGAGTAATCATCAATAACAACAAGAGTATACCGCATTCCCCCTAAACTTGTTATTGGTATAGGACCAAACAAGTCCATATGCAATAGTTCTAAACAACGGGAGGAGGATTTGGCATTCTTGTTTTTGAAGGATGATCTGATCTGTTTGCCCATTTGGCAAGCTTCGCAGATCTTATCCTTAGCAAAATCGATCTTGGGCAGACCGATAACTAAATCATGTTTACACAGGTTAGAAATAGTCTTAAAATTGATATGATTCAAGGGTTTATGCCATAGCCAGTGTTTATTATCATTGTTAGCGATGAAGCAAGTAGGATTATCAGGTTGAGCATGATTCCAGTTAATCTTATATGTATTTCCATTTCTGATTCCTACAAGCATGGTCATACCATCTGACGATTTAACAGTGCAAGTGTGTTTGTGAAATTCTACAGCATAACCATTAGCACAAAGTTGACTTATACTAATCAGATTATAGCACAGATTTTCAACTAACAGCACATCATTGATAACAATTTTACCATGGACAATCTTTGCCCACGGTCTTACCCTTTGAGTTATCCCCGAAAATGATCTTGGCTCCAGTACATTCTGTAACTTCAGACAACAGCTCGATGTTTCCAGTCATGTGACGAGAACACCAGATGTCCAAGTACCAGTCTGATGCAAGTTTCTTTGGTACCTGTCATCAAACATAATTATTGTTGGTACCCAATCTTATTTGGGTCCAGAACGGATTAGCCCTTTGGGAACCCACACATGTATCAGCTTTAATGGCTTGTGTGTGTGTGGTGTGCTGTGAGCTGGTCTGTTTCGATGTTGTGTGTGATAATGTGTGCGATATGGAAACCTTTGATTCTCATGGGGTAGTCTATATCTTCGTTGAACTGGTTTTGAATTATAGTAATTGTATTGTCTTCCTTGCCTTCGATCTTGCACCCTTAGATTTGGTCTGAAAGACGCAAAGCTTGCTGGTGCCTTTTCTTTGGCTTGGTTGACATATCCAATTCCTTTTCTCAAACCCTGATTCACGAAAGAGACTCCCGTTTGAATCGTAGGTGCTTCAGTCTCATATACTGTGCTGGATTTAACAAATGTCATTTGTTTGATTTTGTTCTTTACCAGCAACAGTTCAGATTCATCTTTGGTGGATTCTTTGGTGTCAAAGCCTATGCCGGTGAAATCACCAACTTTTCTTTGTACCTCTTGTAATTCTTCCAAAGATGTTCTGGATTTTGTCCATGTTTTGAATATATGAGAAAGCTTAGCATTTTGTGTGCTAATTCTCTTATTTTCTTCATGGAGCTGATCATAGGAGATTTTCAGCTTATTCAGCTCGATCTGGAGATTGTTGCACTCACCCTGCTCAGAGCAGCTTGGTTTGTTGTGCTCATCCATTTGATCATTGACTTTAGCTTTATTTTTCTCAAATGATTCAGCTAAGATCCTATAATCATTAGCCATGTCTTGCAGTGCGGACATGAGCTCTTCACATGTAAATTCATTTGAGTCAAAATCAAATACCTCGTCTGTCTGACTCATCTCTTCGTCTGCCATTAGACATTGAATATCTTCTTCGCTTTCGCTGGAAGAATTTTCGGAGCTTTCTGAATCGGAGTCAGTCTGAGCCCACTTGCTGTTTCCTTCTTCAGCTACTAGGACCTTTTGGGACTTTCCATGATTTTTGCGGTCTTTGTAGTGCTTCTTTTTCCTGTCATCGCAATGCTTCTCCTTCCGTTCTTCTTTCTTTGGTCTGGTGCAATCTGCTTTGAAATGGCTGGTCTTACCACAATTGTAGCAAGCCTGATCATTAACAGCATCGTCCTTTCGTGATTTATAATGAGAGGGTTTAAAAATACTCTTATTTTTAGACATGAATTTACCAAATTTCTTGATAAATAATGACATAGCATCATTACTTATATGTTCGATAGATCGATCTGATGTGGAGGCGATCTGGTCTGGAATAGCTGCCAGTGCTTTGTTTGGTTGAGAGATGAATGGCCCTGCTTCACCTCTGCTTATCAGTTCGAACTCATATGCTTTAAGATCTGCGAACAGATCATGAAGTTCAACCTTGTTCAGATCTTTGGACTCCCTCATTGCAATGGTCTTAACATCCCATTCTTTTGGCAGGGCTCTCATAACTTTCAGAGCGATCTCTCTGTTTGAGTATTCCTTGCCCAGACTATTCAGTTCATTAATGATACCAGTGACTCTTTCATCAAACTCATTTAGAGTTTCTCCACTCTTCATCTTTATGCTCTCAAATCTTTGAAGAGCAACAGTCAGCTTGTTTTCTTTGGTCTGGTCGTTGCCTTCACATAGCTGTGCTATCTTCTCCCAAATTTCTTTGGCAGTAGAGCACATTTTGATTTTGCTGAACATGTTCTTGTCCAATGTCTTGAACAAGATGTCTTTGGCAACGTTGTCGAGATTTGCTTTCTTTCTTTCCTCATTCGTCCAGAGGGATCTGTCATTCTCTACCATTTGTGGTTCTCCACCAGTAATGGCGACTGCTGTATTGACTTTCAGAATATTCATTGGTCCATCAGTGATGACGAACCACATATCATCATCCTGAGCTGCCAGATGAGCTTTCATTCTGGTTCTCCATTCATCATAGTCTTCTTTTGAGAACATAGGAATTTTGTTGAATGATACCATCAGCTCAAGTGTCTATGTGCTGATTAAGATGACCTGCTCTGATACCACTTGTTAGGATCGGTCCGGTGTGATGACCAGGGATTATAGATGTTAATCCCGGAGTGTTAATAACCCCTAAAGTTGTTTTACGTGGCGATTGGAGTTTAATCGAGGTGTTGGGCCTTCTGGGCTCGTTTATTTGGGTAGTTGGGATCGTTGGATCCAGAGGTTGAGATTGTATTCTCATTACGGTGTAAAACCTAAGAGTTGGGTTTTTAGTGTGTCTCGGGATCTGGGATGCTTGTGTGGGCACCGGTAGGGGGTTTTGGAGTTAGAGAGAGAGTTTTTGAAAACAGATGATTTTTAATGAATCATGATGTATTTGTGGGGCTATTAGTATTTCGGGGTATTTTTGCTATAAATACCAGTTGAACCCGAGATTTTAATAAAAGAAACCATTTTTCCTCACATTGCCGTCTTTCTCTCCCCGCGCACCTGCACATCCCATTTCTCCCCAACCCCCGCAGCTTCAGGCCGTGCGCCCGCCGCCGTTCGGCGCGTGCGACCCACCGTTGGATTCGTCTCTCCGAGGCGCAGCTTCCCACACCAGCAATTCGAGGTTTGGTCGCAATTTGAGTTCGGATTTTACAGGAAAGCGCCGATCCCCAATTTTTAGGGTTCTTCGATTTTCGTCCGATTTACTTCCGATTTTCGATTGGGTAACCTTCCTTACCTCTTTTTCGTCCCTCTCATGTAATTCCCTGCCATTTTGTGTTTTTTATTGGTTCGAATTTTTCCCCAATTTCGTAGGGTTTGGTTCGATTTTTAGGGGTTTTGGCTAGGGGTGATGATTCTTGTAATTGATTGATTATTACATGTTTTAGATGTATTATGGTGTTTAATTGGGTTCGATTTGTGAGAATAGGGTTCGAAAATTGAAGGGTGTTCTTGAGCAATTTTTGATAATGTCTCATTCGATTTCCCTCCCTGTATATGCCCTGCCCCGGGTCTTTTAAATGGTAAATTGTCGTGTGTTGACAATATATTTTTTTGTATAAGGGTAATGGGTGTGCTTGAGCATGGGTTGCATGTTCGTAAATAATTGTGAATTATTTATCGTGTTAGCACATCATTCCTCGGGGCATGGAACTCGAGCAAGGTTTGGCTCGGACTTCGGAGATTTAAGGTACGTGCGACGTACGCGCATTTCTTTATATGAGAGCATTTGTGAAATGCATAATGTATTTTGATTGCATTGAATAATTGTGCGTATGGTTATATATATATGTTGATATAACTAAGGAATGACCGAATCTTGATATCGCCGTCACAAGTGTGCGTGACACTAGAGTAGGATAACTCTTACATGATATATGGGGTACTGGATTTATATGACCAATGTAGGGCATTGAGATGCCTGAGAATTATCGTAGAATCATGTATTCATTATAAGACATTTGAGATGTCTAAGTATAATGGAGAATTGGTAAAATAAATGCTAGGCATTTGAGCTATCTGTGATTGATAGCGAGGTTGGGAAATCAGTATTAGATATTGAGATATCTATATTTGCATGTTTAATGAGTTTGGAATCACTATCTGTTGATATTCGAGAATTAGGCATGCGATGAGTTAATCAATGTGTTGATTTACTGATTTTTGAGATTTGATGAGTTTGATGATTGTGAGAACAGGGACAGTACACGGAATCCCGGATGAGGACGTTGCCATCCAGGGAGTATCATTTAAACTCATTAGTATTTACTTTTGTTGTAAATTATGAATTTCATTATTGTGATTATGGGATTTTGTGTATTGGTATGCTCACCCCGTTGGGGGCTGTCTCTGTTGGGGCAGGTGAATAGGTACATCGATGGCTGTGGAGCTGAGCTCGAGCTGTTGATTGGATGTACTCCCAGGATCGTGGTACCAGGGCTTGATGGAGCACGGTATCGTATAGAGTACTTATATACACCTTAGGATTATATACACATTCATGATGCTCGCATGTGAGCACGATTATACTTGTATATGGATTGTATATAAAGGCATGAGCCTTTCTCTCTTTCATTCTATGTTGCATGCAATTAGAGGTAGAATTGCTAAATGATATGAGAGTCATTGGTGTATTATGCGGGTGTTGAAACCCACTTTTGTCGTCATATGTGTGGTGTCTTCCCTGGCTGGGAATTTACTTAGAATTTCTGTATTCTATTGAGTATTGTGCTTCCCTGGCCGGGAATTATGTTATGTGTTGTGCTTTTATTTCGGGATAGCTCTATTTATGGGGAGACTCTGCCCAAATTTTTATAAAAGTCCACAATGTGAAAAGTGGCACAAAGGGGATGGAAATGGGCGAACTTTATGAGTCTATTTGTTGTTAGGATGATGATCTTATAACATTGAGTATTAAAGAAAATTTTGTAATTGCCATTCAATGGTAAAGTATCATCTGAGCTTCCCGTTTGATTTTTTTATTGAAAGCATGTGCCACACATAGTGGTTAATACACTAATCAAGGGTTAAGGGCTAGGGGTCCTTACATCCGGAGTGTTTAGAGGGGGGGGGGGGGGGGGGTGAATGAACACTCCTTGTAAAATTTAATCCCTAGTGATTTCTTTCGGATTAGTGAAAGAAATCTGTTTCTTAATCAACTCTTTTATAGAACAGACCACTGAATGTATAAGTGCGGAACGGTCTGTTTTTATATTTGTCAGAACGGCTCGATGGCTTGAATGAAAGAACGAGTGCAGAAAGATAAGACACAGGATATGTTTCTGGAAGTTCGAAGGTGGTGTAATCCTTCTACGTCTCCCCATCTTCCAATTAAGGAAGGTTCTACTAGAAGACCTTGATTTATACAATCCTGTTGTACAAACCCGATTCAGCTGGATTTACCTCACTACCAGACTGAAACTCCTAGTCACTCGATCTGTTCAGACACTCTCTGTCTGACAGTTACAATTTGTTTCTCACTTCTATTTTTCAATACAGAATACACAAGATGCGCACAGTGATCCTAAATGATCAAATATTACAATGTAATCGTGCTTAAGAATAATTTCATGTACCAATGACATTATTTCCCTTAATGTGCAACTCTTGACTCTGCTTAATCTCTGAGTAAGCTACAGTCTTCTTCTTCAGGATACTTGCCGTTCTGGTTCATGCTTTTGGTGACTCTCAGGTAAGCTCTTCTTTGTCTTCTTACCTTTTATGGTAATCTTCAGTCTTTGGTCCTTTGTAGTATTAATTGCGACATTAAATGCTACAATAAATAACCGTTAATGATTCGGACTGAAGAGCCACTCTTTATGCATCCTTGACTGCTCAGATCTGATAAAGATTGAGATCGATCTGAAGCTTCGATCTAGTCAGTCTGATATCTATCGATCCGGTCTGATATGTGATATGCCTTATCAGCTTGTTCTGTTTTGAGCTATCGATCTGGTCAGTCTGATTACCCTCGATCCGGTCTGATATGCTTTGTCATCTTATCAGCTTGATCTGTTTTGGGCGATTGATCTGGTCAGTCTGATTTCTCTCGATCCGGTCTGATATGTTTTGTCATCTTTAAATCTCATCAATAAAGTTTGGAACTAACACTATGCACAATTCACAAGTTATGACGGCTCAAAATATTCAACTACTAAGTTAACGCACAATTTGTATTAGAGTTCAAAGTGTTCCAAGGTTAACAATTCACCTATGTTCAAAAACAAGCATGTCCTCAATTAGATTTCATTACGGGCTAGTGATTCTAAGCATGTGTTCATTACTAACTATGAGCTCAAAAGTTTTCAAATTTTTCGATTTTTTTGTATTTTTATATTAAAGAAAGCAATAACACACCACTAATCCCTACCCCATACTTAAATCCTACATTGTTCCCAATGTAAGTCAAAAATACAAGAAAAGAGAAAAGTAGTCAAACTAAAGCAATAAAAATAAAAATAAAAGGGAGAAAGGAAACTAACTCCCCTTGGGTTGCCTCCCAAACAGTGCCTGTGTTTAATGTCGGTGGCCCGACGTCAGTCCTCGCGATCAGTCGAAGTTAGGTGGATCCTCTAGAGCTACCTTGATGTTCACTTGTCCACCTTCCTCGTTTTGGATACCCTCATAGTAATGCTTCAATCGGTGACCATTCACCTTGAATGTCTTAGTGGTGTCCAGACTCTGAATTTCCACTGCACCATGAGGAAACACATAGTAATGATATAAGGTCCATGCCATCTAGAACGAAGCTTACCTGGAAATAGGCGAAGGCGTGAATGGTAAAGGAGAACTTTTTCACCAACTTCAAAACTCCTTTTTGATATCATTTTGTCATGGAAGTCCTTCATCTTATCCTTGTAGATCCTTGCACTCCCATACACCTCATTCCTTATGTCATGCCTTGATATGATGCGATATGGTTAAGGCGTAATTATGAAATAATTATGGTATGTTGTGATCTCGAGGGGAGATAACTAGGATTTTAATGTAAGTAACCCCATGAGCATACAGCGCAGTGGAATAAAATTTTGGGATTACTAACACCGGATCTATACATAGGGATTCATATCGGATTAGAGAATACATAAGAGTCTCACCCTTGTAGCGTGTTTGAAGCAGATTCCACGGAGCAGCACGTCCAACGAACTCCGAGTCACAAACGAAAGCTTTCACCTTCGTCTCTACGGTATCCACACGATCAAATCGAAAGGGATGTTCAAGAACAAGTTGCTAGACTTATTCTTGAACCAATACACGAAGCAAACTCGATTCACAATCGAATGATGGCTCGAAGACCACTAAGAACCACTCGACTTGAAGGAGGCCGAGAGTACTTATGATGCGGCCGAGAGCACTTGCTTGTGTATGCTAGGGTTTGATCTCAAACTAATGATATCAAAGTATGATTAACAATTAATCAAAACCTCTTATTTATATTATAAGGCTTTTAATTAAAGTTCAAGACTTTCTCAAAGTCTTATGGGCCCAAACCCAAGATTTAATTAAAACCTTTTAATCACTTAATTAAGACTCTTCTTAATTAATTAATTCATCCAATGAATTTAATTTCCCTTATCGATTTAATCTTTTGTGCGACCCGATAGGATCTCGTAATGTTGGCAGTGACATAAAATCTCATTTTATGTCGCAAGCATTGAGCGGTATCTAGCAACACATCGATGCTACCCAAATTACGAGAATGTCAATGACTCGACATAACCTTTAGAACTTGTGATAATATTAATCATGTAACTTAATCCCTTTGTCCATTGTGTTTAGATTGAACACGAGTCATGGAATAGTCATACTCGTATATTCAATCTTTATTTCTTGATCCCCAAGTAGAACTAGAATAAACGAATAAGCTCGATATCTCATATCGACTCATTCGAGCATGGCCATGCATTTAGTTCTCACTTGATCAAGGGCCAAACACATCTCCTGTTATATAGGAGGGACAAATCCTATCTCGATCAGTCAACATCCCTCTACATAATTCGTAGTGTATCCAATAGTCGCCTTTATAGTTAACCCTGTTACGGGTAACGTTTGACGATATCAAGATACATAACTCCTTATGTTGGGATCTCTGATGATCACAAGTCGTAAGGATTACATACATTATTATCACTATGAGAATTGCATATGACGATCATATAACTATCCATGTTGCATTCTCATGGTGGGTCTGTTCAGTACATCGTTCTCTAACATGTACCCATATGTTGATTTGATATCTCATATCAATGAACAATTCATCGATCAACACATACTAGTCTCTATGTATTATCATTATCCCTTTCATGATAATACTTGACTAGGAACATCTTTAAGAATAATACAATATTATTCTAAGGACATTAACATATATATTAATTCACAATGCACAGTTAAAAGAATAATGTATAATAATGAATTGCCATTCATAAATCCATAAACATTGTATGTCTTAAACAATCATCTAATGACTTGTCTTAGGGCATATCCCAACAAATCTCCCACTTGCACTAAGACCACTCAGACATATACCTAATGCCTAGAGATCTAGTATGACGATCATGCTTCTGCTGTGACAGCGGCTTCGTCAATGGGTCAGATACATTATCATCTGTTGGTACTTTGCATATTTTAACATCTCCCCTTTCAACGATTTCTCGAATGAAATGGAAACGCCTAAGTATGTGCTTGGATCTTTGGTGAGATCTTGGTTCCTTAGCCAATGCGATCGCTCCATTGTTGTCACAATAGAGTTCTATCGGATCTTTAATGCTAGGCACCACTCCCAGTTCAGAAATGAACTTCCTCATCCAAACAGCTTCCTTTGCTGCATCCGAGGCAGCAATATACTCAGCTTCCGTTGTAGAATCGGCTACTGTTTCTTGCTTTGAACTCTTCCAGCTCACAGCACCTCCATTTAGGCAATACACATATCCAGATTGCGATCGAAAATCATCTTTGTCGGTTTGGAAGCTAGCATCAGTGTAACCCATTACATTGTGCTCTTCCTCACCTCCATAAATCAAGAATGTATCCTTAGTCCTTCTCAAGTACTTCAGGATGTTCTTGACAGCAATCCAGTGACCTTCACCTGGATCAACTTGATATCTGCTCGTCATGCTCAAAGCATACGATACATCGGGACGAGTACATATCATGGCATACATGATAGATCCAATAGCTGACGCGTATGGAATCTTACTCATGCGTTGTCTCTCATCTGGTGTTGAAGGACACTGTTCCTTCGAGAGATAAATACCATGTGTCATAGGCACGAATCCTTTCTTGGATTCTTGCATGCTAAACCTTTTAAGCACCTTGTCTATGTATGTACTTTGACTTAGACCAAGAAGCCTTCTCGATCTATCTCTATAGATCTTGATTCCTAATACATAGGTGGCTTCTCCTAAGTCTTTCATCGAAAAGCAGTTCCCTAGCCAAATCTTTACAGATTGCAAGGCAGGGATATCATTTCCAATAAGAAGTATGTCATCTACATACAACACTAGGAAAATGATTACGCTCCCACTGACCTTCTTGTAGACACAAGGTTCATCTTCGTTTTTGATAAAACCAAACTCTTTGATTGCATCATCAAAACAAAGATTCCAACTCCGAGAAGCTTGCTTCAATCCATAAATGGATCGTTGTAGCTTGCATATCTTTCCAGCATCCTTTGGATCGACAAAACCCTCGGGCTGTGTCATGTACACATCCTCGAGCAGATTTCCATTAAGGAAAGTTGTTTTGACATCCATCTGCCAGATTTCATAATCATGAAATGCAGCTATTGCAAGTAAGATCCTTATGGATTTAACCATGGCCACTGGTGAAAAGGTTTCATCATAGTCAATACCATGAATTTGTTTGAATCCTTTTGCAACCAGCCGACCTTTATAGGTTTGTACGTTACCATCCATATCGGTCTTTTTCTTGAAAATCCATTTGCACCCTATGGGTCGTACCCCTTCAGGTGGATCAACCAAAGTCCATACTTGGTTTGCATACATGGATTCCATCTCAGATTTCATGGCCTCTTGCCATTTCTCAGAATCATTGCCCATTATAGCTTGTTGATAAGATGACGGCTCATCCTCATCAATAAGTAGTAAGTCACCTTGTTGAGTCACAAGAAATCCATATCTCTGTGGCTCCCGGTGTTCTCTTACAGACCTACGCTGGGCTTGTGTCTCTTGAGCAGGTACTTCTTCCACAACAGCTTGTGGTGCCTGCTCTGTTTCCATCTCAATCTCAGGTTCAGTGTTTTCTTGTGGTTGAACTTCACTAAGTTCTATTTTTCTCCCACTGGTTTTTCTAGAAATAAATTCTCTTTCAAGAAATACACCAGTCCGAGCAACAACTACTTTGTTCTCGGTGGGATAATAGAAATAGTACCCTTTCGTTTCCTTAGGATACCCCACAAATAAACACTTATCAGATTTGGGTCCAAGTTTGTTAGTGGCGTGACGTCTAACGAAAGCCTCACAACCCCAAATCTTCATAAAAGACATACTAGGACGCTTCCCAGTCCATATCTCATATGGTGTCTTTTCCACTGATTTAGATGGAACACGGTTCAGTAAGAAAATTGCTGTTTCTAGAGCGTGTCCCCAAAACGATATCGGAAGATCTGCATGACTCATCATTGATCTAACCATGTCTAACAAGGTTCAATTTCTCCTCTCGGATACACCATTCCATTGTGGAGTATACGGAGGAGTGAGTTGTGGGACTATCCCACACTCCTTTAGATAGTCATGAAACTATTGGCTTAAGTATTCTCCTCCTCGATCTGATCGAAGGATTTTGATACTTTTGCCAAGTTGGTTTTGTACTTCATTCTTGAAATCTTTGAACTTTTCAAAGGTTTCATGTTTATGTTTCATTAGGTACACATACCCATATCTACTGAGGTCATCAGTAAATGTAACGAAGTATTGAAAACCACCTCTAGCTTGTGTACTTATTGGTCCACATACATCACTATGTATTAGTCCCAATAAAACATTTGCCCTTTCAACATGTCCCTTGAAAGGGGCTTTAGTCATCTTGCCCATTAAACAAGATTCGCATGTTTCATATGATTCAAAATCAAATGAATCTAATACTCCATCCTTATGAAGTTTAGATATGCGGTTCTCGTTTATGTGGCCCAAGCGACAGTGCCAGAGATAAGTCGGATTACAATCATTATTTTTAATCGTTTTAGTATTTATGTTATAGATAGGCATATCAAGATTCAATACATAAAGACCATTCACCATTTGTGCACTAGCATAAAACATATCATTTAAATAAATAGAACAACAATTGTCCTTTATTATAAATGAAAAATCATACTTGTCTAAACAAGAAATAGAAATAATGTTTGTAATTGAAGGCACAAAATAACAGTCTTTTAAAATCAGTGATAAACCAGAAGGTAAAGCTAAATGATAATCTCATATAGCTAATGCAGCAACTCTTGCTCCATTTCCAACTCGGAGATCAACTTCACCTTTCGCCAATGTCCTACTCCTTTTGAGATCCTGCACATTTACACAAATGTGAGATCCACATCCAGTATCTAATACCTATGATGAAGAAGTAGATAAATTGACTTCTATAACAAAAATACCTGAAGCGGAAGTCATACTTCCTTTCTTTAGATCCTCCAGATATACTTTGCAGTTTCTTTTCCAATGGCCGGTCTCACCGCAATGGAAACAGTTCCCTTCCTTTGCTATCCCTCCCTTTGGCTTTAGTGCAGAAGACTTTGGCTTAGATTTAGCAAAGACCTTCTTTGCTTTCTTGTTGCCTTTAGCTTTGGCCCTTCCTTTGCCCTTATTCACAATAAGGACATTTGTGGCCTTAGTCTTCTTAGTATTTGCTTCATATGTTCTCAACATACCAAGCAACTGTGGTAGAGTCTTTTCCATGTCAGTCATATTGTAATTTACTACAAATTGACTGAAGCTCTCAGGCAACGATTGCAAGATCACATCGGTGGCCAACTCTTGGTCCAATGGAAAACCCAGCTTGTCCAGATTCTCAATGTACCCAATCATCTTGAGTACATGAGTTCCAACCAAGCTTCCTTCTACCATCCTGCACTGAAATAACGCCTTAGAGACGTCATACCTCTCTTGTCTTGCTTGCTGTTGGTACAACTGCTTTAAGTGTTCAATCATATCGAATGCCTCCATTTCCTCATGTTGCTTCTGAAGCTCAGAGTTCATGGTGGCAAGCATGAGGCACCCAACATCAAGTGCGTCACTCTGATGCTTCTTGTAAGCATCTTTTTCAGCTCTTGTAGCTGTTAGGGGAGGTTCCTCAGCGGGCAAGGGTTCCTCTAGGACATATTGTTTCTTTTCTTGTTTGAGGACTATCCTCAAGTTCCTATGCCAGTCTAGGAAATTTGTCCCATTTAATTTGTCCTTCTCAAGTACCGATCGCAGTGATAAAGTGCTAGTAACGTTGTTAGTTGCCATGGATATCTACAATATAAATATGCAAAATAAGTTTATGATTTAAATCATTTAACATGGTCTTATATTAAATGATACTCCCACTATTTTGTTTGAAAAATATCAACCCTCGAAACCTTTAGTGGGCCAAGATCCATATTTCACCTAATCTTGAGTTAGCTTTGGCTAATCGCCCAAGACTGGGTTATTTAGGTAGACAACACTTTGTCAATTATATCACATATAATTCTTGGATAGTTGGACGAACAACACTTTGTTCAATTCATCAAATGAATTATAATCCAACCCATGCCTCTAGGTTCCCAATCCTATTGAGATAACCTAGTTAAGTCGTACCCAATTAAAGTATAACGGATATCACTTTTATCCTTTCACGCCTTACTAAGATTGCCACGGTGCTTTGCTTTGGCAAACCCACACATGTACAATCGAAGTTATTGACGAGTACTTTTATTTTGGAAGGCATCTAAAACTTAATATTTTAGAGGGATTTATTGATCTCATGATTAATTTGATAATTTAAAATATGTCCACTACATATAGTTGTATACATATCTACATATATGTGTAATACTATTATCAAACTAAAACATAAGATAAATCATGCATCAACATACATAATTAAACGTGACATGGTTATAGCCCCTACTAATGATTTTCTCAAGCCAATGAGAAAATCCTATGAGTCAACCTAAGGTAACTTCACAAGCACCTTCCTTGGCTCCAATTTGTGAATGGCCTCCTCATCCCGGCACGATGCTCCATCTTCATTGATCACCATCAATAAAATAAACTACACTATTTACAAGATATCGAATTCCTCGATTCACATTCGAGGGGAACATAGGGGAGGGATTACATTTAGAATGAAATAGAGAAAGGCACGACACGCAGGTCGTATTATAAATTACAAACATCCACAAATCCTATCTAATAGGTCAAAGGGCTATAACCACGCACCATGCTCAAACAACACATAAAGCATGCATTAACATTTAATTAATTAAATTCTAAACATTTTAAATTTAATTCTAATTAAAACTGTAAAATAATTTTTGAAAAATTATCGTACGCTCGGGACATCACATGCCACGAACTAAAGCGACTAAGACTCGAACCACCATGGTTCAAACCATGAAGCACACGGCTGGACCAATAGTGGGCCTAGGGTTCGAAACCCTAGCCCATGGCCGAGCCATGCTCGAGCGGTGGCGGCGAGCCCATGCACGGCTGCTAGGGTTCGAAACCCTAGCCGTCATGAGTTAGCCGTCACGAGCCAATGGTTTCAAAAACCCTAATTTTGCGGCGGCTCGGCTCATGCTCGAGCCAGGGTCCGAACCCTAGCCCTTAAGCGGCGGCTGCTTGGCCATGCACGAGCCAATGGGTTCGAAACCCTAGCAACATGCGGCGGCCGTGAGCCATGATGACTAGGGTTCGAAACCCTAGCCTTTCGGTGGCTGCGGCCGTGAGCCAGGGTGACTAGGGTTCGAAACCCTAGTCCTTTGGTGGCTGCGGCCGTGAGCCATACATGAGCTAACACATCGATTTTACGCTTTTATGTATCGTATACAATTATTCGCCAATTATATCAAATACAATTATACGATGATTTTCATAAACTCAATTTATTTCATATCATATATGAATTAAACAGTTTTAATAGCATGCAATATTTATTCTAATATGATTAACATAATTTAATCACATAAATCCGATATGAGCCTTGTACACGGCTCTGATACCACTGTAAGTAACCCCATGAGCATACAGCGCAGCGGAATAAAATTTTGGGATTACTAACACCGGATCTATACATAGGGATTCATATCGGATTAGAGAATACATAAGAGTCTCACCCTTGTAGCGTGTTTGAAGCAGATTCCACGGAGCAGCACGTCCAACGAACTCCGAGTCACAAACGAAAGCTTTCACCTTCGTCTCTACGGTATCCACACGATCAAATCGAAAGGGATGTTCAAGAACAAGTTGCTAGACTTATTCTTGAACCAATACACGAAGCAAACTCGATTCACAATCGAATGATGGCTCGAAGACCACTAAGAACCACTCGACTTGAAGGAGGCCGAGAGTACTTATGATGCGGCCGAGAGCACTTGCTTGTGTAGGCTAGGGTTTGATCTCAAACTAATGATATCAAAGTATGATTAACAATTAATCAAAACCTCTTATTTATATTATAAGGCTTTTAATTAAAGTTCAAGACTTTCTCAAAGTCTTATGGGCCCAAACCCATGATTTAATTAAAACCTTTTAATCACTTAATTAAGACTCTTCTTAATTAATTAATTCATCCAATGAATTTAATTTCCCTTATCGATTTAATCTTTTGTGCGACCCGATAGGATCTCGTAATGTTGGCAGTGACATAAAATCTCATTTTATGTCGCAAGCATTGAGCGGTATCTAGCAACACATCGATGCTACCCAAATTACGAGAATGTCAATGACTCGACATAACCTTTAGAACTTGTGATAATATTAATCATGTAACTTAATCCCTTTGTCCATTGTGTTTAGATTGAACACGAGTCATGGAATAGTCATACTCGTATATTCAATCTTTATTTCTTGATCCCCAAGTAGAACTAGAATAAACGAATAAGCTCGATATCTCATATCGACTCATTCGAGCATGGCCATGCATTTAGTTCTCACTTGATCAAGGGCCAAACACATCTCCTGTTATATAGGAGGGACAAATCCTATCTCGATCAGTCAACATCCCTCTACATAATTCGTAGTGTATCCAATAGTCGCCTTTATAGTTAACCCTGTTACGGGTAACGTTTGACGATATCAAGATACATAACTCCTTATGTTGGGATCTCTGATGATCACAAGTCGTAAGGATTACATACATTATTATCACTATGAGAATTGCATATGACGATCATATAAATATCCATGTTACTCATGGTGGGTCTGTTCAGTACATCGTTCTCTAACATGTACCCATATGTTGATTTGATATCTCATATCAATGAACAATTCATCGATCAACACATACTAGTCTCTACGTATTATCATTATCCCTTTCATGATAATACTTGACTAGGAACATCTTTAAGAATAATACAATATTATTCTAAGGACATTAACATATATATTAATTCACAATGCACAGTTAAAAGAATAATATATAATAATGAATTGCCATTCATAAATCCATAAACATTGTATGTCTTAAACAATCATCTAATGACTTGTCTTAGGGCATATCCCAACATTTAATTCATGTGAAATTATGAGATGACAAACACCTTTCCATATTTCAGAATTGGATTGAAATGGTTTTATATGGTTGATGTATATATAACAAGAGAATTCATGTTGAGTATGAACTATACATAGTGGGATAGTACTTTGTCATGCATTGGACATGAATTTGAAATAAATTAGATTTACATCTGAATTTGAATGTGGTGTATATGTGATTTAAATTTACTATGCATTTGAGATGAGTTAGATTTGTATTTGTATGCAAGTGGGAGAGGTAAAGAGGAAGTTAATTCAGATTTCCAACATCCAAACACATAGAACACCATTCTCACCTACAAATCTCTACACAAGCACCTCTCCAAACCCTTGATAATTCTTGCATTCTTTTGCTTGGATTGCACTTGATAATCAAGCTAGGAAGTAGAGTGAAAGGATTTCATATCTTCTTGGTAAGGAATTCATGATTTCAAGCATGGATATGTAGTTGGCTATGAACTATATGAATTGAATACCAAGTGTTCTTAGTTGAAATTCATACTTATTATCATGCAAAGAATTGAGTTGTATGCTGAGAGCAACATGTTTATATGGTACTAGAGATTGCATGAAACATGTTTAAATGGTTAATTTCGAGTTGTAGGAGACACACCATGGAGATAAGCTCAAAATCGCCATGTTCTGAATTTTCTGGACATCGGCGATCGATCGCGAGCTTTGTGCCGATCGATCATCGATGACAGAGCAAAGTTTAAAGTGGTTAAAACATGTAGCGATCGATCGGTGAAAATGTGGCGATCGATCGCGAGAAACAGAACATTTTGGCGATAGATCGCGAGGTAGTGGCGATCGATCGCGATGGAACAGACAGTATGGCAATCGATCGGTGAGATGTGGCGATCGATCGCGAGGGTCAGAATTTTTAAAAATGTTATATTTTTGTAGAATTTGATTTTAGTGCCTATGATAACATGATATATTGTTGGTATTGTTGTAGCATCATCACAGGGGACGGGACAACGAGGCGGTTAGACAGTGACGTCTAATTTATATCGTTGTGTCGCAGATCAGGTATGTTTTGACGTATGAGTATATGATAGTGTTGTGATAATGATGTGAGCATGTTATCATATGATTAGTGATATCATATGCATGTGCATTCATGATATTACATTGTTGAGATGGATGCCACGATAGATGTGTAGTATATGCTTTGGCTGAGATCGGTGCCACGATAGATATGCCAGTGTTGGGCAGATGCTTTGGATGGGATGGTTGCCACGATAGATATGCTACATATGCTTTGGCATGAGAGATATAAGTCGGTTGGGTATATGCTCTGGCTGTTATAACATGTAAGGACGGTACTATCATATGAGCTGCTAATATGAAGATGTGAGGAGGTTCCACTGACATATTGAGCTGAGATAGGCATATCATATTGGTCTGGTTATAACAGGAAATGAGATGAGACATGTCATGACATAATTGCATTTGATGATGCATGATACAAGACAATCACATTTGATGTTTATAGTGCTTTATCGTTTATGTTTTATATTGATATCGCACTGGGATGGTTTTGTATCTATACTCATGTTGTGTGATTGTTTCTGTAGGGACTCATAGACGTGGGAGGATGGGATTGTGAGTCTATTCCGCTGCGAGCTAAACCACTGCTTAGGAGTTTTTGGTCTAGGTTGTTGTATTGTATATATGATGTGTATTAGTGACATGGTTTTTGTCAACTTGTAATAACCTACATAACTAAACTCTTAATCAGTGTATGTTTTTACTTAATTCTTACTCACATATGTATAATGAACTGATACATAATGGATTAAGTAACGAGGACCCCACATTAGTGGTATCAGAGCAGTGGTTCGAGAACGCGGTGAACAAGGGTAGAGGAAGTGTATTAGGGAGTTGCCTAATCACTTGAAAGCATGTTATGAGTCATGATATGATGTTATACTGACATGCTTTATATATTTCTTATTGTTGGTAACCTGTATTTGCAGTAATGGCAGACAGAGTACCACATGATGAGGTTGGGGATGCCATGAGTGGCAATGCGTGTAAGGACCCTAATCCTTAAGTGCGGAATCAAGGCATAATAGAGCTAATATAAATGATCAGAGTGAGAAATAACGTGTTGAGTTTATGAGCTTAAGCATTACATGCCAAAAATAAGGACTACCAAAAATTGATTAATTACATTCCCCATCAAATGAATGTTGTCAACTAGTTTTACACTACTCCTAGAGTAGACACTAGGCAAAACAATCCTGTCCGTCAATTCACAAAAGCATCCTCAAGCTCACTATCTCAACCCGTCTAGCCCTCCTATCATGCCAAACGTGTACCTACAAGGACAACCCCCAAACATGAGCAATAATAATCATTCATATTCAACACAATATGAAGATAAAGCGTAAATGCATAATCATAATAAAACACTTCCTGTTTTTCCCCATGCATTTCAAACGCTTCCCGTTTGGTTGTCCCTGTACCATAACTCATGAGTATAATCAATAGATTATTTTTTTAATGGTCTAAACATGTCATGACATATACCAGCTCATCAATACCAAATACTGATCCTCAATCCCTAGTCTGTCCATCACAATGTATTTTAATGCCCCTCGCTTATTTACATATAGGCGGCATAGGATAACCTCGCTTCAATGGACTGCGGGACTCCCACCCCTCGCCTCTCATTGAGCGGCAAATACCATTTCCTCGCCCTATATGATAACCACGCTCAAATGTGACATGCGGCGCTCCCACCCCTCACTTCACATTTAGCGGAACCAAACCAAATAGCGGCAAGCATTAAAATCATCAAGGGATGACCACGACTCATGGGATATGCACCAATAATCATATGCATCTATAAACATCATGCATAACATGTATTTGCATCCACAATGCAATACCACATATATACTTGCATCCACAATGCATAACAATAAGTATATAAGATACATGTACCGTTGGGGTGCCCGTACGTCCACTACGTACCTTTCCAAAATGTAGGATATGGTAGGACTTCAATGCCTTGGCTGTGTTGGCACCTGGGATGGTTCTACACATTCACACAAATCAATATTAGAACCCAATAATAGTCCAATCCCAAAAATCCTACAAAAAAATCCAAAAATACCAAATTTTGGCCTTCGCGATCGATCGCCCATCACGGCGATCGATCGCCAAACCTCACTGTCCGAGAATCAAAATTTTGCACCCTTCGGCGATCGATCGCCAGTCCCGTCGATCGATCGCCCAAGAGTGGCGATCGATCGCCAAATGCTTGAAAAGCCCACTGCCTGGGCGCGATCGATCGCCTGGAATGGACGATCGATCGCCAACCCCTGTTACCCGAAAAACCTCCATTTTTGCACCTCAAAACCATTCCAACCCATTCCAACACTTAACCATCAAACCAACAACATAAATAACAACATAAACTTCCAAAATATACTTCAAAACAAGTATAAATCCAACATATAACCAAACCCACAACAACCCAACACAAACCCATTTCAAAATCCTTCAAAAACATACCAAACTCAAACAAAACCTTACAAAATTAACCATGAGGTATCCATACCTCTTGGGGACCTCAAATCACCCAACAATCTCCACAAATCAAGATTTTTGAAAGGTTTCTCTTCACCCCAAAGCTCAAGGACGAAAATGGAAGGGAAGGGTTTGTTGGAAGTTGATTTTGGTAAAGTGAAAGTAATTTGGTAAAGGTGGGGTTGGGTATAAAAGTGTTGGGTTTAATAAAATGCATACCAAAATATCCCATGGTGTAGAAAACACCCCAACATGATATTTTCCAAGCATTAACTCAAAATGCACCATAATATCAATTAAACACATGATTTCTAATTAATTGTTAACCATGGCAAATAAATCATGCTTCCAACCATAATTCCCAACATGCTCAACATGCACCCTGAAATGCTATCCCGGGTCACTTTAACACGTGACTAAGCATTTCCACATAATAATGCCAACACATAATTAATTACTACTATAATTAATCATATAATCACAATTAATGCACCAGATGCAATTAATCATTTCAGGGATATCACAATACTCCCCTACTTATAAGATTTCGTCCTCGAAATCACATGCACTTACCCCAAGGGAAACTAAACATAAACACATACCAGAGAATAGTTCCGGGTAGTGCTGCACCATATGCCGCTCCGTCTCCCACGTAGCCTCCTCGACACCCCTGCGATCCCACTGAACCTTGATCATAGGTATCACTTTGTTCCGAAGTCTACGGTCTGCTCGATCCAGAATTCATACAGGTCGTTCCACATAAGACACATCGGACTCTAACTGAACTTCGGAAGGCTGTAACACATGCGACGGATCCGGCTCATACTTCCGCAGCATAGATACATGAAACACATCATGTATACCAGATAAAGAAGGCGGCAAAGCCAGTCGGTAAGCTAAGGTGCCAATGCGTTGGAAAATCTCGTACGGTCCCACATACCTCGGAGACAGTTTCCCGCGCATCCCAAATCGCACAACGCCCCTGAAAGGCGAGATCTTCAAAAAGACCTTATCTCCCAACTGAAATTCCAACGGTCTCCGCCGTTTATTTGCATAAGCTGCCTGTCTGTCCTGGGCCGCTTTCATTTTCTGCCTTATCGTCTTTATCTTTTCTTCCATCTCCCGAATCATCTCCGGTCCTCCGACCGATTTGCGGTCCAAATCATCCCAACACAAGGGTGATCTACACCGTCTGCCATAAAGAGCTTCAAACGGAGCCATCTGAATACTCGCCTGGTAGCTATTGTTATAAGAAAACTCTACCAAAGGCACTGAATCCTGCCAAGAGGCATCGAACTCCAAAACACAAGCTCTCAGCATGTCCTCGAGCGTCTGGATAGTGCGCTCGGTCTGGCCATCCGTCTGAGGATGATAAGCAGTGCTCAATCTGACTTCAGTTCCCAAGGCTGACTGAAGGCCTTCCCAGAAATGAGATGTGAATCGTGGATCTCGATCTGACACTATGGAAACGGGGATCCCATGCAATCTCACCACATCTCTAATATACAACTGCGCCATCCTCAAAAATGTGAAAGTCATGCTATAGGGGATAAAGTGGGCTACCTTTGTCAATCTGTCCACAATCACCCAAATAGCATCGAAGCCTGAAGCACTCCTCGGCAAATGAGTCACGAAGTCCATGGAAATGTGTTCCCACTTCCACTTCGGTATCTCCAAGCTTCTCAACTCGCCGCCAGGTCTCTGTCTCTCTGCCTTAACCTGCTGGCAGATCAAACATCTCTTTACAAA
Organism: Haberlea rhodopensis; assembly: GCA_907163345.1. Lineage (NCBI taxonomy): Eukaryota > Viridiplantae > Streptophyta > Magnoliopsida > Lamiales > Gesneriaceae > Haberlea > Haberlea rhodopensis. The sequence continues at coordinate 1,154,829 of CAJQUN010000120.1, read as the reverse complement.
AGCGACGACATCAGACTTCATTCTCTTCCACCAACACTGACCACGCAGATCTCTGTACATCTTCTTCCCGCCTGGGTGGATGCTAAGTCTGCTACTATGAGCTCGCTCCAAGATCCCTTTACGCAACTCCGGCGTACTCGGAACCACCCAACGGTCACCCAATCTCAAAGACCCGTCATCGGCCACTCTGAACTTCATTGGCTGACCAAGATGTACTAAAGATAACCACCTCTGAACCTCATCGTCTGACCTCTGAGCTCTCCTGATGTTCTCATATATATCTGGCTCGGCTAACAGAGTCGATACATACACAGGCGATGCATCTATGTCAAAATCATAGCCCAGATGGCAATAAGAGGTCATCATAGCCGACAAATGAATGACGTCCTCAGCAGAACTCCTCACTTTCCGGCTCAAAGCGTCTGCTGTCAAATTGGCTTTTCCGGGATGGTACTCTATCTCGCAATCATAGTCCTTGAGTAGGTCCATCCATCTCCTCTGCCTCATGTTCAGCTCTGCCTGAGTGAATAAAAACTTGAGGCTTTTGTGATCCGTGTATATGGTAAATGAAGTACCATACAAATAATGCCTCCAAATCTTCAGGGCGAAGATGATAGCCGCCAATTCCAAGTCATGAACTGGATATCTGGTCTCACCCGGCTTCAACTGCCTCGATGCATAAGCTACCACATGCTTATCTTACATCAGAACACACCCAAGGCCCTGCAGTGATGCATCAGTATACAGAGCAAATCTGGAGTTCTCCGTAGGGATCACTAACACTGGCGCCGTCGTCAACCGGTGCTTTAATTCCTGGAAGCTTTCCTCACAAGCTTCTGACCAAAAGAAAGGTACTCCCTTCTGAGTCAACTGTGTCAATGGCTTGGCAATCTTCGAAAAGCCCTCGACAAAGCATCGATAATACCCAGCCAAACCAAGAAAACTCCGGATCTCAGGCACAGAAGTGGGGGCAGCCCACTCCATCACAGCCTCAATCTTCTTGGGATCTACAGATATCCCGCTGCTCGATATGACATGCCCCAGAAACACTACACTGCTCAGCCAAAATTCACACTTACTGAGCTTAGCATATAACTGATGCTCTCTGAGAATCTGAAGCACTGTCCTCAAGTGTTTCACATGCTCCTCCTCGCTCCGGGAGTAGATAAGAATATCGTCAATAAACACAATGACGAACTGATCAAGATACTGCTGAAACACTCTGTTCATCAGACTCATAAAGACTGCTGGAGCATTCGTCACGCCGAACGGCATCACTAGGAACTCATAATGTCCATATCGGGTCCGGAACGCTGTCTTCTGCACATCTTCCTCTCTGACCCGAATCTGATGATACCCGGATCTCAAATCAATCTTGCTATACACCCTGGTACCTTGCAACTGATCAAACAAGTCATCTATCCTTGGGAGAGGATACTTGTTCTTCACTGTAGCCTTATTCAGTTGCCGGTAATCGATACACAACCGCATCGAACCGTCCTTCTTCTTCACAAAGAGAACTGGTGCGCCCCATGGCGACACACTCGGGCATATATATCCTTTGTCCAAGAGATCCTGCAACTGTTCTTTCAACTATCTCAACTCAGCCGGTGCCATCCTGTAAGGTGCACGAGAGATAGCGGATGTCCCTAGCAATAGCTCGATCCCAAACTCAACTTCCCTAGCCGGTGGGAATCCTGGGATCTCTTCTGGGAATACGTCCGCAAACTCTGCTACCACTGGTACATCCTCAACTCTTAGTTCTTTACTCTTCCCAGACGTGTCTACGGCATAAATGAGATAACCCGTGTGTCCACGTTCCAACAACTGAGTCATCTTGATCGCTGAAATCAATGGAATCTTCGCACGAGAACCGTTGCCATAGAAGGTCCACTGACTGCCCAACTCAGCTCTGAACTTCACTGTCCTCTGCCGGCAATCTACCACTGCCTGATATCTGTTCAGAATATCAATACCCAAGATGCAGTCGAAGTCTGACATGCCCAATACGATCAAGTCTGCCTTCAACTCGTTGCCCTCAAAATAAATGAGGCAGTCCGCCATAAACTGATCAGCAACGACATTTCTTCCAGTGGGTGTCGAGACAAGGAGAGGCGTGGGTAAAGAAGACGTGCGCATATGGTGTCTTTCCACAAAACCCACCGATACAAAAGAATGGGAGGCACCTGTATCGATCAAAATAAAAGCAGGGTACGTAAACAAATGACACGTACCGGCGAGCACCTCCTCTGGGGCTGCCTGGGCCTGCTCCCTGGTCAGTGCATACACCTGCCCCTGGGGTGGTCCTACTGTCTGACCTCCCGATGGTCGAGGCCCAAACTGATGCCTCTGCTGCACTGTCCTATCCTCAAACCTCGGCCTGCTGCCCTGATACTCTGACTGTCCTCCCCGTGTGGGGCAATACCGAGCGATGTGGCCCATCTTGCCACAGATATAACATGCAGGACACTTGTTTGAAGAATGTGGCCCTCCACAATTGTTGCACCTCGGCTCTCCCGGCCTATCCCCTTGTGAAGATCCTCTATTGGCCGTCCAATTGCCCTTCTTGCCATCCTGTTTCTGACCAAAATGTTTCTTTCCACCATACCGCGAAGATGAAGAGGCACCACGGGGTTTAAATGGCTCACCCCGAGGCCTCAAGCTGTCACTAGTCTGCCTCTGTTGCGGTACTGGTGGTGGCATAGCGTAAGCTCCCACTCCTAGCTCAGCAAGCTCCGCTCTTGTGAGAGCATCATCAAACGAAGTTGGGTTATTAGTGATAACCCGGTCATAGAGCTCCGGTCGCAAACCTTTCATAAAGTTCCTCATCTTAGCGTGTCCACTGGTGGCAATGTGGGGAACGTACCTCAGCAACGAAGAGTACCGTGTGGCATAGTCTGCCACTGTCATGTTCCCCTGCTTCAGACTTGTAAATTCATCTTCCTTCGTCTGTCTCGCCGCAGCGGAGAAATACCGATTCAGAAACCTAGTCCTGAAGAGTGTCCAGTCAATCACAGCACCTAGTGCTCTCAGCTCCATCACCGTGCTCCTCCACCACATCAGAGGTTTCTTGGCTAATTGAAACTCCGCCAGCCTCAGCCAAGCTGTCACAGCACAAGGAGCCGATACAAAGATCTGCTCAAGTCTTTCCAACCACTCTTCAGCCTCTTCTCCGGACTCTGTCCCCTCAAACCGAGGTGGATGATAAGATAGAAAACGTGTCAGACTGATCTCACCCGGTAGCAATAACTGAACCACTGGTTCCATGCCTACGGCCGGTGGAGGTAGAGGGTTCACTTGACCGACGCTTGCGTTCACACTACCAATATCTCCAACCTCCTCATTAGCAGCCATGCTGTAATACAAATGTTAACAACAATTCCAAAGCAGTATATATGTTATGCCGTTAGATAACAGGAATGAGAATAAGCACGTTAGTATAACAGGATATACATTAATATGCACCACATGCATAAACATTCTTCAAATGTAAGCACCTAGCCTATCATGCTAAGGCTACCCTTCACTCGTTCCCGGGTTCTCTAACCTGGCTCTGATACCACTAATGTAAGGACCCTAATCCTTAAGTGCGGAATCAAGGCATAATAGAGCTAATATAAATGATCAGAGTGAGAAATAACGTGTTGAGTTTATGAGCTTAAGCATTACATGCCAAAAATAAGGACTACCAAAAATTGATTAATTACATTCCCCATCAAATGAATGTTGTCAACTAGTTTTACACTACTCCTAGAGTAGACACTAGGCAAAACAATCCTGTCCTTCAATTCACAAAAGCATCCTCAAGCTCACTATCTCAACCCGTCTAGCCCTCCTATCATGCCAAACGTGTACCTACAAGGACAACCCCCAAACATGAGCAATAATAATCATTCATATTCAACACAATATGAAGATAAAGCGTAAATGCATAATCATAATAAAACACTTCCTGTTTTTCCCCATGCATTTCAAACGCTTCCCGTTTGGTTGTCCCTGTACCATAACTCATGAGTATAATCAATAGATTATTTTTTTAATGGTCTAAACATGTCATGACATATACCAGCTCATCAATACCAAATACTGATCCTCAATCCCTAGTCTGTCCATCACAATGTATTTAATGCCCCTCGCTTATTTACATATAGGCGGCATAGGATAACCTCGCTTCAATGGACTGCGGGACTCCCACCCCTCGCCTCTCATTGAGCGGCAAATACCCTTTCCTCGCCCTATATGATAACCACGCTCAAATGTGACATGCGGCGCTCCCACCCCTCGCTTCACATTTAGCGGAACCAAACCAAATAGCGGCAAGCATTAAAATCATCAAGGGATGAGCACGACTCATGGGATATGCACCAATAATCATATGCATCTATAAACATCGCATAACATGTATTTGCATCCACAATGCAATACCACATATATACTTGCATCCACAATGCATAACAATAAGTATATAAGATACATGTACCGTTGGGGTGCCTGTACGTCCACTACGTACCTTTCCAAAATGTAGGATATGGTAGGACTTCAATGCCTTGGCTGTGTTGGCACCTGGGATGGTTCTACACATTCACACAAATCAATATTAGAACCCAATAATAGTCCAATCCCAAAAATCCTACAAAAAAATCCAAAAATACCAAATTTTGGCCTTCGCGATCGATCGCCCATCACGGCGATCGATCGCCAAACCTCACTGTCCGAGAATCAAAATTTTGCACCCTTCGGCGATCGATCGCCACCCCTGGCGCGATCGATCGCCAGTCCCGCCGATCGATCGCCCAAGAGTGGCGATCGATCGCCAAATGCTTGAAAAGCCCACTGCCTGGGCGCGATCGATCGCCTGGAATGGGCGATCGATCGCCAACCACTGTTACCCGAAAAACCTCCATTTTTGCACCTCAAAACCATTCCAACACTTAACCATCAAACCAACAACATAAATAACAACATAAACTTCCAAAATATACTTCAAAACAAGTATAAATCCAACATATAACCAAACCCACAACAACCCAACACAAACCCATTTCAAAATCCTTCAAAAACATACCAAACTCAAACAAAACCTTACAAAATTAACCATGAGGTATCCATACCTCTTGGGGACCTCAAATCACCCAACAATCTCCACAAATCAAGATTTTTGAAAGGTTTCTCTTCACCCCAAAGCTCAAGGACGAAAATGGAAGGGAAGGGTTTGTTGGAAGTTGATTTTGGTAAAGTGAAAGTAATTTGGTAAAGGTGGGGTTGGGTATAAGAGTGTTGGGTTTAATAAAATGCATACCAAATATCCCATGGTGTATAAAACACCCCAACATGATATTTTCCAAGGATTAACTCAAAATGCACCATAATATCAATTAAACACATGATTTCTAATTAATTGTTAACCATGGCAAATAAATCATGCTTCCAACCATAATTCCCAACATGCTCAACATACACCCTGAAATGCTATCCCGGGTCACTTTGACACGTGACTAAGCATTTCCACATAATAATGCCAACACATAATTAATTACTACTATAATTAATCATATAATCACAATTAATGCACCAGATTGCAATTAATCATTTCAGGGATATCACAATGCGGGTGTTGGATTGGCGCCTGTGCCACCACCACCATTTGGGCAAGGGCTAGTAGAACATGTACTGTTACCTGGGGAACTGACTTTGACCCAGTTTTTGAGTTATCAGCCACCTCGCTTTGAGGGTACGGAATCAGGGGAACAAGCAGAGGAATGGTTGGAACGGATCGAACAGATATTTGTGTCAGCACCGTGTGCCAAATCCGCCTGGATACGTTTGGTAGAATTTTAGTTGGCAAAGAAAGCCATGATGTGGTGGAAATCCACATTGATTGAGCTGAGAGCTCAAGGACAAACAGTCAACTGGGATGTGTTCAGAACTAAGTTTCTTGATCACTATTTCTCTGTTGCAGCAAGGCAGAGGAAAGAGGATGAATTTACAAATTTGAGACTGGGGTCAATGACAGTGTCTGATCATGCTGTGCAATATTCTTCATTGCTATGGTATGTACCACATATCGCTGCAAATACAAAGGTAAAGATCAGACAGTTTGTGAAGGGCTTGAGGCCTGAATTGTTTGATAGGGTAATTTCTAATAACCCTACATCATATGAAGAAGCATTGACTAGAGCCGAGATGGCTGAGATTGCAGTTGGAGTGTACAAAGATGTAGGACAATCCCAACCACCTACATCAGAAGTATGAGACCTAGAGGAGAACCATTTAAATCATCATGAGGTGGTGCATCTTCCTCTAGATTTAGTGGAAAGCGGTTTACGATGCGAAAGGGTGGTGAACGAGGTCAAAAGGGACAATCACAAGGGAGTAGTAGTAGCAGTGGTCGAGGGTTACAATGTTTTAAATGTGGAGGGCCAAATTTTAAAAGAGATTGTCCACAACTTGATACTCCAGTCTGTTTTCGTTGTGGGAGGACAGGACATATGATTAGAGATTGTCCTCAAGCTGGGGGACAACAGATGAGAGGGAATATATCAGAGAGTACAGTGCAGCAGAGACAAAAGGGTATTCAACGAACTGGTGGAGGACAGAGGAGAGGACCACCTCAGGCTCACGTGTATGCACTGAATAAGGAGCAAGCAGAGGCAGCTCCTGATGATGTGATTGCGGGTAAGTGTAATTTATTTACTTATCCTGCCTTACTTTTGATTGATACTGGTGCATCACATTCTTTTGTTGCACAAGCATTTATTGATCAGTATCATATATGCTCGTCTCCACTGTTGATGCCTCTTTATGTTTCGACACCCATGGGAACTACTGTGATGGCTTGTCAGAGTGTATCTGCTTGTGTTATTCAGTTTGATGCTGAGTATGGAATACAGGCAGATTTGATTGTGTTAGACATGATGGATTTTGACTGTATTTTGGGTATTGATGTGTTGAGCAAATATAAAACTGTTGTAGATTGTTGTCAAAAGACAGTGAGGTTTCAGTCTGATACTGGAAAGTAATGGATATTCTATGGACAAGGATCACGTGCTAAGATTCCATTGATATTTGCTCTTAGAATGTCTCGTTTGTTAGAACGTGGACATACGGGATATGTGATATATGCTGTGGATGTCACAGATAAGAAATTAGAAAGAAGAGTGGAAGATATACCAGTGGTTGCAGAGTATGCAGATGTATTTCCAGATGAGATTCCTGGATTTCCACCAAGTCGGGAAGCAGACTTTGGTATTGAATTAGTACCTGGTACTTCTGCAATTTCACGAGCACCATATCGAATGGCACCATCTGAATTGAAAGAGTTGAAAACTCAATTGCAAGATCTATTGGACAAGGGGTACATAAGTCCTAGTGTATCGCCTTGGGGTGCTCCGGTATTGTTTGTTAAGAAGAAGGATGGTTCAATGCGACTTTGCATTGACTATAGACAGTTGAACAAGGTAACCATAAAGAATAAATATCCTCTTCCTCGTATTGATGATTTATTTGATCAGTTACAGGGATCTACAATCTATTCTAAGATTGATTTGAGATCAGGATATCATCAGATACATGTGAGGGAAGGAGATGTACAGAAGACAGCATTCAGAACTCGCTATTGACACTATGAGTTTCTAGTGATGCCATTTGGTGTGACGAATGCTCCAGCTGTCTTCATGAGCTTGATGAATCGAGTTTTCCATGAATACCTTGATCAATTTGTCATTGTGTTCATTGATGATATATTGATCTATTCTGGGAGTAAAACCGAACATGTCCAACATTTGCATCTGGTGTTACAATTATTGAGAACATATCAGTTATATGCCAAACTCAGTAAGTGTGAGTTTTGGTTAACCAGTGTAGGATTTTTGGGACATGTGATCTCTAAAGATGGCATATCAGTTGATCCGAGAAAGATAGAAGCAGTGTTGAATTGGTCATCACCTACTTCTGTGCCAGAGATTCGTAGTTTCTTGGGTTTGAGGGGATATTATAGATGGTTTGTTGAAGGATTTTCAGCAATTGCCAAACCACTCACACAACTGACTCAGAAAAGAGTACCATTTAGATGGTCAGACGCATGTGAGCATAGTTTTTAGGAATTGAAACATCGGCTAACTGCTGCTCCAGTATTGATTATTCCATCAGAGCATGACAGGTTTGCTCTTTACACTGATGCATCATTACTTGGGTTAGGTTGTGTATTGATGCAGGATAAACATGTGGTGGCTTATGCATCACGCCACTTGAAGCCACATGAAATGAAATATCCAGTACATGATCTAGAGTTGGCTGCCATTGTCTTTGCCTTGGAGATATGTTGACACTATTTATATGGTACGTCGTTTACCATATATACTGATCACAAAAGTTTAAATTTTGTATTCACTCAAGCAGAATTGAATATGAGGCAAATGAGATGAATGGATCTCTTAAAGGATTATGATTGTGAGATCGAATATCATCCAGGAAAGGCCAATATCACAGCAGATGCCTTAAGTCGAAAAGTTCACAATACTGCTGATGAGATGATGCATTTATCAGCCTTGATGACTGCTTGTTGCACCTTAGGTTATGAGTTTTATGTAAACACAGAGCCAGTAAGGGTATCAACATTGTTGGTTGAACCCGATATTTTTGAGAAAATCAGAACGGCACAAGGTACTGATGAGGTACAACAATGGAAGGAAATGATATGTCAAGGACAAACATCTCAGTTTGTACTTGCAAGTGATGGAACTTTGAAGTATATAAACTGTTGGGTAGTACCTGCTGCATTAGGACTACGTCAAGAAATACTACAACGATCACATTGTAGTCGCTACAGTATACATCCTGGAGGAAAGAAAATTTATAAAGATTTGCGTACCCAATTCTGGTGGAAACGCATGAAACAAGATGTGCTGAACTTTGTGAAACGGTGTTTGATCTGTCAACAAGTAAAAGCAGAACGACAAAGACCAGGAGGTGAATTGAGGAGTTTGAAGATTCCTCAAATGGGAACATGTTACAATGGATTTCGTTACCCATTTGCCACAGACTTCCTCTGGTTTTGATGCGATTTGGGACATTGTTGATAGATTGACGAAAGTAGCCCACTTCATACCTTACAGTATGACGTTTACTTATTTGAAAATGGCACAATTATACATTCAAAATTTAGTGAGACTACATGGCATACCAGTGTCAATTGTATTGGATAGAGATCCGAGATTTGCTTCTCATTTTTGGGAAGGATTGCAGTCAGCATTGGGAATAGAAGTACGATTGAGTACAGCGTATCATCCTCAGACAGATGGACAGACAAAGCGTACGATACAGACGCTTGAGGATATGTTGCGTGCTTGTGTATTGGAGTTTGATAACGCATGGCAAGAGTCATTACCATTAGTGGAATTTTCATACAATAATAGTTATCAAACAAGTATACAGATGGCACCATTTGAGGCATTGTATGGGCGACGCTGTCGATCGCCATTATATTGGGATGATGTTGATCAGACTGCACTTCATGGACCAGAAATGTTACGTGAAATGGAAGAGAAAGTGAAGTTAATCAGATTGAAATTACAAGCTACTCAGGATAGACAGGCTGCGTATGCCAATAAGCGACGGAGACCACTTGAATTTCAAGTTGGTGATCGAGTCTTCTTGAAAATTTCACCTTTTAAAGGTGTGGTACGATTTGGTAAGCGCGGAAAGTTGTCTCCATGATATGTTGGTCCGTATGAGGTGTTGCAACGTATTGGTACGTTGGCATATCGCTTAGCACTACCGCCAGCATTGAGTAGTATCCATGATGTGTTTCATGTTTCGCTGTTGAGGAAATATGAACCAGATCCAGGTCATGTATTACCACCATCTGAAGTACAATTAGATACAGATGTGTCTTATGTAGAACGACCAGTGAAGATTCTAGATAGAGCTGAGCGGACATTGCGTAACAAAGCAATACCGATGGTAAAGGTACAGTGGGATCAACGGGGTGTCGAGTAGGCAACGTGGGAGACGGAGAAGCATATGATACAGCAGTATCCTGAGTTGTTTACTGGTATGACTTTACAGTTTTATGATACTGTTGGTAAGTAAGTACTGCAATGTTGCATATATGATCTTGTTTCTTATCTTCTTGCAGTAGGATTGTTGAGTTGACTATATATATGCATGTTATGTATATGCAATTTCGAGGACGAAATTCAATAAGTAGGGGAGAAATGTCATGCCTTGATATGATGCGATACGGTTAAGGCGTAATTATGAAATAATTAAGGTATGTTGTGATCTCGATGGGAGATAACTAGGATTTAAATTCATGTGAAATTATGAGATGACAAACACCTTTCCACATTTCAGAATTGGATTGAAATGGTGTTATATGGTTGATGTATATATAACAAGAGAATTCATGTTGAGTATGAACTATACATAGTGGGATAGTACTTTGTCATGCATTGGACTTGAATTTGAAATAAATTAGATTTACATGTGAATTTGAAATAAATTAGATTTACATGTGAATTTGAATGTGGTGTATATGTGAGTTAAATTTATTATGCATTTGAGATGAGTTAGATTTGTATTTGTATGCAAGTGGGAGAGGTAAAGAGGAAGTTAATTCAGATTTCCAACATCCAAACACATACAACACCATTCTCACCTACAAATCTCTACACAAGCACCTCTCCAAACCCTTGATAATTATTGCATTCTTTTGCTTGGAGTGCACTTGATAATCAAGCTAGGAAGTAGAGTGAAAGGATTTCATATCTTCTTGGTAAGGAATTCATGATTTCAAGCTTGGATATGTAGTTGGCTATGAACTATATGAATTGAAGTACCAAGTGTTCTTAGTTGAAATTCATACTTGTTATCATGCAAAGAATTGAGTTGTATGCTGAGTGCAACATGTTTATATGGTACTAGAGATTGCATGAAACATGTTTAAATGGTTAATTTCGAGTTGTAGGAGACACACCATGGAGATAAGCTCAAAATCGCCATGTTCTTAATTTTCTTGACAACGGCGATCGATCGCGAGCATTGTGCCGATCGATCGCCGATGACAGAGCAAAGTTTAAGGCGGTTAAAACATGTAGCGATCGATCGGTGAAAATGTGGCGATCGATCACGACAAACAGAACATTTTGGCGATCGATCACGAGGTAGTGGCGATCGATCGCGATGGAACAGAACAATATGGCGATCGATCGCGAGGGTCAGAATTTTTAAAAATGTTATATTTTTGTAGAATTTGATTTTAATGCCTATGATAACATGATATATTGTTGGTATTGTTGTAGCATCATCACCGGGGACGGGACAACGAGGCGGTACTATGATATGAGCTGCTAATATGAAGATGTGAGGAGGTTCCACTGACATATTGAGCTGAGATAGGCATATCATATTGGTCTGGTTATAACAGGATATGAGATGAGGCATGTCATGACATAATTGCATTTGATGATGCATGATACAAGACAATCACATTTGATGTTTATAGTGCTTTATCGTTTATGTTTTATATTGATATCGCACTGGGATGGTTTTGTATCTATACTCATGTTGTGTGATTGTTTCTGTAGGGACTCATAGACGTGGGAGGACGGGATTGTGAGTCTATTCCGCTGTGAGCTGAACCACTACTTAGGAGTTTTTGGTCTAGGTTGTTGTATTGTATATATGATGTGTATTAGTGACATGGTTTGTGACGCCCCGAAATAATTAACTGCAATTAAGGCATTAATTAGGTTCATGTGTTTAATTATGTGGATAATTGATTTATGTGCTTAAATTAATTATCACGATGAAATGCTTAGTCACATGATAGGCATGACCCGGGGGTTACGTTTCAAGGTACATGTTATGCATGATAGGAAATGGGGTTAACATGATTTAATTGTATTGATTGGGAATTATGAGGAAAACATGATTTAGTGGAAGTTTAATGCATCTTTGTAAATGCTTTTAAAATACCATGTTGGGGTATTTTATACATCATGTTAATTTGGGGTACAATTTTAATAACCCCACTATATTCCCCTTTTATCCCATTTTCCCTTAACTTCTTCCCCACCACTCAAAAACCCCCAATTCTCTCCCAAAGCCCTAACCTCACCCCATTTTCGAAATCCCTCAAAGGAGGAAGGAGGAAACTCCATAAAACTTGTGTTTGTGTGATCTTTGTTAAGATTTGGAGTCTTCAAGAGGTATGGAACCCTTCCTAATGTTTTTATGAAGTTTGGATTTGAAATGGGATGATTTTGAAGTGATTTATGTGGGTTTGTTTGGGGTATGTGTTGTATGTTGTTGGGGTATGATTTTTGAAGTGTTTTATGTGGTTTTAACAAGTTATGATGATGCTAGTGTGATTGGAAAGTTTGGGTTTGAATGGTATGGGATTGAACTTGGAAAATGCTCAAAAATGGCGAAAAAACGCGCACCAGCAGGTGGCGATCGATCGCCTGAAATGAGGCGATCAATCGCCGATGGCCAGTAGCCATTTCACGTATTAGGCGATCGATCGCCTAAAATTAAGCGATCGATCGCCGCCAGACAAAAGAGCGAGGCGATCGATCGCCGCTGTGTTAAACATGGCAAATGATGTTTTTTTGTTGAATTTTTGGTATTTGGCTATTGTTTAGCTTCTAATATCAATTTGTATGGTTGTGTAGAACCATCCCAGGTGCCAACAACATCGAGAAGATAGAGTTCTTCAATTTCTCCACTTTTGGAATTAAGGTATGTAAGAAGCGTACGGGCATCGGACGGTAACACCCTCCTAACTATGACTATGTATTGATTGCATAAGTTTATGATGATGATGTTTATGATGATGATGCTTACGATGATGATTATGATGATGATGTTTATGATGATGATGCTTACGATGATGATTATGATGATGATGTTTATGATGATGATGCTTACGATGATGATTATGATGACGATGTTTATGATGATGATGCTTACGATGATGTTTATGATGATGATGTTTACGATGATGTTTATGATGATGATGTTTATGATGATGATTCTTACGATGATGATTATGATGATGATGTTTATGATGATGATGCTTACGATGATGATTATGATGACGATGTTTATGATGATGATGTTTACGATGATGATTATGATAAGTAAGTTTATGATGATGATGTATATGATGATGATGTTTATGATGATGATTGCGATAAGTAAGTTTATAACAATGTTATACGATGTTTATAAAAGGGTAAGATGCCCATATGGTAAGATGCCATACAATGTTATAAGGTGGTAAGATGCCACGGGGTAAGATGCCCATATGGTAAGATGCCATACAATGTTATAATGTGGTAAGACGCCATTGGGTAAGATGCCCATATAGTAAGATGTCATATGATGTTATTATGTGGTAAGACGCCACGGGGTAAGATGCCCATATGGTAAGATGCCATACAATGTTATTGTGTGGTAAGATGCCACGGGGTAAGATGCCCATATGGTAAGAGGCCATACGATGTTATTATGTGGTAAGATACCACGGGGTAAGATGCCCATATGCATGAAGGTAAAACAGGGTTAACAAGAAGAAGTTAACGAATAACCAGTAAATTACTTAACCAAGACTTCGTACATTTACTGTTGTATCTTGTTATGATGCTTAAATGATGATGATGTTATAAGATGATGACGTTATAAGATGATGATGCTTATATGATGATGATGTTATAAATGATGATATGTATAAGATGATAATGCTTATATGATGATGATGCTGTAAGACGACGATATTTATAAGACGTCGATTTTAATCATTCATGCCGAGAATTAATGATTTTATGTATGGCTATGAAACAGGGACAACCAAAAAGGGTTAATGCAATTAACCAGGAAGTATACGTTACCAATTACTTTCATGCATTTATTTATATGCCATTGCCCTATGATGTTAAGTAACGATATACATGCTCATGATGGGTTGTTCCTGTAGGTACACTTTTGGACTAAAGGACTAAGGGCCGGGTTGAGGCAGTGAGCTATGAGGAGCATGAAAGATGTTAGGATTCAGGATTTCTGGATAGTCTCTACTCTAGTAGTAGCATAATTCTATCGCTTTAACATTCGTATTGAGAATGTAATTAATTAAGATTGAAATTTCATTTTTGGCCCGTAATCTTATTAGCTCAAAGTTGCAACCGGAACCCTTAAGAGGTTATGAATGCATGTTTAGTCCATAATACGTGTATAATATGACGTTAAGGTAGGAAGACCCTACATTAGTGGTATCAGAGCAGTGGTTAGATAACTCGGGAATGAGTGAAGGGTAGCCTTAGCAATAAGTTGGCTAGGTGCTTACTTTTAAACATGTTTTGTGCATAAGTTGCATATGAAGTATATGATGTGGTACTAACATGTTTCACTTCTCTAATGATGTATTATGTGAGTTGCTGTTGGGTATTGTTGTTAACCCTTATCTTGCAGTATGGCAGCAAATGTAAACAAGTTTTGTGGAAAGGCACCACATATGTACTTCTCCGTCGCCCACGCCTCTTGTAGTCTCGACCCCGCTGGAAGAAGTTTGATAACTGATCAGGTTGGTTAAGACGGCCTCATTTATTTTGAGGATAACGAACTGAGGACAGACTTGATTGTTCTGGGGATGTCAGTTTGTAGGCATTGATGTTCTGAACAGGTATCAGGCAGTTGTGGACTGCAGACAAGGACTGTCCGATTCAGGTCTGATATGGGAGTCCGATGGACATTCTATGGGGATGATTTTTCGTTCAAGGATTCCGTTAATATCTGTTGTCAAGATGGCACAGTTATTGGAACGAGACCACAAAGGATATTTCAACTATACTGTGGTTATTACTGAAAGAGGAAAGAGTTAAAGGTGGAGGATGTGCCCGTAGTGGCGGTGTTTCCTGATGCATTTCCGGAAGAGATTTCCCGGATTCCCACCGACGAGAGAGGTCGAGTTTGGGATTAAGTTACTACCAGGGACGCCTACCATTTCTCGTGCCCTTATAGGATGGCACCAGCGGAGTTAAGGGAATTAAAGGTTCAGTTGCAAGAGCTCCTTGGCAAGGACTATATACACCCTAGCATATCGCCTTGGGATGCACCAGTCCTATTTGTCGAAAAGAAAGATAGTTCGTTGCGGTTGTGCACCGATTTCAGACAACTGAACAAAGCCATAGTGAAGGATAAGTATCCGCTTCCGGGGATCGACGATTTGTTTGATCAGCTGCAGAGTACGAGGCTCTACAGTAAGATCGATCTGAGATCGGGGATCATCAGATCCGAGTTTGAGAGGACGATGTACAGAAGACAGCTTCCAGGACCTTATGTGGGCACTACGGATTCTTAGTCATGCCCTTTGGGGTGACGGATGCCCCAACTATTTTATGAGCCTGATGAACAGGGTGCTCCAACCATATTTGGATCAGTTCGTCATAGTTTTCATTGACGATATGATCATTTACTCTCGAACTGAAGAGGAACACGTGAAGCACTTGAGAACAGTACTCCAGATCCTTAGGGATTGACAGGCCCCTGACACAGCTGACTCAGAAAGGAGTGCCGTTCTATTGGTCCGAAGCTTGTGAGGAAAGCTTCCAAGAATTGAAGCGTCGTTTGACTACGACACCTATATTGGTAATTCCTTCTGAGGATAAGAAGTTTGCTATGTACACGACTGCATCACTGCAGGGTTTGGACTGTGTTTTGATGCAAGATAAGCATGTGGTGGTTTATGCATCGAGGCGGTTGAACCACATGAGGCTAGGTACCCAGTCCATGATTTGGAGCAGGCAGCCATTATATTTGCCTCGAAGATTTGGAGGCATTACTTGCATGGTACGTCGTTACCATCTACACGAACTATAAGAACCTGAAGTTTTGTTCACACAGGCTGAGTTGAATAGGCAACAAAGAAGATAGATGAACTACATATGTAAAGCAAATTTGATAGCATACGCCTTAAGTTGGAAGTGAAGTGTACTGCTGAGGACGCTATGTGTTATCAGCGATGGTGACCTCTTGTTGCCATCTGGGCTATGATTTTGATGTGGACACGTCGCCAGTGCGAGTGTCGACCTTGTTGGCTGAGCCATATTTATTTGAGGCTATTAGGAAAGCCCAGAGGTCAGATGATGAGGTTCAGAGGTGGTCGTTCTTAGTACTTCGAGGACAGCCACCAAAGTTCAGAATGGCAGAAAATGATTCCTTGAGGCTGGGCAACCGATGGGTAGTCCCAGATACGTCGGAGTTGCTTAAAGGAATGTCAGAACAGACTCATAGTAATCGGTTCAATATCCACCCAGGAGGAAGGAAAATGTATAAGGACCTAAGTGGTCAGTTCTGGTGGAGACGCATGAAGCACGATGTGATCGCTTTCGTTAAAAGATGTTTGATCTGCCAACAGGTAAAGGCAGAAAGGCAGAGGCCTAGTGGCGAGCTGAAGAGCTTGGAGGTACCTAAGTGGAAGTGGAGGCATATTATTATGGACTTTGTGACCCACTTATCAAGGACGGCCTCTAGATTTGATGCGATCTGGGTGATCGTGGATAGGCTAACGAAGGTAGCTCACTTCATCCCCTACTGTATGACTTTTGCGTACCTAAAGATGACCCAATCATATGTGCGGGATGTGGTGAGACTACGTGGTGTTCCAGTCTCGATGGTGTCTGACAGAGACCCAAGGTTTACTTCACACTCGAGGTTATGATGAGGACATGTGTATTGGAGTTTGATACTCCGTGACAAGATTCTATACCACTGGTAGAGTTCTCCTATAATAACAACTATCAGGCGAGCATTCAAATGGCCCCTTTTGAAACTCTTTACGGACGACGATGTAGGTCACCGCTGTATTGGGAGGACTTGACTAGTAAAGCGGTCGGATGACCGGATATGATTAAGGATATGTAAGACAAAATTAAGTTGATACGCCAAAAGATGAAGGTGACCCAGGATAGGCAAGTAGCCTATGCCAACAAGCGGTGATGACCGCTAGAATTCCAAGTAGAAGACAGGGTCTTCTTGAAAATCTCACCCTCCAGAGGTGTAGTTCGTTTTGGTATGCGGGGAAATTATCCCCGAGGTATGTTGGGCCATATGAAGTATTGCAGCGTACCAGTACTTTGGCTTACTGTTTAGCTCTACCGCCGTCTTTATCTGGGATGTATGATGTTTTCCATGCCTCTATGTTACGGAAGTATGAGCCAGACCCGTCTCATACATTACAGTCTACTGAAGTGCAGTTGGACCCAGGGGTATCCTACGTTGAACGACCGGTCAGAATTCTGGATCGTGAGGATCGCAGACTACGAAGTAAAGTTTTACCGATGGTCAAAGTCAGTGGGATCGTCGGGGTGTCGAGGAGGCTACGTGGGAGACGGAACGGCACATGATGCAGCATTACCCGGAACTATTTTCTGGTATGATTTATGTTTAGTTTCATTTTGGGTAAGTGCATGCAATTTCGAGGACGAAATCTTATAAGTAGGGGAGTAATGTGACGCCCCGAAATAATTAACTGCAATTAAGGCATTAATTAGGTTCATGTGTTTAATTATGTGGATAATTGATTTATGTGCTTAAATTAATTATCACGATGAAATGCTTAGTCACATGATAGGCATGACCCGGGGGTTACGTTTCAAGGTACATGTTGTGCATGATAGGAAATGGGGTTAACATGATTTAATTGTATTGATTGGGAATTATGAGGAAAACATGATTTAGTGGAAGTTTAATGCATCTTTGTAAATGCTTTTAAAATACCATGTTGGGGTATTTTATACATCATGTTAATTTGGGGTACAATTTTAATAACCCCACTATATTCCCCTTTTATCCCATTTTCCCTTAACTTCTTCCCCACCCCTCAAAATCCCCCAATTCTCTCCCAAAGCCCAAACCTCACCCCATTTTCGAAATCCCTCAAAGGAGGAAGGAGGAAACTCCACAAAACTTGTGTTTGTGTGATCTTTGTTAAGATTTGGAGTCTTCAAGTGTAAGGACCCTAATCCTTAAATGCGGAACTAAGGCACAATAGAGCTAAAATAAATGATCAGAGTGTAAAAGAACATGTTGAGTCTATGAGCTTAAGCATTACAGGCCAAAAATGAGAACTACCAAAAGAATTAATTACATTCCAATCAATGAATGTTTTTCATTATAGTTTTATACTACTCCTAGAGTAGATACTATCCAAAATAATCCTGTCCTTTCTGCCTCAAAAGAATGCTTCTCAAGCTCACCACCTCAACCCGTTCAAGCTCTTCTATCATGCCAAAAAGGTACCTACAAGGACAACCCCCAAACATGAGCAATAATAATCATTCATATTCAACACAATATGAAGATAAATCGTAAATGCATAATCACAATAAAACACTTCCTGTTTTCCCCATGCATTTCAAACGCTTCCCGTTTGGTTGTCCCTGTACCATAACTCATGAGTATAATCAATAGATTATTTTAATGGTCTAAACATGTCATGACATATACCAGCTGATCAATAACCAATACTGATCCCCAATCCCTAGTCTGTCCATCACAATGTATTTTAATGCCCCTCGCTTATTTACATATAGACGGCATAGGATAACCTCGCTTCAATGGACTGCGGGACTCCCACCCCTCGCCTCTCATTGAGCGGCAAATACCCTTTCTTCGTCCTATATGATAACCACGCTCAAATGTGACATGCGGCGCTCCCACCCCTCGCTTCACATTTGGCGGAACCAAACCAAATAGCGGCAAGCATTAAAATCATCAAGGGATGACCACGACTCATGGGATGTGCACCAATAATCATATGCATCTATAAACATCATGCATAACATGTATTTGCATCCACTATGCAATACCACATATATACTTGCATCCACAATGCATAAACAATAAGTATATAAGATACATGTACCGTTGGGGTGCCCGTACGTCCACTACGTACCTTTCCAAAAGTGGAATTGGTCCGGCTTCAATTCCTCGGTTGTGTTGCTACCTGGGATGGTTCTACACAATCACACAACCCCATATTAGAAGCCAAATAATAGCCAAATACCAAAAATTTGACAAAATAAACCATTTTCCAAAATTCCACAGGCGGCGATCGATCGCTTCCCATAGGCGATCGATCGCCTCAAAATTTACACAGCGGCGATCGGTCGCCCCAAACATGGCGATCGATCGCCATTCCTTTGAAAAACCTACTGCCTCTCGGCGATCGGTCGCCTCATAACAGGCGATCGATCGCCTAACCCGAAATTTTGGTACTGCCTTGCGGCGATCGATCGCCCCATTTCAGGCGGTCGATCGCCTCGCACAGACTCGCGATTTTTCACCATTTTTGCATACCAAAACCTTCCAATCCATCCCAATACTCAAACCAACCAACCAACAACATAAATATCAACATGAACCACCAAAACATACTTCAAAACAAGTATAAATCCAACCTTTAAACAAACCCACAACAACCCAACAAAACCCATTTTAAAACCCTTCAAAATCAACCCAAACTCAAATAAAACCTTACAAAAAGCAATAATGAGGTATCCATACCTCTTGGGGACCTCAAATCACCCAAATGCTCCACAAATCAAGATTTTTGAAAGGTTCCTCTTCCACCCAAGGCTTGAGCTCGAAAATTGGAGGGGAAGGGTTTGTGGATTTGATTTTTGGTAAAGGTAAAGTGATGGATGATAAAGGTGGGGTTTGGGTATATAAGAGGTGGGTTTTAATTAAAATGCATACCAACAATTTCATGGTGTATAAAACATCCCAACATGATATTTTTCAAAGCATTTACTCAAAATGCACCCAAACACCATTTAAACACATGATTTCTAATCAATTGTTACCAAAGGCAAATAAATCATGCTTCCAATAATATTTACCCAACATGCACCACATGCACCCTGAAATGCAACCCCGGGTCACCCTATCCACATGACCATGCATTTCCATAAGGTAAATAAAGTCCATCACATAATTAATTACTACCATAATTAATAATATAAACACAATTAATGCACCAATTAGCAATTAATCATTTCGGGGATGTCACAATACTCCCCTACTTATAAGATTTCGTCCTCGAAATCACATGCACTTACCCCAAAAAGAAACTAAACATAAACTCATACCAGAGAATAGTTCCGGGTAGTGCTGCACCATATGCCGCTCCGTCTCCCACGTAGCCTCCTCGACACCCCTGCGATCCCACTGAACCTTGATCATCGGTATCACTTTGTTCCGAAGTCTACGGTCTGCTCGATCCAGAATTCTGACAGGCCGTTCCACATAAGACACATCGGACTCTAACTGAACTTCGGAAGGCTGTAACACATGCGACGGATCCGGCTCATACTTCCGCAGCATCGATACATGAAACACATCATGTATACCAGATAAAGAAGGCGGCAAAGCCAGTCGGTAAGCTAAGGTGCCAATGCGCTGTAAAATCTCGTACGGTCCAACATACCTCGGAGACAGTTTCCCGCGCATCCCAAATCGCACAACGCCTCTGAAAGGCGAGATCTTCAAAAAGACCTTATCTCCCAACTGAAATTCCAACGGTCTCCGCCGTTTATTTGCATAAGCTGCCTGTCTGTCCTGGGCCGCTTTCATTTTCTGCCTTATCGTCTTTATCTTTTCTTCCATCTCTCGAATCAACTCCGGTCCTCCGACCGATCTGCGGTCCAAATCATCCCAACACAAGGGTGATCTACACCGTCTGCCATAAAGAGCTTCAAACGGAGCCATCTGAATACTCGCCTGGTAGCTATTGTTATACGAAAACTCTACCAAAGGCACTGAATCTTGCCAAGAGGCATCGAACTCCAAAACGCAAGCTCTTAACATGTCCTCGAGCGTCTGAATAGTGCGCTCGGTCTGGCCATCCGTCTGAGGATGATAAGCAGTGCTCAATCTGACCTCAGTTCCCAAAGCTGACTGAAGGCCTTCCCAGAAATGAGATGTGAATCGCGGATCTCGATCTGACACTATGGAAACGGGGATCCCATGCAATCTCACCACATCTCTGCGCCATCCTCAAAAAGGTGAATGTCATGCTATAGGGGATAAAGTGGGCTACCTTAGTCAATCTGTCCACAATCACCCAAATAGCATCGAAGCCTGAAGCACTCCTCGGCAAATGAGTCACGAAGTCCATGGAAATGTGCTCCCACTTCCACTTCGGTATCTCCAAGCTTCTCATCTCGCCGCCAGGTCTCTGCCTTTCTGCCTTAACCTGCTGGCAGATCAAACACCTCTTTACAAAAGCGACGACATCAGACTTCATTCTCTTCCACCAAAACTGACCACGCAGATCTCTGTACATCTTCTTCCCGCCTGGGTGGATGCTAAGTCTGCTACTGTGAGCTCGCTCCAAGATCCCTTTACGCAACTCCGGCGTACTTGGAACCACCCATCGGTCACCCAATCTCAATGACCCGTCATCGGCCACCCTGAACTTCGTTGGCTGACCTAGATGTACTAAAGATAACCACCTCTGAACCTCATCATCTGACCTCTGAGCTCTCCGGATACTCTCATAAATATCTGGCTCAGCTAACAAAGTTGATACATACACAGGCGATGCATCAATGTCAAAATCATAGCCCAGATGGCAATAGGAGGTCAGCATAGCAGACAAATGGATGACGTCCTCAGCAGAACTCCTTACTTTCCGGCTCAGAGCGTCTGCTGTCAAATTGGCCTTCCCGGGATGGTACTCTATCTCGCAATCGTAGTCCTTGAGTAGGTCCATCCACCTCCTCTGCCTCATGTTCAGCTTTGCCTGAGTGAATAAAAATTTGAGGCTCTTGTGGTCTGTGTATATGGTGAATGAAGTACCATATAAGTAATGTCTCCAGATCTTCAGGGCGAAGATGATAGCCGCCAATTCCAAGTCATGAACTGGATATCTGGTCTCATGCGGCTTCAACTGCCTCGATGCATAAGCTACCACATGCTTATCTTGCATCAGAACACACCCAAGGCCCTGCAGTGATGCGTCAGTATACAGAACAAATCTGGAGTTCTCCGTCGGAATCACTAACACTGGCGCCGTCGTCAACCGGTGCTTTAATTCCTGGAAGCTCTCCTCGCAAGCTTCTGACCAAAAGAAAGGCACTCCCTTCTGGGTCAACTGAGTCAGTGGCTTGGCAATCTTTGAAAAGCCCTCGACAAAGCGCCGATAATACCCGGCCAAACCCAGAAAACTCCGGATCTCAGGCACAGAAGTGGGGGCAGTCCACTCCATCACGGCCTCAATCTTCTTGGGATCCACAGATATCCCGCTGCTCGATATGACATGCCCCAGAAACACTACACTGCTCAGCCAAAATTCACACTTACTGAGCTTAGCATACAACTGATGCTCTCTGAGAATCTGAAGCACTGTCCTCAAGTGTTTCACATGCTCTTCCTCGCTCCGGGAGTAGATAAGAATGTCGTCAATAAACACGATGACGAACTGATCAAGATACTGCTGAAACACTCTGTTCATCAGACTCATAAAGACCGCTGGAGCATTCGTCACACCGAACGGCATCACTAGGAACTCATAATGTCCATATCGGGTCCGGAATGCTGTCTTCTGCACATCTTCCTCTCTGACCCGAATCTGATGATACCCGGATCTCAAATCAATCTTGCTATACACCCTGGTACCTTGCAACTGATCAAACAGATCGTCGATCCTTGGAAGAGGATACTTGTTCTTCACTGTAGCCTTATTCAGTTGCCGGTAATCGATACACAACCGCATCGAACCGTCCTTCTTCTTCACAAAGAGAACTGGTGCGCCCCATGGCGACACGCTAGGGCGTATATATCCCTTGTCCAAGAGATCCTGTAACTGTTCTTTCAACTCTCTTAGCTCAGCCGGTGCCATCCTATAAGGTGCACGAGAGATAGCGGATGTCCCTGACAACAGCTCGATCCCAAACTCGACTTCCCTAGCCGGTGGAAATCCTGGGATTTCTTCTGGAAATACATCGGCAAACTCGGCTACTACCGGTACATCCTCAACTCTTAGTTCCTTATCCTTCCCAGACGTGTCCACGGCATAAATAAGATAGCCCGTGTGGCCACGTTCTAACAACTGAGTCATCTTGATCGCTGAAATCAACGGAATCTTTGCACGAGAACCGTTGCCATAGAAGGTCCACTGACTGCCCAACTCAGGTCTGAACTTCACTGTCCTCTGTCGGCAATCTACCACTGCCTGATATCTGTTCAGAACATCAATACCCAAGATGCAGTCAAAGTCTGACATACCCAGCACAATCAAGTCTGATCTCAATTCGTTGCCCTCAAAATAAATGAGGCAGTCTGCCATAAACTGATCAGCAACGACATTTCTTCCAGTGGGTGTCGAGACAAGGAGAGGCGTGGGTAAAGAAGACGTGCGCATATGGTGTCTCTCCACAAAACCCACCGATACAAAAGAATGGGAGGCACCTGTATCGATCAAAATAAAAGCAGGGTACGTAAATAAATGACACGTACCGGCAATCACCTCCTCTGGGGCTGCCTGGGCCTGCTCCCTGGTCAGTGCATATACTTGCCCCTGGGGTGGTCCTACTGTCTGACCTCCCGATGGTCGAGGCCCAAACTGCTGCCTCTGCTGCACTGTCCTATCCTCAAACCTCGGCCTGTTGCCCTGATACTCTGACTGTCCTCCCCGAGTGGGGCAATACCGAGCTATGTGGCCCATCTTGCCACAGATATAACATGCAGGACACTTGTTTGCAGAATGTGGCCCTCCACAATTGTTGCACCTCGGCTCTCCCGGCCTATCCCCTTGTGAAGATCCTCTATTGGCGGACCAATTGCCTTTCTTGTTATCCTGCTTCTGACCAAAATGTTTCTTTCCACCATATCGCGAAGATGAAGAGGCACCACGGGGTTTAAATGGCTCACCCCGAGGCCTCAAACTGTCATTGGTCTGCCTCTGTTGCGGTACCGGTGGTGGCATAGCGTAAGCTCCTACTCCTAGCTCAGCAAGCTCCGCTCTTGTGAGAGCATCATCAAAAGAAGTCGGGTTATTGGTGATAACCCGATCATAGAGCTCCGGTCGCAATCCCTTCATAAAATTCCTCATCTTAGCGTGCCCACTGGTGGCAATGTGGGGAACGTACCTCAGCAATGAAGAGTACCGTGTGGCATAGTCTGCCACTGTCATGTTCCCCTGCCTCAAACTTGTGAACTCGTCCTCCTTTGTCTGTCTTGCTGCAGCGGAGAAATACCGGTTCAAAAACCTAGTCCTGAAGAGTGTCCAGTCAATCACAGCACCCAGTGCTCTCATTTCCATTACTGTGCTCCTCCACCACATCAGAGGTTTCTTGGCTAATTGAAACTCCGCTAGCCTCAGCCAAGCTGTCACAGCACAAGGAGCCGATACAAAGATCTGCTCAAGTCTTTCCAACCACTCTTCAGCCTCTTCTCCGGACTCTGTCCCCTCAAACCGGGGCGGATGATACGACAGAAACTGTGTCAAGCTAATCTCGCCCGGCAGCAATAACTGAACCACGGGTTCCATGCCTACGGCCGGTGGAGGTAGAGGATTTGCCTGTCCGATACTTGCATTAACACTCCCAACATCTCCGACTTCCTCATTAGCAGCCATGCTGTAACACAAATGTTAACAACAATCCAAAGCAATATATATGTCATGTCGTTAGATAACAGGAGTGATATAAGCATGTTAGTATAACAAAATATACATCAATATGCACCACATGCATAAACATGCTTCAAATGTAAGCACCTAGCCTATCATGCTAAGGCTACCCTTCACTCGTTCCCGGGTTCTCTAACCACTGCTCTGATACCACTAATGTAAGGACCCTAATCCTTAAATGCGGAACTAAGGCACAATAGAGCTAAAATAAATGATCAGAGTGTAAAAGAACATGTTGAGTCTATGAGCTTAAGCATTACAGGCCAAAAATGAGAACTACCAAAAGAATTAATTACATTCCAATCAATGAATGTTTTTCATTATAGTTTTATACTACTCCTAGAGTAGATACTATCCAAAATAATCCTGTCCTTTCTGCCTCAAAAGAATGCTTCTCAAGCTCACCACCTCAACCCGTTCAAGCTCTTCTATCATGCCAAAAAGGTACCTACAAGGACAACCCCCAAACATGAGCAATAATAATCATTCATATTCAACACAATATGAAGATAAAGCGTAAATGCATAATCACAATAAAACACTTCCTGTTTTCCCCATGCATTTCAAACGCTTCCCGTTTGGTTGTCCCTGTACCATAACTCATGAGTATAATCAATAGATTATTTTAATGGTCTAAACATGTCATGACATATACCAGCTGATCAATAACCAATACTGATCCCCAATCGATAGTCTGTCCATCACAATGTATTTTAATGACCCTCGCTTATTTACATATAGACGGCATAGGATAACCTCGCTTCAATGGACTGCGGGACTCCCACCCCTCGCCTCTCATTGAGCGGCAAATACCCTTTCCTCGTCCTATATGATAACCACGCTCAAATGTGACATGCGGCGCTCCCACCCCTCGCTTCACATTTGGCGGAACCAAACCAAATAGCGGCAAGCATTAAAATCATCAAGGGATGACCACGACTCATGGGATGTGCACCAATAATCATATGCATCTATAAACATCATGCATAACATGTATTTGCATCCACTATGCAATACCACATATATACTTGCATCCACAATGCATAAACAATAAGTATATAAGATACATGTACCGTTGGGGTGCCCGTACGTCCACTACGTACCTTTCCAAAAGTGGAATTGGTCCGGCTTCAATTCCTCGGTTGTGTTGCTACCTGGGATGGTTCTACACAATCACACAACCCCATATTAGAAGCAAAATAATAGCCAAATACCAAAAATTTGACAAAATAAACCATTTTCCAAAATTCCACAGGCGGCGATCGATCGCTTCCCATAGGCGATCGATCGCCTCAAAATTTACACAGCGGCGATCGGTCGCCCCAAACATGGCGATCGATCGCCATTCCTTTGAAAAACCTACTGCCTCTCGGCGATCGGTCGCCTCATAACAGGCGATCGATCGCCTAACCCGAAATTTTAGTACTGCTTTGCGGCGATCGATCGCCCCATTTCAGGCGGTCGATCGCCTCGCACAGACTCGCGATTTTTCACCATTTTTGCATACCAAAACCTTCCAATCCATCCCAATACTCAAACCAACCAACCAACAACATAAATATCAACATGAACCACCAAAACATACTTCAAAACAAGTATAAATCCAACCTTTAAACAAACCCACAACAACCCAACAAAACCCATTTTAAAACCCTTCAAAATCAACCCAAACTCAAATAAAACCTTACAAAAAGCAATAATGAGGTATCCATACCTCTTGGGGACCTCAAATCACCCAAATGCTCCACAAATCAAGATTTTTGAAAGGTTCCTCTTCCACCCAAGGCTTGAGCTCGAAAATTGGAGGGGAAGGGTTTGTGGATTTGATTTTTGGTAAAGGTAAAGTGATGGATGATAAAGGTGGGGTTTGGGTATATAAGAGGTGGGTTTTAATTAAAATGCATACCAACAATTTCATGGTGTATAAAACATCCCAACATGATATTTTTCAAAGCATTTACTCAAAATGCACCCAAACACCATTTAAACACATGATTTCTAATCAATTGTTACCAAAGGCAAATAAATCATGCTTCCAATAATATTTACCCAACATGCACCACATGCACCATGAAATGCAACCCCGGGTCACCCTATCCACATGACCATGCATTTCCATAAGGTAAATAAAGTCCATCACATAATTAATTACTACCATAATTAATCATATAAACACAATTAATGCACCAATTAGCAATTAATCATTTCGGGGATGTCACATCAAGAGGTATGGAACCCTTTCTAAAGTTTTTATGAAGTTTGGATTTGAAATGGGATGATTTTGAAGTGATTTATGTGGGTTTGTTTGGGGTATGTGTTGTATGTTGTTGGGGTATGATTTTTGAAGTGTTTTATGTGGGTTTTAACAAGTTATGATGATGTTAGTGTGATTGGAAAGTTTGGGTTTGAATGGTATGGGATTGAACTTGGAAAATGCTCAAAAATGGCGAAAAAACGCGCACCAGCAGGTGGCGATCGATCGCCTGAAATGAGGCGATCAATCGCCGATGGCCAGTAGCCATTTCACGTATTAGGCGATCGATCGCCTAAAATTAAGCGATCGATCGCCGCCAGACAAAAGAGCGAGGCGATCGATCGCCTCAAGTAGCGATCGATCGCCGCTGTGTTAAACATGGCAAATGATGTTTTTTTGTTGAATTTTTGGTATTTGGCTATTGTTTAGCTTCTAATATCAATTTGTATGGTTGTGTAGAACCATCCCAGGTGCCAACAACATCGAGAAGATAGAGTTCTTCAATTTCTCCACTTTTGGAATTAAGGTACGTAAGAAGCGTATTAAGGTACGTAAGAAGCGTACGGGCGTCGGACGGTAACACCCTCCTAACTATGACTATGTATTGATTGATGATGATGTTTATGATGATGATGCTTACGATGATGATTATGATGATAATGTTTATGATGATGATGCTTACGATGATGATTATGATGATGATGTTTATGATGATGATGCTTACGATGATGATTATGATGACGATGTTTATGATGATGATGCTTACGATGATGTTTATGATGATGATGTTTACGATGATGTTTATGATGATGATGTTTATGATGATGATGCTTACGATGATGATTATGATGATGATGTTTATGATGATGATGCTTACGATGATGATTATGATGACGATGTTTATGATGATGATGTTTACGATGATGATTATGATAAGTAAGTTTATCATGATGATGTATATGATGATGATGTTTATGATGATGATTGCGATAAGTAAGTTTATAACAATGTTATACGATGTTTATAAAAGGGTAAGATGCCCATATGGTAAGATGCCATACAATGTTATAAGGTGGTAAGATGCCACGGGGTAAGATGCCCATATGGTAAGATGCCATACAATGTTATAATGTGGTAAGACGCCACGGGGTAAGATGCCCATATAGTAAGATGTCATACGATGTTATTATGTGGTAAGATGCCACGGGGTAAGATGCCCATATGGTAAGATGCCATACAATGTTATTGTGTCGTAAGATGGGGTAAGATGCCCATATGGTAAGAGGCCATACGATGTTATTATGTGGTAAGATACCACGGGGTAAGATGCCCATATGCATGAAGGTAAAACAGGGTTAACAAGAAGAAGTTAACGATTAACCAGTAAATTACTTAACCAAGACTTCGTACATTTACTGTTGTATCTTGTTATGATGCTTAAATGATGATGATGTTATAAGATGATGACGTTATAAGATGATGAAGTTATAAGATGATGATGCTTATATGATGATGATGTTATAAATGATGATATGTATAAGATGATAATGCTTATATGATGATGATGCTGTAAGACGACGATATTTATAAGACGTCGATTTTAATCATTCATGCCGAGAATTAATGATTTTATGTATGGCTATGAAACAGGGACAACCAAAAAGGGTTAATGCAATTAACCAGGAAGTATACGTTACCAATTACTTTCATGCATTTATTTATATGCCATTGCCCTATGATGTTAAGTAACGATATACATGCTCATGATGGGTTGTTCCTGTAGGTACACTTTTGGACTAAAGGACTAAGGGCCGGGTTGAGGCAGTGAGCTATGAGGAGCATGAAAGATGTTAGGATTCAGGATTTCTGGATAGTCTCTACTCTAGTAGTAGCATAATTCTATCGCTTTAACATTCGTATTGAGAATGTAATTAATTAAGATTGAAATTTCATTTTTGGCCCGTAATCTTATTAGCTCAAAGTTGCAACCGGAACCCTTAAGAGGTTATGAATGCATGTTTAGTCCATAATACGTGTATAATATGACGTTAAGGTAGGAAGACCCTACATGGTTTTTGTCAACTTGTAATAACCTACATAACTAAACTCTTAATCAGTGTATGTTTTTACTTAATTCTTACTCACATATGTATAATGAACTGATACATAAGGATTAAGTAACGAGGACCCCACATCTTATCTCTTCTAGTTCTTGCAATTGCAACTTCCGATGCATGCCACTCTCATCATAGTTCATGTTAAAATGCTTCACAGCCCAGTATGCTCTATGCTCCAACTCTGCAGGAAGATGACACGGTTTACCAAAAATTAGTCGATATGGTGACATACCTATTGGAGTTTTATATGCAGTCCGGTCAGTCCAAAATGCGTCATCCAATCTTAAGCTACAATCCTTCCTTGTTGGGTTGACAGTCTTTTCCAATATGGCTTTGATTTCTCGGTTAGAGACCTCGGCTTGGCCATTTGTTTGCGGATGGTAGGCGGTTGAGACTTTGTGGGTCACGTGATACTTCTTGAAAAGACTTTCCACCGTCCGATTGCAAAAGTGTGTACCTCTATCACTGATTATAGCTCTTGGGATTCCAAACCTAGAGAAAATGTTATGTTTGATAAAATCTGCAACAACTTTGGAATCGTCAGTCCGGGTAGCGATATCTTCCACCAATTTCGAAACATAGTCAACGGCAAGAAAGTATATAAATATGACCATAAGAGATAGGAAAGGATCCCATAAAGTCGATGCCCATACGTCAAAAATCTCAGAAATAAGAAAGGGTTGTTGAGGCATCTCCTTTCTTTGGGAGATATTACCGGTCAATTGGCATTGCGCAAAGTTCTTGCAAAAATAATAGGCATCATGAAACAGGGTAGGCCAAAAGAACCCACATTCTAGCACCTTCCTAGACGTCCTCTTTGCACCAAAATGTCCACCACAAGCATATGAATGGCAGAACTTAAGAATGTTATTTACCTAAGTTTCGGGTATGCATCTTCTAATGATTTGGTCCGTGTAGTTCTTCCATAGGTAAGGATCATCCCATACATAGTACTTGACATCACTCCTTATCTTAGTTCTTTGAGACCTAGACAATTCAGAAGGTAGTACATTAGAGGCTAAGAAGTTCACAATATGAGCATACCATGGAAGATTGTCGCTTATGGAGAGTAGATGCTCATCCAGGAATTCCTCCTTCAAACAAAGCTCCTCATCCACATGCGGTAGACGGCTTAAGTGATCCGCTACTTTGTTCTCGCTGCCCTTCTTATCCTTGATTTGTATGTCGAACTCACTCAAGAGTATAATCCATTGTATCAACCTGGGTTTTGCCTCCTTCTTCGTCATCAGTTAGCGAAGAGCTGCATGATCAGAATAAACAATGACTTTAGTACCAAGTAGATAAGATCAAAATTTTTCAAGAGTAAAAACAACTGCTAAAATCTCTTTCTGAGTAGTGGAATAGTTCAGTTGAGCATCATTCAAGGTCTTTGATGCATAGTAGATGGCATGTGAAGCATTCCTTTCTCTTTGGCCCAAGACAACACCAACCGCATAGTCACTGGCATCGCACATGATCTCGAAAGGCTTACTCCAGTTGGGTGGTTGTATGATGGGGGTAGAAGTCAATGACTCCTTCAGTCGATCAAAAGCTCTCTTGCTTGCTTCATCCATCTCAAAAGGAACATCCTTTTGCAGTAGCTTATACAAAGGTGTAGCTATCTTAGCAAAATCCTTGATGTATCTCCTGTAAAATCCCGCATGTCGAAGAAAAGACCGCACATCCCGAACACAAGTAGGATAGGGTAAATAATGCATAATATCAATTTTTGCTTTGTCGACCTCTATACCATTAGCAAAACAACATGACCCAATGCTATACCTTGTTCTACCATAAAATGACATTTTTCAGAATTTAGAACAAGGTTAGTCTCTATGCATCTTTTTAATTCAAGTGTAAGGTGATAAGGGTTCATTGAATATTACGTTTATTTTGCAATGATATGTATCTATTTACTTGTTGATTCCTGGATGATGTTACGCTTTTTAGTATTTATTTGTCTTGTTTCAGGAATCTAGGTGGGAAGTGGAAGAAGTAAGCTAGAAAGACGAAAACGGACCAAATCGAGGGTAGAAATGAAGATTTTGGAAACTGACATACTCGATCGATCGGCATTGGAGCTCGATCGATCGAACGAGGCAAAGAATTTGGCCAACAAGAAAAAGAGATGCTCGATCGATCGGTAATTTATCTCGATCGATGGAGCATGGCAGGGAAATCATAAGCAAGACTGAAGAGTGCTCGATCGATCGGCAGTTGATGCTCGATCGATCGAGCGTGGCAGAAAAAATTCATAGACGAGAAATCAGAGTGCTTGATCGATCGATCGAGCGATAGTGTTTTCTGGAAAAAAAATACTTGATTGAGTTTGGTCCATTGGGAACACTTTCATCCACCTCCTTTTCTATAAATATGAGACCTAGGGCACGAATTTGGGGAGTTCAACATCATATCATACACCACAAAGCAGCCTCTTATCATCCTCCAACATCCATACAATTTAAGAGGAAAATCCTTTGAAGTGCAAGGAAGGAAGCAAGAGAAGAAGTAACGTTGCAACGCACGGATTCAACTCCTTTGTTATCGTACTTCTAAACTTTATTTGTTTGATTTTCGAATTTCTTGATGTTTATGTGGTTGAGAAACAATTATTCATCTTGTTAGTTTGATTTGAATATGAAATAAGTTTATTTTATCACGATTAGGGAAGCTTGTGTTTGAGTTGATGATTTGAATGTTTATTGAGTGGATTAATTCTTTTGTGCATGATTTATAATTTTAATTCTATCAAAGTCTTGCTAACTTTGATTGAATTGTGACAATTATTATTGAGATCGAGAGATTGAATTATAATACAATATAATAAATCATGTTGTATGTTAACGATTTAGATCGAGAGATTAAATCACCTATGTGATAAATTTGGATTGGAAGATTTAAAGTTAGCGGTTTTCATTGAGATTTATGCAATATTAAATTGGTTTAAGTGAACGAAGGTTACTTGTTTCAATTTAATATTAGTTTCAATATAGCTTGAGAAAGTGTATTGATTATTTTACGAGAATCCGTCACCTTAAGAATTAATTGGATAGTAATTGCTTTTACAAACAAATCATTGACGATAACACAAGTGAATCGACATCTTGATAAATTTCTCGAGTGGAATTCCTTCGCATCTTCAAAGGAGTTGATTTAATTTTAAGTTTTTAAGTTTGTATTAGATAATTATTCATCTATTTTGTAGGATAAATATAATTTTTCTAATTTTATTTGGTACTTATATGTTAGTCCATGTGGGTACTGTTAGCATAAAATACTCAGCAAGCCAAACGTTGGCCCGATGGGCTTTATGAGCCCTAGCCCAATTAGCTGTCTCATGAACACTATAAATATAAGGTTCACTCTATGGTTAATTGATTCCATTCAATACACCAACTATCTAAGAATATTCGTCATCACACTAGCACTTGTGCTGAGCTAGTAGATCTGGTCAGGTTGATTGGACTAGAGGAACACCGTCATCCGAGTGATTTCGCTGTTATCGGAAATCTCTTTTCGTGCATTTATTTTGATATTTGCATGTTCTAATATATGAATCAAGCGCGATCGACCGTCCCCGGGTCAGATCTGTTTATTGTATTATTTCCGCTGCGTTTGGATCTGGCGCCGGGGTACGGAAACCCAACAGTGGTATCAGAGCCAGGTTGCGTTTTGATTCATGTATTTGATGATTAATTTTGTTAGATCGTTCCCAATCGATGCTAATCGTGCTCGATTTTTTGAAATAAAATCAAACTGTCCGAAAAATTATCAAAAATATCCATTGTTCATCGTTTTTCAGAATTTTTCCGGCAGCCTCGCGCGGCGGCACACGCGGCGGCACATGCGGCGGAGAAGTGTTCTCCACCACCGTGCGTCGCCTACGAATGACTGCGCTTCAAAGTTCGTCACGGTCAGTGATATAATGCGCAGTATGAGTGTAAGGACCCCAAGCCCTTAAAACCTTGATTAGTGTATTAACCACTATGTGTGGTACATGCTTTCTATAAAATGTCAATCGGGAAGCTCTGATGATACTTAATCATTGCCTGTCAATAAAAGACTCTATGTTTGCCCTTTACCAACCCCTTGGTGCCACTTTTCACATTGTAAACTTTTACAAAAATTTGGGCAGAGTCTCCCCATAAATAGAGCTATCCCAAAACAGAGTACAACACATAACAAAATTCCCGGCCAGGGAACACATAATACTCAACAGAAAGCAGTAATACAAGTAGATTCCCAGCCAGGGAAGACACCACACATATGTCAACAAAAGTGGGTTCCAACACCCACATAATACACCAATGACTCTCATATCATTCTAGCAATTCAACCTAATTGCATGCAACCTTAAATGAAAGAGAGAAAGGCTCATGCCTTTATATACAATCCATATACAAGTATAATCGTGCTCACATGCGAGCATCATGAATATGAATATGTATAAACCCTCAGGCGTATATATAGGTACTCTATACGATACCGTGCTCCATCAAGCCCTGGTACCACGATCCTGGGAGTACCTCAAATCAACAGCTCGAGCTCAGCTCCATAGCCATCGATGTACCTGTCCACCTGTCCCAACAGAGACAGCCCCCAACGGGGTGAGCATACCAATACACAAAATCCCATAATCATAATAATGAAATTCAAATTTACAACAAAGGTAAATGCTAATGAATTTAAATGATACTCCCTGGATGGCAACATCCTCATCCGGGATTCCGTGTACTGTCCCTGTTCTCACAACATCAAACTCATCAAATCTCATAAATCAGTAAATCAACACATTGATTTACACATCGCATGCCTGATCCTCGAATATCAACATATAGTGATTACAAATTCATTAAACATGCAATTACAGATATCACAATATCTAATACTGATTTCACAACCTTGCTATCAATCACAGATAGCTCAAATGCCTTAGCATTTATTTTACCAATCCTTCATTATACTTAGACATCTCAAGTGTCTTATAATGAATACATGAGTCTACAAACCTAGACATCTCAAATGTCTTATAATGAATACACGATTCTACGAACTTAGACATCTCAAATGTCTTACGAAGAATACATGATTTTACAAACCTAGACATCTCAAATGTCTCATAATATAGTCATATAAACCCAGTACCCCATATATCATACAAGAGTCATCCTACTCTAGTGTCACGCACGCTACAAGCGGCGATATCAAGATTTGGGTCATTCCTTGGCTATATCAACATGTATGTATAACCATACGCAAAACATTCAATGCAATCAAAAACACCTTATGCATTTCACATATATATAGTAATGCTCGTACGTCGCACGTACCTTAAATCTCCGAAGTCCGAGCCAAGCCTTGCTCGAGTTCCATGCCCCGAGGAATGATGTGCTAACACGATAAACAATTCACCATTATTTACGAACATGTAACCTATGCTCAAGCACACCCATATCCCTCACAACATTGTCAATACACGACAATTATCCTCTTAAAAGACCCGGGGCAGGGTACATGCAGGGAAGGAAATAAATGAGACAATCGAAATTTGTTCAAGAATGCCCTACAAAATCGAACCTTAATCTCACAATTTCGAACCCAATAAAATACCATAATTCATCTAAAATGTGAATTAATCAATCCATAGCATGAATAATCATCCTACATGCCAAACCCCCAAATTTGAAATCCAAATCCCTAAAATTCGAAACCCAAGCCCCTAAAATTCGAAATCCAAGAAGCATCATAATGCATCTACAACATGAATTTATCAATCCATAACAAGAATCACCACAACCCTTCCAAAACCCCCAAAATTCGAACCCACTTCATGCATACAACCAAAATTTCGAACCAATCCCACCAACAACAATAATCCGAACAAATCGAACACAAAAATGGCAGGGAATTGCACGAAAATAACGAAAAAGGGGTTAGGATGATTACCCAAACGAAAATCGGAAGAAATCGGACCAAAAACGAAGAACCCTAGAAATTGGGGATCGGCGCACATCCGCAAAATCCGACTTCCACACGCGATGAAACTTCGAATTGATGGAGGGGAAAGAAGCGCCTCGCCGAGACGACGCCGTGGGTAGGTCGGACGCGCCCATCGGCGGCCGGACGGCGGCGGGCGCACCGCTTGAAGCCGCGGGGGCAGGGGCTGACGGGAGTGGCGCGCGGGGGGGAGAGAAGAATAAAGGGGCTGAAATGAATTTTTTGTGTAAAATTTTGGGTTTAATTGGTATTTATAGCAAAAATACCCCGAAAAATTAATAGCCCCACAAATACATCATGATTCCTTAAAAATCATCTGTTTTCAAAAACTCTCTCTCTAACTCCAAAATCCCCTACCGGTGCTCACCCAGCACCCGAGATCCCGAGACACATTAAAAACCCAACTCTTAGGTTTTACACCGTAATGTGAATACAATCTCAACCTCCGGATCCAACGATCCCAACTGCCCAAATAAACGAGCCCAGAAGGCTCAATACCTCAATTAAACTCCAAATCGTCACGTAAAACCACTTTAGGGATTATTAATACTCCGGGATTAACACCTATAATCCCTGGTCATCACATTATCCCCCACTAAAAGAATTTCGTCCTCGAAATTAGCACTGGTGTATCACGTAACACCCAGGCTACACAACAACATGAAGCCAGAACCTCGATTCTTGACCATATCAGAATCGTATTAATAAACGCGAGGATACTTACCTCTCATCTAACTCTGAAACAGAGCGACATACCAAAACCAACATAACACCCAAGAGGTAAAACGTACCTCGATGCGGGTCATCCCAAAAGTCAGTCCCTCATGACTGCGAAACAACTGATACTTACGACTGTAGATCAGACAGTCATCCTTCGTTTCTAATACAACAGTACGAACACATCCTGAATGACACCTCAACCGTAAGAACGTTGACCTCGTGTCAAACTCTGGAGTGGAATAGACTTCCAAATCCATCATAACGTCAAAGAGCGTCAGCACAACTCAACGCTAACAGTCCAAAAGCAGTTAGTCAACTGAAACTGCAAGGATTCGAATCGCTCTTGATTCTATCGTAGATATCATCCAATGATATTTTACTATGACTTACGATGTCTAACATACATCGTTACGAGGGAAACACTAGTACAACCACGGTGTACACATACCAAACCTGGTTTCCACTTTCAAACTTCCTCCATCGAAGGAGTAGTCGCCTCATTGCAACTTAATTTGGGCAACTCACGGCCACAAATTCAAACAAAAGACATCTCGCAAGATGTCCACCTACGGATGTTCCAAGAATCACGTCCTAATCATAAATAACAACCGAGACTCCGCAGAGTTTACATTTCTTAAGGGGCATGCAATAAACCCATTGCATCCTCAACGCTTGTGTCGTCAGCGACACTCAACCAATCCGAAATCCTGCCATCCCTTGAAAATCCTCGGATTTAACAATCCAAACTTGGGAAGGCTGTCGCATAACTCGAAGGAAAACACCAACAAGGGAAGTACCTTAACCCTCACAAGAAAATCCCTCCTCAAGGGAGTCAACTAACTTCACGATTATCCCTCAATCATCGTGCCATGGAGATTCCCAATCTCAAGGTGTTCCATATCTCTCATCAGAGATTTAACCATCCAAAAATAGCATAACTCTATGCTTAACAGAGAGGAAATCAATAACTGGCATCCGTATACTCACCGGTATACCTGCCTAAGCACTGATGTCGCATGCATACTCAATGCACTCGGCTCGGGTATCTACCACATATCCCTAAGCCCCAAACACAACCGTCAATTCTGAGTCATTCCTTACTCAGTGGAGGATGAAAATCGACGATTAACAATACACTGTGTGATTCCCAAAATCAACACCACTTGTACCAACTTACCGAATCTTTCAAAGATTCCCAAATAGGTATAATACTACCTCCTTCCTCGCAAGGGAAGTGCCATCGAACTCGAGATCCACAAGTCTCGAACCATCGTTCGGAAAAACTGGATACAATAACACCCATTGTATCCCAATACACGGGTTCCTTTAGATTGAGTCAATAACAACCTGATGACTCTCTTGTTGGTACTCCAACATCCTGAGCTGTCCCAGACAAGTCTCCAAGATTAAACATAAACGTATACACGTTTCAGCGAGGCATGAATAACCTCAAATGATGTGGTGACTACTAGAGTCCACCACGATCCACATCGCATCACCTTACGATTTGCCAAACTTGGTTCCAACGAGCAGTGTAACGGCTCTAGCAAGCCCATCATGGTGCTACACACACGCGGCAGACAACCTAGTCTCTGCCTCTTTAGGTTCACCTCAAACCTACCAATAAGACGGACGTTTCCGCATGGTATATCATACTATGGGAAGAAAACTCAATAGAGTAGTGGGTCTTTATCCAACATTCCTCAATGCCGATACACCCTGGACACTCCAATGTCCCTATGTACTTAACATAACCTGATCCTACTCCCTTAGGACCCATCCTACACCCTCAAGGGTGGTGTGACCATGTCTACCACATGTCACATCGACAGAAAGCGAGTAATTTCCTCCATGATTACTCCTGTCGTCAAATCACATGGCCAAAAGCCATTCCAACGAGCATACCTCAAGGGTATCACCACTCGTAAAATGATCCCCCAATCGTAAGCTGCGGTACAATCACATGTACAGCGCATCTAACCATTCCTCGAGCAACCCGCTCGGTATAAGGGTCACGTCCATCGGTGTCGCACACACCACCTTGTGCTCGGTACTGGCACCCAAGGCATACCACTGAATACGTATACTCAACGCATCGATCATCGTAACGATGATGCATGTCTAATAAGACATCTCCTACACCATCGTCATCGTCATCCCGTGACGACACATGCCAACTCATGGCATCTAAAACCTTGCCAACTAGTGACGATACATGTACATCAGCGTATGTCATCCACTAACATGCTAGTAAAATAGGCATAATAAAACATGTATATCAATGCATGCCAGCTACAATAAAGCTAATAAAATAGCAATATCTCATACCTCATCGCTAGCAATATAGCGTCATACCTGTCTCCGTCGCTCAATAATAGTGCGTAATCAGCACCCATCGCTCGAAGGCGGCAAAATCCTGTGCTGAGTACATAGCGGCAAAATCCCTCGCTATAGAATCGACGGCATGACACCTCATCATATAATAAGTGGCATGAAACCTCGCTATATACCTGAGCATGAATCATCGTCCACATAGTAGCGGAAAGAGGCATCGCTATCAATACACCTGGCGGAATGAACCATCGCCAATCAATATAGCGGAATGAACCGTCGCTATAAATACACCTGGCGGAATGAACCATCGCCAATAGATATAGCGGAATGAACCATCGCTATAAATACACCTGGCGGAATGAACCATCGCCAATAAATATAGCGGAATGAACCATCGCTATAAATACACCTGGCGGAATGAACCATCGCCAATAGATATAGCGGAATGAACCATCGCTATAAATACACCTGGCGGAATGAACCATCGCCAATAGATATAGCGGAATGAACCATCGCTATAAATACACCTGGCGGAATGAACCATCGCCAATAGATATAGCGGAATGAACCATCGCTATAAACCGTGTCCTCATAGAGAAATGAATATAAATCGACACAGCGGGACACATCACCGCTATCATCCGTGTCATCACAAAGGAATGAATCATCATCCTAACAAGCGGCATCTCATCCTCGCTTCTTCATACAAGCGGTATCTCATCCTCGCTTCGTATGGCATACCCCGCCTCCATGTGCAAGCGAGCATCCCCGCCCGCTCCACATTTTTAGCGGTACAAGCATAAGCTTCTTCATACAAGCGGTATATCATCCTCGCTTCGTATGGAATACCCCGCCTCCATGTGCAAGCGAGCATCCCCGCCCGCTCCACATTTTTAGCGGTCAAGCATAAGTATAAAAATTCTCACTGTCATAAGCAGGACTCCTGGAATGTATAATCATCATTCCTTTTTATACTCCATATTTCCTGTAACCTGCAACCATCAGGGTTAACAACAATAGCCATATACGCTATGCATCCACATTCAATTCATAATAAAAACACATTATGAGAATGTATGGTTTCACAAATAAATGTCATGATATCCTTCTTTAAATCCTTATTTCATCCTGAGCCCTTATCATTAGTACATTTTAATGCTTCTTGCTACTCCAGGAAAGCGGAATTCTTCCTCGCTTCCACTGGACTTTAGCGTTGCTACTCCATGTAAGCGGAACTCTTCATCGCTTCCAATGGACTTTAGCATAAGCCATTAAAATCCTTACTAAGATAACTTTGACTCAAGACATGCATATGCAAAAACAATGCACAATAACATATATCATAACCTCAATGCACCACTTTGCATTCATCATGTGTCAACAAGACAACGTAAAATACATGTTACCTCGGAAATATCCCTTTATCTGATTTTCTTAAAAACCAGCTTCCTTGGCACATAATACACGGAGTGCCAGACATCCCTATAAATGTCATCCTATCGTGTTCCACACGATTCCTGCAACCACAATGGTTAGCAATACCACTTTTCATATCATAAGAGCACATAAACTAACATAAGAGCACATAAACAATTTGTTATGTCATACAACATTAATGCCATCATGCATAAATATGTGCTATCAATAACTTCCTAGGCCCTTAACAGCCCCAATGAGCAACCACTGCTCTGATACCACTAATGTAAGGACCCCAAGCCCTTAAAACCTTGATTAGTGTATTAACCACTATGTGTGGTACATGCTTTCTATAAAATGTCAATCGGGAAGCTCTGATGATACTTAATCATTGCCTGTCAATAAAAGACTCATATGTTTGCCCTTTACCAACCCCTTGGTGCCACTTTTCACATTGTAAACTTTTACAAAAATTTGGGCAGAGTCTCCCCATAAATAGAGCTATCCCAAAACAGAGTACAACACATAACAAAATTCCCGGCCAGGGAACACATAATACTCAACAGAAAGCAGTAATACAAGTAGATTCCCAGCCAGGGAAGACACCACACATATGTCAACAAAAGTGGGTTCCAACACCCACATAATACACCAATGACTCTCATATCATTCTAGCAATTCAACCTAATTGCATGCAACCTTAAATGAAAGAGAGAAAGGCTCATGCCTTTATATACAATCCATTATACAAGTATAATCGTGCTCACATGCGAGCATCATGAATATGAATATGTATAAACCCTCAGGCGTATATATAGGTACTCTATACGATACCGTGCTCCATCAAGCCCTGGTACCACGATCCTGGGAGTACCTCAAATCAACAGCTCGAGCTCAGCTCCATAGCCATCGATGTACCTGTCCACCTGTCCCAACAGAGACAGCCCCCAACGGGGTGAGCATACCAATACACAAAATCCCATAATCATAATAATGAAATTCATAATTTACAACAAAGGTAAATGCTAATGAATTTAAATGATACTCCCTGGATGGCAACATCCTCATCCGGGATTCCGTGTACTGTCCCTGTTCTCACAACATCAAACTCATCAAATCTCATAAATCAGTAAATCAACACATTGATTTACACATCGCATGCCTGATCCTCGAATATCAACATATAGTGATTACAAATTCATTAAACATGCAATTACAGATATCACAATATCTAATACTGATTTCACAACCTTGCTATCAATCACAGATAGCTCAAATGCCTTAGCATTTATTTACCAATCCTTCATTATACTTAGACATCTCAAGTGTCTTATAATGAATACATGAGTCTACAAACCTAGACATCTCAAATGTCTTATAATGAATACACGATTCTACGAACTTAGACATCTCAAATGTCTTACGAAGAATACATGATTTTACAAACCTAGACATCTCAAATGTCTCATAATATAGTCATATAAACCCAGTACCCCATATATCATACAAGAGTCATCCTACTCTAGTGTCACGCACGCTACAAGCGGCGATATCAAGATTTGGGTCATTCCTTGGCTATATCAACATGTATGTATAACCATACGCAAAACATTCAATGCAATCAAAAACACCTTATGCATTTCACATATATATAGTAATGCTCGTACGTCGCACGTACCTTAAATCTCCGAAGTCCGAGCCAAGCCTTGCTCGAGTTCCATGCCCCGAGGAATGATGTGCTAACACGATAAACAATTCACCATTATTTACGAACATGTAACCTATGCTCAAGCACACCCATATCCCTCACAACATTGTCAATACACGACAATTATCCTCTTAAAAGACCCGGGGCAGGGTACATGCAGGGAAGGAAATAAATGAGACAATCGAAATTTGTTCAAGAATGCCCTACAAAATCGAACCTTAATCTCACAATTTCGAACCCAATAAAATACCATAATTCATCTAAAATGTGAATTAATCAATCCATAGCATGAATAATCATCCTACATGCCAAACCCCCAAATTTGAAATCCAAATCCCTAAAATTCGAAACCCAAGCCCCTAAAATTCGAAATCCAAGAAGCATCATAATGCATCTACAACATGAATTTATCAATCCATAACAAGAATCACCACAACCCTTCCAAAACCCCCAAAATTCGAACCCACTTCATGCATACAACCAAAATTTCGAACCAATCCCACCAACAACAATAATCCGAACAAATCGAACACAAAAATGGCAGGGAATTGCACGAAAATAACGAAAAAGGGGTTAGGATGATTACCCAAACGAAAATCGGAAGAAATCGGACCAAAAACGAAGAACCCTAGAAATTGGGGATCGGCGCACATCCGCAAAATCCGACTTCCACACGCGATGAAACTTCGAATTGATGGAGGGGAAAGAAGCGCCTCGCCGAGACGACGCCGTGGGTAGGTCGGACGCGCCCATCGGCGGCCGGACGGCGGCGGGCGCACCGCTTGAAGCCGCGGGGGGCAGGGGCTGACGGGAGTGGCGCGCGGGGGGGAGAGAAGAATAAAGGGGCTGAAATGAATTTTTTGTGTAAAATTTTGGGTTTAATTGGTATTTATAGCAAAAATACCCCGAAAAATTAATAGCCCCACAAATACATCATGATTCCTTAAAAATCATCTGTTTTCAAAAACTCTCTCTCTAACTCCAAAATCCCCTACCGGTGCTCACCCAGCACCCGAGATCCCGAGACACATTAAAAACCCAACTCTTAGGTTTTACACCGTAATGTGAATACAATCTCAACCTCCGGATCCAACGATCCCAACTGCCCAAATAAACGAGCCCAGAAGGCTCAATACCTCAATTAAACTCCAAATCGTCACGTAAAACCACTTTAGGGATTATTAATACTCCGGGATTAACACCTATAATCCCTGGTCATCACAATGAGTCGCGAGAAGCCACTGTATTTTTTCCCAAAACCATTCGCGTCCGATTCGTTCTCCATTTTTCCGCGCCGAGTTGATTTATCTTGTAGAGAACTCGATGTGCGTGGCTCCAGATCGGCGAGATGAAGGCAGCGGCGCGAGATGAAGGCGGCGGCGCGAGCTAGGGTTTCTGAAACCCTAGCCGCCGCGCCTGTCTGGGTTGGAAGGAGATGAACAGTGCCACTTACCCTAATTTTCGATTTTCATTTTAAAAAAAAAATTATTTTTTATTAAATCCGAAAATAAGGTTTTTTGGGTTAAAGTTTTCTAATTTTGGATCCAAATTGTTTGGAGTCCATAAATTTTTTTTGGGTAATTTTAGATGTTTTTATCCGGACATTGTTTTTGAAAAATAAATCATAAACTTAATTAATTAAAAATATGATTGTTAATTTATTAAGTGTAAAATAGAGATTTTACAAATTAATTGCAAATTAAATGAAAATGTTTCATTTAATTTATTTTCAATTAATCTTATGATTTGAAAGGTAAAATATAGATTTTATCAATTAGTTGAAATTTAATTAATTAGAAATTAAATAAAATTGTTCTATTGAATTTGTTAATTTTATTTTCAATTAATGATGCGATTAGTGGGGAAACGATAGAATAAATTAATTATTGTGCTCTAATTACATGTGATGTGATTAGTTTAATTACATATAATGTGGATGCATGGTGGATGATTACGGGCCTTGACCAATATGTTTAGGTGAATGTTTAGGTTTTATTGTTTCATTATAATTATGATTTTTGTTTTCGGGCCTGCGAGCCTGCTCTCTCTTTTGTTTCTGATGTATCCCACCCCGGATTTGTATCCCTATTCTCTTGTTTGCGCGATTTAAATGTAAAATCTTTAGAATT
The DNA here is from genome assembly GCA_907163345.1 of Haberlea rhodopensis. Classification (NCBI taxonomy): domain Eukaryota; kingdom Viridiplantae; phylum Streptophyta; class Magnoliopsida; order Lamiales; family Gesneriaceae; genus Haberlea; species Haberlea rhodopensis. The sequence continues at coordinate 1,111,463 of CAJQUN010000120.1, read as the reverse complement.
AGTGGGACATCAAGATTGAAGAAGGAGCATCAAGAATCAAGACTTGTATGATGGAAACAAAATGTAATAGGATTGCATTGCATACCTGCATTACCTTAGACAGACTTATGATCCACGTATGGCTCACATGGATCAATTAGGAAAAGGCTTCGTCCATATTTATTTTTATTATGCATGTGATGTATGATAAATGTTTGTTTGTATGTTTTATTAGTACATATGATTGCATGAATAAAACATAATTGCATGAATCCGGCAAACAAACAAGCACGCACTTGATGAGATTTTAAATGGAGTTAAATCCCTCTTTTGAATATGATTCAAAATTTTAATATCAAACTGTGAAGGGGAGCTCAAAAGAGTTTGTTGCTTCCTGTCTTCCATCAACAGTTAAACCATGAGACGCTACTCGTGTCAGGTGTCTTGTCTCACCCTCGTGGGGGGCATCTAGCATGAGAAAGTTGTGTGTTTAACTGCCACTTAATTAAGGATAGGGTTCTGTTAACCTTTAAGATTGCTCACCCTCGTGGGGTCTTATTGGCGGACATTACCATCCGTGGGATGGGTTAGTTTGACGTGAGAAGGCATAATTGGCCTGCCTCCGTAGGGTTATGCCAATTACGAGACGAATATCTTGGGGGCTGCATATGATGCAATTGTTAGCTACCTTTAGTATCATGAAGCTGGCTGGACCCTCGCCCAGGGTTATCATAAGCTAGTTGGACTCCAAGCCCATTAAGAAAATATGATTTTCCGTTCATTTGTCAAGAGGGTGATAAATTCGAAAAATTTAGTGGGAGCATTCAATAACAAAGTCCATATTTTTAAATTAATTAATAATCAAACGATTTGCTTATATTTTCTGTTTATTTTTCAGTATTAAAATGGCCAAGAATCCGATCGCATCTATTCTCGATACAAACAAATTAACTGGGCAAAACTACAATGATTGGCTAAGAAATTTGAAAATTGTTTTGGATTCTGAAAAATTGACGTATGTGCTTACGAAGCTACCCCCTGGAAAGGTTCCCGAGGGTTCGACTCCTGATGAGATTGAAACTATCCAGAAATGGAAGGATGACGATCTCAAAACGCGATGCTATATGATGGCATCAATGTCGAATGAACTTCAGAGACAACATGAACATATGAACCATGCCGTCGAGATTCATACTCACCTGCAAGAGTTGTATGGTGAGCATACTCGTTCTCTACATTACAGGGTTGTCAAAGACCTATTCCGTGCCCATATGAGGGAAGGGTCTTCAGTCCAAGCTCATGGGTTGAAGATGATAGGTCTTATTGAGAAACTTGCTAGCTTAGATACGATCTTGGAGAACGAATTGGCGTTGGATGTGATCCTTCAGTCTCTACCAGACTCATTCAAACAATTTGTGGTGAACTTCAACATGCACAAAATGGAGTGCACACTTGCAGAGCTTGTCAATATGTTGACTACTGCTGAGGCTGCTATTAAAGAGGAAAAGCCTGTTCTGTTGATTAATTCTTCTTCTAAATCCAAGAAGAGTTCTTGGCCTAAGAAGAGGAAGGATACTGGGAAGCGTTCTCAGCCTGCACCACAAAAGAAAAAGGCAAAGGGGCCGACTGCATCAATTAATTAAGAACAAAAATGCTTCCATTGCGGTAAACCTGGGCATTGGAGGAGAAACTGCAAGGAATATCAGGATCAGAAGCGTTCTGGACCAGGTATATTCTTTGTTGAAGTTAATGTTTCCATTAGTTCAGCTTCTTGGGTATTGGATACCGGTTGTGGATCACATCTGTGTAATAATATGCAGGTGATGATAAGAAGCAGCAAGCGGCAAAATGATGAGATCTTTTTGAGGCTTGGAAATGGTGCAAGGGTTGCAGCCACATCTATTGGAAAAGTTAATTTAGCTCTAGATTCTGGTTTTGATTTAGTTTTAAACGATTGTTTATTTGTTCCAGGCTTGATTAGAACATTATTTCTATTCCTGTTTTGGACAGAGAAGGTTTTTCTTTTAATATTTCAAATGGGATTTGTCATATTTTAAAGAATGGTTCTATTATTGGTTCTGGCACTTTGTTAAATGATCTGTATGATTTGAAACTAGCTGATACACCAGTTTGCTTTCAACAAAAGGGAAAACGTAAGGCTGATAATCTATCTCCTGCACACATTTGGCATGCTAGGTTTGGTCATATTTCTAAGGGAAGGATGAGTAAACTGGTGAGTGAAAAATTGTTTGATTCATCAGACTTGGATTCATTACCCACTTGCAAATCTTGTCTCAAGGGAAAAATGACAAAAAGACCTTTCAGTGGTCATCCTGAGCAAGCCAAAAGTCTGTTGGATTTGATCCATTCGGATGTTTGTGGGCCGTTAAGTGTTAACGCACGAGGAGGATATTCTTACTTCATTACCTTTATAGATGATTACTCGCGATTTGGGTATGTCTATCTTATGAGGTACAAGTCTGAATCTTTTGAAAAGTTCAAAGAATTCAGACATGAAGTAGAAAAGCAACTAGGAACAAGTGTTAAAACACTTCGATCTGATCGGGGTGGTGAATACTTGAGCACCGAGTTCATAGATTACCTTAAAGAGAATGGGATTCTCTCTCAGTGGAATCCGTCTGGAACACCACAGCTTAATGGTGTGGCTGAGCAAAGGAATCGAACTTTATTATATATGGTTCGATCAATTATGTGTTCCACTGAGCTTCCGACATCGTTTTGGGGCTATGCGCTTAAAACAGCATGTCATTTGTTGAACAGAGCTCCTTCAAAGACAGTTATTTCTACTCCATATATGATATGGAATGGAAAGTCACCTAATTATAATTATTTAAAGGTTTGGGGTTGCACTGCTTATGTGAAGCAGATGGTAGATGACAAACTGGATATGCGATCCATATTATGTTATTTTGTGGGATATCCTAAAGAAACTAGAGGTTATTATTTTTATAACCCACGGGAACAAAAGGTGTTTGTTTCCAGAAATGCTACATTCTTAGAAAACGAGTTTCTGAAGAATATAGATGGGAAGGATATGAACCTTGAAGTAGTTCAAGAACCACAAATGTCTACCCCAATGGAAGCAAGTATAATTTCTGAACCATCAATTGAACCTGAAGTACACGCACCAAGGAGATCTGAATGGGTTTTAAGAGCTCCTGATAGAATGAATTTACTCCTTGAAAGTAGTCAAGAAATAGACCATGGATATGATCCTTGGACTTTCAAGGAGGCGATGTCAGATATTGATTCGGGACATTGGCAAGATGCCATGAAATCTGAAATGGACTCCATGTACTCTAATAAGGTATGGACCTTAGTGGATCCTCCTGTGGGAATTGTTCCCATAGGTTGCAAATGGATCTATAAGCGAAAGCTTGGGGTGGATGGAAATGTGATTACCTATAAGGCACGTTTGGTTGCAAAAGGTTATACTCAAAGAAAAGGAGTTGACTATGAGGAAACTTTTTCACCAGTAGTGATGCTAAAGTCTATTCGGATTTTATTAGCAATATCTGCATATTATGACTATGAGATATGGCAAATGGATGTGAAGACTGCTTTTCTCAATGGTGACATTGATGAAGAGATTTATATGAAGCAGCCAGAAGGCTTCACATCCATTGGGAGTGAGCAAAAGGTTTGCAAACTCCAGAGGTCCATTTATGGGTTAAAGCAGGCGTCCCGAAGTTGGAATATCCGTTTTGATAACACTATCAACAAGTTTGGTTTTGTTAAAACTCCGGAAGAAGCGTGCGTATACAAGAAGGTTAGTGGGAGTGCGGTTACATTTGTAGTGCTCTATGTCGATAATATCTTACTCATTGGGAATGATATAGGATTGATGAAATTGACTAAAGCATGGTTATCTGCTAAGTTCTCTGTGAAAGATTTGGGAGAAGCATCCTATGTGCTTGGCATAAGAATCTATAGGGATAGATCTAAGAGGATGCTGGGACTCTCTCAATCTATGTACATAAATACTGTGCTAAAAAGGTTTAGCATGGAACAGTCAAAAAGGGGATATCTTCCAACATGTCATGGTGTTCATCTCTCGAGGTCAATGAGCCCTAAGACTAATGAAGAGAGAGAAAAGATGGCATCAATACCCTATGCTTCGGTTGGTAGCATAATGTATGCTATGGTATGTACTAGGTCTGATGTGGCATATGCTCTTAGTGTAACGAGCAGATATCAGGCAGATCCCGGTGAAGGTCACTGGAAAGCTGTGAAAACAATCCTTAAGTACTTACGAAGAACTCAGGATATTTTCATGGTTTTTGGATCGGAAAGTGGAGAGCTGAAACTTGAAGGCTACGTTGATGCTAGTTTTCAGTGAGACGTAGATGACTCTAAATCGATGTCCGGATTTGTATTTAGGCTTAATGGTGGTGCTGTCTCTTGGAAGAGTTCCAAGCAAGACACCACAGCGGATTCCACCACTGAAGCTGAATACATTGCAGCATCAGATGCAGCTAAAGAGGCAGTTTGGATGAGAAATTTCATCCAAGAGTTGGGTGTAATTTCCAGTGCAGTTGACCCAGTCTCTGTGTACTGTGACAACAATGGAGCTATTGCACAAGCAAAAGAGCCAAGATCTCATCAAAAATCCAAACATATACTGAGAAAATACCACCTAATTCGAGAGATAGCTGGTAGAGGCGACATCCTTACCGAGAGAGTTGCTTCAACAGACAATGTGGCAGATCCATTGACGAAGCCTTTACCACGACTGGTGTTCGAGAGACATCTTGAGAAGATGGGCTTGAGGAATGTGTAGTTGGCTTTAGGAAATTATTATAGTCATAAATGATATCATTTGAATCAATTGTTGATTGATTGTATTTATAATCATATTGTGACAGATCTTTGTTTGATTATTAATAAATGTGGCATTCTTCATCTATTTACCCATGTATCATGATGCATTGATGAAGTCCTTGAGATTGCTATAGTCCATAGAATGTGGTTACGCATATGATGGTGACCATGAAATACATTCTCGACTGCGATTTCTAAATGTTCCTGGTCGATGAGCCTTCGAGAATGGGATATCGATATATGCTCGTTAGAGGTATTCATGATGTGTCTATTGTAGTGCGCCGCGTTTCATCGGCGTTGGCTTGGAGAAGTCAGCACACATGAATAGGTGCTCATTGGAATGAGTTCACTGAACGACCCTACTCGGAATTCTATAAGTGGTTACCACTTGTCGAGTATAGAATTTCTAGTCATAGTTGTGCACCATTACTCCTCATGACCCGAGGCATCATTGAGGTCTTGACAGATAGCTGTGTACTTTGATTTAATGACTGATCACATGTGGCTCATAAAGTTGTTATTTTGGGTATTTAGTGATGCTGTCAGAGGCCTATGATTGTCGTTGGGGATTCACCACTGGTCTTGATGAACCATGATGTCCTATGTGTTTTTCTATATATGATTCGAGGAATCTCTGGCCAGAGTGGGTAGTGCTTGTGAAAAAAGAGTTTTTCATATACGCACACAAATGAATCATATAACGTGAAACAAATGCATAGTTATTGAAATCATAAAGGGTCTCGATCAACCAATGCCCTTGATTCAATAGGGACATATTGAGTGAAAGGAATGTACTGCACGCTAACTATGGCTGACAGGTTCTCGTACGTTGCTAGTCATTTGTATCTAGGTCTTCGTGAAGCGCAGATGCTAGGCGCTACCCACGATCGGTAGGTTGTTGCTGGAATTATATTTCCGTCATTGTCTATTAAAGGAGTTTTATTGACAATGGGGCATTCAGGGTAAGCCCAAGAAGTTGTTTGACTTCTAAAATCACAAAGGTTGTGATCCTACTGCTATGATACACTTGAGCCTCGCTGGGTCACAATCAACCGGCCGCCGATCTATCGATGAGAATTGCAACGTAAAGGTTAAGTGCTCAAATTGAGTGATTAGATGAGTTTAATTTTTGAAAGCTCCTCATTCTAGTGGAGTTTCTATATTTGAAAGTGTTTCATCTATAGAAAGTTCTAAAATTAAATCATTTGATATATTTATGTTTCATAATTATGTACAATGGTTGTACATCAAGTTATTCAATTGGATTGACTTACTTGGATTATGATTTTATTGTTTTGTGTTGGCGTTTGGGCAAGTGGGAGATTGTTAGCTTAAAATACCCAGCAAGCCAAACGTTGGCCCGATGGGCTTTATGAGCCCTAGCCCAATTAGCTGTCTCATGAACACTATAAATATAAGGTTCACTCTAGGGTTAATTGATTCCATTCAATACACCAACTATCTAAGAATAGCCGTCATCACACTAGCACTGGTGCTGAGCTAGTAGATCTGGTCAGGTTGATTGGACTAGAGGAACACCGTCATCAGAGTGATTTTGCTGTTATTGGTAATCTCTTTTCGTGCATTTATTTTGATATTTGCATGTTCTAATATATGAATCAAGCGCGATCGACCGTCCTCGGGTCAGATCTATTTATTGTATTATTTCCGCTGCGTTTGGATCTGGCGCCGGGGTACGGAAACCCAATAGGTACGACATCCCTATTTTTAAATCACTATACTATAACTTGACACCGTGCACTTGTGGTATAAAATCGCTACACTCGAATTACTTGTTTAAAATAAAAGCGATCAAGTTTTTGGCGCCGTTGCCGGGGACTAATTTTTATAATATCATACGATATTAGTTAATTATAATTTAGCCAATTTTTTTTTGTTTTGTTTGTTTGTCAATTTTGAGTATTTGGTTTACTGCATTTGTTTTTCTCCTTTTGGGTTGATTTGTACAGGTAGTCATCTTCTTGGTGCATGCTAAGGAGTAGCCATCCCGTAATCGAGCCTTTTGACCCAGAAATTGAGCGAAATTTTCTTAGGAGAATACGAGAAGCTAGAATGATGGCGGATAACAATCAAGAAGGGGGGTGCGAATAATGAAGCACCGAATCCAAGATCTATGATGGACTTTGTTCAACCAGCTTTCCATGGATCACTGTCAAGCATAACGAGGCCAAGTATTCAAGCTAACAATTTGAGATAAAGCCTGCAATAATTCAGATGATCCAGCATTAAGTAATGTTTGGGGGAACAGCCACTGATGACCCAAATGCTCACATCTCCAACTTCTTGGAGATTTGTGACACATTCAAACACAATGGCATTTTTGACGACGCCATCAGGTTACAATTATTTCCCTTCTCATTAAAAGATAAAATTAAAGCATGGTTAAATTCTTTACCTGCAGGATCCATTACCACTTGGGAGGGGATGACTCAAGCTTTCTTGTCTAAATATTTCCCCCCTTCCAAAACTACAAAGATGCGAAACGATATCACCATGTTTGGGCAATATGATCCTGAAACTTTATATGAGGCGTGGGAACGTTCAAGGACTTGCTTAGGAGATGCCCACATCATGGTCTTCCTATTTGGCTCCAGGTACAAACCTTTTATAACGGTTTATTTTCAGCTAACCGTTCTATGATTGATGCAGCCTCAGGGGGATCCATTATGCGAAAAACACCGGAAGCAGCTTATGAACTCTTGGACGAGATGGCTTCTAATAGCTATTAATGGCAATCAGAAAGGAATGTGCCAAAGAAACCAAGTGGAGTTCATCAAATTGACGAAATCACTGCAATGTCGGCTCGATAGAAGCTTTGAGCAAAAAGATCGATAGCATGAGCATGACAGCGATGCAAGCTCAAGTTATCACTTGTGATTGGAAGCAATCATCCAAGCACCGAATGCCAGGCAAGTAATCCATGTACTAAGTCTAATGAATCTGCTAATATAGGAAACACGTAGCCCAATAACCCATACTCAAACAATACAATCCGGGATGGAGGAATCATCCAAATCTGCAATGGTCCAACCAAAACAATGTGTGGAACCCACAACCACCACCGGGATATGTACCTAAGCCGAGTATGGAGGAGCCTTTGACCAAGTTAATATCATCGACAAAAACTAGGATGCAAAATCAGGATGCATCTATAAAAAACTTGGAGGTACAAGTGGGGCAACTTGCATCATTGATTCATGGATGAGAGCAAGGAACACTACCTACTGATACAGTGAAGAACCCGAAGGAGCAAGCAAAATTGGACCACTGAGAAATGAGGTGACAATCCAGCTTGTGACTATAAATTAAGAACTTTTTTTCTCTCTCTCTCTTGTTTGTTTTTCATTTTTTTTTACTTCATTTTTTCATATATTTTTCTTTTTCCCGAGTTTAACTCTGTGCGTTAATTTTCAGATGCAGAAAATGGAATAAATCAAATTTTGGTGGGGCGGATCAAACATTGAAATAAATTGGGTGAAAATTGTTCTGGAATTATCGATCTAACGGCTATAATTCTCGATCGATCGCCATGAGTTACAACGAAGAATTTTTTTTCTGGCATTGTCGATCGATCGAGAGTTTAAGCTCGATCGATCGAGAGAGGTTGACAAAAAGAAAAAAAAATTCTGTCTCGCTCGATCGATCGAGCGAAAATCTCGATTGATCGAGCAACATATAATTTTGTTTTTAAAGATCGATATCAACAGAATTCTCACAACACTTCTCAGTTTATTTTCGAAGAACAAAATCAATTTTTGCCCTAATCTCCAAATTCCCTCTTTAATCTTTCCAACAACTCAAAGATCTCACACTATATGCTGCCGAGTTTCTTCTAATTACACTTTTTGTCACAGATTTGAAGATTCAAGAGCTGAATTGGGGCAATTTCAACACAAGGAGGAACTCAAGCCAAAACTACAATTTCATCTAGATTGTCAAAATTCCATTGTATTTGGCTTCAACCTTTCTACATATCCATAGATCAGTGCATATTTTTGTTTGGGTATACAAAGATTGGATTTTTGGTGTATTTGGTGAAGTTGAGTTAATTGATTAGCTAAGTTTGGGGGAATTGGAGTATTGGTTGTTGATTGTTGGTGAATTGTGTGAATTACTTGTTGTGGTTGGGATTGAAGCGGGGTGAATTGTTAACTGAAAAAAAAAATTAATGGCTCCCAAGAAAAAACAGAAGCAAGTCAAAGCCGCCACTTCTTCTCAAGATTATGATGAGCTTAGATTTGTGAATTTTGTAGCAGCAGAATTATACCCCAGCTATCACAGAAAACCCCTCAATCGTGAAAGGGGAATGAGCATTGATCGACTTCAATGCCCCGTGATTCAAGAAGCACGACGACGAGGGTGGTTTGAGTTTATTCAACAGCCTATTGATGCGGTTGTCCCTGTTGTGCGGGAATTCTATACAAATTTAAGGACTGTCCACCGAGATTCAAGGGAGGTTGTGTTTGTACGGGGTAAAGATGTGGAGTTTGATCAGTTCAAAATTAATGCAATTTTTTGGATGCCTTCAATAAAGGACAGTGAGTACAAAGCTTTCAGGAAAAGCCAAATCAACTACGATGAGGTACTCTCTGTTATCAGTGTTGAGGGGACTGATTGGCAAAGGAACAACAATGGAGAGCCCCAGTTGGTCCTAAAGAAATATTTGAAACCAGAGGCACAAGCATGGTTTTCTTTCATAGCCTCACGGGTCATGCCATTGACCCACACTTCTGATGTCATTAAGGAGAGAGCTGCACTCGTATTTGCCATACTCACTGGGAAAACGATGGATCTGGGGTACATTATCAATGATCACATCAGTGACATCGGCACGAGTCCGCCCACCTTCGCATTACCCTTTCCATCTACTCACTGCTCTTTGCAAGAGATGTGGAGTGAAGTGGGGCGCCGATGAAGAACTCCTACCACCAAAAGGCCCATTAGTGGTTGATGGACCACCACCTCCTACAGGCCGACGTAGGGCAGATCCACGTCCTTCGAGCAGCAGACATGCTAGGCCGTCATCATCTTCCACTGCAGAGCATTCATCTATCACCTCGGACTCCCTCCACAGGGATCTCCAAGACATACGCCTGGAGCAGCAGGACATCCGAAATATGCAAAGGGAAATCCGGTTGGACCAAGAGCAAATGAGTCAGCGACATATGAAGTTCATGCAATATCAATGTGCATGGAACACTGCCTTGGCCCAAGGTTTCCCGGCTATCCAGTTTCCACCAGAGCCGCACTTTCAGCCATACCAGCCATATCAACCACCACCACCTGAATATCCGCCATATCCACCGTATCAGCCGGAGGAGCCTTACTACCAAGTACCCCCACCGGAGCATGATGAGGACGACGATCACTGATGATCGTCGTTGAGGTATGTGTTTTGCTTTTGCGCTTATTGTCTACTATACATTGAGGGCAATGCACGTACTAAGTTTTGGGGGGTGTTTACTGATAACTGTTGTTTTTCTTGCTACTTATCTTGCATGCCTATTCTATCATGGGATTAGATTGTTTTTGAGCATATAAATTTTTTTTTGTTAAAAATGAGTTCATCATTAAGAAATAATGAATTAGACTTGCAACGGTATTGCATGATGAAATTAATCCCCATCTCAACTAAAGTCTTGAAGATTTTTGACTTGTTTGTGAATATCTGTGGTTGAGTTAATATTTCAAAATTGAGGAACATCTTGAGCACTTTTGAGTCAAGATTGAGGGAAATATATATTGGAAAGTGAACAATATTTTTAACTATGATTCGTCTTGAGCATCTTAAAGCACTCTAGAACCTATTTGAGGGCACTTTGAGGCGAAATTTTATAATTAGGAACTTGACTTGGACATGATTTAGGCGATCTTTGAACGTTTGAACCTTTCAAGCTTACCCAGTCTATATCAATCCTTAGTGTCCAACTTTGAGATTGATTGAATAAGAAGGGAAATAGCCACCATTCGACTTTTGTTGATAAACTCATTATACCTACCTTGTGTAGCCTAAAATGAATTTTTTTTATCTTTACCCCAAGGGAGTATAATGAATCTCATTAGATGCACATAAATAACTATATTTTAATGAGCTTATTGTGATAATGATTGATGAATGAGTAAAAGAGAAAAAAAGAGAAAAGAGAAGAAAAAGCCTTGAAAAAAAAAACATGTATATAAGACCCAAAGTGGCAAAGGCTATACAAGAAAAAAAAAAGAAGAGCTTGAGTTGTGCGAAAATCTGAATGGTATATGATTATACTCTATTCTTTGCGCTTATCTTATCTTTTCTGTGAAACCGACACCAAAGGCCTGACATTATAAGCTTAAAAAATCCTTTTGATCCAAGTCTAGGGAATTATTACATTAGTGGAGAAGTGCTTGTAAAGTGGCTTATGGAGTGCTTAATAATAATCTTGATTTTGAGTTTATTAGCATTATTTGATCCTGAAAATATGTATGAAACTGAAGATTGACAATAACACACACGCACGTTCTGATTTTAGGATATATTGCTTGGCTTAGGAGAAAACACTTCTTGTTGATTTTTGGATTGACTTATGGTTGATGTGTTAGTGGGATTTCTGAGTTTTTACATTTGAGTTGCTAAGTTAATTCATTTAAAGTATTGAGGATGAACTCTGCATTTTGATCTTATTGCTTGCTCGAGGACAATCAAGTCTAAGTTTGGGGGAGTTGATAAGGGTGGATATTACGTTTATTTTGCAATGATATGTATCTATTTTTGTGTTGATTCCTAGATGATGTTACGCTTTTTGGTATTTATTTGTGTTGTTTCAGGAATCTAGGTGGGAAGTGGAAGAAATAAGCTAGAAAGACGAAAACGGACCAAACCGAGGCTAGAAATGAAGATTTTGGAAACTGACATACTCGATCAATCGGCATTGGAGCTCGATCGATCGAACGAGGCAGAGAATTTGGCCAACAAGAAAAAGTGATGCTCGGTCGATCGGTAATTTATCTCGATCAATCGAGCATGGCAGGGAATCATAAGCGAGACTGAAGAGTGCTCGATCGATCGGCAGTTGATGCTCGATTGATCGAGCGTGGCAGAAAAAATTCATAGTTGAGAAATCAGAGTGCTCGATCGATCGAGACATTTTCTCGATCGATCAAGCGATAGTGTTTTCTGAAAAAAAAAATACTTGATTGAGTTTGGTCCATTGGGAACACTTCCATCCACCTCATTTTCTATAAATATGAGACCTAGGGCACGAATTTGGGGAGTTCAACATCATATCATACACCACAAAGCAGCCTCTTATCATCCTCCAACATCCATACAATTTAAGAGGAAAATCCCTTGAAGTGCAAGGAAGGAAGCAAGAGAAGAAGCAACGTTGCAACGCACGGATTCAACTCCTTCGTTATCGTACTTCTAAACTTTATTTGTTTTGATTTTCGAATTTCTTGATGTTTGTGTGGTTGAGAAACAATTATTCATCTTGTTAGTTTGATTTGAATATGAAATAAGTTTATTTTATCAAGATTATGGGAGCTTGTGTTTGAGTTGATGATTTGAATGTTTATTGAGTGGATTAATTCTTTTGTGCATGATTTATAATTTTAATGCAATCAAAGCCTTGCTAACTGATCGCTTTATTTTTAAACAAAAGATATTTCAAAGAATATTGTGAAGCGATTCTACCGCAAGTGCACTGTTGTCAAGTTTTAGTATAGTGAAAATTAAGTACGGGTTGTCGAATCCACAGGGACTAACGTATAAGTATCAAATAAGATTAATAAAATTATATTTAGCCTACGATTAACAAAGGTGATTCTCTGATACCAAACTGAACTAACATCCAATAGATAAACAAGAAATAATAAAATGAATGGTTCCGGATATGCGAAGGTAAGTTACTCGAGAAATTTACCAAGCTTGTCGTTCAACTATGTTATCTTTAATGATTAAACTGAATTCTCAAAATATCAACCAATTGATTCTAAAGGTGAAAGGTTTTCTCTATTATTCGTTACACTCTCTCGAGCTGTAAAGAAACTAACAATAAATTAGAATAAGTCACTCTCGTGCACCTATTTACTAATTCAAAGTTGCATAAATTATCAAAACCTTATAACTCTAAATCTCTCGATTCCAAGTTCTCACGTATGTGATATCATCTCTCGATCTCAATCGTAACATACATCATAAATTAATGGAGCGTGTTACAACGTTATCTCTCGATCTCGGTTATAACTCTCAGATTCAATCAAAGCTAGCTAGACTTTGATCTACACAAACAATTAATTTATGAACAAAAGCAATCAATGCGCTCAAACACAATTGAATCAGTAATCAAACACAACGAAACTAAAACTCGAATAAAATAAACTAGATTTAATTCAAATCAAATACATAAGAGTTTTATTGTCTCTCGACCTCAAAAACATCAAATGAAATTGAAAATCAAATAAATTAAAGTTTAGAAATACGATAAACGGTGGATGAATCCGTGCGTTGCACCGTGATTTATTCTCTTGTTCCTTCCTTGCACTCCGGAATGGATTGGCTTGACTTTGGGCGATGAACGGAGATTAAATCTCCTTTGGCGGCGTTAGGCGGCGGCTAGGGCTGCTCCTCTTGACCTAATTCACATCTGGTATCGTCTATCTTTGATTTGGAAGAGATTTTCCCTTTTATACCTCAAAAATCATTTCAAAAATGGAAGATAAGATTTTCCCGGATTTGCGTTTCGATCGATCGAGATTTTTGTCCGATCTATCGATGCACTGTTCATGCCAGCCTTTGAAACTCACTGCCTCGCTCGATCGATCGAGATTTTCTACCGATCGATCGAGACTTTGAAAAAATCAGCTCTGAAGTTACTGCCTCGTTCGATCGATCGGAAAATTGTTCCGATCGATCGAGGCTTGAAAATCTTTTCTTCTCAGCGCACTGTCTGGCTCGATCGATCGTGACATAATCTCGATTGATCGGGATTCCGAAAATCTCATTTCCTCAATTTTAGCTCTTTCTCGCCTCGATTTCGCCCGTTATCTTCATATTAGCTCATTTCTTCCACTTCCGATCTATTTTCCTGAAACAAACAAATAAACACCAAAAAGCATAATATCATCCAGGAAAAAATACGGAAAGTAGGAAGAAATTACAGTTAAAAACACTCAAAATCTAAGCCTATCAACTCCCCCAAACATAGACTTGATCGTCCTCGAGCAAGCAATAAGCTCAAAAGAAAAGTTAAACTCGATACTAAGCATGAATAATCTTTACAACATACGTAAAAACTCAGAAATCCTACTTACACATCAATAGAAGTCATTCAACATTTAACATGAAGCAATTCCTCCTAAGTTAAACAATACATCGCAACATCGGAACGTGCGTGTGTGCTATTGTCAAACATGAGGTACATATATATCTTTAAGATCAACATGTGCCATATCAACTCCTAGTCAAGATTACTTTGAACTACTCTACAAATTTACTATCCAGCACTTCTCCACTAATGTAATTGTTCCCTAGACTTGGATCAAAATGTCTTAAAGCTTATAACGTTAGGCCTTTTGGTGTCGGCTTCAAAGAAAAGGTAGGATGAATTCAAAGAAGAGAGTATAATAAAATCAGTTCAACTATTTTGAGCTTCTCTTCAACTTTTTTCTAGCCTTGGCCACTTTGGGTCTTATTTGAATTTTTCTTTTCAAGGCTTTTCTCTACAACATTTCTTTTTTCTTTGCTCATTCTTTCGTCCTTTTTGAACTCATTTGCATATAACAATTCCGTGCATTGAATGAGATTCATCATACTCTCCTAGGGATGGATAAAATTGTTCTTTTAGGCTCAAACCAAGGTGGGTATAATGAGTTTGCCAAGAATGCCGAATGGGGGTCTAATCATATGCAATGCATATACCATTCTTTTTCAATAAGGCTCAAAAGGGGACACTAAGGAATAATGTATAACAGGTAGGCTTGAAAGGCTCAAACGGTCCAAAGATCGCCTAAATCATCTCCAAGTCTAGTTCCTAATTATAAATTTCGCCTCAAAGTGCTTTCAACTAAACTGTAGAGTTATCTAAGATACTCAAGACTCATCATAGTTAACACAAATTTTCAATTTAATCAATACATACTTCACTCAATCATGACTCAATAAGTGCTCAAATAATTCCTCAGTTTTGACATATGGTTAACAACGGATATATGCAAACAAGTTAAACATTTCCCCGACTCCTATATAGATGAGGATTAATTTCATCATGTATTACCATTGCAATTCCAACTCATCAATTCTCAAGAATAACTCAATCAAATAAAAAAAAATTTTTTTTTTTGGTAATGCTCAAGGATGAATCAGTCTCAAAATCATGCAGTCATGCTGGGAAAAGAAACAAGACAAGTAGCAGAATGTGCAAAAGCAAGATATATACAAATACTCAAAAACCCCCCCAAACTTAGCATGTGAATTGCCCTCAATGAACAAGAAAAATGAATGCACAGGCAAAGACACATACCATTACGACGATCGTCACTGATCGTCGTCCTCATCATGCTCCGGAGGGGGGACTGGGTAGTGGTGCTCCTCAGCACACACGGATTCATGCTACAAAACAAAAGTAAACAAAATAACAAAATCAATGAAACTAAACTTGTAATGCCTCGGATTTGTTATGGCGTAATTTTGAATAATTACGATACGATGTGGACTCGGGTTCGGGTTGAACCGAGGGAAATACTCACATACATGAAATGAATAGTAGATATATGACAAGGAAAGAAACATGATGCACTAGCTGTAGTGCATAGAAATGATTGGATTAAATCAAGTGTAGTAATATATCAAGCAACTTGTACTAGTGGGCATTTGAATTTAAGTTCATATGCATGTACATGTAAATTAGTATTTGAATTGCTAGGAATGGCATGTGAATTTGGTTATACATTAACCATGCATGTGAGAGGAATTACATGTGAATGTGAATTTGAAGTGCAAGGTGATTAAATAGATGAATATCAATTCACCTAAACTCACCTACAAATCTCTACAAATGCTCTTGTGAATTCCTTGGTGTCTTTGCTTGGTTCTAGCTTGGAAGCATGTTCAACATGAAAGATGTGGTAAGGAGAAGTTGCATACTCTACTTTATGTAGTTAGTTGGTGTAATAACTTAGTTCTGATGCTTTGTGTGCAATTTGAGAAGCATGTAATTGTTGGAAGGAAGATGGAATTCATATGTGATAGAATTCAATGAACTAAGTTGTATTGTGATAGAAACATGTTTATATGAGGTTAAAGTATGCATATATCAAGTTTTGATGGTTTAACTTGAGGTGTAGGTTGAGAACCATGAAGATAAGCATTAAAAATCGCCATGGTTTCAAAATTTTATCATCGACCGATCGATCGCTAGATGTGTACCGATCGATCGGTAGAAATAGGGGAAGTAAGGCGGTGTAGGTACCGATCGATCGCTGGAAGCGACCGATCGATCGGTGAAAGCCGTAGCATTTTTGAGAAAATCAGATTTTGGAGCGATCGATCGCTAGCTTCTGACCGACCGATCGCTAGGGTTATTTGTTTGGACCGATCGATCGCTAGAGTGACCGATCGATCGGTAGACTTAAAATGTTGAACAATATTATTTGATTGTGGAAATGAATAGTTCAACCTCTTTTAACATGATATTGTTGGTATTGTTGTAATATCATCACAGGGGACAGGGCACAGAGGCAATTAACCAGTGATGACTGATTTATCTGGTTTGTCGCTTTACAGGTACGTGTTGACGTACGGAGTATAGATATGATGTGATGATGATGTTATGGTTTTGATATCATATGATTTATGTTATCTTGTGTCATATGATTGGTAGTTTCATATGAATGTACATACATGGATTTCATATGATTGGGATGGAGGCCTTGATAGATATGTGTATATGCTTTGGTGAGATCATTGCCTCGATAGATATGCCTGGTGTGGTATATACTTTGGCTGGGATCGTTGCCACGATAGATATACTACATATGCTTTGGCTTGAGATATACACCTGGTTTGGGTATATGCTCGGTTATGTTTGAGATATACGCCTGGTTTGGGTATATGCTCGGTTATGTATTTGAGAGATATACGCCTGGTTTGGGTATATGCTCTGGCTATTATCATAGATGAGCATGGTACTATGATATGTGCTGCTAATATGAAGATGTAATGTGGTTCCACTGACATATTGAGCTACATAGGCATATCATATGGGGCTCGTGATAATAGGGTGCCTATTGAGACATGTCATGACATAATGCATTTGTTGATGCATGATACAGAGCATTCACTATTGATGATTTTATTGTGCTTTATCATTATTGTGATTGTTTTGATATTGCACTGAGATAGTTGTTATCTATACTCACGTTTTGTGAATGTTTCTGTAGGAGTTCATAGACGTGGGAATCGTGAGTCTTATTCCGCTGCGAGGTGAACCACTGCATAGGAGTTGTACCGGATTAGGTTGTTAATTATACATGTAATGTATATGTGAAAAAGTTATTTGGTTTTGTACTAGTGGTTTTAGTACATCTGTAACAACCTATTAGTGAGAAACTCTTAAACAGTGTATGTTTTTACTTAATTCAGACTCACATATGTATGCTTAATGAAATACATAATGGATTAAGTAACGAGGACCCCACATTAGTGGTATCAGAGCAGTGGTTCGAGAACGGGGTGAACAAGGGTAGAGGAAGTGAGTTAGGGAGTTACCTAATCACTTAAAGGCATGTGATGCTGATGTTATAGTGTCTGGGAACATGCTTTGTATTTGTTTCTGTTATTGGTAACCCTTGTTTTGCAGGATGATAGTATGACTTGGCTTGGTCTACATCCTTATGCGTGTGGCATAAGTGAGGTTGTGGGTGTAACCGTGATTGGTACACTGGGTTTCTGTACTATCATTTGGCAGGGGAAACATGATATGTTTCGCGGGAGCTATTCCACTGATTCCGTGGTCATGGTATGTAGGTTGATACCGAATCGGAAGAGTAAGTTGTACATTGGGTGGAGCGTGAAAAGCAAAGCTTGATATCAGCTCCATGTGCAAAGTCAGCCTGTATGAGATTGTGCCTCAAACCTAATGATGGACTGACCGTTGACACATGGTGTGTGAATGGAAGTGACGATACAGGTTATTGATCACGGTATCTAGTTCAAGGGCATTCTTGATATTGCAATCTGTGGTTGCATTGTTAGTTCAACATGTATGGCCTAAATGGGAATGTACTACTTTGCTATTGATCTGTGGATACTATGGCTACCGTAGTGTGTTTACATTGGGAGATGATGCAGACATGAGTTACTTGTGATACTCAGATGGTACATGTAGTGACTGTGAAAGTAGTGTACAATAAGAGTATTCTTTATTATTGTATTCCACAGCGGTAATTGGTAATTTGTGAGATCACCGTGGTGATGATTCTCTTGTCAGGGTATCATCTGTGTATGGTTCTCCGGTGTGTATGTGTGTGTTGAACTTTATGTTTGTTGTCATGGAGTTGGCAAGGAACGTGAAATTGGGAGAGTTCACTGATAGTGGCGCTGAGGCGTATTGATGGAGTGGTACAACCGCAGTATGTTCGACTGTTATCAGTTGATGTTGTTCACGTCACTCGTGTTTGGTGACTGGTTAACGGACTGTGTGATCCTTTCTGTGTATTAGCTTCTTGTGTTCGTTCTTGTTGTATTATCTGGATTTGAGCATGGAAGTTGTTCAGATTGAAAGAGCATACCGGCGGAGAGTGCAGTGATGCAATATTGTTGTGACGCCTATACATGTGATCTTTGTGATGGCTGTACTGAGACATACATGGTGCTAGGAAGCCATGTAGTATATCTGGCTCGTGTATGGTGATGGGAATGGATATCATTGTGTTGATGTGAACTCCGTCCGAGCTATAAGGTTGTCCGTATGATATGTGGTATATGTGGCAGCCATGGGTGTCTTTGATTGACACGAGCTACCCCAAGTGCATACAGTTGTGTATGGAATGTTTTATGAAGTTGAAATTGGTTGGTCTGTTTTGACTAAAGTGTGAGGATCGATGTTGTTGCTGAGAACATTGGATGTTTGTATGGCTTCTGGATACAGAAAAGGACGTCATAATAGACATTCGTAAATTGATTCTTTAGTGGAACTGTGTTGATAGTTTGTCATATGCTAGATTGTTGTATGACAAGAGTGATATGTACACGTAAGACCAACAGAGATTGGTTGGCAATGTGAGTATCCGGGAAGCATTGAATGTGAATTATTGTCTGATACCATAGCTTGGTGGCTATGATGTATGGTTCACAAGTCTGATGTTGATTGTCAAAATTATCCAGATTGATAAGAAAGTTTGAGTTTCTGTAGATTGCTTGTACACTGCGACTGTAGTGCTGATGCAATCAGAGTTTCCGTTGTGTTGTGCTGGTACTATGCATTTGACATGAAATTTATATATGCTGGAGTCAGGACGGGAGACGTATGACTGATAGAATCGTGATTGTGATATGCCGATCTCGTTATGCGATTGGTTTGCATAGTTGAGTGGGTTGCATTTTGTACTCGATAGATGTTGGGTTGATATCTATTGATGGACAGTCTGCGCATATGTTTCATGAGGACACAGTATGGTTGGTATACTACACCATGTAATGGTTAATGAATAGTGGATATGCTAAACCATGTGGTGGGTGATGAATCACAGATGGTTATGAGAAGGTTGAAGAAACTCACATGTATGAAGTAGGGTGATGGGACTTGATTTGTCCATGAAATGAATTATCTCTTAACTTTTTTCGTACACATATATGTATGACATTAAAGTTTGTGTCATGTTATAGTGATACGACCACTATGAGACTGACTTGACATATAACAGATGGTGGATGGTATTTTGCTATCTATTTGTACTTGGGTATTTGTAAGGACCCTAGTTCCTTAAGTGCGGACTAAAGGCGTAATTAAAAATTTCCATGCATAAACAGAGTATAAAGGTTGTGTCGATGCTCTGAGCTATTAAATTACAGTGCCAAAATAAAGATCCAAAATGGATTAATTACATTCTCAACTATGAATGTTAATCCTATAGTTTTACACTACTCCTAGAGTAGATACTATACAAAAGAATGTGCCTGCTACAAGAGCACTCCGCACTAGCTCACTGCACCAACTCGCCTTAGCCCGTCCGCCCCAAAGTACCTACAGGAACAACCCCAAAACCATGAGCATGTATAAAATCATATACACAACGATATGACAACAATTCAAATGCATAATTGTAAATGTGATTCACTTCCTGTATGTAACACATTTAAAATGCTCCCTTGGGTTATCCCTGTACCAAATGATAATCAGTAGATTATATTACCAACAATGTATGTCATGACATGCATCCGATTCCCATATATTCCGTGTTCAATTTCCGAGTCTTATTATATCCGTGGCATAATGCCCCTCGCGTTAACATGACAGCGGAAATACCCCTCGCTTAAGACAATACCAGCGGCACTAATATCCCTCGCTATAAATATGACAGCGGTCGTGTTCTTCGCTTCATATTAGCGGCAAATATTCTCTCATCGCTACGGTAGGACAGCGGCAAGTATTCACATCGCTACGCCACTAGCAGCAAGTATTCTCCATTACTGGAATATAATTCCTGACTCACAATCACATGCAACAATGCATCCAATATACACATGCAACCAAAATGCATGACCAATCATGTATACAATCCATGATGTATAAACATTACCCCATATGTAACCACAATGCCTAATCAATTCCATGTGCACAACCATAGTGCAAAATCAATACAAAGCGTAATAAATACGTTTTACCGTCCGATGCTCGTACGTCTCACTACGTACCTTGGTTCCAAAAGTGGAGATATTGTGGAACTTTATCTCCTTTGTTGTGTGGCTACCTGGGATGGTTCTACACAATCACATGAATCCATATTAGAAACCCATAATTGAACCATTACCAAAAACATCAATATTTAGAACAAAATCCCAAAATTCACATTTATAAGCCTTCCGATCGATCGGCCCCATGTCCCGATCGATCGCCAAGTGAAGGAAAACAGGTATCCAAGTACTGTCTCCGCCGATCGATCGGGCCATTTCACCGATCGATCGAAACATCACACCGATCGATCGGTAAAATCGCCGATCGATCGGTACGCTCAATATCCGCCTTGATCAGGCACTGTCTTGCTCGATCGATCGGACCAATTCCGATCGATCGAGAAGCCCTGTTTCAGCGAGAAACATCCTAGTATGAGCTTCCCACCACACCTATACTCAAGCACAACCAAGAACAACTACCATGCTCAACTTAAAGCCACAAAACAACCTTAAAAATGCAACTTCCAAACATAACAAGATGTTGGACCAAGATCCACCCTTAAATCCCCAAAAATAAGCTACAAACCCAATCAAAACTCAACAAAACTCAACCAAGGTAGTAGCTTACCCTTTGAGCTCCAAGTTTCTAGCAAGAAAACACCAAATGAACCCTTTCACCAAGTTTTCCCCTTTCCTTTTGATGCAGAAACGAAAATGGAAAGTTTTTCTTGCAAGAGAGAAGGTGCAGGTGGGTTTTGACTTAAAGGTGATGGAAAGGATTTGATATAAAGTGAGCAAGTGGCTCATACCATGCTATGGTTTTCAAATGATGTTATGGTTTCAAATGTGTAACAAGACACAAGCATGGTATATAATATACCCCAACATGATATTTTAAAAGCATTTTACCACAATGCACCAAAAATACCATTAAAATCATGTTTTACCTAAATGAACACAATCCATATCATTTAAACCATTTTAACACCCAAAATTCCTCACATGTATATCATGTACCCCGAAATGCTCTACCGGGTCACTCCTACCATGTGACAAGCATATTCCCCAAGATAATTAGTCCCAACACATAATCTAATTATCACCATAAAACACATAAACATAATTAACGCCCAAATTGCCATTAATTATTTCGGGGATATCACAATACTCCCCTACTTATAAGATTTCGCCCTCGAAATCGCATGCACTTACCCAAACAAAACCAAACATAAATCACATACCAGAGAAAAGTTCCGGGTAATGCTGTACCATATGCTGCTCCGTCTCCCACGTGGCCTCTTCGACACCCCTGCGATCCCACTGAACCTTGATCATCGGTATCACTTTAATCCGAAGCCTGCGATCAGCCCTATCCAAAATCCTGACTGGCCGTTCCTCATATGATATATCAGAATCTAGCTGAACCTCGGAAGGCTGCAATACATGAGACGGATCCGGCTCATACTTCCGCAGCATCGATACATGAAATACGTCGTGAATACCAGACAACGACGGTGGTAGTGCCAAACGGTAAGCCAAGGTACCGATGCGCTGTAAAATCTCATACGGTCCCACATACCTCGGAGATAATTTACCACGCATACCGAACCGAACCACACCCCTGAAAGGTGAAATCTTCAAAAAGACCCTGTCTCCCGTCTGAAACTCTAACGGTCTCCGCCGTTTGTTCGCATAGGCTGCCTGCCTGTCCTGGGCTGCCTTAATTTTTTGACGGATAGCCTTTACCTTATCCTCCATCTCCCGAATCAATTCAGGTCCTCCCACGGCTTTACTGGTCAAGTCATCCCAGTATAATGGCGACCTACAACGCCTACCATACAAAGCCTCAAACGGTGCCATCTGAATAGTCGTCTGATAGCTGTTGTTGTATGAAAACTCTACCAAGGGTAAGGAATCTTGCCATGAGGCATCAAACTCCAACACACAAGCTCGAAGCATGTCCTCGAGCGTCTGTATAGTACGCTCAGTCTGCCCATCCGTCTGGGGATGATATGCCGTACTCAATCTCACCTCAGTACCCAAAGCTGACTGAAGACCTCCCCAGAAATGAGATGTGAACCGTGGGTCCCTGTCTGACACAATAGATACTGGAATCCCATGTAGTCTCACTATGTCCCGGACATACAACTGAGCCATCCTCAAGTATTTGTACGTCATACAGTATGGAATGAAGTGGGCTACCTTCATCAGTCTGTCAATGATCACCCAAATGGCATCACAGCCCGAAGTAGTCCTCGGCAGGTGGGTCACAAAGTCCGTAGATATGTGTTCCCACTTCCACTCCGGTATCTCTAAGCTCCTTAGCTCGCCACCGGGTCTCTGCCTCTCTGCCTTAACTTGCTGGCAGATCAAACATCTCTTGACAAAAGCGATCACATCACGCTTCATACGCTTCCACCAGAACTGATCACATAAGTCCTTATACATTTTTCTCCCTCCTGGATGGATGCTGAATCGGCTACTATGAGCCAGTTCCAAGATTCCTCTGCGCAATTCCGGCGTACATGGAACTACCCATCGGTTACCGAGTCTCAAGGAACCATCCTTAGCCACTCTGAACTTTGATGGCTGCCCCTGAAGTGCCAATGACGACCATCTCTGAATCTCATCATCTGTCCTCTGAGCTCTCCTGATATTCTCATAGATATCTGGCTCAGCCAATAAGGTCGATACCCAAACCGGTGATGTATTCACATCGAAGTCATAGCCCATATGGCAACAAGAAGTCATCATAGCCGACAAATGCATGACATCCTCAGCAGTATTCCTCACCTTCCGACTCAAGGCGTCTGCTGTCAAATTGGCCTTCCCCGGATGGTACTCTATTTCACAGTCATAATCTTTAAGTAGGTCCATCCATCTCCTCTGACGCATATTCAACTCCGCCTGAGTAAACAAGAATTTCAGGCTCTTGTGATCTGTATAAATGGTGAAGGAGGTACCATACAGATAATGCCTCCAAATCTTCAAGGCGAAGATAATAGCTGCTAACTCCAAATCGTGGACCGGGTACCTGGACTCATGCGGCTTCAACTGCCTTGATGCATAAGCCACCACGTGCTTATCTTGCATCAATACGCATCCCAAGCCCTGAAGTGACGCGTCAGTATACAGAACAAACCTCTTATTTTCCGAGGGAATCACCAAAACAGGTGCTGTGGTCAACCGGTGCTTCAGTTCCTGGAAGCTCTGCTCACAAGCCTCAGACCAATAAAACGGTACCCCTTTCTGAGTCAACTGAGTCAGTGGCTTAGCAATCTTAGAAAATCCTTCGACGAAGCGTCGATAATAGCCAGCCAAACCAAGGAAACTCCGAATCTCGGGTACAGAAGTGGGTGCAGCCCACTCCATCACAGCCTCAATCTTCCTGGGGTCCACAGAAATCCCACTGCTGGATATGACATGCCCCAGAAATACTACTCTACTCAACCAAAACTCACACTTGCTGAGCTTGGCATATAATTGGTGATCTCTGAGGATCTGGAGCACTGTCCTCAAGTGTTTCACGTGCTCTTCCTCGCTTCTGGAGTAGATGAGTATATCGTCAATAAATACGATGACGAACTGATCCATATAGGGTTGGAACACCCGATTCATCAAGCTCATAAAGACAGCCGGGGCGTTCGTCACACCAAACGGCATTACTAAGAACTCGTAATGTCCATACCGAGTCCGAAATGCTGTCTTCTGTACATCTTCCTCCCTGACCCGTATCTGGTGGTACCCGGATCTCAGATCAATCTTGCTATAAAGTCTGGTACCTTGCAACTGGTCAAACAGATCGTCAATCCTTGGAAGAGGATACTTGTTCTCTACCGTAGCCTTATTCAGTTGCCGGTATTCGATGCACAACCGCATCGAGCCATCCTTCTTCTTTACAAAAAGAACTGGTGCGCCCCAAGGCGATACGCTAGGGCGTATATATCCTTTATCAAGGAGTTCCTGCAACTGCTCCTTCAGTTCTCTTAATTCCGCCGGTGTCATTCGGTAAGGGGCACGAGAAATAGCGGATGTCCCCGGTAATAACTCAATCCCAAACACGACTTCCCTAGTCGGTGGGAATCCTGGAATCTCCTCCGGGAACACATCAGCAAATTCTGCTACTACTGGTATGTCCTCAACTTTTAACTCCTTGCTTTTTCCCAACAGATCCATGGCATAAATGAGATAGCCCATATGTCCACGTTCCAACAGTTGGGACATTTTGATTGCCGAGATCAACGGAATCTTCGCACGAGAACTGTTGCCATAGAAAATCCACTGAACTCCTAAATGAGATCTGAACCGTACTGTCCTTTGTCGGAAATCCACTACTGCCTGATATCTATTCAGAATGTCGATGCCCACAATGCAGTCGAAATCTGACATGCTCAGCACAATCAAATCTGCCTTCACTTCATTGCCCTCAAAATAAATGAGGCAGTCCATTAGAAACTGATCCGCAACAACTTTCTTTCCGGTGGGTGTCGAGACCAAGAGAGACGTGGGTAACGGAGACGTGCACATATGATGTCTCGCGCCAAAGTTCGCAGACACAAAGGAGTGTGAAGCACCTGTGTCTATCAAAATAAAGGCGGAATATGTAAATAATAGGCACGTACCAGCTATAACCTCCTCTGGAGCTGCATCGGCCTGCTCCCTGGTCAATGCATAGACCTGTCCCTGGGGTGGCCCCATCACCTGTCCTCCCCCATGACGAGGTACCATCGGTGGCCTCTGCTGTACTGTCCCGGTAGAAAACCTCCCTCTGCCTCCTCTCAGATCTACCTGACCATCACCATTCTGACAAAACCGGGATATGTGGCCCATCTGGCCACATTTATAACAAGCAGTACAGTCTCGCATGTGATGCGGTCCTCCACAAAAATGGCACTTCACCACTCCACTCCTATTCACTTGAGTCTGCCCTCTGTTGTTAGGCGCACCGCCCCTCCTGTTATCCATTCTTCTCCCACCAAACCGAGAAGATGAAGAAGGAGCCCCACGAGATTTAAATGATTCTCCTCGTGGCCTCAGATTATTAGACATTGGCCTCGGCGGTGGGACTTGTGGGGGTGTAACGTCCGGGTAGGCGCCGACCCCGATCTCTGCTAGCTCCGCTCTGGTGAGGGCATCATCAAAAGAAGTGGGTTTGTTGGAAATAACCCGATCAAAAAGTTTCGGTCGCAGTCCCTTCATGAAATTCCTCATTTTGGCATGCCCATTGGTGGCAATATGTGGAACATATCTCAGTAACGAAGAGTACTGCGTGGCATAGTCGGACACTGTCATGCTTCCTTGTTTCAAACTTGCAAACTCATCCTCCTTCGTCTGTCTTGCTGCTGCCGAGAAGTACCGGTTCAGAAACCGGGTTCTGAAAAGCGTCCAATCAATCACCGCACCTTGTGCTCTCTGTTCCATTACAGTGCTCCTCCACCACATTAAAGGTTTCTTTGCTAACTGGAACTCCGCTAGCCTCAGCCAAGCTGTAACAGCACAAGGAGCCGATACAAAAATCTGTTCAAGCCTTTCCAGCCACTCCTCAGCCTCCTCTCCGGACTCTGTTCCCTCAAACCGAGGTGGGTGATACGATAGAAACTGAGTCAAGCTAATCTCACCAGGTAGCAATAACTGAGCCACTGGTTCCATGCTTACAGCGGTGGAGGTAGAGGGTTTGCCTGTCCAATACTTGCGTTTACGCTACCCACATCGCCCACCTCTTCATTGAGGTTCATAGCCGCCATGCTGTAACACAAGGGTTAAAACAACTCCAAACAAGAATATATGTTATGCCGTTAGATAACAGGAATGATAATAAGCATGTTAGTATAACAAGATATACATCAATATGCACTACATGCATAAACATGCTTCAAATGTAAGCACCTAGCCAAACATGCTATGGCTACCCTTCACTCGTTCCCGGGTTCTCTAACCACTGCTCTGATACCACTAATGTAAGGACCCTAGTTCCTTAAGTGCGGACTAAAGGCGTAATTAAAAATTTCCATGCATAAACAGAGTATAAAGGTTGTGTCGATGCTCTGAGCTATTAAATTACAGTGCCAAAATAAAGATCCAAAATGGATTAATTACATTCTCAACTATGAATGTTAATCCTATAGTTTTACACTACTCCTAGAGTAGATACTATACAAAAGAATGTGCCTGCTACAAGAGCACTCCGCACTAGCTCACTGCACCAACTCGCCTTAGCCCGTCCGCCCAAAAGTACCTACAGGAACAACCCCAAAACCATGAGCATGTATAAAATCATATACACAACGATATGACAGCAATTCAAATGCATAATTGTAAATGTGATTCACTTCCTGTATGTAACACATTTAAAATGCTCCCTTGGGTTATCCCTGTACCAAATGATAATCAGTAGATTATATTACCAACAATGTATGTCATGACATGCATCCGATTCCCATATGTTCCGTGTTCAATTTCCGAGTCTTATTATATACGTGGCATAATGCCCCTCGCGTTAACATGACAGCGGAAATACCCCTCGCTTAAGACAATACCAGTGGCACTAATATCCCTCGCTATAAATATGACAGCGGTCGTGTTCTTTGCTTCATATTAGCGGCAAATATTCTCTCATCGCTACGGTAGGACAGCGGCAAGTATTCACATCGCTACGCCACTAGCAGCAAGTATTCTCCATTACTGGAATATAATTCCTGACTCACAATCACATGCAACAATGCATCCAATATACACATGCAACCAAAATGCATGACCAATCATGTATACAATCCATGATGTATAAACATTACCCCATATGTAACCACAATGCCTAATCAATTCCATGTGCACAACCATAGTGCAAAATCAATACAAAGCGTAATAAATACGTTTTACCGTCCGATGCTCGTACGTCTCACTACGTACCTTGGTTCCAAAAGTGGAGATATTGTGGAACTTTATCTCCTTTGTTGTGTGGCTACCTGGGATGGTTCTACACAATCACATGAATCCATATTAGAAACCCATAATTGAACCATTACCAAAAACATCAATATTAAGAACAAAATCCCAAAATTCACATTTATAAGCCTTCCGATCGATCGGCCCCAAGTCCCGATCGATCGCCAAGTGAAGGAAAACAGGTATCCAAGTACTGTCTCCGCCGATCGATCGGGCCATTTCACCGATCGATCGAAACATCACACCGATCGATCGGTAAAATCGCCGATCGATCGGTACGCTCAATATCCGCCTTGATCAGGCACTGTCTTGCTCGATCGATCGGACCAATTTTCCGATCGATCGAGAAGCCCTGTTTCAGCGAGAAACATCCTAGTATGAGCTTCCCACCACACCTATACTCAAGCACAACCAAGAACAACTACCATGCTCAACTTAAAGCCACAAAACAACCTTAAAAATGCAACTTCCAAACATAACAAGATGTTGGACCAAGATCCACCCTTAAATCCCCAAAAATAAGCTACAAACCCAATCAAAACTCAACAAAACTCAACCAAGGTGGTAGCTTACCCTTTGAGCTCCAAGTTTCTAGCAAGAAAACACCAAATGAACCCTTTCACCAAGTTTTCCCCTTTCCTTTTGATGCAGAAACGAAAATGGAAAGTTTTTTCTTGCAAGAGAGAAGGTGCAGGTGGGTTTTGACTTAAAGGTGATGGAAAGGATTTGATATAAAGTGAGCAAGTGGCTCATACCATGCTATGGTTTTCAAATGATGTTATGGTTTCAAATCTGTAACAAGACACAAGCATGGTATATAATATACCCCAACATGATATTTTAAAAGCATTTTACCACAGTGCACCAAAAATACCATTAAAATCATGTTTTACCTAAATGAACACAATCCATATCATTTAAACCATTTTAACACCCAAAATTCCTCACATGTATATCATGTACCCCGAAATGCTCTACCGGGTCACTCCTACCATGTGACAAGCATATTCCCCAAGGTAATTAGTCCCAACACATAATCTAATTATCACCATAAAACACATAAACATAATTAACGCCCAAATTGCCATTAATTATTTCGGGGATATCACAGTATTCTGATATGATATCCTTTGAGCGTACACGGAAAGTGTACTTGGAACATAATTCGGTGACAGTATTGTGAAGGTATCATAGGCAATGCTATATGATCTGGCAATTCCTTGGAATCTAATTGCAGAGTCATAATGTTAGCATGACCATGAGTAATCTGGTACTTTGATTGTCATTCATGTCACTAAGAATGTGTGGATTGTGTGATTGCAGTTGAGTTGGAATTTGTTACCTTCCATGTATTGTGGGATTGGCTATTCCTTTATGACCCAGAGGTGATAACGATTTGCTGGGAGCAGTCGTGTTTATTATGAGGAATGCATATGCGATCATGTGATATATCTGAGTGATATATTCGATCATGTGATATAGTCGGGTGATATCTTCGATTGTATGATTTATCCGGGTGATATGATAATCCGTATGGATAGGTTCTTGACGCAGAACGGAATGGGTGATCAGGTACCTGTGATATGTGAGACTTGTTGGCATAATACATGTAGCAAGTGCATTGCACATGCGTGGAAAACGTGTTGGTTTCCACTGCTACATGATAGTTATGTTGATCATTACAGGGAGCAGTGAATAGGAAGTAATGAATCGTTGTAAAAGCTTGTCATACTCAAGATGGTAGTCTTGGGGGGAAATAGTTGGTACAAAGAATGACATTTCCGGTACAGGGGTCAGATGAGACCATAGTCATCTAGACATATGTATTGGACATGGCTTTGGTGTACATTATGCATTGATGACATATGAGTGTGATGTGGATTACTTTTTGTGGTTTGGAAAAGTTGGTGTCCAGTGTTTGTTTCAGACTGGTAACATATCCAGTGTTTAATCAAGACTGAGAAGTCTGGCGTGGGAGCTTAGTATACATACGATAGATGGATATGTTATATCTATCACATTATGTAATGACATACGATAATATCACTTGGTGAAATTGTGCGAGCAGAGATGGCTCTGTGCACGTGGATGTGTAGAATCTGAATGTGACAAGGACCGAGGTACTTGGTTTAGAGTATCTTGTTGATCTCAATATTCTGTGTAATTTTACACAAGAGTACAGACGAATGGAGACATTCTAAACCGTTATACAATACACAATGCGGGTATGTGTGTTACTGTGTTTATAAAGTGTGGCATAAGGTGTATGAAAAGGTGTAATACCAGGATTTGAACCATTGACTGTATTACTATATGGTGATTAGTTGTCCAAGGAGGGACGGATGTATTAGACATTAGACGAACAGATGCTCCATTGGGGATCATTTGGAGACATCCAGCAGGAATGTGAGTGGGCAGTGACTTGGGTATGGGTATTCACCGTACAATGAGTTGTATGAGTTCAAGTCAATTGATGGCTACTGTTGTGTATAACAGGATATGTATATGCGTGTTCACTGATACTAGTGAAAGGTTTATCTGTTGATGAGAATACAACGATGTAGACATACTATCTATGCCCGGCTGGTGTAGAGTGTTGTGAACATATGGCTACTGGACAAAAGCGAATGGTAACAAGCTGTTATGCGAGAACATGAGTATGCAGTAGAATCCAAAATGCAATGTCTGGTATGTTTTCTTTTGGTTTCTTATACTGCTGGTCTGGTAAGTATCTGCTAGTTGAGCATGTTGAGTATGTAGCAGATTTACTTTTGATTATTTGTTCCGGCAAATAATGTTGCATTTATAAGGCATGTTTGTACAAAGCTTATTTGCCACTATGTTATTATTCCTTGTCGTATTGCTAATAGGGTTGAAGCTTATGGCTTTCTGTATGTGATTCATATGATATATGAGATTCATATGTTGAATATGGAATTTCGAGGACGAAATTTAATGAGTGGGGGAGAATTGTAATGCCTCGGATTTGTTATGGCATAATTTTGAATAATTCGGTACGATGTGGACTCGGGTTCGGGTTGAACTGAGGGAAATACTCACATACATGAAATGAATAGTAGATATATGACAAGGAAAGAAACATGATGCACTAGATGTAGTGCATATGAATGATTGGATTAAATCAAGTGTAGTAATATATCAAGCAACTTGTACTAGTGGGCATTTGAATTTAAGTTCATATGCATGTACATGTAAATTAGTATTTGAATTGCTAGGAATGGCATGTGAATTTGGTTACATTAACCATGCATGTGAGAGGAATTACATGTGAATGTGAATTTGAAGTGCAAGGTGATTAAATAGATGAATATCAGATTTTAAACACAAATGCTCTTGTGAATTCCTTGGTGTCTTTGCTTGGTTCTAGCTTGGAAGCATGTTCAACATGAAAGATGTGGTAAGGAGAAGTTGCATACTCTACTTTATGTAGTTAGTTGGTGTAATAACTTAGTTATGATGCTTTGTGTGCAATTTGAGAAGCATGTAATTGTTAGAAGGAAGATGGAATTCATATGTGATTGAATTCAATGAACTAAGTTTTATTGTGATAGAAACATGTTTATATGAGGTTAAAGTATGCATATATCAAGTTTTGATGGTTTAACTTGAGGTGTAGGTTGAGAACCATGAAGATAAGCATTAAAAATCGCCATGGTTTCAAAATTTTATCATCGACCGATCGATCGCTAGATGTGTACCGATCGATCGGTAGAAACAGGGGAAGTAAGGCGGTGTAGGTACCGATCGATCGCTGGAAGCGACTGATCGATCGGTGAAAGCCGTAGCATTTTTGAGAAAATCAGATTTTGTAGCGATCGATCGCTAGCTTCTGACCGACCGATCGCTAGGGTTATTTGTTTGGACCGATTGATCGCTAGAGTGACCGATTGATCGGTAGACTTAAAATGTTGAACAATATTATTTGATTGTGGAAATGAATAGTTCAACCTCTTTTAACATGATATTGTTGGTATTGTTGTAATATCATCATAGGGGACAGGGCACAGAGGCAATTAACCAGTGATGACTGATTTATCTGGTTTGTGTCGCTTTACAGGTACGTGTTGACGTACGGAGTATAGATATGATGTGATGATGATGTTATGGTTTTGATATCATATGATTTATGTTATCTTGTGTCATATGATTGGTAGTTTCATATGCATGTACATACATGGATTTCATATGATTGGGATGGAGGCCTTGATAGATATGTGTATATGCTTTGGTGAGATCATTGCCTCGATAGATATGCCTGGTGTGGTATATGCTTTGGCTGGGATCGTTGCCACGATAGATATACTACATATGCTTTGGCTTGAGATATACGCCTGGTTTGGGTATATGCTCGGTTATGTTTGAGATATACGCCTGGTTTGGGTATATGCTCGGTTATGTATTTGAGAGATATACGCCTGGTTTGGGTATATGCTCTGGCTATTATCACAGATGAGCATGGTACTATGATATGTGCTGCTAATATGAAGATGTGATGTGGTTCCACTGATATATTGAGCTGAATAGGCATATCATATGGGGCTCGTGATAATAGGGTGCCTATTGAGACATGTCATGACATAATGCATTTGTTGATGCATGATACAGAGCATTCACTATTGATGATTTTATTGTGCTTTATCATTATTGTGATTGTTTTGATATTGCACTGAGATAGTTGTTATCTATACTCACGTTTTGTGAATGTTTCTATAGGAGTTCATAGACGTGGGAATCGTGAGTCTTATTCCGCTGCGAGGTGAACCACTGCATAGGAGTTGTACCGGATTAGGTTGTTAATTATACATGTAATGTATATGTGAAAAAGTTATTTGGTTTTGTACTAGTGGTTTTAGTACATCTGTAACAACCTATTAGTGAGAAACTCTTAAACAGTGTATGTTTTTACTTAATTCAGACTCACATATGTATGCTTAATGAAATACATAATGGATTAAGTAACGAGGACCCCACAAAACTAAAGAAAAAGAAAAATAAACAAAGGGAATAAGAAAAAGTTCTTGATTTATAGTCCCAAGCTGGACTGTCATCTCCTCTCTCTTAGTCGTCAAGATAAACTATAGAGGTAACCGTTTGGACTTCATTGCTCATGTGGTAATGCTTTATGCGCTGCCCATTCACTGTAAATGTTCCCCTGCTAGGATCAGTAACTTCAATTGCACCAGAGGGATAGATCTTTGCAATGGTGAATGGACCGGACCAACGAGAGCGTAGTTTGCCCGGGAAGAGTCGCAATCTGGAGTTGAACAAGAGTACATCATCTCCTACCTTGAATTCCCTTTGTTGTATACGCGAATCATGCCACTTCTTAGTTTTCTCTTTGTAAATCTTGGCATTCTCATATGCTTGATTCCTGAATTCTTCCATCTCATTCAATTGTAGAAGACGCTTCTCACCTACAGCCAAATACCAACTTATAAGGTGATGTGCCATAGTGCATCATCTAAGCGTAAGGACCAATCCTTTCGGCTTAGAGTCACTGTCTTTTCTAAGATCCTCTTCAACTCTCGATTTGAAACCTCTACTTGCCCACTGGTTTGTGGATGATAAGGCGGAGACACTTTGTGGGTGACACCATATTTACTCAAAAGTTTTTCAAATTGTTTGTTAATCGCCTAAGTAAAGTTCTCTCTATCTCCGGATCGAAAGGCTCGAGAATGGGCTCCTCTCTTCTGAGCATGCACTAGAGAAACGGCTTCTGTACAAAATAGACAAAAGGAGACAACAAAATACACACAGTTATTAACAAAGATCAACAAAAGAAAACAGAAAAAAAAACAAAAACGCAATAATAAAAGAATTGGCTAAATTACAATTAACTAATCTCGTATGATATTATACAGATTAGTCCCCGGCAACGACGCCAAAAACTTGATCGCTTTATTTTTAAACAAAAGATATTTCAAAGAATATTGTGAAGCGATTCTACCGCAAGTGCACGGTTGTCAAGTTTTAGTATAGTGAAAATTAAGTACGGGTTGTCGAATCCACAGGGACTAACGTATAAGTATCAAATAAGTTAATAATATTATATTTAGCCTACGATTAACAAACGTGATTCTCTGATACCAAACTGAACTAACATCCAACAGATAAACAAGAAATAATAAAATGAATGGTTCCGGATATGCGAAGGTAAGTTACTCGAGAAATTTACCAAGCTTGTCGTTCAACTATGTTATCTTTAATGATTCAACTGAATTCTCAAAATATCAACCAATTGATTCTAAAGGTGAAAGGTTTTCTCTATTATTCGTTACACTCTCTCGAGCTGTAAAGAAACTAACAATAAATTAGAATAAGTCACTCTCGTGCACCTATTTACTAATTCAAAGTTGCATAAATTATCAAAACCTTATAACTCTAAATCTCTCGATTCCAAGTTCTCACGTATGTGATATCATCTCTCGATCTCAATCATAACAAACATCATAAATTAATGGAGCGTGTTACAACGTTATCTCTCGATCTCGGTTATAACTCTCAGATTCAATCAAAGCTAGCTAGACTTTGATCTACACAAACAATTAATTTATGAACAAAAGCAATCAATGCGCTCAAACACAATTGAATCAGTAATCAAACACATCGAAACTAAAACTCGAATAAAATAAACTAGATTTAATTCAAACCAAATACATAAGAGTTTTATTGTCTCTCGACCTCAAAAACATCAAATGAAATTGAAAATCAAATATATTAAAGTTTAGAAATACGATAAACGGTGGATGAATCCGTGCGTTGCACCGTGATTTCTTCTCTTGTTCCTTCCTTGCACTCCGGAATGGATTGGCTTGACTTTGGACGATGAACGGAGATTAAATCTCCTTTGGCGGCGTTAGGCGGCGGCTAGGGCTGCTCCTCTTGACCTAATTCACGTCTGGTATTGTCTATCTTTGATTTGGAAGAGATTTTCCCTTTTATACCTCAAAAATCATTTCAAAAATGGAAGATAAGAATTTCCCGGATTTGCGTCTCGATCGATCGAGATTTTCGTCCGATCGATCGGTGCACTATTCATGCCAGCCTTTGAAACTCACTGCCTCGCTCGATCGATCGAGATTTTCTACCGATCGATCGAGACTTTGAAAAAATCAGCTCTGAAGTTACTGCCTCGCTCGATCGATCGGAAAATTGTTCCGATCGATCGAGACTTGAAAATCTTTTCTTCTCAGCGCACTGTCTGGCTCGATCGATCGAGACATAATCTCGATCGATCGAGATTCCGAAAATCTCATTTCCTCAATTTTAGCTCTTTCTCGCCTCGATTTCGCCCGTTATCTTCATATTAGCTCATTTCTTCCACTTCCGATCTATTTTCCTGAAACAAACAAATAAACACCAAAAAGCATAATATCATCCAGGAAAAAATACGGAAAGTAGGAAGAAATTACAGTTAAAAACACTCAAAATCTAAGCCTATCACTAACTTTGATTGAATTGTGATAATTAATATTTAGATCGAGAGATTGAATTATAATATGATATAATAAATCATGTTGTATGTTAACGATTTAGATCGAGAGATTAAATCACCTATGTGATAACCTTGGATTGTAAGATTTAAAGTTAGCGGTTTTCATTGAGATTTATGCAATATTAAACTGGTTTAAGTGAACGAAAGTTACTTGTTTCAATTTAATATTAGTTTCAATATAGTTTGAGAAAGTGTATTGATTATTTTACCGGAATCCGTCACCTTAAGAATTAATTGGATAGTAATTTTGCTTTTACAAACAAATCATTGACGATAACACAAGTGAACCGACACCTTGATAAATTTCTCGAGTGGAATTCCTTCGCATCTTCAAAGGAGTTGATTTAATTTTAAGTTTTTAAGTTTGTATTAGATAATTATTCATCTATTTCGTAGGCTAAATATAATTTTTCTAATTTTATTTTGTACTTATATGTTAGTCCATGTGGGTACGACATCCCTATTTTTAAATCACTATACTAAAACTTGACACCGTGCACTTGCGGTATAAAATCGCTACACTGGAATTAATTTTTTAAAATAAAAGCGATCATAAGGCTAGCTAAACAATCCTTGAATGAGTTATCGTAGACAGTAAAATCATCCATGAACACCTCTAGAATATGCTCAATAAACTCAGAAAAGATGGTAACCATACACCATTGAAACGTGGCTGGAGCATTGCACAGTCCAAAGGCCATGCGTCGGTAGGCGAAT
Source organism: Haberlea rhodopensis (assembly GCA_907163345.1). NCBI lineage: Eukaryota > Viridiplantae > Streptophyta > Magnoliopsida > Lamiales > Gesneriaceae > Haberlea > Haberlea rhodopensis. The sequence goes on along the minus strand of CAJQUN010000120.1, from coordinate 1,075,578 downwards.
GTGCCAAAAGAGCATGTGAAAGTAGTCTTTTCTTGGTCCTGCAATTGCAATCTGAAAATAACGCGAATAACCGTCAAGAAAGCAATAGTATGAATGGCAAGCTAATCTCTCAAGCATTTGGTCAATGAAGGGTAGAGGGAAGTGATCATTTCTAGTCACAACGTTGAGCTTCCGGTAGTCGATACACACTAGCCATCCATTTTGAATACGTGTGGGCACTAGTTCCTCATCTTTGTTCTTTATCACAGTAATACCGGTCTTCTTTGGCACCACTTGGACTGGACTGACCCATTGACAGTCGAAGATAGGGTAGATCACCCCAACCGCTAAAAGCTTCAAAATCTCCTCTTTCACCACATCCATCATTGGTGGGTTAAGCTTCCTTTGGTGCTGACGTGTAGGGCTTCCTCCTTATTCAAGTAGAATGCGGTGCATGCATGTGGAGGGACTGATTCCCTTGACGTCAGCGATGGTCCACCCTATTGCAGTCTTGTGCTCCTTGAGCACATGAATAAGATCCTTCTCTTGATCAGCCCCCAACTTGCTAGAGATGATCACTGGTAATGTATCTCCTTCAGCAAGGAATACATATTTGAGATGGCTAGATAGTGGATTCAACTCAATGGTGGGTGCCTGCAAAATAGATGGACGAATTCTAGTGTTAGAAACAGGCAATGATATAAAAGAAACGTTACCTGACTGATGTAGCTCAGGTGTATCATCCAAGGCATCTATTGTGATATCCCCAAAATGATTATATGTTTTTAATCATTTAATTTTAATTATGATGATTTGGGTGTTAATTCATGGGATTGAATTAATATTATTGGGGAGATATGTTTCAGGGTGCATGTGATATATGTTGGGATTTGGGGTTGTGGCATGTTTATTTGGGGTGTGTGTTGTTTGTTTTGGTAAAGCATGTTAATGGGAATTGAAGTATTTTATTGAGAAAATACTATAAATATCATGTGAGGATATTTTAATACATCGTGTTAAATACCAGGACCAAAACATAACACATCAAACCACCCAACACCCAACCACCCCCCAACCCATGCCAATCACACTGTGCACAGGCTGACTTCCCACCCCACTTGGCTCAATCATATGACCACTCTCAGCCATCCCAAATCTCGGCCCTTCTCTCCCATTTCTTCACCAGCACTTGCTAAGCAAAGTTCTGAGGAGCTTTCCCTTTTTCATCGCCTGGAAGTCCTTCCAAAATCGGAGCAAAGTAGGGGGAGAAACCATGCTCTGTTTTTGTTTTAAACTTGTTTAAGTACATGTTTTTAGGTGGCGTGAAAATGGCATGTTAGCTTAGGTTTCTTAAAACCTTCGATTTAAATGCTTACATGGTGTTATTATGTAACTCTCAGTGTTTTTCCTTATGTGCATGTTTTATGTTGAGGAAATAAGCATGTAAAGTAGGGTGTTCGGAAATCTGGGTAGGGGTATGCCCTGTTTTTCTGGAAAATGTGGACTGGGAGTGATTTTGAGGAGGTGATGTTATGCATGTTAGATGGGTTTTAGGTGAACCTTCGATTTGAGTACATGCATGGTAGTTTGTAAAGCCCAGGACATTTCATGTTTGAGCATGTTTTATGAGGTATGTTATAGTTTCTATAGCATGAAATGAAGTACTCAAAAATCTGGAAATAAAATATGTTGCCCTGTTTCCGGAAATGTTGATCGAGTACTTGTATAAATGGTCGACGTTTATGCATGTGGACTTATGTTTGAGGAGTAAATTTGATATGAATACACTCAGGGTAGTGTTTTATAACTGCTAGCATGTTGAGCTTGGCATGTTGTATGACTTACATGTTAGATTTTAGGGTATGATTATCGGTGTTAGGGAATTCTGGAAAATCTGGGTTGAATATGATCGACCGATCGATCGGTGAAGAACACCGATCGATCGGCAAAAGCCGTAGCTTTTTCCTTAATTCAAACTGTGGGGTCTTCCACCTTAACAGTGTTTTTAGAGACATAAGAAGAACTAATCATGCATTAATAACATCTTAGGGTTCTAGTTGTTACATGAGCTAACAGAATTATAGGCCAATTAAAACTTTAAAGCTTATTAGTTACATTCCCACAATGAATGTTGATATGTTAGATTTATACTTGTGATGACCAGGGATTATAGGTGTTAATCCCGGAGTATTAATAATCCCTAAAGTGGTTTACGTGACGATTTGGAGTTTAATTGAGGTATTGGGCCTTCTGGGCTCGTTTATTTGGGCAGTTGGGATCGTTGGATCCAGAGGTTGAGATTGTATTCACATTACGGTGAAAAACCTAAGAGTTGGGTTTTTGATGTGTCTCGGAATCTCGGGTGCTGTGTGAGCACCGGTAGAGGGTTTTGGAGTTAGAGAGAGAGTTTTTTGAAAACAGATGATTTTTAAGGAATCATGATGTATTTGTGGGGCTATTAATTTTTCGGGGTATTTTTGCTATAAATACCATTTGAACCCAAAATTTTACATTTAATTTCATTTTAAGCCCCAAAGTTCTTCTCCCTCTCCCAAACGCGATTTCCCGTCTGCCAGCCCCCTCCGCGCGTAAAAGCGCTTCGGCCGCCGCCGTCCCGCCGCCGATCGGCGCGTGCGACCTACCCACGGCTTCGTCTCGACGAGGCGCTCCTTTCCCCTCTGCCAATTGAAAGTTTCATCGCGATTTGAGGTCGGATTTTGCTGGTAAGCGTCGATCCCCAATTTCTAGGGTTCTTCGATTTTTGAACGATTTTGCTTCCGATTTCGTTTGGGTAACCTTCCTAACCCCTTTTTCCATGCTTGTGATGTGATTCCCTGCCAAATTGTGATTATTGGCTCGAATGATTTCGATTTTCGTGGCTTGGGTTCGATTTTTTTTGGATGGGTGCATGAAGTGGGTTCGAATTTGGGGGTTTTGGAAGGGTTGTGACGATTCTTGTTATGGGTAATTTATTACATGTTTTAGATGTATTGTTGATGCTTAATTGTGTTCGAATTTAAGGTATTGAGTTCGAATTTAGGGCTTTGGATTTCGAATTTGGGGGTTTGGCATGTGGGATGATTATTCATGCTATGGATTGATTAATTAACATTTTAGATGAATTATGGTATTTTATTGGGTTCGAAATTGTGAGATTAAGGTTCGATTTTTGTAGGGCATTCTTGAACAAATTTCGATTGTCTCATTTATTCCTTCCCTGCATGTACCCTGCCCCGGGTCTTTTAAGAGGATAATTGTCGTGTATTGACAATGTTGTGAGGGATATGGGTGTGCTTGAGCATAGGTTACATGTTCGTAAATAATTGTGAATTATTTATCGTGTTAGCACATCATTCCTCGGGGCATGGAACTCGAGCAAGGCTTGGCTCGGACTTCGGAGATTTAAGGTACGTGCGACGTACGAGCATTACTATATATATGTGAAATGCATAAGGTATTTTTGATTGCATTGAATGTTTTGCGTATGGTTATACATATATGTTGATATAGCCAAGGAATGACCCAAATCTTGATATCGCCGCTTGTAGCGTGCGTGACATTAGAGTAGGATGACTCTTACATGATATAAGGGGTACTGGGTTTATATGACTATATTATGAGACATTTGAGATGTCTAGGTTTGTAGAATCATGCATTCTTCGTAAGACATTTGAGATGTCTAGGTTCGTAGAATCATGTATTCATTATGAGACATTTGAGATGTCTAGGTTCATAGACTCATGTTTTCATTATAAGACATATGAGATGTCTAAGTATAATGGAAAGCAAGGTTATGAAATCTATATTAGATATTGATATATCTATTTTTGCATGTATATGAACTTGGAATCATTCATTATTGATATTGTAAATCAGGCATGCGATGTGTAAATCAATGTGTTGATTTACTGATTTATGAGATTTGATGAGTTTGATGTTGTGAGAACAGGGACAGTACACGGAATCCCGGATGAGGATGTTGCCATCCAGGGAGTATCATTTAAATTCATTAGTATTTACTTGTGTTGTAAATTATGAATTTCATTATTATGATTATGGGATTTGTGTATTGGTATGCTCACCCCGTTGGGGGCTGTCTCTGTTGGGACAGGTGGACAGGTACATCGATGGCTATGGAGCTGAGCTCGAGCTGTTGATTTGAGGTACTCCCAGGATCGTGGTACCAGGGCTTGATGGAGCACGGTATCGTATAGAGTACCTATATATACACCTGAGGATTTATACATATTCATGATGCTCGCATGTGAGCACGATTATACTTGTATATGGATTGTATATAAAGGCATGAGCCTTTCTCTCTTTCATTTAAGGTTGCATGCAATTAGGTTGAATTGCTAGAATGATATGAGAGTCATTGGTGTATTATGTGGGTGTTGGAACCCACTTTTGTTGACATATGTGTGGTGTCTTCCCTGGCTGGGAATCTACTTGTATTACTGCTTTCTGTTGAGTATTATGTGTTCCCTGGCCGGGAATTTTGTTATGTGTTGTACTCTTTTTTTTGGGATAGCTCTATTTATGGGGAGACTCTGCCCAAATTTTTATAAAAGTTTACAATATGAAAAGTGGCACCAAGGGGTTGGTAAAGGGCAAACATATGAGTCTTTCATTGATAGGCAATGATTAAGTATCATCAGAGCTTCCCGATTGACATTTTATAGAAAGCATGTACCACACATAGTGGTTAATACACTAATCAAGGTTTAAGGGCTTGGGGTCCTTACATTAGTGGTATCAGAGCAGTGGTTGCTCATTGGGGCTGTTAAGGGCCTAGGAAGTTATTGATAGCACATATTTATGCATGATGGCATTAATGTTGTATGACATAGCAAATTGTTTATGTGCTCTTATGATATGAAAAGTGGTATTGCTAACCATTGTGGTTGCAGGAATCGTGTGGAACACGATAGGATGACATTTATGGGGATGTCTGGCACTCCGTGTATTATGTGCCAAGGAAGCTGGTTTTAAGAAAATCAGATAAAGGGATATTTCCGAGGTAACATGTATTTTACGTTGTCTTGTTGACACATGATGAATGCAAAGTGGTGCATTGAGGTTATGATATATGTTATTGTGCATTGTTTTTGCATATGCATGTTATGAAATATAAGAGGTGTATTTCTTGAGTCAAAGTTATCTTAGTAAGGATTTTAATGGCTTATGCTAAAGTCCATATGAAGCGATGAAGAGTCCCGCTTATATGGAGTAGCAACGCTAAAGTCCATATGAAGCGATGAAGAGTCCCGCTTATATGGAGTAGCAACGCTAAAGTCCATTGGAAGCGATGAAGAGTCCCGCTTACATGGAGTAGCAACGCTAAAGTCCAGTGGAAGCGAGGAAGAATTCCGCTTTCCTGGAGTAGCAAGAAGCATTAAAATGTACTAATGATAAGGGCTCAGGATGAAATAAGGATTTAAGGAAAAAGAATGTCATGACATTGCATATCCATACATTCATATAATGCGTTTTTATTATGTATTGAATGTTGATGCATAGCGTATATGGCTATTGTTGTTAACCCTGATGGTTGCAGGTTACAGGAAATAAGGAATACGAAAAGGAATGATGATTATACATATGTATGGGCATCCCGAGGGCAACATGTATTATGTGGTTAGTCATTTAACACAAGGTAAATCAAGGTATGCATAAGATAGTGCATTATGATATGATACATGTTGATACGCATTGTTTTGCATATGTATATTGTGAAATATAAAGTGAGGATTTCAATGCTTACACTAAAGTCCATATGAAGCGAGGAAGGATTCCGCTTATATGGAGTAGTGAGAAGCATTGAAATGCACTGATATTTCACGAGTCCAGGTTATCCTAGTGAGGATTTCAATGCTTGCGCTAAGGTCCATATGAAGCGAGGAAGGATTCCGCTTATATGGAGTAGTGAGAAGCATTGAAATACACTACTGATAAGTGACTCGATTCCAGGTTTATTGATAGCGATGGTTCATTCCGCTATATCTATTGGCGATGGTTCATTCCGCCAGGTGTATTGATAGCGATGCCTCTTTCCGCTACTATGTGGACGATGATTCATACTCAGGTGTATAGCGAGGTTTCATGCCACTTATTATATGACGAGGTGTCATGCCGTCGATTCTATAGCGAGGGATTTTGCCGCTATGTACTCAGCACAGGATTTTTGCCGCCTTCGAGCGATGGGTGCTGATTACGCACTATTATTGAGCGACGGAGACAGGTATGACGCTATATCACTAGCGATGAGGTATGAGATATTGCTATTTTATTAGCTTTATTGTAGCTGGCATGCATTGATATACATGTTTTATTATGCCTATTTTACTAGCATGATAGTGGATTGACATACACTGATGTACATGTATCGTCACTAGTGGGCAATGTTTTAGATGCCATGAGTTGGCATGTGTCGTCACGGGATGACGATGAAGATAGTGTAGGAGATGTCTTATTAGACATGCATCATCGTTACGATGATCGATGCGTTGAGTATACGTATTCTGTGGTATGCCTTGGGTGCCAGTACCGAGCACAAGGTGGTGTGTGCGACACCGATGGACGTGACCCTTATACCGAGCGGGTTGCTCGAGGAATGGATGGATGCGCTGTACATGTGATTGTACCGCAGCTTATGTTTGGGGGTAATCATTTTACGAGTGGTGATACCCTTGAGGTATGCTCGTTGGAATGGCTTTTGGCCATGTGATTTGACGACAGGAGTAATCATGGAGGAAATTACTCGCTTTCTGTCGATGTGACATGTGGTAGACATGGTCACACCACCCTTGAGGGTGTAGGATGGGTCCTAAGGGAGTAGGATCAGGTTATGTTAAGTACATAGGGACATTGGAGTGTCCAGGGTTTATCGGCATTGAGGAATGTTGGATAAAGACCCACTACTCTATTGAGTTTTCTTCCCATAGTATGTTATACCATGTGGAAACGTCCGTCTTGTTAGTAGGTTTGAGGTAAACCTAAAGAGGCAGAGACTAGGCTGTCTGCCACGTGTGTGTAGTACCGTGATGGGCTTGCTAGAGCCGTTATACTGCTCGTTGGAACCAAGGTTGGCAATCGTAAGGTGATGCGATGTGGATCGTGGTGGACTCTAGTAGTCACCACATCATTTGAGGTTGTGCGTGCCTCGCTGAAACGTGTATACGTTTATGTTTAATCTTGGAGACTTGTCTGGGACAGCTCAGGATGTTGGAGTACCAACAAGAGAGTCATCAGGTTGTTATTGACTCAATCTAAAGGAACCCGTGTATTGGGATACAATGGGTGTTATTGTATCCAGTTTTTCCGAACGATGGTTCGAGACTTGTGGATCTCGAGTTCGATGGCACTTCCCTTGCGAGGAAGGAGGTAGTATTATACCTATTTGGGAATCTTGAAAGATTCGGTAAGTTGGTGCAAGTGGTGTTGATTTTGGGAATCACACCGTGTATTGTTAATCGTCGATTTTCATCCTCCACTGAGTAAGGAATGACTCAGAATTGACGGTTGTGTTTGGGGCTTAGGGATATGTGGTAGATACCCGAGCCGAGTGCATTGAGTATGCATGCGATATCAGTGCTTAGGCAGGTATACCGGTGAGTATACGGATGCCAGTTATTGATTTCCTCTCTGTTAAGCATAGAGTTATGCTATTTTTGGATGGTTAAATCTCTGATGTGAGATATGGAACACCTTGAGATTGGGAATCTCCATGGCACGATGATTATGAGGAATGATAGTGAAGTTAGTTGGCTCCCTTGAGGAGGGATTTTCTTGTGAGGGTTAAGGTATTTCCCTTGTTGGTGTTTTCCTTCGAGTTATGCGACAGCCTTCCCAAGTTTGGATTGTTAAATCCGAGGATTTTCAAGGGATGGCAGGATTTCGGATTGGTTGAGTGTCGCTGACGACACAAGCGTTGAGGATGCAATGGGTTTATTGCATGCCCCTTAAGAATTTTAAACTCTGCGGAGTCTCGGTTGTTATTTATGATCAGAACGTGATTCTTGGAACATCCGGAGGTGGACATCTTGTGAGATGTCTTTTGTTGAATTTGTGGCCGTGAGTTGCCCAAATTAAGTTGCAATGAGGCGACTACTCCTTCGATGGAGGAAGTTTGAAAGTGGAAACCAGGTTTGGTATGTGTACACCGTGGTTGTACTAGTGTTTCCCTCGTAACGATGTATGTTAGACATCGTAAGTCATAGTAAAATATCATTGGATGATATCTACGATAGAATCAAGAGCGATTCGAATCCTTGCAGTTTCAGTTGACTAACTGCTTTTGGACTGTTAGCGTTGAGTTGTGCTGACGCTCTTTGACGTTATGATGGATTTGGAAGTCTATTCCACTCCAGAGTTTGACACGAGGTCAACGTTCTTACGGTTGAGGTGTCATTCAGGATGTGTTCGTACTGTTGTATTAGAACGAAGGATGACTGTCTGATCTACAGTCGTAAGTATCAGTTGTTTCGCAGTCATGAGGGACTGACTTTTGGGATGACCCGCATCGAGGTACGTTTTACCTCTTGGGTGTTATGTTGGTTTTGGTATGTCGCTCTGTTTCAGAGTTTGATGAGAGGTAAGTATCCTCGCGTTTATTAATACGATTCTGATATGGTCAGGAATCGAGGTTATGGCTTCATGTTGTTGTGCAGCCTGGGTGTTACGTACACCAGTGCTAATTTCGAGGACGAAATTCTTTTAGTGGGGGATATTGTGATGACCAGGGATTATAGGTGTTAATCCCGGAGTATTAATAATCCCTAAAGTGGTTTTACGTGACGATTTGGAGTTTAATTGAGGTATTGGGCCTTCTGGGCTCGTTTATTTGGGCAGTTGGGATCGTTGGATCCAGAGGTTGAGATTGTATTCACATTACGGTGAAAAACCTAAGAGTTGGGTTTTTGATGTGTCTCGGAATCTCGGGTGCTGTGTGAGCACCGGTAGAGGGTTTTGGAGTTAGAGAGAGAGTTTTTGAAAACAGATGATTTTTAAGGAATCATGATGTATTTGTGGGGCTATTAATTTTTCGGGGTATTTTTGCTATAAATACCATTTGAACCCAAAATTTTACATTTAATTTCATTTTAAGCCCCAAAGTTCTTCTCCCTCTCCCAAAACGCGATTTCCCGTCTGCCAGCCCCCTCCGCGCGTAAAAGCGCTTCGGCCGCCGCCGTCCCGCCGCCGATCGGCGCGTGCGACCTACCCACGGCTTCGTCTCGACGAGGCGCTCCTTTCCCCTCTGCCAATTGAAAGTTTCATCGCGATTTGAGGTCGGATTTTGCTGGTAAGCGTCGATCCCCAATTTCTAGGGTTCTTCGATTTTTGAACGATTTTGCTTCCGATTTCGTTTGGGTAACCTTCCTAACCCCTTTTTCCATGCTTGTGATGTGATTCCCTGCCAAATTGTGATTATTGGCTCGAATGATTTCGATTTTCGTGGCTTGGGTTCGATTTTTTTTGGATGGGTGCATGAAGTGGGTTCGAATTTGGGGGTTTTGGAAGGGTTGTGACGATTCTTGTTATGGGTAATTTATTACATGTTTTAGATGTATTGTTGATGCTTAATTGTGTTCGAATTTAAGGTATTGAGTTCGAATTTAGGGCTTTGGATTTCGAATTTGGGGGTTTGGCATGTGGGATGATTATTCATGCTATGGATTGATTAATTAACATTTTAGATGAATTATGGTATTTTATTGGGTTCGAAATTGTGAGATTAAGGTTCGATTTTTGTAGGGCATTCTTGAACAAGTTTCGATTGTCTCATTTATTCCTTCCCTGCATGTACCCTGCCCCGGGTCTTTTAAGAGGATAATTGTCGTGTATTGACAATGTTGTGAGGGATATGGGTGTGCTTGAGCATAGGTTACATGTTCGTAAATAATTGTGAATTATTTATCGTGTTAGCACATCATTCCTCGGGGCATGGAACTCGAGCAAGGCTTGGCTCGGACTTCGGAGATTTAAGGTACGTGCGACGTACGAGCATTACTATATATATGTGAAATGCATAAGGTATTTTTGATTGCATTGAATGTTTTGCGTATGGTTATACATATATGTTGATATAGCCAAGGAATGACCCAAATCTTGATATCGCCGCTTGTAGCGTGCGTGACATTAGAGTAGGATGACTCTTACATGATATAAGGGGTACTGGGTTTATATGACTATATTATGAGACATTTGAGATGTCTAGGTTTGTAGAATCATGCATTCTTCGTAAGACATTTGAGATGTCTAGGTTCGTAGAATCATGTATTCATTATGAGACATTTGAGATGTCTAGGTTCATAGACTCATGTTTTCATTATAAGACATATGAGATGTCTAAGTATAATGGAAAGCAAGGTTATGAAATCTATATTAGATATTGATATATCTATTTTTGCATGTATATGAACTTGGAATCATTCATTATTGATATTGTAAATCAGGCATGCGATGTGTAAATCAATGTGTTGATTTACTGATTTATGAGATTTGATGAGTTTGATGTTGTGAGAACAGGGACAGTACACGGAATCCCGGATGAGGATGTTGCCATCCAGGGAGTATCATTTAAATTCATTAGTATTTACTTGTGTTGTAAATTATGAATTTCATTATTATGATTATGGGATTTTGTGTATTGGTATGCTCACCCCGTTGGGGGCTGTCTCTGTTGGGACAGGTGGACAGGTACATCGATGGCTATGGAGCTGAGCTCGAGCTGTTGATTTGAGGTACTCCCAGGATCGTGGTACCAGGGCTTGATGGAGCACGGTATCGTATAGAGTACCTATATATACACCTGAGGATTTATACATATTCATGATGCTCGCATGTGAGCACGATTATACTTGTATATGGATTGTATATAAAGGCATGAGCTTTTCTCTCTTTCATTTAAGGTTGCATGCAATTAGGTTGAATTGCTAGAATGATATGAGAGTCATTGGTGTATTATGTGGGTGTTGGAACCCACTTTTGTTGACATATGTGTGGTGTCTTCCCTGGCTGGGAATCTACTTGTATTACTGCTTTCTGTTGAGTATTATGTGTTCCCTGGCCGGGAATTTTGTTATGTGTTGTACTCTTTTTTTTGGGATAGCTCTATTTATGGGGAGACTCTGCCCAAATTTTTATAAAAGTTTACAATATGAAAAGTGGCACCAAGGGGTTGGTAAAGGGCAAACATATGAGTCTTTCATTGATAGGCAATGATTAAGTATCATCAGAGCTTCCCGATTGACATTTTATAGAAAGCATGTACCACACATAGTGGTTAATACACTAATCAAGGTTTAAGGGCTTGGGGTCCTTACAATACTACTCCTAGAGTAGATACTAAACAGAAGCTGAATCCTACACGTTCCTGTGTTCCTCGTAGCTCACTGCCTCAACCCGACCCTTAGTCCTTTAGTCCAAAAGTGTACCTACAGGAACAACCCATCATGAGCGTGTATATCGTTACTTAACATCATAAGGCAATGGCATATAAATAAATGCATGAAAATAAATTGGTAATGTATACTTCCTGGTTAATCGCATTAACCCTCTTTGGTTGTCCCTGTTTCATAGCCATGCATAAAAATCATTAATTCTTGACATGAATGATTAAAATCATCATCTTATAAATATCATCGTCTTATAACATCATCATCATATAAGCATCATCATCTTGTAAATATCATCATCTTATAACATCATCATCATATAAGCATCATCATCTTGTAAATATCATCATCTTATAACATCATCATCATATAAGCATCATCATCTTGTAAATATCATCATCTTATAACATCATCATCATATAAGCATCATCATCTTGTAATATCATCATCTTATAACATCATCATCATATAAGCATCATCATCTTATAACATCATAACAAAATATAACAGTAATGTGCGACATCTTAGTTAAGCGAACATGCTGGTTATTCGTTACCTTCTTCTTGTTGTTCCTGATTCATAATCATGCATATGGGCATCTTACCCTGTGGCATCTTACCACATTATAAACATCGCATGGCCTCTTACCATGTGGGGCATCTTACCCCGTGGCATCTTACCACAAATAAACATCGCATGGCCTCTTACCATGTGGGGCATCTTACCCCGTGGCATCTTACAACAAATAAACATTGCATGCCCTCTTACCATGTGGGGCATCTTACCCCGTGGCATCTTACCACAAATAAACATCGCATGGCCTCTTACCATGTGGGGCATCTTACCCCGTGGCATCTTACCACAAATAAACATCGCATGGCCTCTTACCATGTGGGGCATCTTACCCCGTGGCATCTTACCACAAATAAACATCGCATAGCCTCTTACCATGTGGGGCATCTTACCCCGTGGCATCTTACCACAAATAAACATTGCATCACATCATCATATAAACATCGTATAAACATCATCGTATAAACATCGTATAAATATCATCATATAAACATCGTATAAACATCATCGTATAAACATCATCATTTCATCGTATATATTCATGCGATAAATGCATAGTCATAGTGTAGGGATGTGTTTTACCGTCCGATGCCCGTACGTCTCTTACGTACCTTTTCAAAAGGAGGAGGAGTCAACAGACTTATCTCCTTGATTGTGCTGGTACCTGGGGTGGCTCTACAAGACCACACAATACCATATTAGATGCCTCAATACCATCTCACATCATAAACTTAACAAAATAAAACATCATTTTATTTTTCAACATTCTGCCTCTCTCGATCGATCGGCCCCGAGGTCTCGATCGATCGAGAAACTGTGCACAACAGTGCTCAACCATTCTGCCTCGATCGATCGATCGAAATATTTTACCGATCGATCGAGGAGCTTCACCGATCGATCGAGAAATCCTTCGATCGATCGGCGCCTGAAATTCAAACCATGCCTTAAGCTTTCTGCCTCGCTCGATCGATCGGGACCAAATCTCGATCGATCGAGAGCTCTGAAAAAATCGGGACTTTCCCAGATTTTTGAGCACCTCATTTCACACCATCATTTCTACTTCATAAGGCATAAAACATGCTTGAACAAAAATGTTACCAGCTTCATAAAATTACCATGTATGTATTCAAATTAAAGGTTTAGCAAAACCTAAGTTAACATGCTTCATAACATCATCATAATCTTCATCCTCAACCAACCTATACAGAAAACAGAGTGTGTTCTTCTTTGCCCAGATTTTCGAGCACATAGTTTCATAACTATAAATCTATCACATAAAACATGTAACATGCTCGAACAACCATGCTAGTAGTTAAATAATACTACCATGTAAGCACACATACCAAGGTTTCACCCAAACCTACACTTAACATGCATAAGAATCATCCGACCAAACCCAAACTGTGATGTCCGGAGATTAATGGTGTTAATCCCGGTATGGTAATAATCCTTGATGGATTTTTAATTGTGGCAATTAGGAAGTAATTACAGTTTGGCATCCCCTGGGATTGCTTAATCGGGCATTTGGGATCGCTGGATCCAAAGGTTGAGATTGTATTCTCATTTCGGTGGAAAACCTATGAATTGGGTTTTTAATGGGACTTGGTGTCCAGGATGCTTTATGTTTGGGCCAGTCTGGGGACTTGGTGTTGGAGAGGGAATTTTTGTAAACAGATGATTTTTAATGAGTTATGATGTATTTGTGGGAGTATTGGTATTTCGGAGCATTTTGCTATATATACCAGTCGGACTTGGGATTCCGTCATTGGAATCCATTTCTCTCCCTCTCTCTCTCTCTCCATCGCCCCAAACCCTTTTCCCCCTTTCTCCCTTGGAAGAGAAATCGCGGGTGGCTTGGATCGGAGGCCGGTTCCTCGAAGATAATCAGGTATTCATCTTCCCCTCGTCCTTGGCTTCGATTTGATAGTAGTTTGGTAGCTTTTGGTTGGGGTTTTAGTTGGCTATGGGTTTTGGAAATAGTTGGGTTAAAATCAAAATGTTGGTTTTAAGTGTTTTTATGGAGCTTAACTCGTGTTTGAGTGGTGTTTAGGAGGTTGGGGGTGTTGGTTTTGAGTTGGGGTGTGAAAAACACCATGGAAGCTCGATTTTTCGGAAAAATCGCAGGTGGCGATCGATCGCCAAGGTGGGGCGATCGATCGCGACGAGCAATCCAAATTTTTGTAGACGATGAACAGTGATGGCGATCGATCGCGAGGCTCGGCGATCGATCGCGAGCGGGTTGGCGATCGATCGCGAGGATGGGCGATCGATCGCGAGAGTGCACTGGATGGCCACTGGAGTGTGGCGATCGATCGCGGTAAATGCGGCGATCGATCGCCACCCGAGAAAATGTGTTTTTTGGAATTTTGGGAAAATGTCGGGATTTTGGAACCGAGGTTTAAAGGGGCCGTTTCCGGGGCAATGTCTACATTCCAATGGGAATGCTTTGCTTTTAAAATGGGTTGTTTGGAGCCAAATTAAATTAAACGGAATTCCCGGTTGAATTCTTGGCAATCTTTTAAACTTGTAAAATGGTTTATTTTGGGTATTACGCATGCTTAGCCGGGGAGCTTTTATTTTGGTAATCGTCATGGATTGACGATATGTTTGGGAGCTATGAACGTGCTTGGGCACGTGGTCACATGCTTATTCTTGATTGTGAATTGTTATGTGTTTTAGCACAAATTTCTAGAGGCGTGGAACTCAAGCAAGGTTTGGCTTGGACTACGAGGACTTAAGGTACGTATAACGTACGAGCATAGCCTTTTGTAATGTTGCAATAGTGAAATGCATGATATCGGGTATTTGTAATAAATGGGCATTGAAATGCATGGTTGGTGGTATTTACAATAAATGGGTATTGAATGCATGGTATATGGTATTGGAAATAGATGGGTATCGAAGTGCATGGTTTATGGTACTTGCAATAATTGGATAGTGAAATACATGGTATATGGTAACTGTGATAAATAGACATACATTAGAAATCATAGGGTGCCGCTTTCGAGCGAGCAACGATTGGGTGTTGTCGCCGTTGAGCGACCATCGGTTATGACGCCGCTATTGTTGAGCGTGCACTGGGTTTAGAATGCCGCTATTGTGGAGCGAGCAATGTTATGGGAACATGGAATCCTTGGTTAATTATGTGAATTCTATGGCCTATCTATGATGATTTTACACATTGATTATGGAACTGGCATGATAGAACTGTATTAGTTAATCTATATGGCGATTAACTGGCTTTGGGAATTTGATGAGTTTGGTTATTTTGAGAACAGGGACAATACAGGGGATCCCGGATGAGGGTGTTACCATCCAGGGAGTATCATTTAAATTATGGCATTTACATTCTGTAAATTATGAATTGCAATATTATCATTTTGTGATTGGTGGTATTGGTATGCTCACCCCGTGTGGGGGCTGTCTCTGTTGGGGCAGATATTACAGGTGTAGCAGCGACTTTGGAGTCGAGCTCGAGCTGTTGGTTAGAGGTACTTCCAGGATAGAGGTACCAGAGCTGGCTGGATAGACGCTCAGATCCAGAGTTGAGATCGAGTTGCGCTTGGGAGGTGCTTCCAGGATTGAGGCACCGGTAACGACAGCTGGAAGTATGGTATTTTATACTTTATGTACACATACGATTATTTGGTGCTCGTCTGTGAGCGACGTATATGTGTGCATGGGTTGTATAAAAGGCAAATGTCTTTCTATTCATCTATATTGTGATATGCAATTAATTGGGAATTGCTAGATGAATTGAGAAGTAATTAGTGTATCTCGGGGGTACATGACATGCTAAATGGTTTAGTTGGAAAAATGGAAAGGGTATGTATTGGATTAAACGGAAGAATTTTATTATCGGTATATTATTCTAATCTAGCATATGGTTATTTTTCTAACATATATGGTTACATGTACACGATTATGGGATTTATGCGCTAATTACGGGTAAAGGGCACGGGGGTCCTTACATTAGTGGTATCAGAGCCAGGTTAGCTCTTTGGGGCTGTTGAGGGCCTATGAACATGTTATTGGGAATGAGAAGCACATACTTATGCATGATTGCTTATGTGCGTTTATGATATGTGTTCATAATTGGAATATGTGTTGCTAACCATGGTGGTTGCAGGGTCTTATGAGACATGGACTATGCATTACGGTTGCATAGGTATACATCGGAGTGATGATTTTAATGCTTTGCCGCTACATGTTGGAGCGAGGTGCATTACAATACACTCATGGCGATGTTTATGGGAATACGGGTTATGCATTACGGTTGCATGCACGTCGAAGCGATGATGCCGCTGTCGTGTCGAAGCGATGGTAAATGCCGCTGTCACGTCGAAGCGATGATGCCGCTGTCGTGCCGAAACAATTATTGAAATACGGGTTATGCATTACGGTTGCATGCATGGCGTAGCGATGTGAATACTTGCCGCTGTCGTATTGTAGCGATGAAGAATATTTGCCGCAAATATGTCGAAGCGAAGGAAAATGCCGCTGTCATATTATTATTGCGAGGGATATTATGCCGCTAATATGTCGAAGCGAGGGGTATTTCCGCTGTCATGCCGGAATGATGGTAAATGCCGCTGTCGTGTCGAAGCGATGGTAAATGCCGCTGTCACGTCGAAGCGATGGTACCACCGTCATGTCGAAACGATGATGCCGCTGTCGTGTCGAAGCGATGATACATGCCGCTGTCACGTCGAAGCGATGATGCCGTTGTCATGACGTAGCAATCTGATCGGGAACAAAGTACTACATGAGTGTGAGTACCTCTTGAGTCCGCGATTAGCCAGGTATTCTATTGGCGATGGTTCATGCCGCCAGGTATTCTATTGGCGATGGTTCCGCCGGGTATTCTATTGGCGATGGTTCATGCCGCCAGGTATTCTATTGGCGATGGTTTATGCCGCCAAGTATCATATAGCGATGGTATATTCCGCTACATCTATGGCGATGCTTCATACCGCCAGATATTCTTGGGCGATATTTTACGCCGCTGACTCTATGGCGAGGGATCATGCCGCTGATTCTATAGCGATGGATTATACCGCTATGTGTATAGCACTGGATTATGCCGCCTACGAGCGATGGGTGCTGCTTATGTACCGCTGGTGGACGATGGATACAGGTATTCCGCTATCTCGATAGCGAAGAGGTATGGCATATTACTATTGTTATCAGTATTGTGATTATGGTATATTGTTGTTTACCGTCATGTGTTTGACGATGAGATTATGGATGTCGTGTGTAGACATGTGCCGTCATGTGTTTGACGATGTTATTTAGATATCTATATGGACGCTTGGCGTCGTTTTGGTGAGTTATACATTCGTGATATGTATTTGGTTGTAAGGTTTGAGTGCCGATATTGGGCACATGGTAGAGTCTGGGTCACTAGTTGACGAGACCTTTTTCCGAGCAGGTTTGCTCGATGGAGCATTGGATGCATGGTACCGGTGAGTGTACTGCATCATGTTATTGAGGTAAATGTTTGTCGAGCAATGATACCCTTGGGTATGCTCGCTGGGATGGCTAAGGCCAAGTTATTGGCGGTAAGAGTAGTCATTGAGGAAACTACTCGCGCGTTATTGCGATGTGGTGTACGCATGGTTGCACCCACCCTAAGGGCGTGGAATAAGTCCTAATGGATTAGAATTGCTTGGTAATTAAGCATGGACTCCGGGTTGTCCAAAGTGCTTTAATGTTTTAGAGATATGTTGGGCGATGACCCACAACTCTAATGGTTTATGCGGTATGGTATACCGGGATGGAACGTGTGTCACATTGATAGGTTGGTATGAGCCTATGGGGCCAGCGACTCTCTAGCCAGGTATTATTGAAGTACTTTAGTGTGCCTGTGTTAGCCATTATATGCTCGTTTGGATTCGAGTTTGGTGAATCGTATGGTGATACGATGAGGGTTATGGTAGACTCTTGTAGTCTTTATGTGGCATGGTGTTTGAGGTAGGGAATACCTCACGGGGACGCTTATACGTCATTGTTTTGAGGGACTTGTACTGGGACAGCTCAAGTTTGTTGGTATTACCAACGTGAGTGTCAACAAGTCGTTGTTAGAGCATCCTTGCATATGGCATGCAATGGGAGTCACAATGGTTTGCGAGATATAGTTAGTGGGGTGACATTACTATATTGATTTTATCTCTTGGAGAGATTTGAATTGTACTGTCTTAGAGACAGCTTACATCTGTCGTGGATTGATTGTAAATCAGCCATGGTAAGCATTGCTGGTGTTGGACCGGGTGATGGATTTCTTACCTCGGTGAGACGTTTGAGGAGACGTCTTCGGGGAGATGCTCGATTGTGGAGTACTATGGCATTAGTACAGAGCATCGTTGGAATGTGTATACATGGCGTATACGGATTTTGGATCGGGTAATGATAGTCTTGATGCACTACTCTAACCAGTTGTGTATTTCTGGGTTCCGGGATATGTTTTGGTATAATTATACCCAGGTTCTCCGAACGGTGATTCGAGGATTGGAGGATCATGGATTCATGACTTCTTCCTTGAGAGGAAGGCGGTATTGTGATTCCTACCGGTTGAATCTTTTGGGGAGATTCGTTATTTTGGTTCGTGTGGTGGTGATGTTGAAATCACACCCTTTGGTTTTGGTTTGTCAACCATCATTCTCCGTGGGGCGAGAATAATCGGGGTTTGACAGTTGGTTTTGGGATTTGGGTGTGATTGGAGATACCCGAGTCTATTGCATTGCGTGTGCATGTTGTGTGGGTGTATGGGCATGTATTCCGTGTGTGTATACGAATGCCAACTTTATTGTGTTCATCGTTGAACGTCGAGTTGTATACTTGGTTTGGTGGATCTTCGGTGTGAGACTGTGGAACCTCGAGATCGGTAATCTCGATGGCACGATGCATTCTGAGGAATGATCGTGAGGGCTGGTTGACCTCCCCTGAGGAGGGATTGTCGTATTTTGGAACCATGGTGGTTCTTGTTGGATAATTCGTTGGCCTTCCTATTTTAGGATTGTTAGATCCAAGGATAAATGAGGGATGGCCGAGATTCGGGTTTGTTTAGTGTCATGGCTGACACGTGTGTAGGAACGCAATTGGTTGCCTTGCATGTTCCCTATGGAACTTGAGACTTGGTGGAGTCTTGATGGTGTGTCGGGACCAAGATATGATTTCTTGGAACACGCCGGTGTAAACATCCTCGGTGATGTATTTTGTGTGGATCAGTGACCGTGGGCAACCCGGTCTGGGTTGCAAGTGGTGCAACTACTCCTTTGGAAGAGATGGGCTGGAAAGCGGAAGCCGGTTTTTCTGTGAGTATACTGTTGTATACTAGTGGTCCCCATCTTGACGATGCGTGTCGAGCATCGTGGACAGGTGGTGTATACCACGGGTTGATGCCTATGTTAGAACCAATAGAGATTTGGTTGGTTTGCAGTCGTGGTGGACTGATTTCTGGGACGATTCACGTCGAGGTATGTCGTTATCTTTTGGGTTTGTATTGGTTTTGGCGTTTGCTCTATTTTTAGCTTGGTGCGAGATGGGTGTTCTCGTGGTTGTTAATTCGATTCTAATATGGTTCAGAATCGGGATTGTTGCTTTGTTTTGTTGGTGTAGTCCTGGTGTTACGTGGAGTACACCGGTGCAATTTCGGGGACGAAATTTTATTAGTGGGGAAGAATTGTGATGTCCGGAGATTAATGGTGTTAATCCCGGTATGGTAATAATCCTTGATGGATTTTTAATTGTGGCAATTAGGAAGTAATTACAGTTTGGCATCCCCTGGGATTGCTTAATCGGGCATTTGGGATCGCTGGATCCAAAGGTTGAGATTGTATTCTCATTTCGGTGGAAAACCTATGAATTGGGTTTTTAATGGGACTTGGTGTCCAGGATGCTTTATGTTTGGGCCAGTCTGGGGACTTGGTGTTGGAGAGGGAATTTTTGTAAACAGATGATTTTTAATGAGTTATGATGTATTTGTGGGAGTATTGGTATTTCGGAGCATTTTGCTATATATACCAGTCGGACTTGGGATTCCGTCATTGGAATCCATTTCTCTCCCTCTCTCTCTCTCTCCATCGCCCCAAACCCTTTTCCCCCTTTCTCCCTTGGAAGAGAAATCGCGGGTGGCTTGGATCGGAGGCCGGTTCCTCGAAGATAATCAGGTATTCATCTTCCCCTCGTCCTTGGCTTCGATTTGATAGTAGTTTGGTAGCTTTTGGTTGGGGTTTTAGTTGGCTATGGGTTTTGGAAATAGTTGGGTTAAAATCAAAATGTTGGTTTTAAGTGTTTTTATGGAGCTTAACTCGTGTTTGAGTGGTGTTTAGGAGGTTGGGGGTGTTGGTTTTGAGTTGGGGTGTGAAAAACACCATGGAAGCTCGATTTTTCGGAAAAATCGCAGGTGGCGATCGATCGCCAAGGTGGGGCGATCGATCGCGACGAGCAATCCAAATTTTTGTAGACGATGAACAGTGATGGCGATCGATCGCGAGGCTCGGCGATCGATCGCGAGCGGGTTGGCGATCGATCGCGAGGATGGGCGATCGATCGCGAGAGTGCACTGGATGGCCACTGGAGTGTGGCGATCGATCGCGGTAAATGCGGCGATCGATCGCCACCCGAGAAAATGTGTTTTTTGGAATTTTGGGAAAATGTCGGGATTTTGGAACCGAGGTTTAAAGGGGCCGTTTCCGGGGCAATGTCTACATTCCAATGGGAATGCTTTGCTTTTAAAATGGGTTGTTTGGAGCCAAATTAAATTAAACGGAATTCCCGGTTGAATTCTTGGCAATCTTTTAAACTTGTAAAATGGTTTATTTTGGGTATTACGCATGCTTAGCCGGGGAGCTTTTATTTTGGTAATCGTCATGGATTGACGATATGTTTGGGAGCTATGAACGTGCTTGGGCACGTGGTCACATGCTTATTCTTGATTGTGAATTGTTATGTGTTTTAGCACAAATTTCTAGAGGCGTGGAACTCAAGCAAGGTTTGGCTTGGACTACGAGGACTTAAGGTACGTATAACGTACGAGCATAGCCTTTTGTAATGTTGCAATAGTGAAATGCATGATATCGGGTATTTGTAATAAATGGGCATTGAAATGCATGGTTGGTGGTATTTACAATAAATGGGTATTGAATGCATGGTATATGGTATTGGAAATAGATGGGTATCGAAGTGCATGGTTTATGGTACTTGCAATAATTGGATAGTGAAATACATGGTATATGGTAACTGTGATAAATAGACATACATTAGAAATCATAGGGTGCCGCTTTCGAGCGAGCAACGATTGGGTGTTGTCGCCGTTGAGCGACCATCGGTTATGACGCCGCTATTGTTGAGCGTGCACTGGGTTTAGAATGCCGCTATTGTGGAGCGAGCAATGTTATGGGAACATGGAATCCTTGGTTAATTATGTGAATTCTATGGCCTATCTATGATGATTTTACACATTGATTATGGAACTGGCATGATAGAACTGTATTAGTTAATCTATATGGCGATTAACTGGCTTTGGGAATTTGATGAGTTTGGTTATTTTGAGAACAGGGACAATACAGGGGATCCCGGATGAGGGTGTTACCATCCAGGGAGTATCATTTAAATTATGGCATTTACATTCTGTAAATTATGAATTGCAATATTATCATTTTGTGATTGGTGGTATTGGTATGCTCACCCCGTGTGGGGGCTGTCTCTGTTGGGGCAGATATTACAGGTGTAGCAGCGACTTTGGAGTCGAGCTCGAGCTGTTGGTTAGAGGTACTTCCAGGATAGAGGTACCAGAGCTGGCTGGATAGACGCTCAGATCCAGAGTTGAGATCGAGTTGCGCTTGGGAGGTGCTTCCAGGATTGAGGCACCGGTAACGACAGCTGGAAGTATGGTATTTTATACTTTATGTACACATACGATTATTTGGTGCTCGTCTGTGAGCGACGTATATGTGTGCATGGGTTGTATAAAAGGCAAATGTCTTTCTATTCATCTATATTGTGATATGCAATTAATTGGGAATTGCTAGATGAATTGAGAAGTAATTAGTGTATCTCGGGGGTACATGACATGCTAAATGGTTTAGTTGGAAAAATGGAAAGGGTATGTATTGGATTAAACGGAAGAATTTTATTATCGGTATATTATGCTAATCTAGCATATGGTTATTTTTCTAACATATATGGTTACATGTACACGATTATGGGATTTATGCGCTAATTACGGGTAAAGGGCACGGGGGGTCCTTACACAAACTTAACCAAAACTCAGAAAAACAAAGTACTCACTTACCCCTCTCTTTTTGCTCCTCTTCTTGCAAGGTTTTTACACCTAATAATTCCAGCTTTTCCCCCTTAATTTGCAGCACTTCAGGGACGAAAAGAGGGGAAAGGAAGAGGGAAAGGAGGAGGAGAGAAGGAGATGGAGGTTGATTGAGTGGTAGCATGGGTTGCACAAGTGGGGGGTATGGGTTGAACAAGTGGGGGAGGGTGAGGTGACCGAGTGATGGGGGTGGGGTGGTGTGGGTTGGGTGGTTATGTGGTGTTTAATTGTGTCCCGGTATTTAGCACGATGTATTAAAAATATCCTAACTCGATATTTTTCATCTTCATTTAATTAATACATCCTTTAAAACACCCAACATGTTCCCCACATCATATCATCATAGCGTAATTATATTCCCCCAAATTAATTACACCACAACCCTTAAACTTAACATAAATCATCATCATAACACATAATCATATAACATTTCGGGGGTATTACATTACTTCCCTACTTATAAGATTTCGTCCTCGAAATCCACATGCATCATCATAAACTAAACATAAAAACATACCAGAGAATAGTTCCGGATAGTGCTGCACCATATGCCGTTCCGTCTCCCATGTAGCCTCCTCGACACCCCGACGATCCCACTGAACTTTGACCATCGGTATAACTTTGCTTCGTAGTCTGCGATCCTCTCGATCCAGAATTCTGATTGGTCGTTCTACGTAGGACACATCTGAGTCTAACTGAACTTCTGTAGGCTGTAAGACATGAGACGGGTCTGGCTCACACTTCCGTAACATGGAGACATTGAAAACATCATGTATGCCAGACAAGGATGGCGGTAGAGCCAAACGATAAGCCAATGTACCGATTCGCTGCAACACTTCATATGGTCCGACATACCTTGGAGATAACTTCCCTTGCATCCCAAAACGAACCACACCCCTGAAGGGCGAGATCTTTAAGAAGACCATGACTCCTAACTGGAATTCCAGCAGCCGTCGCCGCTTATTGGCATAGGCTGCTTGCCTATCCTGGGTTGTTTTCATCTTTTGGCGTATCATCTTAATCTTTTCTTCCATAACCTTCATCATATCCGGTCCTCCGACCGCTTTACTAGCCAAGTCCTCCCAATACAGCGGTGATCTACATCGTCGTCCATACAGAGCTTCAAAAGGAGCCATTTGAATGCTCGCCTGATAACTGTTATTGTAGGAGAACTCCACCAGCGGCACTGAATCCTGCCACGGAGTATCAAACTCCAAAATACATGCCCTCAACATGTCTTCGAGCGTTTGAATGGTACGCTCTGTTTGGCCGTCTGTCTGAGGGCGATAGGTCGTACTCAGTCTTACCTCTGTGCCCAAAGCTGTCTGGAGACCCTCCCAGAAATGTGAAGTGAACCTTGGGTCTCTGTCAGACACTATCGAGACTGGAATACCATGCAATCTCACCACATCCCGTATAAACGTCTAGGCCATCTTCAAGTATGTATAAGACATACTGTAGGGGATGAAGTGAGCTACCTTTGTTAGCCTATCCACGATCACCCAGATCGCATCAAATCCAGAGGTCGTCCTTGGTAAGTGGGTCACAAAGTCCATAATGGTATGCCTCCACTTCCACTTAGGTACCGTCAAGCTCTTTAGCTCGCTACCAGGCCTCTGCCTTTACCTGTTGGCAGATCAAACATCTTTTAACTAAAGCGATCACATCGTGCTTCATGCGTCTCCACCAGAACTGACCACTTAGGTCCTTATACATTTTTCTTCCTCCTGGGTGGATATTGAACCGACTACTAAGAGCCCGTTCCGATATTCCTTTAAGCAACTCCGGCGTATCTGGGACTACCCATCGGTTTCCCAGCCTCAAGGAATCATCTTCTGCCATTCTGAACTTTGATGGCTGTCCTCGAAGTACTAAAAACGACCACCTCTGAACCTCATCATCTGACCTCTGGGCTTTCCTAGTAGCCTCAAATATGTCTGGCTCAGCCAACAAGGTTGACACTCGCACCGGTGACGTGTCCACATCAAAATCATAGCCCAAATGGCAACAAGAGGTCATCATAGCTGATAAATTCATGACATCCATCTTCTTTGTCGCATATTCATCTCAGCCTGTGTGAACAAAACTCCAGGCTCTTATGGCCCGTGTAGATGGTAAACGACGTACCATGCAAGTAATGCCTCCAAATCTTCAAGGCAAATATAACGGCTGCCAGCTCCAAATCATGGACTGGGTACCCATCGTCATGTGGTTGCAACCGCCTCGATGCATAAGCCACCACATGCTTATCTTGCATCAACACACACTCCAAACCCTGCAGTGATGCATTCGTGTACAAGGCATCCCTCTTATTCTGTGATGCCCCGAAATTAATTGATGGCAATCTGAATATTAATTATGCTTATATGATGATTTATTACGATGATTAAGATATGTGTGGGGAATGAAGAAGTAACATGATTTAAGGATGTTAATTTTAATTATGAGGATGATATGGGTTTAATGAAGTTGGTTGCATTTTGTAAATGCTTATCATGTTGATGTATTTTATATACATCATGTTATTATTGGGGTACAAGTTAAATGTAAGAATTAAAGACTTAACCCACCACTTTTACCTCAACTCACTTTTACACTCAAATCCCCAAAATCACTTTCCCAAAACCCTCTTCCCCTTATTTTCGATTTTTGACCTAAAGGTGGGAAGAAATCCTTGTAAAAGCTTTGTTCTTGCACTTCTTGGTAAGATTTAGTGCTTATGATGTTAAGGTAGGAAGAACCTACATTAGTGGTATCAGAGCAGTGGTTAGATAACCCGGGGATGAGTGAAGGGTAGCCTTAGCAGTAGGTTGGCTAGGCGCTTACTTTTGACATATTATGTTGCACATGAAGTATATGGGTGTTATGATAACATGTTATGGCTTTCTAACGATGTTTATATGAATTGCTTTTGGATCTTGTTGTTAACCCTTGTGTTGCAGTATGGCAGCAAATATCGACATTGGTGATGCGGTAAGTGTGAACGCTAGTGCGGGGCGTACGAATCCCCTACCCCCGCCAGCTCTAGGCGAAGAACCGTCCGAACAACAGCTACTGCCGGGAGAGTTGAGTTTGACTCAATTTCTAGCGAATCGGCCCCCGACTTTTGAAGGGACTGAAACAGGGGAGCGAGCCGAGGAATGGCTAGAAAGGATAGAACAAATATTTGTGGCAGCCCCGTGTGCAAAGACGGCATGGATAAGGCTAGCAGAGTTCCAATTAGCCAAGAAAGCACTGATGTGGTGGAAGACCACCATGATTGAACAGGAGGCACAGGGTCAAGAGGTAAACTGGAAGCTGTTTAGAACTAGATTCCTGGCCCGATACTTTTCAGCGGCTGCACGTCAAGCTAAGGAGGATGAGTTTACTATGTTGAAGCAAGGTACCATGCCGGTGTCAGATTATGCCCTCCACTACTGTTCTCTACTCAGATATGTACCTCATATCGCCGTCGACACTCAAGCAAAAATGAGGAACTTTATGAAGGGCTTGAGGCCAGAACTCTATGATAGGGTGATTACATATGGCCCTACCTGCTTTGACGATGCACTTACACGGGCTGAGTTAGCCGAACTGGGGGTAGGTGCATACCCTGATACTGTACCACCTCGAGCACCCCCTCAGAGATCTACTCCCGACAATTTAAGGCCAAGGGGTGATCGGTTCAAGTCTGGGGGGAACACTTCTGCATCAAGATTCAGTGGTAGGAGGCCCGAGAACCGATGGAAAGGTAACCGCAGGAATGACGCCCCACCAAGAGGAGGACAGTCACGAGGAGGTAATGTTGGGGAGGTTCAATGCTCTCTTTGTGGGCAACCACATCTGACGAAGAATTGTGTGGATGTTATGTTTGTGGCGAGAGAGGCCACTTTGCTCGACAGTGCCCCAACAGGGGAAGGCAGCAGAACTCTACTGAGAGGTCTACGGTCAGAACAGCACAGAACAGACCCCCATATGTACCGAGGCAGTTTGGAAGTCAGCCTACGGGGCCACCTCAAGGGCAGGTGTATGCATTGACAAGGGAGCAGGCTACAGCGGCTCCGGAGGAGGTTATAGCGGGTACGTGTCTTTTATTTACGCACCCTGCTTTTATATTGATCGACACAGGTGCGTCACACTCTTTTGTGTCGACAAGTTTTGTGGAAAGGCACCACATATGCACTTCTCCGTCGCCCACGCCTCTTATAGTCTCGACCCCCGCTGGAAGAAGTATGATTACTGATCGGATTGTCTACGATGGCCTCATTTATTTTGAGGATAAAGAACTAAGGTCAGATTTAATTGTTCTGGGAATGTCAGACTTTGACTGCATTCTGGGCATTGATGTTCTGAACAGGTATCAGGCAGTTGTGAACTGCAGGCAGAGGACAGTGTGGTTCAAATCTGATATGGGAGTTTCATGGACGTTCTATGGGGATGGTTCTCGTTCAAGGATTCCGTTGATATCCGCGGTCAAGATGACACAATTATTGGAACGAGGCCATACAGGATATCTTATTTATGCCGTTGATATTTCTGGAAAGAAGGAAGAGCTAAAGGTTGAAGATGTGCCCGTAGTGGCGGAATTTCCTGATGTATTTCCTGAAGAGATTCCTGGATTCCCACCGGCGAGAGAGGTCGAGTTTGGAATCGAATTGCTACCGGGGACGTCAGCCATTTCTCGTGCCCCGTACAGGATGGCACCAACGGAACTAAAGGAATTAAAAGTTCAGTTGCAAGAACTCCTTGACAAGGGCTACATACGCCCTAGCGTATCGCCCTGGGGTGCACCAGTGTTATTTGTTAAAAATAAAGATGGTTCGATGCGTCTATGCGTCGATTACAGACAACTGAACAAAGCTACCGTGAAGAACAAGTATCCACTTCCGAGGATCGATGATTTATTTGATCAGTTACATGGTACGAGACTCTACAGTAAGATCGATCTGAGGTCGGGGTACCATCAGATTCGGGTAAGGGAGGATGATGTGCAGAAGACAGCTTTCAGGACCAGATATGGGCACTATGAATTCTTAGTTATGCCCTTTGGGTGACGAATGCCCCAGCTGT
Organism: Haberlea rhodopensis; assembly: GCA_907163345.1. Classification (NCBI taxonomy): domain Eukaryota; kingdom Viridiplantae; phylum Streptophyta; class Magnoliopsida; order Lamiales; family Gesneriaceae; genus Haberlea; species Haberlea rhodopensis. Next base: position 1,048,257 of record CAJQUN010000120.1, on the reverse strand, counting down.
TTTCATGAGTTTAATGAACAGGGTATTCCAGCCATATTTGGACCAGTTCGTCATAGTCTTCATTGATGATATACTTATTTACTCCCGGACTGAAGAAGAACATTTTGAGCACTTGAGGACAGTACTTCAGATCCTTAGAGATCATCAATTATATGCAAAGCTTAGCAAGTGCGAGTTTTGGTTGGACAGTGTGGTATTCTTGGGCCACGTTATATCTAGCAGTGGGATATCTGTGGATCCCAGAAAGATTGAAGCTGTTATGGAGTGGGCTGCACCCACTTCTATGCCCGAGATACGGAGCTTCCTTGGTTTAGCAGGTTATTACCGACGTTTCGTCGAAGGATTCTCTAAGATTGCTAAGCCATTGACACAGCTAACTCAGAAAGGAGTACCGTTCTTTTGGTCCGAAGCTTGTGAGGAAAGCTTCCAAGAATTGAAGCGTCGTTTGACGACAGCACCAGTATTGGTGATCCCTTCTGAGAATAAGAAGTTTGCCTTGTACACGGATGCATCATTGCAAGGTTTGGGTTGTGTGTTGATGCGAGATAAGCACGTGGTAGCTTATGCTTCGAGGCAGTTGAAGCCCCATGAGACCAGATACCCAGTCCATGATCTGGAACTGGCGGCCATCATTTTTGCCTTGAAGATTTGGTGTCATTATCTCTATGGTACGACGTTTACCATTTTACAGACCACAAGAGCTTGAAATTCTTATTCACCCAAGCAGAACTGAATATGAGGCAAAGAAGATGGATGGACTTACTCAAGGATTATGATTGTGAAATAGAGTACCATCCGGGTAAAGCAAACATGATAGCAGATGCCTTAAGTCGAAAAGTGAAGAGCACCGCTGAGGATACTATGAGCTTATCAGCTATGATGACTTCTTATTGCCATCTGGGCTATGATTTTGATGTGGACACGTCGCCGGCGCGAGTGTTGACCTTATTGGCTGAGCCAGATATATTTGAGGCTATTAGGAAAGCTCGGAGTTCGGATAATGAAATTCAGAGATGGTCATCAATAGTGCTCCAAGGGCAACCATCAAAGTTCCGAGTTGCTGAGGATGGTTCATTGAGACTAGGCAACCGTTGGGTGGTACCAAAGACACCAGAATTACGCCAAGGAATCTTGCACCGTGCCCACAGTAGCCGGTTCAGTATCCACCCAGGAGGAAGAAAGATGTACAAGGACCTATGTAGTCAATTTTGGTGGAGACGCATGAAGCGTGAAGTAATTGCTTTTGTTAAGAGGTGTCTAATCTGCCAGCAGGTAAAGGCAGAAAGACAGAGGCCTGGGGGTGAGTTGAAGAGCTTAGATGTACCTAAATGGAAGTGGGAGCATATATCTATGGACTTCGTGACCCACTTGCCAAGGTCGGCCTCTGGATTCGATGCGATCTGGGTAATCGTGGATAGGCTGACGAAGGTAGCCCATTTCATCCCTTACAATATGACTTTCACATATTTGAAGATGGCCCAACTATATGTGCGGGATGTAGTGAGATTGCATGGCACTCCAGTCTCGATAGTGTCTGATAGGGACCCGAGGTTCACTTCACATTTCTGGGAGGGTCTCCAGACAGCTTTGGGCACGGAGGTAAGACTGAGTACAGCCTATCACCCTCAGACGGACGGTCAGACAGAGCGTACCATACAGACGCTTGAGGATATGTTAAGGGCATGCGTTTTAGAGTTTGATACTCCGTGGCAGGATTCAGTACCACTGGTGGAGTTCTTCTATAACAACAGCTATCAGGCGAGCATTCAAATGGCTCCTTTTGAAGCTCTTTATGGACGACGATGTAGATCACCACTGTATTGGGAGGACTTGACTAGTAAGGCGGTCGGAGGACCGGATATGATTAAAGATATGGAAGAAAAGTTCAAGCCGACACGCTTAAAGATGAAAGCGGCCCAAGATAGGCAAGCGGCCTATGCCAATAAGCGGCGACGACCGCTAGAATTCCAAGTGGGAGATAAGGTTTTCTTGAAAATCTCACCCTTCAGGGGTGTGGTCCGTTTTGGTATGCGGGGAAAGTTATCTCCGAGGTATGTGGGGCCGTATGAAATATTGCAGCGCATTGGTACTTTGGCCCACCGTTTGGCGCTACCACCGTCCTTATCCGGCATTCATGATGTCTTTCATGTTTCCATGTTGAGAAAGTATGAACCCGATCCGTTTCATGTATTGCAACCTTCAGAGGTTCAGTTGAGTTCAGATGTGTCCTATGTTGAACGACCGGTTAGAATTCTGGATCGTGAAGATCGCAGGCTACGAAGTAAGATTATACCGATGATCAAAGTTCAGTGGGATCGCCGGGGTGTCGAGGAGGCTACGTGGGAGACGGAACGGCATATGGTGCAGCACTACCCGGAATTATTTTCTGGTATGATTTATGTTTAGTTTCTTTTTGGGTAAGTGCATGTGATTTCGAGGACGAAATCTTATAAGTAGGGGAGTAATGTGATGCCCCGAAATTAATTGATGGCAATCTGAATATTAATTATGCTTATATGATGATTTATTACGATGATTAAGATATGTGTGGGGAATGAAGAAGTAACATGATTTAAGGATGTTAATTTTAATTATGAGGATGATATGGGTTTAATGAAGTTGGTTGCATTTTGTAAATGCTTATCATGTTGATGTATTTTATATACATCATGTTATTATTGGGGTACAAGTTAAATGTAAGAATTAAAGACTTAACCCACCACTTTTACCTCAACTCACTTTTACACTCAAATCCCCAAAATCACTTTCCCAAAACCCTCTTCCCCTTATTTTCGATTTTTGACCTAAAGGTGGGAAGAAATCCTTGTAAAAGCTTTGTTCTTGCACTTCTTGGTAAGATTTAGTGCTTATGATGTTAAGGTAGGAAGACCCTACATATTCTTAGAAGGAATCACCAACATAGGTGTCGTAGTCAAATGACGCTTCAATTCTTGGAAGCTTTCCTCACAAGCTTCGGACCAATAGAATGACATTCCTTTCTGAGTCAGCTGTGCCAGGGGTCTGGCAATCCCTAAGGATCTGGAGTACTGTTCTCAAGTGCTTCACGAGTCCCTCTTCAGTTCGAGAGTAAATAAGCATATCGTCCATGAAAACTATGACGAACTGATCCAAACATGGTTGGAGCACCCTGTTCATCAGGCTCATAAAATAGCTGGCGCATTCGTCACCCTAAAAGGCATGACTAAGAATCCGTAGTGCCCATATCTAGTCCTGGAAGCTGTCTTCTGTACATCATCCTCTTGAACTCGACTCTGATGATACTCCGACCTCAGATCGATCTTACTGTAGAGCCTCGTACTCTGCATTTGATCAAACCCATCATCAATCCCCGGAAGCGGATACTTATTCTTCATCATGGTTTTGTTCGGTTGTCTGAAATCGATGCACAGCCGCATCGAACCATCTTTCTTCTTAACAAATAAAACTGGTGCACCTCAGGGCGATACGCTAAGGTGTATATAGCCCTTGTCAAGGATCTCCCGCAACTGAACATTTAACTCCTTTTTGCTCCGTTGGTGCCATCCTATACGGGGCACGAGAAATGGTAGACGTTCCTGGTAGTAACTTAATCCCAAACTCGACCTCTCTCGTCGGTGGGAATCCGGGAATCTCTTTCGGAGATACATCAGGAAACACCGCCACTACGGGCACATCCTCAACCTTTAACTCTTTCCTCTTCTCCGCCATAACAACAGTATAGATGAGATATCATTTATGGTCTTGTTCCAATATCTGTGCCATCTTAACAGCAGATATTAACGGAATCCTTGAACGGGAACCATCCCCATAGAATGTCCATTGGACTCCCATATCAGACTTGAATCGGACAGTCCTTGTCTGCAGTCCACAACTGCCTGATACTTGTTCAGCACATCGATGCCCACAATGCATTCGAAGTCTGGTATTCTCAGAACAATCGAGTCTGTCCTCAGCTCGTTGCCCTCAAAATAAATGAGGCCGTCATAAACAATCTGATCAGTTATCAAACTTCTTCCAGCGGGGGTCGAGACTACAAGAGGCATGGGCGACGGAGAAGTGCATATGAAATCGCATCGCTTACTTCTGCATTTGCTGCTATGCTGCAACACAAGGGTTAACAACAACACCCAAAAGCAGTTCATATAAAGCACATCGTTAGATAATTAAACATGTTAGCATAACATAGGAACTTCATATGCAACATACATATAAAACATGTCCAAAAGTAAGCACCTAGCCAACTTATTGCTAAGGCTACCCTTCACTCATTCCCGAGTTATCTAACCACTGCTCTGATACCACTAATGTGAGGTCTTCCCACCTTAACAGTGTTTTTAGAGACATAAGAAGGACTAATCATGCATTAATAACATCTTAGGGTTCTAGTTGTTACATGAGCTAACAGAATTACAGGCCAATTAAAACTTTAAAGCTTATTAGTTACATTCCCACAATGAATGTTGATATGTTAGATTTATACTACTCCTAGAGTAGATACTAAACAGAAGCTGAATCCTACACGTTCCTGTGTTCCTCGTAGCTCACTGCCTCAACCCGACCCTTAGTCCTTTAGTCCAAAAGTGTACCTACAGGAACAACCCATCATGAGCGTGTATATCGTTACTTAACATCATAAGGCAATGGCATATAAATAAATGCATGAAAATAATTGGTAACGTATACTTCCTGGTTAATCGCATTAACCCTCTTTGGTTGTCCCTGTTTCATAGCCATGCATAAAAATCATTAATTCTTGACATGAATGATTAAAATCATCATCTTATAAATATCATCGTCTTATAACATCATCATCATATAAGCATCATCATCTTGTAAATATCATCATCTTATAACATCATCATCATATAAGCATCATCATCTTGTAAATATCATCATCTTATAACATCATCATCATATAAGCATCATCATCTTGTAAATATCATCATCTTATAACATCATCATCATATAAGCATCATCATCTTGTAAATATCATCATCTTATAACATCATCATCATATAAGCATCATCATCTTGTAATATCATCATCTTATAACATCATCATAATATAAGCATCATCATCTTATAACATCATAACAAAATATAACAGTAATGTGCGACATCTTAGTTAAGCGAACATGCTGGTTATTCGTTACCTTCTTCTTGTTGTTCCTGATTCATAATCATGCATATGGGCATCTTACCCTGTGGCATCTTACCACATTATAAACATCGCATGGCCTCTTACCATGTGGGGCATCTTACCCCGTGGCATCTTACCACAAATAAACATCGCATGGCCTCTTACCATGTGGGGCATCTTACCCCGTGGCATCTTACCACAAATAAACATCGCATGGCCTCTTACCATGTGGGGCATCTTACCCCGTGGCATCTTACCACAAATAAACATCGCATGGCCTCTTACCATGTGGGGCATCTTACCCCGTGGCATCTTACCACAAATAAACATTGCATCACATCATCATATAAACATCGTATAAACATCATCGTATAAACATCGTATAAATATCATCATATAAACATCGTATAAACATCATCGTATAAACATCATCATTTCATCGTATATATTCATGCGATAAATGCATAGTCATAGTGTAGGGATGTGTTTTACCGTCCGATGCCCGTACGTCTCTTACGTACCTTTTCAAAAGGAGGAGGAGTCAACAGACTTATCTCCTTGATTGTGCTGGTACCTGGGGTGGCTCTACAAGACCACACAATACCATATTAGATGCCTCAATACCATCTCACATCATAAACTTAACAAAATAAAACATCATTTTATTTTTCAACATTCTGCCTCTCTCGATCGATCGGCCCCGAGGTCTCGATCGATCGAGAAACTGTGCACAACAGTGCTCAACCATTCTGCCTCGATCGATCGATCGAAATATTTTACCGATCGATCGAGGAGCTTCACCGATCGATCGAGAAATCCTTCGATCAATCGGCGCCTGAAATTCAAACCATGCCTTAAGCTTTCTGCCTCGCTCGATCGATCGGGACCAAATCTCGATCGATCGAGAGCTCTGAAAAAATCGAGACTTCCCCAGATTTTTGAGCACCTCATTTCACACCATCATTTCTACTTCATAAGGCATAAAACATGCTTGAACAAAAATGTTACCAGCTTCATAAAATTACCATGTATGTATTCAAATTAAAGGTTTAGCAAAACCTAAGCTAACATGCTTCATAACATCATCATAATCTTCATCCTCAACCAACCTATACAGAAAACAGAGTGTGTTCTTCTTTGCCCAGATTTTCGAGCACATAGTTTCATAACTAGAAATCTATCACATAAAACATGTAACATGCTCGAACAACCATGCTAGTAGTTACATAATACTACCATGTAAGCACACATACCAAGGTTTCACCCAAACCTACACTTAACATGCATAAGAATCATCCGACCAAACCCAAACTTAACCAAAACTCAGAAAAACAAAGTACTCACTTACCCCTCTCTTTTTGCTCCTCTTCTTGCAAGGTTTTTACATCTAATAATTCCAGCTTTTCCCCCTTAATTTGCAGCACTTCAGGGACGAAAAGAGGGGAAAGGAAGAGGGAAAGGAGGAGGAGAGAAGGAGATGGAGGTTGATTGAGTGGTAGCATGGGTTGCACAAGTGGGGGGTATGGGTTGAACAAGTGGAGGAGGGTGAGGTGACCGAGTGATGGGGGTGGGGTGGTGTGGGTTGGGTGGTCATGTGGTGTTTAATTGTGTCCCGGTATTTAGCACGATGTATTAAAAATATCCTAACTCGATATTTTTCATCTTCATTTAATTAATACATCCTTTAAAACACCCAACATGTTCCCCACATCATATCATCATAGCGTAATTATATTCCCCCAAATTAATTACACCACAACCCTTAAACTTAACATAAATCATCATCATAGCACATAATCATATAACATTTCGGGGGTATTACACAAACAGTTCACCGATCGATCGGTGATGAGGGCCGATCGATCGGTAGTGCCTTTTTTTAAAAATGTAGAATTTGTTTTTAAATTTGATATTGGATTGTAATGAGACATCTAATATTGTGTTGTACACTGGTGTAGAGCCTTCACAGACAGCTACACAGCGCAGGGGATAGAGTCCCACAACACACTACATTTTGGAAAGGTACGTAAGCGACGTACGGGCACCCCAACGGTAACATGTATTGTGTGTTTATTTATTTAACACAAGGCAAAGTAAGATATGCATAAGATAGTGCATGATGATATGATACATGTTGATATGCTTCGTTTTTGCATATATATGTTGTGAAATATAAGAGGTGTATTTCACGTGTGAAATATAAGAGGTGTATTTCACGAGTCAAGGTTATCCTAGTGAGGATTTAATGCTTACGCTAACGTCCATAAGAAGCGAGGAAGAATTCCGCTTATGTGGGTTTCCATAGGAAGCGATGAGGAATTCCGCTTACGTGGAAAAGTAAGAAGCATTGAATGCACTATTGATAAGTGACTCAGGATTGAAATAAGGATTTGAGAAGGAAGGATATGTCATGACATTTATTTATGAAACCATATGTTCATATAATGTTTTATTATGTGTTATGGTACAGGGACAACCAATGGGCGTTGTAAATGCTTGGAAATACAGGAAGTGCTTTGTATTTATTATTTGTGCATTTACGCTTTACATTCATATTATGTTGAATATGAATTAGGATATGCTCATGTGTTTGGGGGTTGTCTTTGTAGGTGCTTTTGATGAGGAGAACCAAGGTCAGGGTTGATATGCTGAGCTGTAAGGAGTGCTACAGGATAGCATGTTAGGGAATTTTGTATAGCTTCTACATGTAGTAGAGTAAGACTATAGTGTAGTACCCTTTTGTAGGAATACGTGAAATTCCTTTTAAATTAAGGTACTGTAATCTCTCAAGCTCAGGTTAATCAACACGACTTACTACTCTGATTTATACATATGAATGTTTAGTTCTCTTAATTGCACCTAAGATTATGATTGAGATAACGGGGTCTCACATCTATGGTATCTTTCAACTCATTCATGATGAACAACTCCCCATCCTCCTTCTTCATAGCCACGGTAAGAGTGACTTCTAGTTCGTCTTTCCCTATGATCTCAAAGGCTTACTGTGACAAATAGTCAATAACATCAATAGAATACACAGTGTCATCATCATTGCGAGGATATTTCATGGCATCATAAATGTTAAAAGTAACAATCTCACCATCAAATTCCACACATCTATCTTGGTCTTAGCAGTTTTGAGGAATGGTCTTCCTAACAAAATGGGACTACTCTTATCACCATTCTCCATATCAAGGACATAGAAATCTGCATGGAATCCCAATTCATGCACTTGCACAAGCACATCATGCACTTGCACAAGCACATCATGCACTAGACCTATCCGCCAGTTGAATAACCACTCCAGTAGGGTTCAAAGGACCAAGTTGTAGAGAAGCATATATAGAGTATGACATGACATTAATTGATGCTCCTAAATCTAACATGGCCTTTTCAAGGCGAGTGTTACCAATTGTGCACAGAATAGAGAACATACCTGGGTCCTTACACTTGGTAGGGATTTTTCTTTGGATCACAGCTGATACGTTTTCACCCAGTTCAATCTTTTGGGATCCCTTCAACCTATGATTCCTCTTTGCAGTGCATAACTCTTTCAAAAATTTTGCATAGCGAGGTACTTGTTGAATTGCATCAAGTAAAGGATGTTTACCTCACATCGTTTAAAAGGTTTCATATAGACCTTTAAGTCCATCATCTTTCCTATTGTCTTTTAATGCTTGGGGGAAGGGGGAGGCACTTTATATTCAGAGAAGGAAGGAGACTTACCTTTTGGTACCTCTTGTTCCATGGTGGTCTTGTCTCCAACTTCAGCTTCCTTTTCTTTATCACCCTTGGGTAGATCTTCTGTCTTCTCCTCCGGTATCTCCAATTCTTTATCACTCCTAAGTGTGACTGCACTGGCATTTTCCCTTGGATTCACCACTGTTTGGGATGGTAGGGTGGTCTATCCATGGGCTTCAACACGATTGAGTGCGGTGGCTAGTTGACCCATTTGAGTGTTCAAGGTTTGAATACTGGATCTTGTCTCTTGTTGAAATTTTTAACATTATGAGCAAGATCTTGAATAATGTTCTCTAACCTTTACTAGTAGTAGGGAAATTTGATTGTTGTGTCCTCTGAAAAGGTGGCCTGTATGGTGGTGGATGTTGTGGCATTTGAGGTGGAACATGATTCATTGACTGTGGTCCATAGCTCAAGTTAGGGTGGTCTCTCCATCCTGGGTTGTATGTGTTGGAGTAAGGGTCATATTTGCTTTGAGGTTGCCCCGGAAATCCACCTGCTGCATTCACTTGCTCAGCAGATGCTTCTTAAAGTGATGGGCATGAATCTGTAGTATGACTCATCTCCAAACATATTCCACACGGCTTCACTGTCTGTCCGTTTCCTCCTACCATTTGACGAACAAGAGAGGTGAGACTAATAAGTTGTTGTTCTAGGTTAGAGACATTTACCTCTGCTTGTTTCCGTTGATTCGGCTCATTTCTAAAGTTGCCAAACTGCTGCGAGTTGGCCGCCATGTTTGCTATCAAGCTTCTCGCATCTTCCGGCGTCTTATCCAAAAAAGCTCCACCGCTCGCAGCGTCAACCAAGTTCCTGTCACTAGATAACAAACCCTCATAAAAGTATTGTATGAGTAAATGTTCACTTATCTGGTGTTGTGGGCAGCTTGCACACAACTTCTTGAAGCGCTCCCAATACTCATGCAATGTCTCTCCCGTGTACTGTCTAATAGAGTAGATCTCCTTCCATATATTAGCCGCCCTCGATGCTGGAAAGTATTTATCCAGAAACGTCCTTTTGAGATCATTCCATGTTGTGATCGAACCTGATGGTAGGTAGAATAACCAGTCCTTTGCAGCGTCCTTTAAGGAAAAAGGAAAAGCTCTCAACTTGATTTGCTCCTCAGTAATTCCAGTCGGCTTCATGGTGGTGCAAACCACATGGAACTCCATCAAATGCTTATGAGAATCTTCTCCTGCAAGTCCATGAAAATATGGCAACATATGTATTAGTCCAGATTTTAGTTCAAAATTGACATTAGTTGCAAGAGTAGGAAAAGTAATGCAAAGAGGTTGTTGGTTCAAATCCGGATTGGTCAGTTGTCGTAAACTTCGATTCACAGCCATGTTGTCCCTTTCTTCCTCTTCTTGCCTTCGATTTTCTCTCCTTCTCCAATGTAGTGTACTCTCAATCTCAGGACCGTAGTGAATATTGTCTTCTTGATATGAGGGATCACCTGTACTCATGAACAAACAACAGAAGTATAAAACGAAATAAATAAAATAAAGTGACGTTAACACAAAAGTAATTGCCTTCCCCGGCAATGCGCCAAAATTGGTAGGGTTTATCGCTTACGCCCAAATTAACCCTCTCAAGTTAGTAACAGTTATGAATGTAGTAGCGTGAGTATGGATTGATCTCACAGGGAAGGATGTATTTTCTCTTGTATTTACGGGAAACCAAATAACGAAATAATAATTAGGGGGTTTTTGAAATTCTTTAACTCTAAATTAATTAGACTAAAGCAAACAAATTACTAGTTTATCAAGATTAAAAAACAATTCTTGGTTTTTGGTCAACTTTACCTTTGGAAATTATTCACTTGATCATCAAATCACTTAAACATTTGAATTCATTCAATTATTCATCAATTGATAACTTAATTCATTCCTCACCTTAATTGTAGTCAAATAGAAAACATCATTCAATTCGACTCTTATCAAATCTTTAACCAAAACTACACCGTTAAGATTAAATCAATAGCTTCAAAAAGTAGTAAGTTTGATGAATCTAATCAATTAAAACTACAACCGTTAAAATTAATCATCCAATCGTTTTTCCTAAGAATTTAATAACACCAACAATAGATAATTATCAATCCTAGTTGCTTCTTAATTAACATTAGATAGTGTAGGTGATTATTAGGTGATCAATCTGTCAATCAAACACAACAATCATAATAGTCATAATCTGAAAACAAATTGAAATTGAATTAAAAATCCAACAATCAAACCAAAATCTTCACAAGTGTTTTTTATTCCAAAGGCAAGTATCCCTCAACCAAGAATCAAAGTGTTTAGCTACTCATAATTTTATCTAAAACAAACGAAAATTGTATATAAAACATTAAACAATCAATAGAAAAGAAAGTTACTAAATCGAAGCACGATTCCGGCTTGTTGATTCCGTCTTCGTTCTTCGAGCATTCTTCAAAATATTGAAAGAAAAATTTGTCTAAAATCCAAAAATTATGTTCTAAGGTCTGAATTCTCCCTTAAAAGGCTGATTGTCGAGTATATAGAGGCTAGGAGGCTGATGGAGTAGGTTAGAATCAAGTGGGAAGGAAAGAAATCAAGTCTCCAAACTTTCCAAAATACTGCAGCCGATCGATCGAGCACTTCCTTCCGATCGATCGCCAACTTTCGATCTCTCTCGATCGATCGAGCTCATCGTTCCGATCGATCGCTCTCGCATAATCTGTTGCTTAAATTTTCTGTCCCAATCGATCGGTCGAGCTCATTCTTCCGGTCGATCGAGCACCTTGTATAAGTTTTATGCATTTTTCTTGGTCTACTTTGATCCCTTGTCAACTCCAATGCATTTCTTGATCTTTATCGCCTTAGATAGCTCTATTTCTTTGATTCCGTCTTCGTTCTTCGAGCGTTCTTCAAAAAAATTGAAAGAAAAATTTGTCTAAAATCTAAAAATTATGTTCTAAGGTCTGAATTCTCCCTTAAAGAGGCTGATTTTCGAGTATATAGAGGCTAGGAGGCTGATGGAGTAGGTTAGAATCCAAGTGGGAAGGAAAGAAATCAAGTCTCTAAACTTTCCAAAATACTGCAGCCGATCGATCGAGCACTTCCTTCCGATCGATCGCCAACTTTTGGTCTCTCTCGATCGATCGAGCTCATCATTCCGATCGATCGAGCTCATTCTTCCGATCGATCGAGCACCTTGTATAAGTTTTATGCATGTTTTCTTAGTCTACTTTGATCCCTTGTCAACTCCAATGCATTTCTTGAACTTTATTCGCCTTAGTTAGCTCGATTTCTTCGATTCCACCTACAAATACACAAATATACAATTTTGTAGCATATGTATCAAATTATCCATCAAAACATACCAAATCGTAAACAATTAAACTCAATAGATGTGTCTATTTCTAGTCACATCAGCAGGCAATCGATTAAAACAGCGAGACAATTTGGAAAATCTGTAAAATTCTCCAACACAATATTAAGCTAGCTAACACATGGTTTAAATAAGGTGAAAATCGATCAAGAACAGAATTGGAACAATTTCACCTTTACATACACAATTCGATCGATCCAGCAACAACAAAATAAACCAAAATCCAACATGCAATGCAAGACTTCCACTATACTAAATCTCCAATATATTCCCAACACTTTATTCTGTCCAAATAACTTCAAATGCATCAAAATAATGAGATATCAATGCTGGAAATTCGAACTCACGTTGCTATCTGTTTGTGAACAGTAACCGCGACCTTGCATGCGCGATTCCGGCGACTCAGGGCGGAGAGAGAGGTTGCGACCGGAGGGGAACATCGGTCATGGTGAGGGGATGGTTTCGCACAAGCATAATTGAAGTAATTTAAGATCAAACGTAGAAATTAAACAGAAAAGTCGAAGAAACCTAGAATTCGGGAACTCACCGTTCTTGGGCGAAATCCGACGAATCTCGAAGCTTTCACCGTCGATTCTTGGTGTGGAAAGTTGCGCCATTGAGTGAGGAAGGTGGTGGTGGGTCGATCTCGGTGAATGGCGGCCGGACGACGGCGAACGCACAACTTTAGTGGGAAGACGTCGGACGCGAGCAGGAGAGAAAAAGGGTGAGGCGTAGTGATCGGGCATGAGTGCGTGTATTTGCACGTTTAGTGCATGAAAAAGAGCTGAATATGCACTTTAATATGTATTTCCAGTCCAGTTATGTACATCGGAGTGTCGCCGGTGTACTGATATAAAATTGTACAGTCGAAACTTGGGTCTTATACCCACTTTTATAACACAAAATTAAATTCTTCATTTTAGTAATTAATTTCTAAAATATTAACGGAGTTTAATTTACCATTTCAAAAATATGTCATATTCCGATTAAATTGTCAGTTGACATTCATCTTGTCAATTTCACATTTAATTAATTAATTTCCAAACTAATTATTAATAATTTCCCAAATTAAAAGTAAGTAATAGTAATCAAGTATCGGGGCCTTACACTTCTCCCCCACTTAAATAGATTTCGTCCTCGAAATCATAAACATAGATCCATATCAACGCTGAAAATAGCATATGGATCAGAATACACGACAGGATATATTGAATACAATAGAACAAATATATATCCTTACGATCCAAAATGCAAACAAGATGTTTAACACTAAAGATCAAGCCCAATCTCATCAGGCTGAAAGACGTGATAGATTCAAATAGTATATATTCGCAGTATAGCACAAGAAAAAAATACATCGCGAGTGACCAATACAACTGGTGACAATGCCAATATATTGGCAAGATTTTCACTCAGTCTCAGATCTTATACAGTCAACATAACAAGATGATAATTTGCCTCGCATGCCAAAATGATTAGTGTCTCTAATGGAGAAATTTCCAGAAACATACTATCTCCCATCTGAAATTATATGGGCCGTCTTCATTTAAAGCATAAATTGCTTGACGATCCTGGGCAGTCATCATTCGCTAACTGAACAACTGGATCTTATCATTCGTTTCTCGTATTATATCAGGTCCAGTCAACTGGTTTTTCACCGATTTCTATCCAGAATAAAGGTGATCTACATTTTCTCTCCTCTAAGGCTTCAAAAGATGTCAAACCTTTGCTCGTTTGGTAGTGATTAATATAGGAACTTTGATTAATGGCAAAGTTTCATGCCTTCCAAAATTAAAATCATTCGCCACATTACGTAACATATCCTCGATAAATAACAAAGTCGTATTCGCATAAGAATAAGTCCGCTCGCAAGGAAAGAAAAGTGCAGACTTAGGAAGTAGATCAATAATGTCCAAATAACATCACAATCTCTGGGTGGTCGAGGAATATAAATCACAACATCCATACCCATATATTCTCAATCCCATTGGGGGCTTTCGAAGCCATGAAGCAACCCTCCGAGTTTCATTCATTTGGTTTAAATTTTTTGACAATCCCAACATTTGACAATGTATCAGTAACATCTTATCTCATATATCTCTATCAGAATTGAGATCTCAGAGTCATATGCATCTTTCGTCTTCAGGGGTATATATTTTCTTCAGAAATATGTACTTCACTGATAAGTACAGAGGTCAAATCAAAATTATCAGGAACGATATCTGTGGGGTCTTCCCACCTTAACAGTGTTATAGTGACATAAGAAGGACTAATCATGCATTAGATAACATCTTAAGGTTCTGGTTGTTACATGAGCTAACAGGATTACAGGCCAAAATACAAAACTTCAAAATAATTCATTACATTCCCAAAAGAATGTCAAAATTTAGATTTACACTACTCCTATAGTAGATACTAGTCATGACTTGAATCATATACATTCCTGTGTTCCTCGTAGCTCACTGCCTCAACCCGACCCTTAGTCCTTTAGTCCAAAAGTGTACCTACAGGGACAACACATCATGAGCATATACAATCTTACTTAACATCATTAAAAACATCATAGTAAATGCATGAACTCTTGGTTAAATAAATATGCTGGTTATTCATTAACTTCTTTTTGTTGTCCCTGATTCATATTCATGCATATGGACATCTTACCCTGTGGCATCTTACCACATCATAAACATTGTATGGCCTCTTACCATATGGGCATCTTACCCCGTGGCATCTTACCAGATAATTGTTGGGATATGCCCTAAGACAAGTCATTAGATGATTGTTTAAGACTTACAATGTTTATGGTTTTATGAATGGCAATTCATTATTATATATTATTCTTTTAACTGTGCATTGTGAATTAATATATATGTTAATGTCCTTAGAATAATAATGTATTATTCTTAAAGATGTCCCTAGTCAAGTATTATCATGAATAGGGATAATGATAATACGTAGAGACTAGTATATGTTGATCGATGAATTGTTCATTGATATGAGATATCAAATCAACATATGGGTACATGTTAGAGAACGATGTACTGGACAGACCCACCATGAGAATGCAGCATGGATAGTTATATGATCGTCATATGCAATTCTCATAGTGATAATAATGTATGAAATCCTTACGACTTGTGATCATCAGAGATCCCAACATAAGGAGTTATGTATCTTGATATCGTCAAACGTTACCCGTAACAGGGTATACTATAAAGGCGACTATTGGATACACTACGAATTATGTAGAGGGATGTTGACTGATCGAGATAGGATTTGTCCCTCCTATATAACAGGAGATGTGTTTGGCCCTTGATCAAGTGAGAACTAAAATGCATGGCCATGCTCGAATGAGTCGATATGAGATATCGAGCTTATTCGTTTATTCTAGTTCTACTTGGGGATCAAGAAATAAAGATTGGATATACGAGTATGACTGTTCCATGACTCGTGTTCAATCTAAACACAAAGGACAAAGGGATTAAGTTACATGATTAATATTATCACAAATTCTAAAGGTTATGTCGAGTCATTGACATTCTTGTTATTTGGGTAGCATTGATGTGTTGCTAGATACCGCTCAATGCTTGAAACATAAAATGAGATTTTATGTCACTGCCAACATTACAATATCCTATCGGGTCGCACAAAAGATTAAATCGAGAAGGGAAATTAAATTCATGGGATGAATTAAATAATTAAGAGGAGTCTTAATTAATAATCATAATGATTAATTAAACCATGGGCTTAAGCCCACGAGGCTTTATGAAAGCCTTTAATTAATTATATAAAATATGATTGCAAGGTGTTTTAATTAGTAAGACAACTTCATAACACAAAAACCCTACACAAGCTAATAAGCTCTCGGCCGCACACTTGAACTCTCGGCCTCCTTCAAAGTCGTGTGGTTCTTGGTGGTTTTCGAGCCATCTTTTGATTGTGAATCGAGTTAGCTTCGTGTATCGGTTTAATAACTTGTCTAGCAACTTGTTATTAAACCATCCCTTCACTCGATTTGATCGTGTGGATACCGTTGAGGCAAAACTCATTGAGTTTTGCTAGTGACTCGGAGAAGGCGTAGGACGTGGTGCTGCTCCGTGGATTCTGCTTCAAACACGCTACAAGGGTGAGACCTTCGTATTCCTTAATCCGATATGATAACCTATGTATAGATCTGCTGGTTTGTAATCCTAAAATTTTTATTCCGCTGCGTTGTATGCTGGTAGGATTACTTACAGTGGTATCAGAGCCGTGTACAAGGCTCATATCGGATTTATGTGATTAAATTGTGTTATCATATTAGAATTAATATTGCATGCTTATTAAAACTGTTTAAATTCATATATGATATGAAATTAATTTTAGTTTATGAAAATCATCGTAATAATTATATTTGATATAATTGGCGAATAATAATATTTATTGAGCATCAATTTTCGGCCATCACCATCACAAATGTCACCACGGCTAGCCACATGAGGGCTAGGGTTTTCGAACCCTTGGATCGAGATGGCTTAATCGTTGTGGCTAATAATTGTGCATGGAAGTGTCGAAAATTAATTAGGGTTTAGAACCCATTGGACGTGACGGCTAGCTCATGACGGCTAGGGTTTCGAACCCTAATAGCCGTGCATGGCTCGGCCATCATCGCCTTATTTTCTAAAGTTTTGAGACGTGGATGAGTTTTGAACTCTTTGACTCGATAATGGTTCACGCATGCATGGATTAGTAACTTTACCACATGAGAGCAAGGTTTTTCGAACCCTTAGCTCGAGATGGTTGAGCCAACACCGTGCATGGCCTGACCGTGACTCGTGGCTAACAAATTCCGGCGTCTAAAACAAGATGGCTCGATAAAATTCCATAAGAATGCATGAAGGTGCGAGGCGGCTAGGGTTTGGAACCCTAGCGCCGCCGCCGCACGAGCCATGGCTCGGCCATGGGCTAGGGTTCCGAACCCTAGGCCCACTATTGGTCCAGCCGTGTGCTTCATGGTTCGAACCATGGTGGTTCGTGTCTTAGTCGCTTTAGTTCGTGGCATGAGATGTCCCGAGCGTACGATAATTTTTCAAAAATTATTATACAGTTTTAATTAGAATTAAATTTAAAATGTTTAGAATTTAATTAATTAAATGTTAATGCATGCTTTATGTGTTGTTTGAGCATGGTGCGTGGTTATAGCCCTTTGACCTATTAGATAGTAATTTGTGGATGTTTGTAATTTATAATACGACCTACGTGTCGTGCCTTTCTCTATTTTATTCTAAATGTAATCCCTCCCCTATGTTCCCCTCGAATGTTGTGATGACCAGGGATTATAAATGTTAATCCCGTAGTGTTAATAATCCCAAAAGTGGTTTTACGTGACGATTTGGAGTTTAATCGAGGTGTTGGGCCTTCTGGGCTCGTTTATTTAGGTAGTTGGGATCGTTGGATCCAGAGGTTGAGATTGTATTCTCATTTGGGTGAAAAACCTAAGAGTTGGGTTTTTGATGTGTCTCGGGATCTCGGGTGCTGTGTGAGCACCGGTAGGGGGTTTTGGAGTTATAGAGAGAATTTTTGAAAACAGATGATTTTTAATGAATCATGATGTACTTGTGGGGCTATTAGTATTTCGGGGTATTTTTGCTATAAATACCAGTTGAACCCGAGATTTTAAAAATTAATTTCATTTCAGCCCACTCTCTTTCTCTCTCCCGCGGCCGCGCCCATTCCCGATCTCCCCTGCCCCCGCCGCTTCAGGCGCTTCGCCCGCCGCCGTCCGGCCGACGTTCGGCGCGTGCGACCCGTCACAGGCTTCGCCTCGTCGAGGCGCAGCTATCCCCTCCGTCAATTCGAAGTTTCGTCGCGTTTTGAAGTCGGATTTAGCAGGAATGCGTCGATCCCCAAAAGCTAGGGTTCTTCGATTTCGGTCGATTTTCCTTCCGATTTTCGTTTGGGTAACCTCCTTTACCTCTTTTTCATGCTTCTCGTGTTCCATGCTGAAATTGGTGGTTTTGGTTCGAAATTATTTTCGAAAATTTGTAGGGTTGGTTCGAAAATTTGGGGGTTTTGGCAAGGGTGATGATTCTTGCTATTGATAGCTTAATTCACATTTTAGATGATTTATGGTGTTTAATTGGGTTCGATTTGTGAGATAAGGGTTCGAAAATTTGTAGGGTGTTCTTGAACAATTTTCGTTATTGTCTCATTCGTTCCCCTCCCTGTATGTACCCTACCCCGGGTCTTTTAAAAGGTAAATTGTCGTGTGTTGACAATATTTTGAGGGTTATGGGTGTGCTTGAGCATGGGTTGCATGTTCGTAAATAATTGTGAATTATTTACCGTGTTAGCACATCGTTTCTCGGGGCATGGAACTCGAGCAAGGTTTGGCTCGGACATCGGAGATTTAAGGTACGTGCTACGTACGAGCATTACTATATATATTAGAGCATTGTGAAATGCATAATGTGTTTTGATTGCATCAAATATTGTGCGTGTGGTTATATATATATGTTGATATAGCCAAGGAACGATCAAATCTTGATATCGCCGCTTGTAGCGTGCGTGACACTAGAGTAGGATAACTCTTACAAGATATAAGGGGGTACTGGGTTTATATGACTATTGTAGGGCATTTGAGTTGCCTGAGAATGATCATGGGATCATGTATTCATTATAAGACATTTGAGATGTCTAGATATAATGGAGAATTGGTAAAATAAATGCTAGGCATTTGAGCTATCTATGATTAATAGCGAGGTTATGAAATCAGTATTAGATATTGAGATATCTATATTTGCATGAATGATGAACTTGGAATCATTAATTATTGATATTCGAGAACTAGGCATGCAATGAGTTAAATCAATGTGTTGATTTACTGATTTATGAGATTTGATGAGTTTGATGATTGTGAGAACAGGGACAGTACACGGAATCCCGGATGAGGATGTTGCCATCCAGGGAGTATCATTTAAATTCATTAGCATTTACTTTTGTTGTAAATTATGAATTTCATTATTGTGATTATGGGATTTTGTGTATTGGTATGCTCACCCCGTTGGGGGCTGTCTCTGTTGGGACAGGTGAACAGGTACATCGATGGCTGTGGAGCTGAGCTCGAGCTGTTGATTGGAGGTACTCCCAGGATCGTGGTACCAGGGCTTGATGGAGCACGGTATCGTATAGAGTACTTATATACACCTGAGGATTTTATACATATTCATGATGCTCGCATGTGAGCACGATTATACTTGTATATGGATTGTATATAAAGGCATGAGCCTTTCTCTCTTTCATTTGAGGTTGCATGCAATTAGAGGTTGAATTGCTAAATGATATGAGAGTCATTGGTGTATTATGTGGGTGTTGAAACCCACTTTTGTCGTCATATGTGTGGTGTCTTCCCTGGCTGGGAATTTACTTGTATTACTGCTTTCTGATGAGTATTATGTGTTCCCTGGCCGGGAATTATGTTATGTGTTGTGCCTTTTTTTTTCTGGATAGCTCTATTTATGGGGAGACTCTGCCCAATTTTTTATAAAAGTTCACAATGTGAAAAGTGGCACCAAGGGGTTGGTAAAAGGGCAAACATATGAGTCTTTTATTGTTAGGATGATGATCTTATAATATTGAGTATTAAAGGAAATTTTGTAATTGACATTCAATGGTAAAGTATCATCTGAGCTTCCCGATTGACTTTTTATTGAAAGCATGTGCCACACATAGTGGTTAATACACTAATCAGGGGTTAAGGGCTAAGGGGGTCCTTACATTAGTGGTATCAGAGCAGTGGTTGCTCATTGGGGCTGTTAAGGGCCTAGGAAGTTATTGATAGCACATATTTATGCATGATGGCATTATATTGTATGACATAACGAATTGTTTATGTGCTTTTATGATATGAAAAGTGGTATTGCGAACCATTGTGGTTGCAGGAATCGTGTGGAACACGATAGGATGGCATTAATAGTGATATCTGGCACTCCGTGTGTTACGTGCCAAGGAATCTGATTTTGTAAAAGAATCAGGTAAAGGGATATTTCCGAGGTAACATGTCTTGGTATACGTATTGACTTGCAAGTGGTTGCATTTATGCATTGGATGATTGCTGCATAGCGTATATGGCTATTGTTGCTAACCATGATGGTTGCAGGTTACAGGAAATATGGAGTACGGAAGCGACGTACGGGTATCCCAACGGTAACATGTATTTATGTTTGTCTGTGTGACACATGATGAATGCAATGTGATGCATTACGGTTATGATACATGTTATTATGCATTGTTGTTGCATATTATGCATTGTTGTTGCATATTGTGATGTGGGATAAAGAGGTGTATTCCACGAGTCAGGGCGATCACAGTTAAGGTTTTAATGCTTACGCTTTATCGCTGCGCATGTCGAGCGGGAGGGGGGAGGCTCGCTGGCACATGGAGGCGAGGTATACCATACTGAGCGAGGAAGAGATACCGCTAGTATGAAGAAGCGTGTATGCGATACCGCTTGTTTTGAGATTATGAAAGCGAGGAAGCATTAAAATAACTGATGATGACTGACTCAAGAAAGGATGATGATGCATTCCATTATGAGGACACGGATGATAGCGATGGTTCATTCCGCTATATTTATTGGCGATGGTTCATTCCGCCAGGTGTATTTATAGCGATGGTTCATTCCGCTATATTGATAGGCGATGGTTCATTCCGCCAGGTGTATTTATAGCGATGGTTCATTCCGCTATATTGATTGGCGATGGTTCATTCCGCCAGGTGTATTTATAGCGATGGTTCATTCCGCTATATTGATAGGCGATGGTTCATTCCGCCAAGTGTATTTGTAGCGATGGTTCATTCCGCTATATTGATTGGCGATGGTTCATTCCGCCAGGTGTATTTATAGCGATGGTTCATTCCGCTATATTTATTGGCGATGGTTCATTCCGCTATATTGATAGGCGATGGTTCATTCCGCCAGGTGTATTGATAGCGATGCCTCTTTCCGCTACTATGTGGATGATGATTCATGCTCAGGTGTATAGCGAGGTTTCATGCCACTTATTATATGACGAGGTGTCATACCGTCGATTCTATAGCGAGGGATTGTGCCGCTATGTACTCAGCACAGGATTTTGCCGCCTTCGAGCGACGGGTGCTGATTACGCACTATTATTGAGCGACGGAGACAGGTATGCCGCTATATTGTTAGCGATGAGGTATGAGATATTGCTATTCTATTTGCTTTATTGTAGCTGGCATGCGTTGAGATACATGTTTTTTTTTATGACTATTTTACTAGCATAATAGTGGATGCCATACGCTGATGTACATGTATCGTCACTAGTTGACAATGTCTTAGATGCCATGAGTTGGCATGTATCGTCACGGGATGACGATGACGATGGTGTAGGAGATGTCTTATTAGACATGCATCATCGTTACGATGATCGATGCGTTGAGTATACGTATTCAGTGGTATGCCTTGGGTGCCAGTACCGAGCACAAGGTGGTGTGTGCGGCACCGATTGACGTGACCCTTATACCGAGCGGGTTGCTCGAGGAATGGATGGATGCGCTGTACATGTGATTGTACCGCAGCTTACGACGAGTGGTGATACCCTTGAGGTATGCTCGTTGGAATGGCTTTTGGCCTGACGACAGGAGTAATCATGGAAGAAATTACTCGCTTTCTGTCGATGTGACATGTGGTGGACATGGTCACACCACCCTTGAGGGTGTAGGATGGGTCCTAAGGGAGTAGGATCAGGTTATGTTAAGTACATAGGGACATTGGAGTGTCCAGGGTGTATCGGCATTAGAGGAATGTTGGATAAAGACCCACTACTCTATTGAGTTTTCTTCCCATAGTATGATATACCATGTGGAAACGTCCTTCTTATTGGTAGGTTTGAGGTGAACCTAGAGAGGCAGCGACTAGTTTGTCTGCCGTGTGTGTGCAGCACCATGAGGGGCTTGCTAGAGCCGTTTTACTGCTCGTTGGAACCAAGTTTGGCAAATCGTAAGGTGATACGATGTGGATTGTGGTGGACTCTAGTAGTCACCACGTCATTTGAGGTTGAGGTTGTGCATGCCTCACTGAAACGTGTATACGTTTATGTTTAATCTTGGTGAGACTTGTCTGGGACAGCTCATGATGTTGGAGTACCAACAAGAGAGTCATCAGGTCGTTTTGACTCGATCTGAGGGAACCCGTGTATTTGGGATGCAATGGGTGTTATTGTATCCAGTTTTTCCGAACAGTGGTTCGAGACTAGTGGATCTCGAGTTCGATGGCACTTCCCTTGTGAGGAAGGAGGTAGTATTATACCTATTTGGGAATCTTTGAAAGATTCGGTGAGTTGGTACGTGTGGTGTTGATTTTGGGAATCACACCGTGTTGTTGATCGTCGATTATCATTCTCCACTGGGTAGGGAATGACTCAGAATTGACGGTTGTGTTTGGGGCTTAGGGGTATGTTGCAGATACCCGAGCCAAGTGCATTGAGTATGCATGAGGTGTTCGTGCTTAGGCAGGTATACCGATGAGTATACGGATGCCAGTTGTTGATTTCTTTTGTCAAGCATAGAGTCATGCTATTTTTGGATGGTTAAATCTCTGATGAGAGATATGGAACACCTTGAGATTGGGAATCTCCATGGCACGATGATTATGAGGGATAATCGTGAAGTTAGTTGACTTCCCTTGAGCAGGAATTATCTTGTGTGGGTTAAGGTATTTCCTTGTTGGTATTTTCTTTCGAGTTTTCGATAGCCTTCCCAAGTTTGGATTGTTAAATCCTAGGATTATCAAGGGATGGCAGGAATTCGGATTGGTTGGGTGTCACTGTCGACACAAGCGTTGAGGATGCAATGGGTTTATTGCATGCCCTTTCAGAATTTTAAACTCTGTGGAGTCTCGATTGTTATTTATGATCAGGACGTGATTCTTGGAACATCCGGAGGTGGACATCTTGTGAGATGTCTTTGTGTGAATCTGTGGCCGTGAGTTGCCCAAATTGAGTTGCAATGATGCGACTGCTCCTTCGACGGAGGAGGTTTGAGAGTGGAAACCAGGTTTGGTATGTATACTAGTGTTTCCCTCGTAACAATGTATGTTAGACATCGTGAGTCTTGTTAGAGATGTCATGGAATGATATCTACGATAGAATCAGGAGCGATTCGAATCCTTACAGTTTCAGTTGACTAACTGCTTTTGGATTATTAGCGTTGAGTTGTGCTGACGCTCTTTGACGTTATGATGGATTTGGAAGTCTATTCCACTCCAGAGTTTGACACGAGGTCAACGTTCTCACGGTTGAGGTGTCATTCAGGATGCGTTCTTACTAGTTGTATTAGAACTAAGGATGACTGTCCGATCTACAGTCGTAAGTATAGGTTGTTTTGCAGTCATGAGAGACTGACTTTTGGGATGACCCGCATCGAGGTACGTTTTGCCTCTTAGGTGATATGTTGGTTTTCGTATGTCGCTCTGTTTCAGAGTTTGATGAGAGGTAAGTATCCTCGCGTTTATTAATACGATTCTGATATGGTCAAGAATCGAGGTTATGGCTTCATGTTGTTGTGTAGCCTGGGTGTTACGTGATACACCAGTGCTAATTTCGAGGACGAAATTCTTTTAGTGGGGGATATTGTGATGACCAGGGATTATAGATGTTAATCCCGTAGTGTTAATAATCCCTAAAGTGGTTTTACGTGGCGATTTGGAGTTTAATCGAGGTGTTGGGCCTTCTGGGCTCGTTTATTTGGGTAGTTGGGATCGTTGGATCCAGAGGTTGAGATTGTATTCTCATTTGGGTGAAAAACCTAAGAGTTGGGTTTTTGATGTGTCTCGGGATCTCGGGTGCTGTGTGAGCACCGGTAGGGGGTTTTGGAGTTAGAGAGAGAATTTTTGAAAACAGATGATTTTTAATGAATCATGATGTATTTGTGGGGCTATTAGTATTTCGGGGTATTTTTGCTATAAATACCAGTTGAACCTGAGATTTTAAAAATTAATTTCATTTCAGCCCACTTTCTTTCTCTCTCCCGCGGCCGCGCCCATTCCCGATCTCCCCTGCCCCCGCCGCTTCAGGCGCTTCGCCCGCCGCCGTCCGGCCGCCGTTCGGCGCGTGCGACCCGTCACCGGCTTCGTCTCGTCGAGGCCCAGCTATCCCCTCCGTCAATTCGAAGTTTCGTCGCGTTTTGAAGTCGGATTTAGCAGGAATGCGTCGATCCCCAAAAGCTAGGGTTCTTCGATTTTGGTCGATTTTCCTTCCGATTTTCGTTTGGGTAACCTCCTTTACCTCTTTTTCATGCTTCTCGTGTATTTCCATGCTGAAATTGGTGGTTTTGGTTCGAAATTATTTTCGAAAATTTGTAGGGTTGGTTCGAAAATTTGGGGGTTTTGGCAAGGGTGATGATTCTTGCTATTGATAGCTTAATTCACATTTTAGATGATTTATGGTGTTTAATTGGGTTCGATTTGTGAGATAAGGGTTCGAAAATTTGTAGGGTGTTCTTGAACAATTTTCGTTATTGTCTCATTCGTTCCCCTCCCTGTATGTACCCTGCCCCGGGTCTTTTAAAAGGTAAATTGTCGTGTGTTGACAATATTTTGAGGGTTATGGGTGTGCTTGAGCATGGGTTGCATGTTCGTAAATAATTGTGAATTATTTACCGTGTTAGCACATCGTTTCTCGGGGCATGGAACTCGAGCAAGGTTTGGCTCGGACTTCGGAGATTTAAGGTACGTGCGACGTACGAGCATTACTATATATATTAGAGCATTGTGAAATGCATAATGTGTTTTGATTGCATCAAATATTGTGCGTGTGGTTATATATATATGTTGATATAGCCAAGGAACGATCAAATCTTGATATCGCCGCTTGTAGCGTGCGTGACACTAGAGTAGGATAACTCTTACAAGATATAAGGGGGTACTGGGTTTATATGACTATTGTAGGGCATTTGAGATGCCTGAGAATGATCATGGGATCATGTATTCATTATAAGACATTTGAGATGTCTAGATATAATGGAGAATTGGTAAAATAAATGCTAGGCATTTGAGCTATCTATGATTAATAGCGAGGTTATGAAATCAGTATTAGATATTGAGATATCTATATTTGCATGAATGATGAACTTGGAATCATTAATTTTTGATATTCGAGAACTAGGCATGCAATGAGTTAAATCAATGTGTTGATTTACTGATTTATGAGATTTGATGAGTTTGATGATTGTGAGAACAGGGACAGTACACGGAATCCCGGATGAGGATGTTGCCATCCAGGGAGTATCATTTAAAT
Organism: Haberlea rhodopensis; assembly: GCA_907163345.1. Taxonomy (NCBI): domain Eukaryota; kingdom Viridiplantae; phylum Streptophyta; class Magnoliopsida; order Lamiales; family Gesneriaceae; genus Haberlea; species Haberlea rhodopensis. The sequence continues at coordinate 1,022,731 of CAJQUN010000120.1, read as the reverse complement.
TCATTAGCATTTACTTTTGTTGTAAATTATGAATTTCATTATTGTGATTATGGGATTTTGTGTATTGGTATGCTCACCCCGTTGGGGGCTGTCTCTGTTGGGACAGGTGAACAGGTACATCGATGGCTGTGGAGCTGAGCTCGAGCTGTTGATTGGAGGTACTCCCAGGATCGTGGTACCAGGGCTTGATGGAGCACGGTATCGTATAGAGTACTTATATACACCTGAGGATTTTATACATATTCATGATGCTCGCATGTGAGCACGATTATACTTGTATATGGATTGTATATAAAGGCATGAGCCTTTCTCTCTTTCATTTGAGGTTGCATGCAATTAGAGGTTGAATTGCTAAATGATATGAGAGTCATTGGTGTATTATGTGGGTGTTGAAACCCACTTTTGTCGTCATATGTGTGGTGTCTTCCCTGGCTGGGAATTTACTTGTATTACTGCTTTCTGATGAGTATTATGTGTTCCCTGGCCGGGAATTATGTTATGTGTTGTGCCTTTTTTTTCTGGATAGCTCTATTTATGGGGAGACTCTGCCCAATTTTTTATAAAAGTTCACAATGTGAAAAGTGGCACCAAGGGGTTGGTAAAAGGGCAAACATATGAGTCTTTTATTGTTAGGATGATGATCTTATAACATTAAGTATTAAAGGAAATTTTGTAATTGACATTCAATGGTAAAGTATCATCTGAGCTTCCCGATTGACTTTTTATTGAAAGCATGTGCCACACATAGTGGTTAATACACTAATCAGGGGTTAAGGGCTAAGGGGGTCCTTACAAATGTGAATCGAGGAATTCTATATCTTGTAAATAGTGTAGTTTATTTTATTGATGGTGATCAATGAAGATGGAGCATCGTGCCGGGATGAGGAGGCCATTCACAAATTGGAGCCAAAGGAAGGTGCTTGTGAAGTTACCTTAGGTTGACTCATAGGATTTTCTCATTGGCTTGAGAAAATCATTAGTAGGGGCTATAACCATGTCACGTTTAATTATGTATATTGATGCATGATTTATCTTATGTTTTAGTTTGATAATAGTATTACACATATATGTAGATATGTATACAACTATATGTAGTGGACATATTTTAAATTATCAAATTAATCATGAGATCAATAAATCCCTCTAAAATATTAAGTTTTAGATGCCTTCCAAAATTAAAAGTACTCGTCAATAACTTCGATTGTACATGTGTGGGTTTGCCAAAGCAAAGCACCGTGGCAATCTTAGTAAGGCGCGAAAGGATAAAAGTGATATCCGTTATACTTTAATTGGGTACGACTTAACTAGGTTATCTCAATAGGATTGGGAACCTAGAGGCATGGGTTGGATTATAATTCATTTGATGAATTGAACAAAGTGTTGTTCGTCCAACTATCCAAGAATTATATGTGATGTAATTGACAAAGTGTTGTCTACCTTAATAACCGAGTCTTGGGCGATTAGCCAAAGCTAACTCAAGATTAGGCGAAATATGGATCTTGGCCCACTAAAGGTTTCGAGGGTTGATATTTTTCAAACCAAATAGTGGGAGTATCATTTAATATAAGACCATGTTAAATGATTTAAATCATAAACTTATTTTGCATATTTATATTGTAGATATCCATGGCAACTAACAACGTTACTAGCACCTTATCACTGCGATCGGTCCTTGAGAAGGACAAATTAAATGGGACGAATTTCCTAGACTGGCATAGGAACTTGAGGATAGTCCTCAAACAAGAAAAGAAACAATATGTCCTAGAGGAACCCTTGCCCGCTGAGGAACCTCCCCTAACAGCTACAAGAGCTGAAAAAGATGCTTACAAGAAGCATCAGAGTGACGCACTTGATGTTGGGTGCCTCATGATTGCCACCATGAACTCTGAGCTTCAGAAGCAACATGAGGAAATGGAGGCGTTCGATATGATCGAACACTTAAAGCAGTTGTACCAACAGCAAGCAAGACAAGAGAGGTATGACGTCTCTAAGGCGTTATTTCAGTGCAGGATGGTAGAAGGAAGCCTAGTTGGAACTCATGTGCTCAAGATGATTGGGTACATTGAGAATCTGGACAAGCTGGGTTTTCCATTGGACCAAGAGTTGGCCACCGATGTTGTAATGCCCTACAATTTGTTTGATCTAAATTAAGTGATTACACGTGATCAAATAACTTGTTAATTAATCAAGTATTGTTAAATTAATTCTCTTTATAAATATAATTGGATTTCCTTGTTGGTAATAAATTATGCAATTTGTAACAATTAAAGACAAGAATAAATTTAGTGCTCAATTGTCATTATTCCACGTGGGTTTAGAAATATTCAGTCAGATGAGAGATGAGTCATGGTTTCTTTGTTGTTGCACTTGGAGCATGCCAAGAAGTTAGATAAAATTTGATCATTATCTCTCAAATGATATGTGTCACAGAATTAAGAGATTTTACTGACACTTCAAGTTGCTCAAGTGGGCTAGTTCAGAGACAATAATAGTAAGAATAATAAATAGCTAAATAAAAGAAGAAAAGAAAATGGGAATCGAGAGGTAGATCAAATAGAGGAAAAGAAACGAAAACAAAAAAATGAAAAAGCAACCCATCTCCTTCTTATGCTACTAGGTTTTCTTTATGGTATGCTTCCTAGACTTACTGGATTTATCAAGAGCTTTTGTTGAAGGTTTCTTACATGTTGAAATAAAAAAGGAATTTCAAAGGAAATTTGTGCAGAATGTATTTTTTTTTGGACTTTGCTTGGGTTGTGTGTTTACATGTATAGTAGTTGCCGATGAGATGAAGAAAAACTTGTTTAGAATCATTTTGAATTGTGAATGAATTATTGGAATTCTTTTGGTATGAAGTAATAATTGGTTTTGGAGAGAAAGTGTACAGACTTCTAAAAATAATTAGCTTTTGGAATTTTAATTACCTTGTTTCAATAAATTAATATAGTGGATTTGAAGTGGTAACCTAGTATGAGTTTAGTTGAGAAATTTGTTATGATTGGTTTAAGCGTTTTATTCCTTTGCATATAAATATGTAAACAACGTTCAGAAAAAGATTAATTCTAAATGAATTAATTTTGAGGCTACTATAATTAGATGTTGTTATTGTGATGTCTAATATGGAATTGTTAAATTGATATAGATACTTCACGAGCCTTGGGACGTCAGGAATAGCCTAATCTTAATTATCGATTGTCAGGTACGTGTTAACGTACGAGCATGTATTGATATTCATATTCCTACTGATGTTGATTATGATATATCACTGATTGTAAATTAATGATGATAATATGGTGTCGCAGTAGTAGGGGAGCGACGTTTGGGTATAGCAGGCTTGGTATTGCTGCTATATCGATTATATAGTTGATGGGTCGCGATGATGATGCGACGATGGGGTATAGTAGGCTTGATGTTGCCACTATATCGATTATATACACGTTGGGTCGCGATGATGATGCGACGATGGGGTATAGTAGGCTCGGTGTTGCCACTATATCGATTTGTATATTGGATGTGATATGATTGAGGTGATGACCGATGGATTTTGATTTCAGGTTAGGGGATTGAGTTACAGAAATAGTCAGTGAATTCTTGTATTATGATTATTAATTGCAGGGAGTATTTCTGTTATGTTTCAGTATTTTATACTGTTGACACTAAGTGTTTATAATTATGCTGCTCGTATTACTGGTGTGTGTGCTCACCCATTTTGGGGGCTATTTCTGTTAAAACAGGTATCAAGCTTAGACGTTAGAGTTGGAGACATGATTAGGAGCTGTTGAGTCTGAGATGTCTAAGTCCTTGTCACTTACAATGAAGTTGTCATAGGACAATACATATGATTCAACTAGTTGTGGCTCGCATGTGAGCTTGTTTCCATCTGTATATGGCTTGTATGTATTACTCTATGATTTGGTTATCTTGTGTTGATGCATGTGACTTATGTCATATTTAAATTGGGTAGACGTCATATATGTCATGTTGTGTGTTGTTGGGAGGTCCAATTACGGGGAGATTATGTCAAAATTTTATACAAATGACGTCATGTGTTGTCTGTTTACGTGGTGACGTTTGGGGCACCACATTTGTTGGTATCAGAGCAGTGGTTAGTTGTCTGGGATGGTTAAGAGTGTGGGGTTGTGTTATGGGTGTGGGATGGCAATATTTACTTATTGGTGTGTCTCGGTGTTATATTGATGTGATGGAGTAAACACTAGTTATGTGTGTATTGATGCAAAGAATGTGATTTATTTAATACTGGATGATACTTGTTAAATGATATGTTTAACAATTGAATTTCCAGTATGGCAGCTAGAGAACCAGGACAACAGGGAGAAGAAATTGGGGACACAGTCAGTATTAGTAGTACAGCTGGGCAGGTAAATCCTTTGCCAGCACCACCTCTTATGGCTCAAGCACTAACAGAACATCTATTATTGTCGGGTGAGTAGAGTTTAGCACAGTTTAGCAGTTATCATCCACCTATGTTTGAGGGGACAGAATCTGGGGAGCAAGCAGAAGAATGGTTAGAAAGAATAGAACAGATTCTTATTACAGCTCCATGTGCTAAATCAGCTTGGCTTCGTTTGGCGGAATTCAGACTTTCTAGAAAAGTGTATCTGTGGTGGAAGATGACTGAGACTGCATTGATAGCTCAGGGTTCTACAGTAGATTGGGATGCATTCCGGACACGCTTTTTAGACAGGTATTTCTCTATGGCTGCTAGACAGAGAAAAGAGAAAGAATTTGAAACTTTGAAGCAGGGAAACTTGTCTGTATCAGAGTATGCATTTCAGTATTCTTCCTTGCTGAAATATGTGCCGCATATAGCTACTAGTCCTCATGCCAAGATGCGACACTTTATTCAGGGGTTGAGGATGGAAATATATGATCGAGTGTTGTCAACTTAACCTATATCGTTCGAGGATGCATTGGAGCGAGCAGAATTAGCAGAAATTGTAGTACAAGCTTATGGTACTCCGACACAATCACAGCGGCCGAGTAGGGAATATTTGCGACCTCGGGGGGAGACATTTAAATTCCATAAAGGTTCTTCATCATCGTCTTCGTCATCTGGACAACGACGTTTTGATTTACGTCGTACTGGAGGTCGTAGTGGTGATTCCCCTTCTGGTCAGGGACGAGGTAGTGGGTCCCAAGAGCTGAGATGTTATCGATGTGGAGGACCTCATTTGGTCCGAGATTGTACTCAGACTGATATTACTTGTTACGAGTGTGGAGGCATTGGCCATATGGCAAGACAGTGTCCGAGCCGTGGTAGTCGGCAGGATTCAAGATCTGGCAGAGGTAGTTCGTCCAGAGGTAGTTCGTCGGAGAGGACGGTTCAGCCGCAGCGGTTTGTACCTCGACCACCGGGAGGACATACACGAGGACGGGGTTCTGGACCACCTCAGGGGCAGGTATATGCATTGACAAGGGAACAAGCAGAGGAAGCACGAGATGATGTGATCGTGGGTAAGTGTTATTTGTGTTCTTATCCTGCTTTTATTCTTATTGATACGGGTGCTTCCCCTTCTTTTATTTCGTTGAGATATGTCACGCTGCATCATATGAGCTCGTCTCCTTTGCCTACACCTCTATCTGTCTCGACACCCACTGGGAAAGATATGATAGTTACATCAATGGTACCCAATTGTATGATCTCATACGAGGGCAATGAATTACGGGCTGATTTGATTATTTTTGACATACTTGATTTTGACGGAATTGAGGGTATTGATATTCTGCGGAAATACAGGGCTACTGTTGATTGTTATCAGCGGACAGTGCATTTTGAGCCTGAGCAGGGAGAACAGTGGACATTCTATGGGCAAGGTTCTCGTCCACGAATTCCATTAGTATCTGCTGTCTGAATGTCCAGATTATTGGAGCGTGGAAACGATGGATATCTTATTTATGCAGTTGATGTTACTGACAAGAAAGAGGAAGTGAGAATAGAGGATATACTTGTAGTTGCTGAGTTTGCTGATGTATTTCCTGATGAGATTCCAGGATTTCCACCAGTTCATGAGGTGGAGTTTGGAATCGAGTTATTGCCCGGCACATTCCCTATTTCTCGTACACCATATAGGATGGCACCACCAGAATTGAGGGAACTGAAAACTCAATTACAAGATCTTCTTGAAAAGGGATACATACGTCCTAGTGTATCGCCTTGGGGTGCTCCGGTCCTATTTGTTAGAAAGAAAGATGGCTCGATGCGACTGTGTATTGACTACAGGCAACAGAATAAGGTAACAATAAAGAATAAATATCCTCTCCCACATATTGATGATTTATTTGATCAGTTGCAGGAACCTCAATTTATTCAAAGATAGATTTAAGATCTGGATATCATCAGATAAGGGTTAGGGAGGAGGATATACAAAAGACAGCTTTTCGAACCAGATATGGACATTACGAGTTTCTGGTCATGCCTTTTGGATTAACAAATGCTCCAGCTATATTCAAGAGTTTGATGAACCGGGTATTTCAGCCTTATCTTGATCAGTTTGTTATTGTGTTCATTGATGATATTCTTATATATTCCAGAAGTGAGGAGGAGCACGTAAGGCATTTACGTGTCGTATTACAAATTCTTCGAGATAAGCAATTGTATGCTAAACTCAGTAAATGTGAGTTTTAGTTGGATAGGGTGGTCTTTCTTGGTCACGTGATATCAAAAGATGGAATCTCAGTTGATCCAAAGAAGGTGGAGGCAGTGGTACAGTGGTCTGCGCCTACTTCAGTACCTGAGATTAGAAGTTTTCTCGGTTTAGCAGGTTATTATCGTCGACTTATCGAGGGATTTTCAAAGATTGCTAAACCAATGACACAATTGACTCAAAAAGGGGTGCAATTTCAGTGGTCTGAAGCATGTGACCAGAGTTTCCAAGAATTAAAACACCGATTGACGACTGCCCCAGTGTTGACCATTCCAAAAGAAAATGAAAGGTTTGCTGTTTATTCTGATGCATCATTACAACGTTTAGGGTGTGTTTTAATGCAAGATCGACATGTAGTGGCATATGCCTCGAGACAACTGAAACCTCATGAGACGAGGTATCCAATTCATGACTTAGAGCTGGCAGCCATTATCTTTGCATTGAAGATATGACGACACTATTTATATGGTACCTCGTTTACTATCTTTACTGATCACAAGAGTTTGAAATTCTTATTTACTCAGAATGAATTAAATATGAGGCAAAGAAGGTGGTTAGATCTGCTAAAGGATTATGTGATATCCCCGAAATGATTATGTGTTATTTAAACATTAATCATTGTTGCGAAAATTATGGTATTAATTCTTTGTGTTGAATTAATAATATTGGGAGATGCATGTGAGGGTGCATGTGTTATGTGTTGGGATTTTGGGGTTGTGGCATGATTAATTGGGGTGTGTGTTAATCGTTTTGGTAAAGCATGTTTAAAAGGGAATTGAAGTATTTTAGTGAGAAAATACTATAGATATCGTGTGAGGATATTTAATACATCGTGTTAAATACCGGGACCAAAACATAACACATCATACCACCTACCACTCAACCACCCCCCTTGACCCATACCCTGCTGCCAGCTGCTGCCCATACCTTTTCCCCCATCTCCCACTTCACCTCACAAGTCAGAAATCACTTCCTTCTTCCTCACCAAAATCGTCCAACACTTGCTGAACAAGATAGGAAGGAGCTCAACCAATTTTACTACCTAGAAGCTTGCAAAAATCGGAGCCAAAAGGGGGTGAGAAACCATTTCTGGGTTTGAAATAATTGTTGTTGAAGTTCATACTTTTGTTGGTGTAAAAATGGCATGTTAGTTTAGGTTTTGTGAAACCTTCGATTCATGTTCATATGAGGTGTTTTATGAAGCTTCCACTGTTTTTCCTTGAGCTTATTACATGTTTTATGTGGAAGATTTAAGCATGTAAAGTAGAGTGTTCGAAAATCTGGGTAGATATTTCCCCTGTTTTTCTGGAAAAACGTGGACTGGGAGTGATTTTGAAGAGGTGATATTATGCATGTTAGATGGGTTTTAGAGTAAACCTTCGATGTGAAAATATGCATGGTAGTCTTGTGAAGCCCTTGGCATGTTTGTTCGAGCATGATTTATGAATTATGTTATAGTTTTTATAGCATGAATTGAAGTACTCGAAAATCTGGAAAGGAAATGTGTTGTCCTGTTTCAGGAAATGTTGATTGAGTACCTGTGTAAATGGTCGATTTCAATGCATGTGGGCTTATGTTAGAGTGTAAATTTGGTATAAATACACTCACGGTAGTGTGTTTTAACTGCTAGCATGTTGGTCTTGGCATGTTGTATGTCATACATGTTAGAATGAAAGGTGTGAATATCAGTGTTGAACATTCTGGAAATTTATCGCGCACAGACCATGTGGCGATCGATCGCCACAAATGGCGCGATCGATCGCCGAGGTCCAGTAGCCAAAATCAAAGGCACGCGATCGATCGCCACAAAAGGCGCGATCGATCGCCATGGGGCAGAGGAGTTTGGCGATCGATCGCCAAGGGGTAGCGATCGATCGCCAGAGACAAAATTTTGAAATATTGATATTTTGTTGGATCTTTGATTTTGGATCATATATTGGCATCTAATATTATGTTGTACACTGGTGTAGAGCCTTCACAGACGGCTACACAACGCAGGGGATAGAGTCCCACCACACACTACTTTTTGGAAAGGTACGTAAGCGACGTACGGGCATCCCAACGGTAACATGTATTTATGTTTTGTCTGTGTGACACATGATGAATGCAATGTGATGCATTATGAGTTGATACATGTTATTATGCATTGTTGTTGCATATTATGCATTGTTGTTGCATATTGTGATGTGGGATAAAGAGATGCATTCCACGAGTCAGGGCGATCACGGTTAAGGTGTTAATGCTTACGCTTTACCGCTAAAAATGTGGAGCGGGAGGGGGGAGGCTCGCTTGCACATGGAGGCGGGTTTATACCATACTGAGCGAGGACGAGATACCGCTAGTATGAAGAAGCGAGGATGAGATACCGCTTGTTTTGAGATTATGAAAGCGGAGAAGTATTAAAATAACTGATGATAATTGACTCAAGAAAAAGAGGAAATGTCATGACATTCATTTGTGAAACCATACATTCATATAATGTGTTATATTATGAATTATGGTACAGGGACAACCAATGGGCATTGTAAATGCGATGGAAATACAGGAAGTGATTTGTATTTTATGATTGTGCATTTACGCCTTATTTTTCATATTATGTTGAATATGAATTGTGTTATGCTCATGTGTTGGGGGTTGTCTTTGTAGGTGCTTTTGATGTTGAGAACCAGGGTCGGGGTTGAGAAGCTGAGCTGTAAGGAGAGCTACAGGATTAGCTGCATGATTTGAGAAAATTTTATATAGCTTCTACTTGTGGTAGAATAAGACTATAGTGTAGCACCTTTTGTAGGAATTTGTGAAATTCCTTTTGAAACTTTTGCTACTGTATTCCTTAAGCTCAGGATAATCAACATGACTCTTTACTCTGATTTATTCACATGAATGTTTAGTTCTCTTAATCGCACCTATTGGTATATTGAGATATCAGGGTCTTACATTAGTGGTATCAGAGCAGTGGTTAGATAACCAGGGAAGAGTGAAGGGTAGCCTTTAGGGACAAGTTGGCTAGGTATTCATTGTTGGGCATGTTATGCATGTGATGCATATTGTTGTATAAGGTTATACTAACATGCTTTTGAATATGATACTCTTGTTATCTAACGGCTTATACTATGAACTGCTTTTGGTATTGTTGTTAACTCTTGTGTTGCAGCATGGCGGCTATTAACCCGGAGAACCTCAATGAAGAGGTAGGGGATATGGGCAGTATGAATGCTAGTGTTGCTCATGTGAATCCTTTACCGCCACCTGCTGTGGGAGTGGAGCCCAGTGCACAGATGTTATTACCCGGGGAGCTCAGTTTGACACAGTTTCTGAATTTCCGTCCACCCATGTTTGAGGGGACCGAATCTGGAGAAGGGGCCGAAGAGTGGCTAGAACGGATAGAGCAGATACTTGTGACTGCGCCCTGTGCACGTACCGCATGGCTGAGGTTAGCTGAGTTTCAGATGGCGAAGAAGCCTTCTATGTGGTGGAAGACCACTGTGATGGAGCTGAGAGCTCAGGGCATGATAGTAGACTGGACTGTATTCAGGACCCGGTTTCTTAACCGGTATTTTTCTGCCGCTGCTAGACAAGTCAAGGAGGACGAGTTCACTAATTTGAAGCAGGGAAACATGTCAGTTTCAGACTTTGCCTTGCAGTATTCCTCACTGTTGAGGTATGTCCCCCATATTGCTGTGAGCAGCCATGCAAAGATGAGGCATTTCCTGAAAGGACTCAGGCCAGAACTATTTGACCGGGTTATCTCCAATAACCCTAGCTCTTTTGATGACGCCCTGACACGGGCAGAGTTAGCAGAAATTGCAGTGGGAGCATACAAGGATGTTGTACCCCCTTCAGTACCATCACAGAGGCCTGCTGCTGATAGTTTGAAACCACGAGGGGATCAGTTCAAGGCTCGTGGAGCATCATCATCTTCCAGATTTAGCGGGAAGAGATCTCAGAGTCAGAAACAGAGCAATCGAGGACCTACACAGGGGAGTAAGGCAGGAGGGGACAGGTGTGACCGCTGTGGAGGATTTCACTTGTCACGTGACTGCCGAGGCTGTTATGTTTGTGGCAAGGTGGGCCACTTAGCTAGGAACTGCCCGAATCGGGCAAGTCAGGCAGACTCAGGGCCGAATAGGCCAAGATTTGATGCTGGGAGGGCACCACCGAGACAGCAGTTTGCGCCTCGACCGCAGGGAGGTCAGGCGGCAGGACCACCGCAGGGTCAGGTGTACGTACTGACTAGGGAGCAGGCTGAGGCAGCCCCAGAGGAGGTCATTGCTGGTACGTGTCATTTATTTACGTACCCTGCATTTATTTTGGTAGATACAGGTGCTTCTCATTCTTTTGTATCTGTTGCTTTTGTGGAGAGACACCACTTGTGCTCGTCTCTGTTACCCACGTCTCTCATGGTCTCGACACCCACGGGGAAGCATGTGATTGCGGATCGGCTTTTGTCTGATTGCCTCATTTATTTTGAGGGCAATGATCTGAGGGCTGATCTGATTCAGTTAGAGATGGCAGACTTTGACTGTATTATCGGCATTGATGTGTTGAGCAGATACCGAGCTGTGGTAGACTGTCGGCAGAGGACTGTTCGTTTTCTATCTGATCAGGGGTTCCAGTGGACTTTTTATGGGGACGGCTCTCGTCCAAGGATTCCAGTGATCTCAGCGGTTAAGATGTCGCGGTTATTGGAGCGCGGCCACACAGCTTACATCATTTATGCGGTGGATGTATCTGAGGAAAAGGAAGTGAGAGCCGAGGATATTCCAGTTGTGGCGGAGTTCATTGATGTGTTCCCAGATGAGATTCCGGGATTTCCGCCTGTCAGGGATGTTGAGTTTGCTATTGAGCTGCTACCGGGGACATCAGCCATTTCTCGTGCCCCATACAGGATGGCACCGGCAGAGCTGAGGGAACTAAAGGTACAGTTACGGGAGCTCCTTGACAAGGGATACATTCGTCCTAGTGTATCGCCTTGGGGTGCACCAGTCTTGTTCGTGAAAAAGAAGGATGGATCAATGCGTCTGTGCATTGACTACAGGCAATTGAACAAGGCTACAGTGAAGAACAGATATCCACTTCCGAGGATTGATGATCTGTTCGACCAGCTTCAGGGTACAGAGGTGTACTCGAAGATAGACTTGAGGTCAGGCTATCATCAGGTGCGGGTTAGAGCTGGTGATGTTCAAAAGACGGCTTTTAGAACTCGATATGGACACTATGAGTTCTTGGTGATGCCTTTCGGTGTGACAAATGCACCTGCAGTTTTTATGAGCCTGATGAACCGAGTATTTCAGGAGTACCTCGATCAGTTTGTGATCGTATTCATTGACGACATCCTTGTCTATTCAAGGAGTGAGGAGGATCATGCCAATCATCTGAGGATAGTACTCCAGATCCTCAGAGATCATCAGTTGTACGCCAAACTCAGCAAGTGTGAGTTCTGGCTGAGCAGTGTATCATTCTTGGGCCATATCATATCACAAGAGGGGATATCAGTAGACCCGAGAAAGATAGAAGCAGTTATGGATTGGTCTACCCCTACTTCAGTCAGTGAGATTCGGAGTTTTCTTGGGTTGGCTGGCTATTATCGACGTTTCGTCGAGGGTTTTTCAAAGATCGCCAAGCCACTTACACAGCTGACTCAGAAGGGAGTCCCTTTTTGTTGGACAGAGGCTTGTGAGCAGAGTTTCAGGGAATTGAAGCACAGACTGACTACTGCACCAGTTCTAGTGATTCCCAAGGAGAACAAAGGATTTGTTCTTTATACCGACGCATCGCTACAGGGCTTAGGGTGTGTACTGATGCAGGACAGACATGTAGTGGCTTATGCTTCGAGACAGTTGAAGCCACATGAGACGAGGTATCCAGTCCATGATTTGGAGTTGGCAGCTATAGTTTTCGCCTTGAAGATATGGCGACACTACTTATACGGTACCTCATTCACCATCTTCACTGATCACAAAAGCCTGAAGTTCTTGTTTACACAGGCTGAGCTGAACATGAGGCAGAGGAGATGGATGGATCTGCTGAAGGATTATGATTGTGAAATCCTATACCATCCCGGGAAAGCAAACTTGACAGCCGACGCTTTGAGTCGGAAGGTGAGGAGCACAGCAGAGGATTCCATGTGCCTATCAGCTATGTTGGGCTCCTACTGCCATTTGGGATTCGATTATGATGTGTCTACTTCACCAGTACAAGTTTCGACCTTGTTAGCCGAGCCTATTATTTTTGATCACATCAGAAAGGCTCAGGGGACCGATATAGAGGTTCAGAGATGGATGTCAGTGGTTCATTCAGGGCAGCCATCGAGATTCAAAGTGGCTGAGGACGGTTCTCTGAGACTTGGCGACAGATGGGTAGTTCCAAATACACCCGAGTTGCGCCAGGGTATCTTACAGCGAGCTCATTGCAGCAGGATGAGTGTTCACCCAGGCGGGAAGAAGATGTATAAGGATCTACGCAGCCAGTTCTGGTGGAGGCGTATGAAACAAGATGTCACCTCTTTTGTCAAGCGCTGTTTGATTTGTCAGCAGGTGAAGGCTGAGAGGCAGAGGCCTGGGGGTGAACTAAGGAGTTTGGAGATACCCGAGTGGAAGTGGCAGCACGTGTCTATGGATTTCGTGACCCACTTACCGAGGACTGTTTCGGGTTTTGATGCCATCTGGGTAGTCGTGGACAGATTGACTAAAGTGGCTCACTTCATTCCCTACTGTATGACATATACGCACTTGAGGATGGCACAGTTATATGTCAGAGATGTGGTGAGACTGCACGGGATCCCTGTTTCGATAGTGTCTGATCGAGATCCGCGGTTCACATCTCACTTTTGGGAGGGTCTGCAGAAAGCTCTAGGCACAGAGTTGAGGCTGAGCACAGCATATCACCCTCAGACGGACGGACAGACCGAGCGTACGATACAGACGCTCGAGGATATGTTGAGAGCTTGTGTGTTAGAGTTCGACATATCATGGCAGGACTTGATAGCCTTGGTGGAGTTCTCTTACAACAACAGCTACCAGGCAAGTATACAGATGGCTCCTTTCGAGGCCCTCTATGGTAGGCGTTGTAGGTCACCCTTGTGTTGGGATGACTTGGACCGTAAGTCGGTTGGAGGACCAGAGTTGGTTCAAGAAATGGAAGAGAAAGTTAAGATTATCAGAAGAAAGATGAAGGCAGCTCAGGATAGACAAGCAGCATATGCCAATCAACGGCGAAGACCGTTGGAGTTTCAGTTGGGCGACAGAGTTTTTCTGAAGATATCACCTTTCAGGGGTGTGGTACGGTTTGGTATGCGGGGGAAGTTGTCTCCTAGATACGTGGGACCGTATGAGATCTTACAGCGTGTGGGTACTCTGGCGTACCGTTTGGCTTTACCGCCTTCTCTGTCTGGTATACACGATGTATTCCATGTGTCTATGCTGAGGAAGTATGAGCCGGATCCTTCACCTGTATTACAGCCTTCTGAGATTCAGATTGAGTCCGATGTTTCCTATGTTGAGCGGCCTATCAGGATTCTGGATAGGGCAGATCACAGACTGAGAAACAAAGTTATTCCTATGGTCAAAGTTCAGTGGGATCGTAGGGGTGTCGAGGAGGCCACGTGGGAGACGGAGCGACACATGGTGCAGCACTACCCAGAACTGTTTTCTGGTATATGATTTATGTTTCACTTTATATTGGGTAAGTGCATGCTGATTTCGAGGGCGAAATCCTATAAGTAGGGGAGTATTGTGATATCCCCGAAATGATTATGTGTTATTTAAACATTAATCATTGTTGCGAAAATTATGGTATTAATTCTTTGTGTTGAATTAATAATATTGGGAGATGCATGTGAGGGTGCATGTGTTATGTGTTGGGATTTTGGGGTTGTGGCATGATTAATTGGGGTGTGTGTTAATCGTTTTGGTAAAGCATGTTTAAAAGGGAATTGAAGTATTTTAGTGAGAAAATACTATAGATATCGTGTGAGGATATTTAATACATCGTGTTAAATACCGGGACCAAAACATAACACATCATACCACCCACCACTCAACCACCCCCCTTGACCCATACCCTGCTGCCAGCTGCTGCCCATACCTTTTCCCCCATCTCCCACTTCACCTCACAAGTCAGAAATCACTTCCTTCTTCCTCACCAAAATCGTCCAACACTTGCTGAACAAGATAGGAAGGAGCTGAACCAATTTTACTACCTAGAAGCTTGCAAAAATCGGAGCCAAAAGGGGGTGAGAAACCATTTCTGGGTTTGAAATAATTGTTGTTGAAGTTCATACTTTTGTTGGTGTAAAAATGGCATGTTAGTTTAGGTTTTGTGAAACCTTCGATTCATGTTCATATGAGGTGTTTTTATGAAGCTTCCAGTGTTTTTCCTTGAGCTTATTACATGTTTTATGTGGAAGATTTAAGCATGTAAAGTAGAGTGTTCGAAAATCTGGGTAGATATTTCCCCTGTTTTTCTGGAAAAACGTGGACTGGGAGTGATTTTGAAGAGGTGATATTATGCATGTTAGATGGGTTTTAGAGTAAACCTTCGATGTGAAAATATGCATGGTAGTCTTGTGAAGCCCTTGGCATGTTTGTTCGAGCATGATTTATGAATTATGTTATAGTTTTTATAGCATGAATTGAAGTACTCGAAAATCTGGAAAGGAAATGTGTTGTCCTGTTTCAGGAAATGTTGATTGAGTACCTGTGTAAATGGTCGATTTCAATGCATGTGGGCTTATGTTAGAGTGTAAATTTGGTATAAATACACTCACGGTAGTGTGTTTTAACTGCTAGCATGTTGGTCTTGGCATGTTGTATGTCATACATGTTAGAATGAAAGGTGTGAATATCAGTGTTGAACATTCTGGAAATTTATCGCGCACAGACCATGTGGCGATCGATCGCCACAAATGGCGCGATCGATCGCCGAGGTCCAGTAGCCAAAATCAAAGGCACGCGATCGATCGCCACAAAAGGCGCGATCGATCGCCATGGGCCAGAGGAGTTTGGCGATCGATCGCCAAGGGGTAGCGATCGATCGCCAGAGACAAAATTTTGAAATATTGATATTTTGTTGGATCTTTGATTTTGGATCATATATTGGCATCTAATATTATGTTGTACACTGGTGTAGAGCCTTCACAGACGGCTACACAACGCAGGGGATAGAGTCCCACCACACACTACTTTTTGGAAAGGTACGTAAGCGACGTACGGGCATCCCAACGGTAACATGTATTTATGTTTTGTCTGTGTGACACATGATGAATGCAATGTGATGCATTATGAGTTGATACATGTTATTATGCATTGTTGTTGCATATTATGCATTGTTGTTGCATATTGTGATGTGGGATAAAGAGATGCATTCCACGAGTCAGGGCGATCACGGTTAAGGTGTTAATGCTTACGCTTTACCGCTAAAAATGTGGAGCGGGAGGGGGGAGGCTCGCTTGCACATGGAGGCGGGTTTATACCATACTGAGCGAGGACGAGATACCGCTAGTATGAAGAAGCGAGGATGAGATACCGCTTGTTTTGAGATTATGAAAGCGGAGAAGTATTAAAATAACTGATGATAATTGACTCAAGAAAAAAGAGGAAATGTCATGACATTCATTTGTGAAACCATACATTCATATAATGTGTTATATTATCAATTATGGTACAGGGACAACCAATGGGCATTGTAAATGCGATGGAAATACAGGAAGTGATTTGTATTTTATGATTGTGCATTTACGCCTTATTTTTCATATTATGTTGAATATGAATTGTGTTATGCTCATGTGTTGGGGGTTGTCTTTGTAGGTGCTTTTGATGTTGAGAACCAGGGTCGGGGTTGAGAAGCTGAGCTGTAAGGAGAGCTATAGGATTAGCTGCATGATTTGAGAAAATTTTATATTGCTTCTACTTGTGGTAGAATAAGACTATAGTGTAGCACCTTTTGTAGGAATTTGTGAAATTCCTTTTGAAACTTTTGCTACTGTATTCCTTAAGCTCAGGATAATCAACATGACTCTTTACTCTGATTTATTCACATGAATGTTTAGTTCTCTTAATCGCACCTATTGGTATATTGAGATATCGGGGTCTTACAGATTATGATTGTGAGATTGAGTATCATCCTGGTCGAGCCAATCTCACCGCCGATGCCTTGAGTCGTAAAGTGAGTTGCACCGCTGAGGATATAGGCCACTTGTCAGCCTTGATGATGTCTTATTGTCATCTAGGCTATGATTTTGATGTATCTACATCTCCAGTTCATGTATCGACTCTTTTAGCTGAACCTGAAATTTTTGGACGTATTCGTGAAACGCAGGGAACAGATGAGGAGGTTCAGCGGTGGAAAAGATTAGTTTTACAGGGGCAGTATTCTCGTTTCAGGATAGCAGATGATGATAGTTTGCGATTACATGATCGATGGGTAGTTCCTAATTGTGGGGTCCTCTTTTTACTTAATCCTTATGTATTCATTAAACATACATATGTGAGTCTGAATTAAGTAATATACCATGCACGGATTAAGAGTTCATACTAGTTAAGTTGATTACAAGGTTATCAAAACCCTAATGAACTATACATATCATGTACATAAACAACCTACTACAAAAGAACTCCTAGGCAGTGGTTCCCCTCGCAGCGGAAATCATGACTCACGCTCCCCACGTCTATGAGTCCCTACAGAAACATTCACAACGTGAGTATAGATAACAACTATCTCAGTGTAATATCAAAACACAATATCAATATCAATGATAAAGCACAATAAATCAGATAACGTGAATGTTCTGTATCATGCATCCACAAATGCACTATGTCATGACATGTCTCAACAAGTTCCCTATTATCACGAGTCTCATATGATATGCCTATTCAGCTCAATATGTCAGTGAAACCACATCACATCTTCAGATTAGCAGCACATATCATAGTACCATACTCATCTGTGATAATAACCAGAGTATATACCCACACCAGGCGTATATCTCTCAAGCCAAAGCATATGTAGTATATCTATCGTGGCAACGATCCCAGCCCAAGCATATGCCCCACACTAGCATATCTATCCAGGCACCGATCCCAATCAAAGCATATGCCCAACACTAGCATATCTATCGGGGCAGTCAAAGCATATACCCCACCAGGTATATCTATCAAGACAATGATCGTACCAAAGCATATACACATATCTATCAAGGCATCCATACCAATCATGATAATCTATGTATGCATATGCATATGAAACTACCAATCATATAACACAACAATAACATAAATCATATGATATCAAAACCATAATAGCATCATCATATCATATCTATACTCCGTACGTCAACACGTACCTGTACTGCGACACAAACGAGATAAAGCAGTTGTCAATAGCTAAGTGCCTCGTTGTCCTGTCCCCTGTGATGGTGCTACAACAATGCCAACAATATATCATGTTATCATAGGCATTAAAATCAAATTCCACAAAATATTTGATTTTTCAAAATATTAACACTGGCGATCGATCGCCATCAGCACCGATCGATCGCCAAAACTCTCTGTCCCCTCGCGATCGATCGCAACAACTTGGCGATCGATCGCCACAAACTTTCACCGCCTTAAAATTTACCCTGCATCGGCGATCGATCGCCACAAAGCTCGCGATCGATCGCCGATGTCCAGAAAGTTTTGACAATGGCGATTTTCAAGTTTATCTCTATGGTTCTTCTCCTACACCTCATATTAAACCACTTCAACATGTTTCTTGCAATCCCTAGGAACATATGAACATAATTCTAACATCATAGCTTCCAATTCAAAGCATAGAAACATGATATGATTGTACACATGCACACTTGAGCTTTCCCTTCACATATATCAACATGAATGACATAATTCAAGTATACCACTATGAATTTCTTACCAAGATGGTACAATTCCACTTCACACACCCTCCTAGCTCAA
Organism: Haberlea rhodopensis; assembly: GCA_907163345.1. NCBI lineage: Eukaryota > Viridiplantae > Streptophyta > Magnoliopsida > Lamiales > Gesneriaceae > Haberlea > Haberlea rhodopensis. The sequence goes on along the minus strand of CAJQUN010000120.1, from coordinate 1,004,118 downwards.
GTTACAAGTGAAATCCAAGCTCAAACCAACAACTCCTTGAAAGAAATGGAGAGGAGCTTGTGTAGTGTTTTAGTAGGTGTAAAAGGTGTTGTATGTGATTTCATCCCCTTAATCCACTTGATATAGGATCTTTAGTTCCTTAAGTCCCTTGCTATCATACCATTTAAAGGTAATTACATGCTAACTAACATGTACATGCAATGCACTCCAAATTCAAATGCAACTCTAATGCACATGAAAGTTACATGCATACTCAAATGCAAACTCATATGCACATGTTGATGCACTTTTAACACTTAATCCATAATTCACATGTTTATAGAATGAATATATTACACACCATGTTTCATGCCTTCTCATATTTCATTTCATATATGAATCAATTCATTCTTGGTTTCACTCGAACCTCCATTATCATATCGTCAAGTGATATAATTACACCATAATCATATCATACGTGTATTAAACAAATCGAGGCATTACAATTCTCCCCCACTTATTGAATTTCGTCCTCGAAATTGTAGATACATAACATGCATATCAAAATACGCAACTCAACAATACTACGATATGACAATAGGAAACATGATCATGTATGCAACAGTATCATAAAACTGTAAAATCATACCAGTAAACAAATCCGGATACCGTTGCATCATATGCTGCTCTGTCTCCCACGTTGCCTCTTCGACACCCCATCTGTCCCACTGTACTTTAACCATACGAATCACCTTATTACGCAACCGGCGTTCAGCTCGATCCAAGATCATAACCGGTCGTTCCTCATACGACACATCTGTATCCAACTGTACATCAGGTAGCTGTAATACATGACTCGGATCTGGTTCATACTTTCTCAACAGTGACACATGAAAAACATCATGAATACTACTCAAGGCCGGTGGTAGTGCTAAGCGATATGCCAACGTACCAATACGTTGCAACACCTCATATGGACCAACATACCGTGGAGACAATTTTCCACGCTTACCAAACCGTACTACACCTTTAAAAGGTGAGATTTTCAAGAACACACGGTCACCAACTTGAAATTCAAGTGGTCTACGTCTCTTATTGGCATAAGCAGTCTGTCTATCCTGAGCAGCTTTCAGTTTCAATCGAATTACTTTTACTTTCTCTTCCATGTCATGAATCATATCCGGTCCATGTAAGGAAAACTGATCCACATCATCCCAATACAATGGCGATCTACATCGTCGCCCATACAAAGCCTCAAATGGTGCCATCTGTATACTAGACTGATAACTGTTGTTATATGAAAATTCTACTAATGGCAATGACTCTTGCCAAGAAGTATCAAACTCTAATACACAGGCACGCAACATATCCTCAAGCGTCTGTATCGTACGCTCTGTTTGTCCATCTGTCTGCGGATGATATGCTGTACTCAACCGCACTTCAGTTCCCAACGCCGTCTGTAACCCTTCCCAGAAATGAGAAGTAAATCTCGGATCCCTATCCGATACAATGGAAACTGGAATACCATGTAGCCTCACTACATGTTGAATGTACAACTGCGCCATTCTCAGATATGTATATGTCATACAATATGGCACAAAATGAGATACTTTGGTAAGTCTGTCAACAATTACCCAAATTGCATCGCAACCAGAAGACGTCCGTGGCAAATGAGTCACAAAATCCATCGTGATATGTTCCCATTTCCACTGAGGAATTTCCAAACTATGTAATTCACCTCCTGGTCTCTGTCTTTCCGCTTTCACTTGTTGACAGATCAAACACCGTTTGACAAAGTTCAATACATCCTGTTTCATACGTTTCCACCAAAATTGGGTACGTAAATCATGGTACATTTTCTTCCCTCCAGGATGTATACTGTATCTACTACAATGAGCACGTTGTAGTAGTTCTTGGCGTAGTCCTAATGACGCAGGTACTACCCAACAGTTTCTGTACTTCAAAGTTCCATCACTTGTTAGTACAAATTGAGATGTTTGTCCTTGATTTATCTTTTCCTTCCAATGTTGTACCTCATCATCACTCCCTTGTGCCGTTCTTATTTTGTCAAAAATGTCAGGTTCAACCAACAATGTTGATACCCGTACCGGCACTGACTCCATATCAAAATCATAACCCAAAGTACAACAAGAAGTCATCAAAGCAGATAAATGAACCATTTCATCAGCCGTATGATGTACTTTCCGACTCAAGGCATCTGCTGTAAGATTAGCTTTTCCTGGATGATAATCAATCTCACAATCATAATCTTTCAACAGATCCATCCATCTCCTTTGTCTCATATTCAACTCCGCTTGAGTGAATAGAAATTTTAGGCTTTTATGATCTGTGTATATGGTAAAAGATGTACCATATAAATAATGTCGCCATATCTTCAAGGCAAAGACAATGGCAGCCAATTCCAGATCATGTACTGGATATCGCATTTCATGTGGCTTCAACTGTCGTGATGCATAAGCCACTACATGTTTATCCTGCATCAATACACAACCCAAACCAAGTAATGATGCATCAGTATAAACTGCAAACCTGTCATGCTCAGATGGAATGATCAAGATTGGAGCTGTAGTCAATCGATGTTTTAATTCCTGGAAACTACGCTCACAAGCCTCTGACCATTGAAATGATACTCCCTTCTGTGTCAAATGTGTCAATGGTTTGGCAATCGCTGAAAATCCTTCAACGAATCGTCTATAATAACCTGCCAAACCCAAGAAACTACGAATCTCTGGCACAGAAGTAGGTGCTGACCAATTCAACACTGCTTCCACTTTCTTTGGATCAACTGATATACCTTCCTCTGATATGACATGACCAAAAATCCAACACTAGTCAACCAAAACTCACACTTACTGAGTTTGGCATACAACTGATGTGTCCTCAACAATTGCAACACCATATGCAAATGTTGAACATGTTCGGCATCACTCCGTGAATAGATCAATATATCATCGATAAAGACAATGACAAATCGATCAAGGTAGTCCTGGAAAACCCGATTCATTAAACTCATAAAGACAGCAGGAGCATTTGTCACTCCAAATGGCATTACCAGAAACTCATAATGTCCATAACGAGTTCTGAATGCTGTCTTCTGTATATCTCCTTCCCTCACACGTATTTGATGATATCCCGACCTCAAGTCAATCTTAGAATATATCCTTGATCCCTGCAACTGATCAAATAAATCATCAATACGAGGAAGAGGATATTTATTCTTTATGGTTATCTTGTTCAATTGTCTATAATCAATACACAATCTCATTGTCCCATCCTTCTTCTTCACAAATAATACCGGAGCACCCCAAGGCGATACACTAGGACGTATGTACCCCTTGTCCAATAAATCTTGCAATTGAGTTTTCAACTCTTTCAATTCAGTTGGTGCCATCCGATAAGGAGCACGTGAAATTGCAGAAGTACCAGGTATCAAATCAATACCAAATTCCACTTCTCGACTCGGTGGGAATCCAGGTATCTCATCTGGAAACACATCCGCATATTCTGCAATCACTGGTATCTCCTCCACTTTCCTTTCTCTTTTCTGTTCTATGACATCAAGGGCATAAATCAAATAACCTTCATGTCCACGTTCCAACAAACGCGACATTCGGATTGCTGATATCAAAGGAATCCTTGCCCTCGATCCCTGGCCATAGAAGTACCATTGAGTTCCAGTATCAGACTGAAATCTCACAATCTTATGACAACAATCCACAACAGACTGATATCTACTCAAAACATCAATCCCAATAATACAATCAAAATCTGTCATGTCTAACACAATCAGATCAGCTTGTAATCCAAACTCAGTCTCAAACTGAATCTCACAATCAGACACACTCTGACAAGTCATTACAGTAGTTCCCATGGGTGTCGAAACATAAAGAGGCATCAACAGTGGAGACGAGCATATATGATACCGATCAACAAAAGTTTGTGCAACAAAAGAATGTGATGCACCAGTATCAATCAAAAGTAAGGCTGGATAAGTAAACAAAGTACACTTACCCGCTATCACAGCATCAGGAGCTGCCTCTGCTTCCTCCCTGTTTAGTGCATACACCTGAGCCTGAGGTGTTCCTGCCCTCTGTCCGCCACCAGACTGTACTACACTCTGTGGTCTCTGCTGCACTGTATTCTCTGACATGGGTCCTCTCCTCTGTTGTCCGCCCACTTGAGGACAATCACGGATCACATGTCCTGGTTTCCCACAACGGAAACAAACTACTGTATCAAACTGTGGACAATTCTTTTGATAATGTGGCCCTCCACATTTAAAACACTGTAATCCTCGTCCACTACTGCTACGACTACCTTGGGACTGTCCCTTAGCCCTTCTGTCATCCCCTTTCCTTGGTCCAAACCGTTTCCCACTAAACCTAGATGACGATGCACCACCTCGTGGTGATTTAAAGGAATCTCCTCTAGGTCGCATACTGTCAGATGTAGGTGATTGGGCTTGTCCAACATCTTTATACACTCCTACAGCAATCTCAGCCATCTCAGCTCGAGTCAAGGCTTCTTCATAAGATGTAGGGTTATTGGACATGACCCTATCAAACAATTCAGGCCTCAACCCTTTCACAAATTGTCTGATTTTTGCCTTTGTATTGACAGCAATATGTGGCACATAGCGAAGCAAAGAGGAATAGTGCACAGCATAATCAGATACTGTCATGGATCCCTGTCTCAAATTTGTAAATTCATCCTCTTTCCTTTGCCTTGCAGCAACAGAGAAATAATGCTCCAGAAACTTTGTTCTAAACACATCCCAGTTCACTGTCTGTCCTTGAGCCCTCAACTCAAGTACTGTGGATTTCCACCACATCATAGCTTTCTTGGCCAACTGATATTCAGCTAAACGTAACCAAGCAGTCTTGGCACACGGTGCTGATACAAATATCTGTTCTATACGTTCCAGCCACTCCTCTGACAGTTCCCCTGACTCAGTCCCCTCAAACCTAGGTGGCTGATAACTCAGAAACTGGGTCAAAGTCAATTCTCCAGGCAACAATACCTGTTCCACTGGTCCTTGTTCAATCGGTGGTGGTGGCACAGGCACCATCCGTACACTCGCATTGCCACTCATGGCATCCCCAACATCCTCATGTAACCCTCTGTCTGTCATAGCTGTAGATCAAGGGTTAACAATAACAATCACAAATATATAACATGTTAGACTACCATCATATTTCAAATACTAACATGCTATTACCATTCTCAAAGTGTTTAGGTAACTCCCTAATACACTTCCTCTACCCATATTCACCCCGTTCTCGAACCACTGCTCTGATACCACTAATGTGGGGTCCTCTTTTTACTTAATCCTTATGTATTCATTAAACATACATATGTGAGTCTGAATTAAGTAATATACCATGCACGGATTAAGAGTTCATACTAGTTAAGTTGATTACAAGGTTATCAAAACCCTAATGAACTATACATATCATGTACATAAACAACCTACTACAAAAGAACTCCTAGGCAGTGGTTCCCCTCGCAGCGGAAATCATGACTCACGCTCCCCACGTCTATGAGTCCCTACAGAAACATTCACAACGTGAGTATAGATAACAACTATCTCAGTGTAATATCAAAACACAATATCAATATCAATGATAAAGCACAATAAATCAGATAACGTGAATGTTCTGTATCATGCATCCACAAATGCACTATGTCATGACATGTCTCAACAAGTTCCCTATTATCACGAGTCTCATATGATATGCCTATTCAGCTCAATATGTCAGTGAAACCACATCACATCTTCAGATTAGCAGCACATATCATAGTACCATACTCATCTGTGATAATAACCAGAGTATATACCCACACCAGGCGTATATCTCTCAAGCCAAAGCATATGTAGTATATCTATCGTGGCAACGATCCCAGCCCAAGCATATGCCCCACACTAGCATATCTATCCAGGCACCGATCCCAATCAAAGCATATGCCCAACACTAGCATATCTATCGGGGCAGTCAAAGCATATACCCCACCAGGTATATCTATCAAGACAATGATCGTACCAAAGCATATACACATATCTATCAAGGCATCCATACCAATCATGATAATCTATGTATGCATATGCATATGAAACTACCAATCATATAACACAACAATAACATAAATCATATGATATCAAAACCATAATAGCATCATCATATCATATCTATACTCCGTACGTCAACACGTACCTGTACTGCGACACAAACGAGATAAAGCAGTTGTCAATAGCTAAGTGCCTCGTTGTCCTGTCCCCTGTGATGGTGCTACAACAATGCCAACAATATATCATGTTATCATAGGCATTAAAATCAAATTCCACAAAATATTTGATTTTTCAAAATATTAACACTGGCGATCGATCGCCATCAGCACCGATCGATCGCCAAAACTCTCTGTCCCCTCGCGATCGATCGCAACAACTTGGCGATCGATCGCCACAAACTTTCACCGCCTTAAAATTTACCCTGCATCGGCGATCGATCGCCACAAAGCTCGCGATCGATCGCCGATGTCCAGAAAGTTTTGACAATGGCGATTTTCAAGTTTATCTCTATGGTTCTTCTCCTACACCTCATATTAAACCACTTCAACATGTTTCTTGCAATCCCTAGGAACATATGAACATAATTCTAACATCATAGCTTCCAATTCAAAGCATAGAAACATGATATGATTGTACACATGCACACTTGAGCTTTCCCTTCACATATATCAACATGAATGACATAATTCAAGTATACCACTATGAATTTCTTACCAAGATGGTACAATTCCACTTCACACACCCTCCTAGCTCAAGTTACAAGTGAAATCCAAGCTCAAACCAACAACTCCTTGAAAGAAATGGAGAGGAGCTTGTGTAGTGTTTTAGTAGGTGTAAAAGGTGTTGTATGTGATTTCATCCCCTTAATCCACTTGATATAGGATCTTTAGTTCCTTAAGTCCCTTGCTATCATACCATTTAAAGGTAATTACATGCTAACTAACATGTACATGCAATGCACTCCAAATTCAAATGCAACTCTAATGCACATGAAAGTTACATGCATACTCAAATGCAAACTCATATGCACATGTTGATGCACTTTTAACACTTAATCCATAATTCACATGTTTATAGAATGAATATATTACACACCATGTTTCATGCCTTCTCATATTTCATTTCATATATGAATCAATTCATTCTTGGTTCCACTCGAACCTCCATTATCATATCGTCAAGTGATATAATTACACCATAATCATATCATACGTGTATTAAACAAATCGAGGCATTACACTAATATACCTGGATTGCGCCAAGGATTGCTACAACGTGCTCATTGTAGCAGGTATTCTATTCATCCTGGTGGCAAAAAGATGTATAGGGATTTACGTTCACAGTTTTGGTGGAAGAGGATGAAACGAGATGTGACTGAGTTTGTACGAAAATGCCTGAATTGCCAACAAATAAAAGCTGAAAGAAGAAGACCAGGAGGTGAGTTGAGGAGTTTGGACGTACCAACTTGGAAATGGGAACATATTTCGATGGATTTTGTGACTCATTTATCAAGAACTTCCCCGGGATATGATGCAATTTGGGTTGTTATCGATCGATTAACAAAAGTTGCTCATTTTATACCATATAGTATGCCTTACACTTATGTGAAGATGGCACAACTGTATGTCAGGGATATAGTGCGATTACATGGTATTCCTATATCTATCATTTCTGATCGAGATCCCAGATTTACTTCACATTTCTGGGAGGGATTACAGACTGCGATGGGAACAGAAGTGAGATTGAGTACAGCATATCATCCACAGACTGACGGCCAAACTGAGCGTACCATACAGACTTTAGAGGATATGTTACGTGCATATGTTATGGATTTTGAAACTACTTGGCCTGAATCAATACCACTGATAGAGTTTGCATATAATAACAGTTATCAAACAACTATTCAGATGGCCCCATTTGAGGCATTGTATGGGCGACGTTGTAGGTCTCCACTATGTTGGGACGATACTGACATGGCAGCTGTTGGTGGACCTGAGATGATCCAAGAAATGGAAGCTAAAGTAAAATTAATTCAACAAAGAATAAAAGCAGCTCAGGACAGACATGCTGCATATGCCAACAAACGACGTCGACCCTTGGAATTTCAGGTTGGTGATCATGTGTTTCTGAAAGTGTCACCTTCGTGGAACAGTGCGATTCGGTATGCGGGGAAAATTATCACCGAGATATGTTTGTCCGTATGAAATATTACAGCGGGTTGGTAGCGTGGCTTATCGATTAGCTCTACCTCCATCTTTATATGGTATTCATGATGTATTTCATGTATCTATGTTGCGGAAATATGAGCCCGATCCTTCACATGTATTACAGTCGCTAGAGGTACAGCTGGATCCTGATTTATCTTATGTTGAACGCCCTATTTGTATTCTGGATCGAGCAGAACGAAAACTTCGTAGTAAAGTAATACCGATGGTAAAAGTTCAGTGGGAGAGACGGGGTGTCGAGGAGGCAACTTGGGAGACGGAGCGACATATGAGGGAGCTCTACCCTGGCTTATTTTGATGGTAAGCGTATTTATGCTTTATTTCTAATTGATGATAAGTTTGAATTTCGGGTCGAAATTCATTAAAGGGAGAAAGAAATGTAATGCCCTACAATTTGTTTGATCTTAATTAAGTGATTACACGTGATCAAATAACTTGTTAATTAATCAAGTATTGTTAAATTAATTCTCTTTATAAATATAATTGGATTTCCTTGTTGGTAATAAATTATGCAATTTGTAACAATTAAAGACAAGAATAAATTTAGTGCTCAATTGTCATTATTCCACGTGGGTTTAGAAATATTCAGTCAGATGAGAGATGAGTCATGGTTTCTTTGTTGTTGCACATGGAGCATGCCAAGAAGTTAGATAAAATTTGATCATTATCTCTCAAATGATATGTGTCACAGAATTAAGAGATTTTACTGACACTTCAAGTTGCTCAAGTGGGCTAGTTCAGAGACAATAATAGTAAGAATAATAAATAGCTAAATAAAAGAAGAAAAGAAAATGGGAATCGAGAGGTAGATCAAATAGAGGAAAAGAAACGAAAACAAAAAAATGAAAAAGCAACCCATCTCCTTCTTATGCTACTAGGTTTTCTTTATGGTATGCTTCCTAGACTTAGTGGATTTATCAAGAGCTTTTGTTGAAGGTTTCTTACATGTTGAAATAAAAAAGGAATTTCAAAGGAAATTTGTGCAGAATGTATTTTTTTTTGGACTTTGCTTGGGTTGTGTGTTTACATGTATAGTAGTTGCCGATGAGATGAAGAAAAACTTGTTTAGAATCATTTTGAATTGTGAATGAATTATTGGAATTCTTTTGGTATGAAGTAATAATTGGTTTTGGAGAGAAAGTGTACAGACTTCTAAAAATAATTAGCTTTTGGAATTTTAATTACCTTGTTTCAATAAATTAATATAGTGGATTTGAAGTGGTAACCTAGTATGAGTTTAGTTGAGAAATTTGTTATGATTGGTTTAAGGGTTTTATTCCTTTGCATATAAATATGTAAACAACGTTCAGAAAAAGATTAATTCTAAATGAATTAATTTTGAGGCTACTATAATTAGATGTTGTTATTGTGATGTCTAATATGGAATTGTTAAATTGATATAGATACTTCACGAGCCTTGGGACGTCAGGAATAGCCTAATCTTAATTATCGATTGTCAGGTACGTGTTAACGTACGAGCATGTATTGATATTCATATTCCTACTGATGTTGATTATGATATATCACTGATTGTAAATGAATGATGATAATATGGTGTCGCAGTAGTAGGGGAGCGACGTTTGGGTATAGCAGCTTGGTATTGCTGCTATATCGATTATATAGTTGATGGGTCGCGATGATGATGCGACGATGGGGTATAGTAGGCTTGATGTTGCCACTATATCGATTATATACACGATGGGTCACGATGATGATGCGACGATGGGGTATAGTAGGCTCGGTGTTGCCACTATATCGATTTGTATATTGGATGTGATATGATTGAGGTGATGACCGATGGATTTTGATTTCAGGTTAGGGGATTGAGTTACAGAAATAGTCAGTGAATTCTTGTATTATGATTATTAATTGCAGGGAGTATTTCTGTTATGTTTCAGTATTTTATACTGTTGACACTAAGTGTTTATAATTATGCTGTTCGTATTACTGGTGTGTGTGCTCACCCATTTTGGGGGCTGTTTCTGTTAAAACAGGTATCAAGCTTAGACGTTAGAGTTGGAGACATGATTAGGAGCTGTTGAGTTTGAGATGTCTAAGTCCTTGTCACTTACAATGAAGTTGTCATAGGATAATACATATGTTTCAACTAGTTGTGGCTCGCATGTGAGCTTGTTTCCATCTGTATATGGCTTGTATGTATTACTCTATGATTTGGTTATCTTGTGTTGATGCATGTGACTTATGTCATATTTAAATTGGGTAGACGTCATATATGTCATGTTGTGTGTTGTTGGGAGGTCCAATTACGGGGAGATTATGTCAAAATTTTATACAAATGACGTCATGTGTTGTCTATTTACGTGGTGACGTTTGGGGCGCCACAGATGTGATCTTGCAATCGTTGTCTGAGAGCTTCACTCAATTTGTAGTAAATTACAATATGACTGACATGGAAAAGACTCTACCACAATTGCTTGGTATGTTGAGAACATATGAAGCAAATACAAAGAAGACTAAGGCCACAAATGTTCTTATTATGAATAAGGGCAAAGGAAGGGCCAAAGCTAAAGGCAACAAGAAAGCAAAGAAAGTCAATGCTAAATCTAAGCCAAAGTCTTCTGCACTGAAGCCAAAGGGAGGGATAGCAAAGGAAGGGAACTGTTTCCATTGCGGTGAGACCGGCCATTGGAAAAGAAACTGCAAAGTATATCTGGAGGATCTAAAGAAAGGAAGTGTGACTTCCGCTTCAGGTATTTTTGTTATAGAAGTCAATTTATCTACTTCTTCATCATGGGTATTAGATACTGGATGTGGATCTCACATTTGTGTAAATGTGCAGGATCTAAAAAGGAGTAGGACGTTGGCGAAATGTGAAGTTGATCTCCGAGTTGGAAATGGAGCAAGAGTTGCTGCATTAGCTATAGGAGATTATCATTTAGCTTTACCTTCTGGTTTATCATTGATTTTAAAAGACTGTTATTTTGTGCCTTCTATTACTAAAAACATAATATCTATTTCTTGTTTAGACAAGTATGGTTTTTCATTTATAATAAAGGACAACTGTTGTTCTATTTATTTAAATGATATGTTTTATGCTAGTGCACAAATGGTGAATGGTCTTTATGTATTAAATCTTGATATGCCTATCTATAACATAAATACTAAAAGGATTAAAAATAATGATTGTAATCCGACTTATCTCTGGCACTGTCGCTTGGGCCACATAAACGAGAACCGCATATCTAAACTTCATAAGGATGGAGTATTAGATTCATTTGATTTTGAATCATATGAAACATGCGAATCTTGTTTAATGGGCAAGATGACTAAAGCCCCTTTCAAGGGACATGTTGAAAGGGCAAATGTTTTATTGGGACTAATACATAGTGATGTATGTGGACCAATAAGTACACAAGCTAGAGGTGGTTTTCAATACTTCGTTACATTTACTGATGACCTCAGTAGATATGGGTATGTGTACCTAATGAAACATAAACATGAAACCTTTGAAAAGTTCAAAGATTTCAAGAATGAAGTACAAAACCAACTTGGCAAAAGTATCAAAATCCTTCGATCAGATCGAGGAGGAGAATACTTAAGCCAAGAGTTTCATGACTATCTAAAAGAGTGTGGGATAGTCCCACAACTCACTCCTCCGTATACTCCACAATGGAATGGTGTATCCGAGAGGAGAAATCGAACCTTGTTAGACATGGTTAGATCAATGATGAGTCATGCAGATCTTCCGATATCGTTTTGGGGACACGCTCTAGAAACAACGATTTTCTTACTGAACCGTGTTCCATCTAAATCAGTGGAAAAGACACCATATGAGATATGGACTGGGAAGCGTCCTAGTATGTCTTTTATGAAGATTTGGGGTTGTGAGTCTTTCGTTAGACGTCACGCCACTAACAAACCTGGACCAAAATCTGATAAGTGTTTATTTGTGGGGTATCCTAAGGAAACGAAAGGATACTATTTCTATTATCCCACCGAGAACAAAGTAGTTGTTGCTCGGACTGGTGTATTTCTTGAAAGAGAATTTATTTCTAGAAAAACCAGTGGGAGAAAAATAGAACTTAGTGAAGTTCAACCACAAGAAAACACTGAACCTGAGATTGAGATGGAAACAGAGCAGGCACCGCAAGCTGTTGTGGAAGAAACACCTGCTCAAGAGACACAAGCCCAGCGTAGGTCTGTAAGAGTACACCGGGAGCCACAGAGATATGGATTTCTTGTGACTCAACAAGGTGACTTACTACTTATTGATGAGGATGAGCCGTCATCTTATCAACAAGCTATAATGGGCAATGATTATGAGAAATGGCAAGAGGCCATGAAATCTGAGATGGAATCCATGTATGCAAACCAAGTATGGACTTTGGTTGATCCACCTGAAGGGGTACGACCCATAGGCTGCAAATGGATTTTCAAGAAAAAGACCGATATGGATGGTAACATACAAACCTATAAAGGTCGGCTGGTTGCAAAAGGATTCAAACAAATTCATGGTATTGACTATGATGAAACCTTTTCACCAGTGGCCATGGTTAAATCCATAAGGATCTTACTTGCAATAGCTGCATTTCATGATTATGAAATCTGGCAGATGGATGTCAAAACAGCTTTCCTTAATGGAAATCTGCTCGAGGATGTGTACATGACACAGCCCGAGGGTTTTGTCGATCCAAAGGATGCTGGAAAGATATGCAAGCTACAACGATCCATTTATGGATTGAAGCAAGCTTCTCGGAGTTGGAATCTTCGTTTTGATGATGCAATCAAAGAGTTTGGTTTTATCAAAAATGAAGATGAACCTTGTGTCTACAAGAAGGTCAGTGGGAGCGTAATCATTTTCCTAGTGTTGTATGTAGATGACATACTTCTTATTGGAAATGATATCCCTGCCTTGCAATCTGTAAAGATTTGGCTAGGGAATTGCTTTTCGATGAAAGACTTAGGAGAAGCCACCTATGTATTAGGAATCAAGATCTATAGAGATAGATCGAGAAGGCTTCTTGGTCTAAGTCAAAGTACATACATAGACAAGGTGCTTAAAAGGTTTAGCATGCAAGAATCCAAGAAAGGATTCGTGCCTATGACACATGGTATTTATCTCTCGAAGGAACAGTGTCCTTCAACACCAGATGAGAGACAACGCATGAGTAAGATTCCATACGCGTCAGCTATTGGATCTATCATGTATGCCATGATATGTACTCGTCCCGATGTATCGTATGCTTTGAGCATGACGAGCAGATATCAAGTTGATCCAGGTGAAGGTCACTGGATTGCTGTCAAGAATATCCTAAAGTACTTGAGAAGGACTAAGGATACATTTTGATTTATGGAGGTGAGGAAAAGCTCAATGTAATGGGTTACACTGATGCAAGCTTCCAAACCGACAAAGATGATTTTCGATCGCAATCTGGATATGTGTATTGCCTGAATGGAGGTGCTGTGAGATGGAAGAGTTCAAAGCAAGAAACAGTAGCCGATTCTACAACGGAAGCTAAGTATATTGCTGTCTCGGATGCAGCAAAGGAAGCTGTTTGGATGAGGAAGTTCATTTCTGAACTTGGAGTGGTGCCTAGCATTAAAGATCCGATAGAACTCTATTGTGACAACAATGGAGCGATCGCATTGGCTAAGGAACCAAGATCTCACCAAAGATCCAAGCACATACTTAGGCGTTTCCATTTCATTCGAGAAATCGTTGAAAGGGGAGATGTTAAAATATGCAAAGTACCAACAGATGATAATGTATCTGACCCATTGACGAAGCCGCTGTCACAGCAGAAGCATGATCGTCATACTAGATCTCTAGGCATTAGGTATATGTCTGAGTGGTCTTAGTGCAAGTCGGAGATTTGTTGGGATATGCCCTAAGACAAGTCATTAGATGATTGTTTAAGACTTACAATGTTTATGGTTTTATGAATGGCAATTCATTATTATATATTATTCTTTTAACTGTGCATTGTGAATTAATATATATGTTAATGTCCTTAGAATAATATTGTATTATTCTTAAAGATGTCCCTAGTCAAGTATTATCATGAATAGGGATAATGATAATACGTAGTGTGATGCCCCGAAATTAATTAATGGTAACCTGGACATTAATTATGTTTATATGATGAGTTATTACGATGATTAAGTTATGTGTGGAATTGAAGAATTAACATGATTTAAGGATGTTGATTTTAATTATGAGGATGATATGGATTTAATGATGTTGGTTACATTTTATAAATGTTTACCATGTTAATGTATTTCATATACATCATGTTGTTTATTGGGGTGCAAGTTAAATATTAGGATTTAATACTTAAATCACCATTCCTACCTCACCTCACCCTTTTACACTCAATTCCCAAAATCACTTTCCCAAACCCCTTTCCCCTCATTTTCGAAATTAACCCTAAAGGTGGGAAGAAATTCTTGTAAAAGCTTCCTTCGTGCATTTCTTGGTAAGATTTAGTGCCTATGATGTTTATATAGCACTTATTGATGTTCTTGAAATGTTTGCTAAGTTTTGGAAGGGTTTTAAAAAGGGTTTGAAATGGGTTTGTTTGGGTTAGTGTGATTCTTGGTGGGATGTTGGATTTTTAATGGTTTTATGGTGTGTAATGAAGGTTTTGAGTGTTTTAATGTTTTTAAGATGTTGGTATAAATGATGGTTGAGGTTGGTGAGGTTTAAAGGTACAAAAATGGAGATTTTCGTTGAACAGAGGCTGGCGATCGATCGCCCGTTTTTGGCGATCGATCGCGAGCATGCAGTAGGCTCCAGAAGCCTTTGGCGATCGATCGCCACTTTTGGGCGATCGATCGGTGAGCTTGGCGATCGATCGCGCCAAAGGTGGCGATCGATCGCCGAATGCATAAAATTGTTGATGCGGGCAGTGTGATCTCGCGATCGATCGGGACGACTTGGGGATCGATCGCGAGACACACAAAAGTGTGTTTTTGGCATTTTTTTGGAATTTTGTATATTGGACTATGATTAGCTTCTAATATTGAATTGTATGGTTGTGTAGAACCATCCCAAGGACCCACAACTTCGAGAAGATAAAGTACTACGACTTCACCCCATTTTGAAAAGGTACGTAAGAAACGTACGGGCATCAACGGTAACATATTCCTAAACTATGACTTTGCATCAATTTGCATAAGTATTTATGATGATGATTATGATGATTATGATGATGGTGTTGTGATAAACGAAGATGATGTAATGTTATGATGACAATTATGATATGATGATGATGTTTGAAATAATGATGCTTATAAGATGATGACGCATGTTTGACTATGCTACTTAGAGTGGTCGAATGTCCGGTGACTATTATGGGCAAGCGAGGAAGGTCTTGCCGCTCACATAACTGAGCGATGGGGTACATCCGCTAGGTGTAGCGATGGGTATCATCCGCTGAGCGATGGGGTACATCCGCTATCAAGGCGTAGCGATGGGTATCATCCGCTGAATAAGGGATACATCCGCTATCAAGGCGTAGCGATGGGTATCATAAGATGTGTTATGTCGAGCGAGGGGGCCAATTGTGCCGCTGTCATAATAGAACCCGGACAGTCCCATTTCTAATTAACATGGATTGTTGTGAGCTTATATACGAAATATGTTGTTATTCACTCATGTCTTGAGCTAATGATTATATGCGTAATTATGACACAGGGACAACCAAGGAAGGATAGTACTATTAAACAGGAAGTATATGTTATCATTTATTTCCATGCATTATTTATATGCCATTAATTCATGATGATAAGTAACGCTGTACATACTCACGATGGGATGTTCCTGTAGGTACACTTTTGGATCGAGACCAAGGGTCGGGTTGAGATAGTGAGCTAAAGGAGCATAAGAAGATAGATACATGATTTTTGTTAGCCTTAACATTCTTTTTGGGGAATGTAATTAACTAACTATTGAAGTTTCATTTTGGCCTGTAATTACATTGAGCTCACATAACAACCAGAACTCTAAGATGTCTCTAATGCATGTTTAGTTCATAATACGCTATTAAAATGACGTTAAGGTAGGAATACCTCACATTAGTGGTATCAGAGCAGTGGTTAGATAACCCGGGGATGAGTGAAGGGTAGCCTTAGCAGTAGGTTGGCTAGGCGCTTACTTTTGACATGCTATGTTACACATGAAGTATCTGACTGTTATGATAACATGTTATGGTTTTCTAACGATGTATATATGAACTGCTTTTGGATCTTGTTGTTAACCCCTGTGTTGCAGTATGGCAGCAAATATCGACATTGGTGATGCTGTAAGTGTGAACGCTAGTGCGGGGCGCACGAATCCCCTACCCCCGCCAGCCTTAGGCGAAGAGCCGTCCGAGCAACAGTTACTGCCGGGAGAGTTGAGTTTGACTCAGTTTCTAGCGTATCGGCCCCCGACTTTTGAAGGGACTGAAACAGGGGAACGAGCCGAGGAATGGCTAGAAAGGATGGAACAAATATTTGTGGCAGCCCCGTGTGCAAAGACGGCATGGATAAGGCTAGCAGAGTTCCAATTAGCCAAGAAAGCACTGATGTGGTGGAGGACCACCGTGATTGAACAGGAGGCACAGGGTCAAGAGGTAAACTGGAAGTTGTTTAGAACTAGATTCCTGGCCCGATACTTTTCAGCTGCTGCACGTCAAGCTAAAGAGGATGATTTTAATAAGTTGAAGCAAGGTACTATGCCGGTGTCAGATTATGCCCTCCACTACTGTTCTCTACTCAGATATGTACCTCATATCGCTGCCGACACTCAAGCTAAAATGAGGAACTTCATGAAGGGTTTAAGGCCAGAACTTTATGATAGGGTGATCACATATGGCCCTACCTGCTTTGACGATGCACTTACCCGGGCTGAGTTAGCCGAACTAGGGGTTGGCGCGTACCCTGATGCTGTGCCACCTCCAGCGCCCCCTCAGAGATCTACTCCCGACAACTTAAGGCCAAGGGGTGATCGGTTCAAGTCTGGGGGAAACACTTCGGCGTCCAGATTCAGTGGTAGGAGGCCCGATAACCGATGGAAGGGAAACCGCAGGAATGACGCTCCACCAAGAGGAGGACAGTCTCGGGGAGGAGGCAGTGTTGGAGAGGTACAATGCTCTCTTTGTGGACAGCCCCATTTGACGAAGAATTGTGTCGGATGTTATGTTTACGGCGAGAGAGGCCACTTTGCTCGACAATGTCCCAACAGGGGAAGGCAGCAGAATTCTACTGGGAGGTCGACAGACAGAGCAGCACCACACAGGCCCCCATATGTACCGAGGCAGCTTGGAAGTCAGCCTATGGGGCCACCTCAAGGGCAAGTGTATGCATTGATGAGGGAGCAGGCTACAGCGGCTCCGGAGGAGGTCATAGCGGGTACGTGTCTTTTATTTACGCACCCTGCCTTTATATTGATCGACACAGGTGCGTCACACTCCTTTGTGTCGACGAGTTTTGTGGAAAGACACCACATATGCACTGCTCCGTCGCCCACGCCTCTTGTAGTCTCGACACCCGCAGGAAGAAGTTTGATTGCTGATCAGATTGTCTATGATGGCCTCATTTATTTTGAGGATAACAAGTTAAGGTCGGATTTGATCGTTCTGGGAATGTCAGACTTCGACTGTATATTGGGTATTGATGTTCTGAATAGGTACCAAGCGGTTGTGAACTGCAGGCAAAGGACTGTCCGATTCAGATCTGGTGAAGGAGTTCAGTGGACGTTCTATGGAGATGGTTCTCGTTCAAAGATTCCGTTAATATCCGCGATCAAGATGACACAACTATTGGAACGAGGCCATACATGATATCTCATTTATGCTATTGATATTTCTGGAAAGAAGGAAGAACTAAAGGTTGAAGATGTGCCCGTAGTGGCGGAATTTCCTGATGTATTTCCTGAAGAGATTCCTGGATTCCCACCGGCGAGAGAGGTCGAGTTTGGAATCGAATTATTACCGGGGACGTCAGCCATTTATCGTGCCCCGTACAGAATGGCACCAACAGAGTTAAAGGAGTTAAAGGTTCAGTTGCAAGAACTCCTTGACAAGGGCTATATACGACCTAGCGTATCGCCCTGGGGTGCACCAGTTTTGTTTGTCAAGAAGAAAGATGGCTCGATGCGTTTGTGCATCGACTACAGACAGCTGAACAAAGCCACAGTAAAGAACAAGTATCCACTTCCGAGGATCGATGATTTATTTGATCAGTTGCAGGGTACGAGGCTCTACAGTAAGATCGATCTGAGGTCGGGGTACCATCAGATTCGAGTAAGGGAAGATGATGTTCAGAAGACAGCCTTCAGGACTAGGTATGGGCACTATGAATTCCTAGTCATGCCTTTTGGGGTGACAAACGCCCCGGCTGTTTTCATGAGTTTGATGAACAAGGTGTTCCAACCATTTTTGGACCAATTCGTCATAGTTTTCATTGACGATATACTCATCTACTCTCGGACTGAAGAAGAACATGTTGAGCACTTGAGGACAGTACTTCAGATCCTTAGGGATCATCAATTATATGCAAAGCTTAGCAAGTGCGAGTTTTGGTTGGACAGTGTGGTGTTCTTGGGTCATGTAATATCCAGCCGTGGGATATATGTGGATCCCCGTAAGACTGAAGCTGTTATGGAGTGGGCTGCACCCACTTCGGTGCCCGAGATACGGAGTTTCCTCGGTTTAGCGGGCTATTACCGACGTTTTGTCGAGGGATTCTCTAAGATCGCTAAACCGTTGACCCAGCTGACTCAGAAGGGCGTTCCGTTCTATTGGTCCGAAGCTTGTGAGGAGAGCTTCCAAGAGTTGAAACGTCGCTTGACGACAGCGCCAGTATTGGTAATCCCTTCTGAGGATAAGAAGTTTGCTTTGTACACGGATGCATCATTGCAAGGTTTGGGTTGTGTGTTGACGCAAGATAAGCATGTGGTGGCTTATGCTTCGAGACAGCTGAAGCCTCATGAGACCAGATACCCAGTCCATGACCTGGAGCTGGCAGCCATCATCTTCGCCTTGAAGATTTGGCGTCATTATCTTTATGGTACGACGTTTACCATCTTTACAGACCATAAGAGCTTTAAATTCTTATTCACCCAAGCAGAACTGAATATGAGGCAACGAAGATGGATGGACTTACTCAAAGATTATGATTGTGAAATAGAGTACCATCCGGGTAAAGCAAATATGATAGCAGATGCCTTAAGTCGAAAAGTGAAGAGCACCGCAGAGGATACTATGAGCTTATCAGCTATGATGGCTTCCTATTGCCATTTAGGCTATGATTTTGATGTGGACACGTCGCCGGTGCGAGTGTCGACCTTATTGGCTGAGCCGGATGTATTTGAGGCAATCAGGAAAGCCCAGAGGTCGGATGATGAAGTTCAGAGATGGACGTCGATAGTACTTCGAGGTCAGCCAACAAAGTTTAGAGTGGCTGAAGTGTAAGTAACCCCATGAGCATACAGCGCAGCGGAATAAAATTTTGGGATTACAAACCAGCGATCTATACATAGGGATTCATATCGGATTAGAGAATTACAAGTGTCTTACCCTTGTAGCGTGTTTGAAGCCGAATCCACGGAGCTGCACCACGTCCTACGCCTTCTCCGAGTCACTAAGCAAAACTCGATTGGTTTTGCCTCAACGGTATCCACACGATCAAATCGAGTGAAGGGATAGTTTAATATCAAGTTGCTAGACAAGGTATTAAACCGGAACCAAAAACCACACTTTGATTCACAATCAAATTGGCACAAACTCACTCTAGAACCACACGGCTATTGGTGGCCGAGAGCTCAAGACGGTGGTGGCGGCCGAGAGTGATTCTTGTGTGCTAGGTTTTATGTTATGAATTGTGTCTTCCAATTAAACACCTTGTAATCACTTTTATATAATTAATTAAAGGCTTTCTTAAAGCTTCATGGGCTTAAGCCCATGATTTAATTAATCCTTATGATTATTAATTAAGACTCCTCTTAATTATTTAATTCATCCCATGAATTTAATTTCCCTTCTCGATTTAATCTTTTGTGCGACCCGATAGGATCTCGTAATGTTGGCAGTGACATAAAATCTCATTTTATGTCGCAAGCATCGAGCGGTATCTAGCAACACATCGATGCTACCCAAATTACGAGAATGTCAATGACTCGACATAACCTTTAGAACTTGTGATAATATTAACCATGTAACTTAATCCCTTTGTCCTTTGTGTTTAGATTGAACACGAGTCATGGAATAGTCATACTCGTATATCCAATCTTTATTTCTTGATCCCCAAGTAGAACTAGAATAAACGAATAAGCTCGATATCTCATATCGACTCATTCGAGCATGGCCATGCATTTTAGTTCTCACTTGATCAAGGGCCAAACACATCTCCTGTTATATAGGAGGGACAAATCCTATCTCGATCAGTCAACATCCCTCTACATAATTCGTAGTGTATCCAATAGTCGCCTTTATAGTATACTCTGTTACGGGTAACGTTTGACGATATCAAGATACATAACTCCTTATGTTGGGATCTCTGATGATCACAAGTCGTAAGGATTACATACATTATTATCACTATGAGAATTGCATATGACGATCATATAACTATCCATGTTGCATTCTCATGGTGGGTCTGTTCAGTACATCGTTCTCTAACATGTACCCATATGTTGATTTGATATCTCATATCAATGAACAATTCATCGATCAACATATACTAGTCTCTACGTATTATCATTATCCCTTTCATGATAATACTTGACTAGGAACATCTTTAAGAAATATTATTCTAAGGACATTAACATATATATTAATTCACAATGCACAGTTAAAAGAATAATATATAATAATGAATTGCCATTCATAAATCCATAAACATTGTATGTCTTAAACAATCATCTAATGACTTGTCTTAGGGCATATCCCAACAAATCTCCCACTTGCACTAAGACCACAGACATATACCTAATGCCTAGAGATCTAGTATGACGATCATGCTTCTGCTGTGACAGTGGCTTCGTCAATGGGTCAGATACATTATCATCTGTTGGTACTTTGCATATTTTAACATCTCCCCTTTCAACGATTTCTCGAATGAAATGGAAACGCCTAAGTATGTGCTTGGATCTTTGGTGAGATCTTGGTTCCTTAGCCAATGCGATCGCTCCATTGTTGTCACAATAGAGTTCTATCGGATCTTTAATGCTAGGCACCACTCCAAGTTCAGAAATGAACTTCCTCATCCAAACAGCTTCCTTTGCTGCATCCGAGGCAGCAATATACTCAGCTTCCGTTGTAGAATCGGCTACTGTTTCTTGCTTTGAACTCTTCCAGCTCACAGCACCTCCATTCAGGCAATACACATATCCAGATTGCGATCGAAAATCATCTTTGTCGGTTTGGAAGCTTGCATCAGTGTAACCCATTACATTGAGCTCTTCCTCACCTCCATAAATCAAGAATGTATCCTTAGTCCTTCTCAAGTACTTTAGGATATTCTTGACAGCAATCCAGTGACCTTCACCTGGATCAACTTGATATCTGCTCGTCATGCTCAAAGCATACGATACATCGGGACGAGTACATATCATGGCATACATGATAGATCCAAAGCTGATGAGTATGGAATCTTACTCATGCGTTGTCTCTCATCTGGTGTTGAAGGACACTGTTCCTTCGAGAGATAAATACCATGTGTCATAGGCACGAATCCTTTCTTGGATTCTTGCATGCTAAACCTTTTAAGCACCTTGTCTATGTATGTACTTTGACTTAGACCAAGAAGCCTTCTCGATCTATCTCTATAGATCTTGATTCCTAACACATAGGTGGCTTCTCCTAAGTCTTTCATCGAAAAGCAATTCCCTAGCCAAATCTTTACAGATTGCAAGGCAGGGATATCATTTCCAATAAGAAGTATGTCATCTACATACAACACTAGGAAAATGATTACGCTCCCACTGACCTTCTTGTAGACACAAGGTTCATCTTCATTTTTGATAAAACCAAACTCTTTGATTGCATCATCAAAACGAAGATTCCAACTCCGAGAAGCTTGCTTCAATCCATAAATGGATCGTCGTAGCTTGCATATCTTTCCAGCATCCTTTGGATCGACAAAACCCTCGGGCTGTGTCATGTACACATCCTCGAGCAGATTTCCATTAAGGAAAGCTGTTTTGACATCCATCTGCCAGATTTCATAATCATGAAATGCAGCTATTGCAAGTAAGATCCTTATGGATTTAACCATGGCCACTGGTGAAAAGGTTTCATCATAGTCAATACCATGAATTTGTTTGAATCCTTTTGCAACCAGCCGACCTTTATAGGTTTGTACGTTACCATCCATATCGGTCTTTTTCTTGAAAATCCATTTGCACCCTATGGGTCGTACCCCTTCAGGTGGATCAACCAAAGTCCATACTTGGTTTGCATACATGGATTCCATCTCAGATTTCATGGCCTCTTGCCATTTCTCAGAATCATTGCCCATAATAGCTTGTTGATAAGATGACGGCTCATCCTCATCAATAAGTAGTAAGTCACCTTGTTGAGTCACAAGAAATCCATATCTCTGTGGCTCCCGGTGTTCTCTTACAGACCTACGCTGGGCTTGTGTCTCTTGAGCAGGTACTTCTTCCACAACAGTTTGTGGTGCCTGCTCTGTTTCCATCTCAATCTCAGGTTCAGTGTTTTCTTGTGGTTGAACTTCACTAAGTTCTATTTTTCTCCCACTGGTTTTTCTAGAGATAAATTCTCTTTCAAGAAATACACCAGTCCGAGCAACAACTACTTTGTTCTTGGTGGGATAGTAGAAATAGTATCCTTTCGTTTCCTTAGGATACCCCACAAATAAACACTTATCAGATTTGGGTCCAAGTTTGTTAGTGGCGTGACGTCTAACGAAAGCCTCACAACCCCAAATCTTCATAAAAGACATACTAGGACGCTTCCCAGTCCATATCTCATATGGTGTCTTTTCCACTGATTTAGATGGAACACGGTTCAGTAAGAAAATTGCTGTTTCTAGTGCGTGTCCCCAAAATGATATCGGAAGATCTGCATGACTCATCATTGATCTAACCATGTCTAACAAGGTTCGATTTCTCCTCTCGGATACACCATTCCATTGTGGAGTATACGGAGGAGTGAGTTGTGGGACTATCCCACACTCCTTTAGATAGTCATGAAACTCTTGGCTTAAGTATTCACCTCCTCGATCTGATCGAGGATTTTGATGCTTTTGCCAAGTTGGTTTTGTACTTCATTCTTGAAATCTTTGAACTTTTCAAAGGTTTCATGTTTATGTTTCATTAGGTACACATACCCATATCTACTGAGGTCATCAGTAAATGTAACGAAGTATTGAAAACCACCTCTAGCTTGCGTACTTATTGGTCCACATACATCACTATGTATTAGTCCCAATAAAACATTTGCCCTTTCAACATGTCCCTTGAAAGGGGCTTTAGTCATCTTGCCCATTAAACAAGATTCGCATGTTTCATATGATTCAAAATCAAATGAATCTAATACTCCATCCTTATGAAGTTTAGATATGCGGTTCTCGTTTATGTGGCCCAAGCGACAGTGCCAGAGATAAGTCGGATTACAATCATTATTTTTAATCCTTTTAGTATTTATGTTATAGATAGGCATATCAAGATTTAATACATAAAGACCATTCACCATTTGTGCACTAGCATAAAACATATCATTTAAATAAATAGAACAACAATTGTCCTTTATTATAAATGAAAAACCATACTTGTCTAAACAAGAAATAGAAATAATGTTTTTAGTAATTGAAGGCACAAAATAACAGTCTTTTAAAATCAACGATAAACCAGAAGGTAAAGCTAAATGATAATCTCTTATAGCTAATGCAGCAACTCTTGCTCCATTTCCAACTCGGAGATCAACTTCACCTTTGGCCAATGTCCTACTCCTTTTGAGATCCTGCACATTTACACAAATGTGAGATCCACATCCAGGTTCTAATACCCATGATGAAGAAGTAGATAAATTGACTTCTATAACAAAAATACCTGAAGCGGAAGTCACACTTCCTTTCTTTAGATCCTCCAGATATACTTTGCAGTTCCTTTTCCAATGGCCGGTCTCACCGCAATGGAAACAGTTCCCTTCCTTTGCTATCCCTCCCTTTGGCTTCAGTGCAGAAGACTTTGGCTTAGATTTAGCAAAGACTTTCTTTGCTTTCTTGTTGCCTTTAGCTTTGGCCCTTCCTTTGCCTTTATTCACAATAAGGACATTTGTGGCCTTAGTCTTCTTAGTGTTTGCTTCATATGTTCTCAACATACCAAGCAACTGGGGCAGAGTCTTTTCCATATCAGTCATATTGTAATTTACTACAAATTGACTGAAGCTCTCCGGCAACGATTGCAAGATTACATCGGTGGCCAACTCTTGGTCCAATGGAAAACCTAGCTTATCCAGATTCTCAATGTACCCAATCATCTTGAGCACATGAGTTCCAACTAAGCTTCCTTCTACCATCCTGCACTGGAATAACGCTTTAGAGACGTCATACCTCTCTTGTCTAGCTTGCTGTTGGTACAACTGCTTTAAGTGTTCGATCATATCGAACGCCTCCATTTCCTCATGTTGCTTCTGAAGCTCAGAGTTCATAGTGGCAAGCATGAGGCACCCAACATCAAGTGCGTCACTCTGATGCTTCTTGTAAGCATCTTTTTCAGTTCTTGTAGCCGTTAGGGGAGGTTCCTCAGCGGGTAAGGGTTCCTCTAGGACATATTGTTTCTTTTCTTGTTTGAGGACTATCCTCAAGTTCCTATGCCAGTCTAGGAAATTTGTCCCATTTAATTTGTCCTTCTCAAGGACCGATCGCAGTGATAAAGTGCTAGTAACGTTGTTAGTTGCCATGGATATCTACAATATAAATATGCAAAATAAGTTTATGATTTAAATCATTTAACATGGTCTTATATTAAATGATACTCCCACTATTTTATTTGAAAAATATCAACCCTCGAAACTTTTAGTGGGCCAAGATCCATATTTCGCCTAATCTTGAGTTAGCTTTGGCTAATCGCCCAAGACTCGGTTATTTAGGTAGACAACACTTTGTCAATTACATCACATATAATTCTTGGATAGTTGGACGAACAACACTTTGTTCAATTCATCATATGAATTATAATCCAACCCATGCCTCTAGGTTCCCAATCCTATTGAGATAACCTAGTTAAGTCGTACCCAATTAAAGTATGACGGATATCACTTTTATCCTTTCGCGCCTTACTAAGATTGCCACGGTGCTTTGCTTTGGCAAACCCACACATGTACAATCGAAGTTATTGACGAGTACTTTTATTTGGAAGGCATCTAAAACTTAATATTTTAGAGGGATTTATTGATCTCATGATTAATTTGATAATTTAAAATATGTCCACTACATATAGTTGTATACATATCTACATATATGTGTAATACTATTATCAAACTAAAACATAAGATAAATCATGCATCAACATACATAATTAAAACGTGACATGGTTATAGCCCCTACTAATGAGTTTCTCAAGCCAATGAGAAAATCCTATGAGTCAACCTAAGGTAACTTCATAAGCACCTTCCTTTGGCTCCAATTTGTGAATGGCCTCCTCATCCCGGCACGATGCTCCATCTTCATTGATCACCATCAATAAAATAAACTACACTATTTTACAAGATATAGAATTCCTCGATTCACATTCGAGGGGAACATAGGGGAGGGATTACATTTAGAATGAAATAGAGAAAGGCACGACTCGCAGGTCGTATTATAAATTACAATCATTCACAAATCCTATCTAATAGGTCAAAGGGCTATAACCACGCACCATGCTCAAACAACACATAAAGCATGCATTAACATTTAATTAATTAAATTATAAACATTTTAAATTTAATTCTAATTAAAACTGTAATATAATTTTTGAAAAATTATCGTACGCTCGGGACATCACATGCCACGAACTAAAGCGACTAAAACACGAACCACCATGGTTCGAACCAAAACCCACGGCTGGACCAATAGTGGGCCTAGGGTTCGAAACCCTAGCCCATGGCCGAGCCATGGTCCATGCGGCGGCTTGGGTGCGGCGCTGCTAGGGTTCCAAACCCTAGCCGCCTTGTACCATGTCGATTCTATCGAGCCATCTTGCACCTTCTCAATACTTTATCGAGCCAATAGAGTTCAAAACCCTAGATAGTGCGACGGCTTGACCCATGCTCGAGCCAGGGTCCGAACCCTAGCCCTTAAGCGGCGGCCGAGAGGCTTATTTGACTAGGGTTCAAAAACCCTAGCCTCTTTGATGCGGCGGCCGAGCCATGGTGACTAGGGTTCGAAACCCTAGCACCTAGGTGGCGTCGGCCGTGAGACTACACGAGCCAATGTTCCGGTTTTTGATCACGAATTATCATATATTTCGATCCGTCAATTATATCATATATATTATCATACGATGATTTTCACAAAATCGATTTTTCCATATCATATATGAAAATACAGTTTTAAATAGCATGCAATATAAATTCTAACATGATTAAACTATTTAACCACATAAAATCCGATATGAGCCTTGTACACGGCTCTGATACCACTGTAAGTAACCCCATGAGCATACAGCGCAGCGGAATAAAATTTTGGGATTACAAACCAGCGATCTATACATAGGGATTCATATCGGATTAGAGAATTACAAGTGTCTTACCCTTGTAGCGTGTTTGAAGCCGAATCCACGGAGCTGCACCACGTCCTACGCCTTCTCCGAGTCACTAAGAAAAACTCGATTGGTTTTGCCTCAACGGTATCCACACGATCAAATCGAGTGAAGGGATAGTTTAATATCAAGTTGCTAGACAAGGTATTAAACCGGAACCAAAAACCACACTTTGATTCACAATCAAATTGGCACAAACTCACTCTAGAACCACACGGCTATTGGTGGCCGAGAGCTCAAGACGGTGGTGGCGGCCGAGAGTGATTCTTTTGTGCTAGGTTTTATGTTATGAATTGTGTCTTCCAATTAAACACCTTGTAATCACTTTTATATAATTAATTAAAGGCTTTCTTAAAGCTTCATGGGCTTAAGCCCATGATTTAATTAATCCTTATGATTATTAATTAAGACTCCTCTTAATTATTTAATTCATCCCATGAATTTAATTTCCCTTCTCGATTTAATCTTTTGTGCGACCCGATAGGATCTCGTAATGTTGGCAGTGACATAAAATCTCATTTTATGTCGCAAGCATCGAGCGGTATCTAGCAACACATCGATGCTACCCAAATTACGAGAATGTCAATGACTCGACATAACCTTTAGAACTTGTGATAATATTAACCATGTAACTTAATCCCTTTGTCCTTTGTGTTTAGATTGAACACGAGTCATGGAATAGTCATACTCGTATATCCAATCTTTATTTCTTGATCCCCAAGTAGAACTAGAATAAACGAATAAGCTCGATATCTCATATCGACTCATTCGAGCATGGCCATGCATTTTAGTTCTCACTTGATCAAGGGCCAAACACATCTCCTGTTATATAGGAGGGACAAATCCTATCTCGATCAGTCAACATCCCTCTACATAATTCGTAGTGTATCCAATAGTCGCCTTTATAGTATACCCTGTTACGGGTAACGTTTGACGATATCAAGATACATAACTCCTTATGTTGGGATCTCTGATGATCACAAGTCGTAAGGATTACATACATTATTATCACTATGAGAATTGCATATGACGATCATATAACTATCCATGTTGCATTCTCATGGTGGGTCTGTTCAGTACATCGTTCTCTAACATGTACCCATATGTTGATTTGATATCTCATATCAATGAACAATTCATCGATCAACATATACTAGTCTCTACGTATTATCATTATCCCTTTCATGATAATACTTGACTAGGAACATCTTTAAGAATAATACAATATTATTCTAAGGACATTAACATATATATTAATTCACAATGCACAGTTAAAAGAATAATATATAATAATGAATTGCCATTCATAAATCCATAAACATTGTATGTCTTAAACAATCATCTAATGACTTGTCTTAGGGCATATCCCAACATGAAGATGATTCTTTAAGATTGGGCAACCGATGGGTGGTCCCAAATGCGCCGGGATTACGTAAGGGAATTTTAGAACGGGCTCACAGTAGCCGGTTCAGTATCCACCCAGGAGGAAGAAAGATGTACAAGGACCTATGTGGTCAATTTTGGTGGAGACGCATGAAGCGTGAAGTAATTGCTTTTGTCAAGAGGTGTCTGATCTGCCAGCAAGTAAAAGCAGAAAGACAGAGGCCTGGTGGTGAGTTGAAGAGCTTAGAGGTACCTAAATGGAAGTGGGAACATATATCTATGGACTTCGTAACTCACTTGCCAAGGTCGGCCTCTGGATTTGATGCGATCTGGGTGATCGTGGATAGGCTGACGAAAGTAGCTCATTTCATCCCTTACAATATGACTTTCACGTATCTAAAGATGGCCCAATTGTATGTACGGGATGTAGTGAGGTTGCACGGTATTCCAGTTTCAATAGTGTCTGACAGAGACCCGAGGTCACTTCACATTTCTGGGAGGGTCTCCAATCAGCGTTGGGCACAGAGGTAATACTGAGTACAGCCTATCACCCTCAGACAGACGGTCAGACAGAGCGTACCATACAGACGCTCGAAGATATGCTGAGGGCATGTGTCTTGGAGTTTGACACTCCGTGGCAAGAATCTATACCACTGGTAGAGTTCTCCTACAATAACAGCTATCAGGCGAGCATTCAAATGGCCCCTTTTGAAGCTCTGTACGGACGACGATGTAGATCACCGCTGTATTAGGAGGACTTGACTAGTAAGGCGGTTGGAGGGCCGGATATGATTAGAGATATGGAAGAAAAGATAAAGACGATACGCTTAAAGATGAAAGCGGCCCAAGATAGACAAGCGGCCTATGCCAATAAGCGGCGACGACCGCTAGAATTCCAAGTCGGAGATAAGGTTTTCTTGAAAATCTCACCCTTCAGGGGTGTGGTCCGTTTTGGTATGCGGGGAAAGTTATCTCCGAGGTATATGGGACCGTATGAGATATTACAGCGCATCGGTACTTTGGCCTACCGTTTGGCTCTACCACCGTCCTTATCCGGTATTCATGATGTTTTCCACGTTTCCATGTTGAGAAAGTATGAACCCGATCCGTCTCATGTATTGCAGCCTTCGGAGGTTCAGTTGAGCTCAGATGTATCCTATGTTGAACAACCGGTTAGAATCCTAGATCGTGAGGATCGCAGGCTACGAAGTAAGATAATACCGATGGTCAAAGTTCAGTGGGATCGCCGGGGTGTCGAGGAGGCTACGTGGGAGACGGAACGGCATATGGTGCAGCACTACCCGGAACTATTTTCTGGTATGATTTATGTTTAGTTTCTTTTTGGGTAAGTGCATGCGATTTCGAGGACGAAATCTTATAAGTAGGGGAGTAATGTGATGCCCCGAAATTAATTAATGGTAACCTGGACATTAATTATGTTTATATGATGAGTTATTACGATGATTAAGTTATGTGTGGAAATGAAGAATTAACATGATTTAAGGATGTTGATTTTAATTATGAGGATGATATGGATTTAATGATGTTGGTTACATTTTATAAATGTTTACCATGTTAATGTATTTCATATACATCATGTTGTTTATTGGGGTGCAAGTTAAATATTAGGATTTAATACTTAAATCACCATTCCTACCTCACCTCACCCTTTTACACTCAATTCCCAAAATCACTTTCCCAAACCCCTTTCCCCTCATTTTCGAAATTAACCCTAAAGGTGGGAAGAAATTCTTGTAAAAGCTTCCTTCCTGCATTTCTTGGTAAGATTTAGTGCCTATGATGTTTATATAGCACTTATTGATGTTCTTGAAATGTTTGCTAAGTTTTGGAAGGGTTTTAAAAAGGGTTTGAAATGGGTTTGTTTGGGTTAGTGTGATTCTTGGTGGGATGTTGGATTTTTAATGGTTTTATGGTGTGTAATGAAGGTTTTGAGTGTTTTAATGTTTTTAAGATGTTGGTATAAATGATGGTTGAGGTTGGTGAGGTTTAAAGGTACAAAAATGGAGATTTTCGTTGAACAGAGGCTGGCGATCGATCGCCCGTTTTTGGCGATCGATCGCAAGCAGGCAGTAGGCTCCAAAAGCCTTTGGCGATCGATCGCCACTTTTGGGCGATCGATCGGTGAGCTTGGCGATCGAGCGCGCCAAAGGTGGCGATCGATCGCCGAATGCATAAAATTGTTGATGCGGGCAGTGTGATCTCGCGATCGATCGGGACGACTTGGCGATCGATCGCGAGACACAAAAAAGTGTGTTTTTGGCATTTTTTTGGGAATTTTGTATATTGGACTATGATTAGCTTCTAATATTGAATTGTATGGTTGTGTAGAACCATCCCAAGGACCCACAACTTCTAGAAGATAAAGTACTACGACTTCACCCCATTTTGAAAAGGTACGTAAGAAACGTACGGGCATCAACGGTAACATATTCCTAAACTATGACTTTGCATCAATTTTCATAAGTATTTATGATGATGATTATGATGATTATGATGATGGTGTTGTGATAAACGAAGATGATGTAATGTTATGATGACAATTATGATATGATGATGATGTTTGAAATAATGATGCTTATAAGATGATGACGCATGTTTGACTATGCTACTTAGAGTGGTCGAATGTCCGGTGACTATTATGGGCAAGCGAGGAAGGTCTTGCCGCTCACATAACTGAGCGATGGGGTACATCCGCTAGGTGTAGCGATGGGTATCATCCGCTGAGCGATGGGGTACATCCGCTATCAAGGCGTAGCGATGGGTATCATCCGGTGAATAAGGGATACATCCGCTATCAAGGCGTAGCGATGGGTATCATAAGATGTGTTATGTCAAGCGAGGGGGCCAATTGTGCCGCTGTCATAATAGAACCCGGACAGTCCCATTTCTAATTAACATGGATTGTTGTGAGCTTATATACGAAATATGTTGTTATTCACTCATGTCTTGAGCTAATGATTATATGCGTAATTATGACACAGGGACAACCAAGGAAGGATAGTACTATTAAACAGGAAGTATATGTTATCAATTATTTCCATGCATTATTTATATGCCATTAATTCATGATGATAAGTAACGATGTACATGCTCACGATGGGATGTTCCTGTAGGTACACTTTTGGATCGAGACCAAGGGTCGGGTTGAGATAGTGAGCTAAAGGAGCATAAGAAGATAGATACAGGATTTTTGTTAGCCTTAACATTCTTTTTGGGGAATGTAATTAACTAACTATTGAAGTTTCATTTTGGCCTGTAATTACATTGAGCTCACATAACAACCAGAACTCTAAGATGTCTCTAATGCATGTTTAGTTCATAATACGCTATTAAAATGACGTTAAGGTAGGAAGACCTCACACGTAGAGACTAGTATATGTTGATTGATGAATTGTTCATTGATATGAGATATCAAATCAACATATGGGTACATGTTAGAGAACGATGTACTGGACAGACCCACCATGAGAATGCAACATGGATAGTTATATGATCGTCATATGCAATTCTCATAGTGATAATAATGTATGAAATCCTTACGACTTGTGATCATCAGAGATCCCAACATAAGGAGTTATGTATCTTGATATCGTCAAACGTTACCCGTAACAGGGTATACTATAAAGGCGACTATTGGATACACTACGAATTATGTAGAGGGATGTTGACTGATCGAGATAGGATTTGTCCCTCCTATATAACAGGAGATGTGTTTGGCCCTTGATCAAGTGAGAACTAAAATGCATGGCCATGCTCGAATGAGTCGATATGAGATATCGAGCTTATTCGTTTATTCTAGTTCTACTTGGGGATCAAGAAATAAAGATTGGATATACGAGTATGACTGTTCCATGACTCGTGTTCAATCTAAACACAAAGGACAAAGGGATTAAGTTACATGATTAATATTATCACAAATTCTAAAGGTTATGTCGAGTCATTGACATTCTTGTAATTTGGGTAGCATTGATGTGTTGCTAGATACCGCTCAATGCTTGAAACATAAAATGAGATTTTATGTCACTGCCAACATTACAAGATCCTATCGGGTCGCACAAAAGATTAAATCGAGAAGGGAAATTAAATTCATGAGATGAATTAAATAATTAAGAGGAGTCTTAATTAATAATCATAATGATTAATTAAATCATGGGCTTAAGCCCATGAGGCTTTATGAAAGCCTTTAATTAATTATATAAAATATGATTGCAAGGTGTTTTAATTAGTAAGACAACTTCATAACACAAAAACCCTACACAAGCTAATAAGCTCTCGGCCGCACACTTGAACTCTCGGCCTCCTTCAAAGTCGTGTGGTTCTTGGTGGTTTTCGAGCCATCTTTCGATTGTGAATCGAGTTAGCTTCGTGTATCGGTTTAATAACTTGTCTAGCAACTTGTTATTAAACCATCCCTTCACTCGATTTGATCGTGTGGATACCGTTGAGGCAAAACTCATTGAGTTTTGCTAGTGACTCGAAGGCGTAGGACGTGGTGCTGCTCCGTGGATTCTGCTTCAAACACGCTACAAGGGTGAGACCTTCGTATTCCTTAATCCGATATGATAACCTATGTATAGATCTGCTGGTTTGTAATCCTAAAATTTTTATTCCGCTGCGTTGTATGCTCGTAGGATTACTTACAATAATAACATCGTATGGCCTCTTACCATATGGGCATCTTACCCCGTGGCATCTTACCACATAATAACATCGTATGGCCTCTTACCATATGGGCATCTTACCCCGTGGCATCTTACCACATAATAACATCGTATGGCCTCTTACCATATGTGTGATATCCCCGAAATGATTAGGTGTTATTTAAACATTAATCATTGTTGTGAAAATTATGGTATTAATTCCTTGTGTTGAATTAATAATATTGGGAAAATGCGTGTGAGGGTGCATGTGTTATATGTTGGGATTTTGGGGTTATGGCATAATTATTGGGGTGTGTGTTATTTGTTTTGGTAAAGCATGTTTAAATGGGAGTTGAAGTATTTTATTGAGAAAATACTATAAATATCATGTGAGGATATTTTAATACATCGTGCTAAATACCGGGACCAAAACATAACACATCACATAACCCACCACCCAACCACCCCCCTTGACCCATACCCTGCTGCAAGCTGCTCACCCATACCCCTTGTCCCATCTCTCACCCAACCTTTCCATTGCTGAAACTCCTCCATTCCTCTCCCATTTTTGTCCAACATCTGATAAGTAAGAAAAGGAGGAGATCCACCATTTTTATTGCTTGGAAAGCTTGCAAAAATCGGAGCAAAAAGGGGTGAGAAACCATGTTCTGGTTTTGAATTTAAGTTGTTTCAGTTCATGCTTTTTGTTGGTGTAAAAATGGCATGTTAGATTTGGTTTCTTAAAACCTTCGATTTAAATGCTTATATAGTGTTGTTGTGAAAATTCCAGTATTTTTCCTTGAGCATGTTACATGTTTTATGTGGAAGATTTAAGCATGTAAAGTATAGTGTTCAAAAATCTGGGTAATGTGTGTGCCCTGTTTTTCTGGAAAATATGGGATGTGAGTGAAATTGTGAAGGTGATATCATGCATGTTAGCTAGGTTTTTGGTAAACCTTTGGGTTGAGTACATACATGGTAGTTTTGTGAAGCCCTTGGCATTTTTATTTGAGCAAAATTCATGACTTATGTGGTAGATTTCATTGCTTGAAAGTGGGTACTCGAAAATCTGGGCAGGAAGACAATGCCCTGTTTTTCAGAAAAGTTGATTGAGTACTGATGTTAATGGGCAATTTTAATGCATATGAGTTTGTGATTGGGATATATATTTTATATGAATACACTCAGGGTAGTGTATTGTAACTTCTAGCATGTTGAGTTTGGCATGTGGTATGTCTTACATGTTAGATTAAGAGGCATAAATATCGGTGTTAGAGAATTCTGGAAAATCTGGGCTGAAACACAGCGACCGATCGATCGGTGAAGAACACCGATCGATCGGCAAAAGCCGTAGCATTTTTGCATAATTCAAACAGTTCACCGATCGATCGGTGATGAGGGCCGATCGATCGGTAGTGTTCTTTTTTTAAAAAAATGTGGAATTTGTTTAAATTGATATTGGATTGTAATGAGACATCTAATATTGTGTTGTACACTGGTGTAGAGCCTTCACAGACAGCTACACAGCGCAGGGGATAGAGTCCCACAACACACTACATTTTGGAAAGGTACGTAAGCGACGTACGGGCATCCCAACGGTAACATGTATTTTATGTTTGTCTATTTGACACATGGTGAATTCAATGTGATGCATTAAGAGTATGATACATGTTATTATGCATTGTTGTTGCATATTATGCGTTGTTGTTGCATATTGTGATGTGGAATAAAGAGGTGTATTCCACGAGTCAGGGGTGATCACAGTGAAGGTTTTAATGCTTACGCTTGACCGCTAAAAATGTGGAGCGGGAGGGGGGAGGCTCGCTTGCACATGGAGGCGGGGTATACCATACTAAGCGAGGATGAGATACCGCTAGTATGAAGAAGCGAGGATGAGATACCGCTTGTTTTGAGATTGTAAAGCGAAGAAGCATTAAAATAACTGATGATGACTGACTCAAGAAAAAGAGATGATATGTCATGACATTTATCTATGAAGCCATATATTTATAGTGTTTTGATTATGAATTGTGGTACAGGGACAACCAATAGGCGTTGTAAATGCAATGGAAATACAGGAAGTGTTTTGTATTATGATTATGCATTTACGCCTTATATTCATATTATGTTGAATATCAATTATGTTATGCTCATGTGTTGGGGGTTGTCTTTGTAGGTGCTTTTGATGATGAGAACCAGGGTCGGGGTTGAAAAGCTGAGCTGTAAGGAGTGCTACAGGATTAGCATGTTAGAGAAATTTTGTGTAGCTTCTACATGTGATAGAGTAAGACTATAGTGTAGTACCTTTTGTAGGAATTTGTGAAATTCCTTTTTGAAACTTTTGGTACTGTAATCTCTTAAGCTCAGGTTAATCAACACGACATATTACTCGATTCATTCATATGTATGTTTAGTTCTCTTAATCGCACCTATTAGTATGTTTGAGATAACGGGGTCTCACATTTAGTGGTATCAGAGCAGTGGTTAGATAACCAGGGAAGAGTGAAGGGTATCCTTTAGAAACAAGTTGATTAGGTATTCATTGTTGGGCATGTTATGCATGTGATGCATATTGTTGTATAAGTGTTATACTAACATGCTTTTGGAATTTGATACTCTTGTTATCTAACGGCTTATACTATGAACTGCTTTTGGGTATTGATGTTAACTCTTATGTTGCAGCATGGCGGCTATTAACCCGGAGAACCTCAATGAAGAGGTAGGGGATATGGGCAGTATGAATGCTAGTGTTGCTCAGATGAATCCTTTACCGCCACCTGCTGTGGGAGTGGAGCCCAGTGCACAGATGTTATTACCAGGGGAGCTCAGTTTGACACAGTTTCTGAACTTCCGTCCACCCATGTTTGAGGGGACCGAGTCTGGAGAAGGGGCCGAAGAGTGGCTGGAACGGATAGAACAGATACTTGTGACTGCGCCTTGTGCACGGACCGCATGGTTACGACTAGCAGAGTTTCAAATGGCGAAAAAGCCTTCTATGTGGTGGAAGACCACTGTGATGGAGCTGAGGGCTCAGGGTATGGTAGTAGACTGGACTGTATTCAGGACCCGGTTTCTTAACCGGTATTTTTCTGCAGCTGCCAGACAAGTAAAGGAGGACGAGTTCACTAATTTGAAGCAGGGCAACATGTCAGTTTCAGACTTTGCTTTGCAGTATTCCTCACTGTTGAGGTATGTCCCCCATATCGCTGTGAGCAGCCATGCAAAGATGAGGCATTTCCTGAAGGGACTGAGGCCAGAACTGTTTGATTGGGTTGTCTCCAACAACCCCAGCTCTTTTGATGACGCCCTGACACGGGCAGAGTTGGCAGAGATTGCAGTGGGCGCGTACAAGGTTGTTGTACCCCCTTTCATACCACCACAGAGGCCTGTTACTGATAGTTTGAAACCACAAGGGGATCAGTTCAAGGCTCGTGGAGCCTGTGATATCCCCGAAATAATTAATTGCAATTAGGGCATTAATTATGTTTATGTGATATTATGGCGATAATTAGATTATGTGTTGGGACTAATTATCTTTGTATAATGCTTGTCACATGGTAGGCGTTACCCGGTAGAGCATTTCCGGGTACATGTTATACATGTTGGGATTTGGGTGTTATAATGGTTTAAATGATATGGGTTGTGTCTATTTGGTAAAGCATGATTTTAAATGGTTATTTTAGTGCATTGTGGTAAAATACTTTTAAAATATCATGTTGGGGTATTCTACATACCATGCTTGTGTTTAATGAACATTTAAAATCCCATTACATGGCATGGGAGCCACTTGCATACTTTATATCCCATCACCCCTCTCTTCCAGCTTTTTGGTCCCTAAACCCCCTCCACTCATCCATATCCTTCCATTTTCGTTTCTGAAACAAGAGAGGAGGAGAAAACATGGAAAAAGGAGTCTTTTTGTGTTTTCTTGCTTGAAACTTGGAGCTCAAGTGGTAACCTTCCACTATGGTAGAGTTTTGTTGAGTTTTGGTTGGATTGTAGCTTGTTTTTGGGGTTAAAGGGGGGTAGATCTTGTTCCAACATCTTGTTTATGTTTGGGGGTTGTATTTTAAGGTTGTTTTGTGGTTATATGTTGAGCATGGGAGTTGTTCTTGGTTGTAGATGAGTTTAAGTGTTGTTGGAAGCTCATACATGGAAGTTTCTCGCTGGAACAGGGCTGCTCGATCGATCGAGATTAGGGTCCGATCGATCGAGCAAGGCAGAGCCTGAACAAGGCGTGAAATGAGCTTACCGATCGATCGGAAAAATGGTTCGATCGATCGGTGGAGGCAGTGCTTGGATGCCTATTTTTCCTAGCTTGGCGATCGATCGGGGCTTGGGGACCGATCGATCGCAAGGCATAAAATGTGGATTTTGGGATTTTGTTTTAAATGATGTTATTTTTTGTAATGGTTCACTTATTGGCTTCTAATATGGATTCATGTGATTGTGTAGAACCATCCCAGGTAGCCACACATCAAAGGAGATAAAGTTCCATGACATCTCCACTTTTGGAACTAAGGTACGTAGTGAGACGTACGAGCATCGGACGGTAAAACGTATTTATTACTCTTTGAATTGGCTATGCATTATGGTTGCACATGTGGTCTTATTTATGCATTATGGTTGCATATATAGTTGGAACATGCATTATGGTTGCATGTAATTGTGAGTCGAGGTTATATCACAGTGATGAAGAATACTTGCCGCCTTCATGTCGAGGCGATGATAGAATACTTGCCGCTGTCATATTTAGCGATGAAGAATATTTGCCGCAAACATGTCGAAGCGAAGGATCATGCCGCAGTTATGTTGATGCGAGGGATATTATGCCGCTAATATGTCGAAGCGAGGGGTATTAATGCCGCTGTCATGTAACGCGAGGGGTATTATGCCACTGATATAATAAGACTGGGATTGGCCATTGGTATACATGGAACGGATGCATGTAATGACATATATTATTGGTGTTATAATCAATTAACTGTGATTATGGTACAGGGACAACCAAGGGAGCTTTTGTATGTGTTAAGTACAGGAAGTGATTTGCATTTATGGTTTATGCATTGAATTATGATCATATTATTGTGAATATGATTTATATACATGCTCATAGTTTGGGGTTGTTCCTGTAGGTACTTTTGGGCGGACGGGCTAAGGCGGGTTGATGCAGTGAGCCAGTGAGGAGTGCTTTTGGCATAGCAGGCTAAATTTTTGTATAGTCTCTACTCTAGTGTAAAGCTATAGGATTAGCATTCATTGGTTGAGAATGTAACTAATCCCTTTTGGAACTTTATTTTGGCACTATAATTTAATAGCTCAGGGCATCAACACAACCTTTATACTCTGTTATGCATGGAAATTTTTATTTACGCCTTTAATCCGCACTTAAGGAACTAGGGTCCCTACATTAGTGGTATCAGAGCTGTGGTTAGAGAGCCCGGGAACGAGTGAATGGTAGCCTTAGTATGGTTGGCTAGGTGTTTACATTTGGGGCATGTTTATGCATGTGGTGCATATTTATGTATACAATTGGCATACTAACATGCTTGTCATTCATATTGTCTAACGGTTTAGCATATATATTGTTTGGAATTGTTGTTAACATTCGTGTTACAGCATGGCGGCTATGAATGCGGGAAACCTCAACGAGGAGGTGGGTGATATTGGGAGCGTGAATGCTAGCATCGGGCAGGCAAATCCGTTACCCCCCACCTGCTGTGGGCATGGAACCGATTGCTCAATTACTGTTACCAGGGGAGCTTAGCATGACACAATTTCTGACCTTCCACCCACCCATGTTTGAAGGAACAGAGACAGGAGAAGAGGCCGAAGAGTGGCTGGAGAGACTAGAACAGATTTTTGTATCTGCGCCGTGTGCTAGGACGGCTTGGTTAAGACTGGCAGAATTCCAACTGGCAAAGAAGTCTTCCATGTGGTGGAAGACGACTGTAATGGAATTGAGGGCACAGGGCATGGTAATCGACTGGACTTTATTTCGGACTCGGTTTCTAAACCGATACTTCTCTGTCGCGGCTAGGCAAACTAAGGAGGATGAATTTACGAATCTGAAGCAAGGGAACCTGACAGTTTCGGACTACGCCATGCACTACTCATCCTTATTGAGGTATGTTCCACACATTGCTACAAATGGGCATGCCAAGATGAGGCACTTTTTGAAGGGGCTGCGACCGGAGTCATTTGATCGGGTCATTTCCAACAACCCGACATCCTTTGATGAGGCACTGGTTAGAGCGGAGTTAGCGGAGATAGGGGTGAGTGCTTATCCTGAGGCCATACCCTCACCAGCTCCATCACAAAGATCAACATCTGAAAATCTGAGGCCCCGAGGAGGATCTTTTAAGTCGCGGGGGACTTCTTCTTCTACTCGGTTTGGCGGAAGGAGGCCGGAGGGCCGGAAGCAAGGGGATCGGAGGAGTGGTACATCTACTTATGGGGGACCGGCTCAAGCTAGTAGAGCTGGAGATGTCAAGTGCCACTTTTGTGGAGGGCCACATTTGATGCGAGATTGTTCTGTGTGCTACATTTGTGGCAAGTCGGGCCACATTGCTCGGCGTTGCCCCAACCGGGAAGGACAGACGGATCTCAGGGAAGGTCGAGGGAGGTTTTCTAGTGGTACAGTGCAGCAGAGGCCACCAATGGTGCCTCGTCAGATGGGAGGACAGGCGATGGGGCCACCTCAGGGACAGGTCTATGCATTGACCAGGGAGCAGGCCGATGCAGCTCCAGAGGAGGTTATAGCTGGTACGTGCCTACTATTTACATTTTCCACCTTTATTTTGTTAGACACAGGTGCTTCGCACTCCTTCGTGTCTGCGGACTTTGTGGCGAGACATCATATGTGCACGTCTCCGTTACCCACGTCTCTATTGGTCTCGACACCCACCGGGAAGAGAGTTGTTGCTGATCGGTTTCTGATGGACTGCCTCATTTATTTTGAGGGCAACGAGATAAATGCAGAGCCTGAACAAGGCGTGAAATGAGCTTACCGATCGATCGGTAATTTTTCCCGATCGATCGGTGTGATGTCTCGATCGATCGGAAAAATGGTTCGATCGATCGGTGGAGGCAGCGCTTGGATGCCTATTTTTCTTAGCTTGGCGATCGATCGGGGCTTGGGGACGGATCGATCGCAAGGCATAAAATGTGGATTTTGGGATTTTGTTTTAAATGATGTTATTTTTGGTAATGGTTCACTTATTGGCTTCTAATATGGATTCATGTGATTGTGTAGAACCATCCCAGGTAGCCACACATCAAAGGAGATAAAGTTCCACGACATCTCCACTTTTGGAACTAAGGTACGTAGTGAGATGTACGAGCATCGGACGGTAAAACGTATTTATTACGCTTTGAATTGGCTATGCATTATGGTTGCACATGTGGTCTTATTTATGCATTATGGTTGCATATATAGTTGGAACATGCATTATGGTTGCATGTAATTGTGAGTCGAGGTTATATCACAGTGATGAAGAATACTTGCCGCCTTCATGTCGAGGCGATGATAGAATACTTGCCGCTGTCATATTTAGCGATGAAGAATATTTGCCGCAAACATGTCGAAGCGAAGGATCATGCCGCTGTCATGTTGATGTGAGGGATATTATGCCGCTAATATGTCGAAGCGAGGGGTATTAATGCCGCTGTCATGTAATGCGAGGGGTATTATGCCACTGATATAATAAGACTGGGATTGGCCATTGGTATACATGGAACGGATGCATGTCATGACATATATTATTGGTGTTATAATCAATTAACTGTGATTATGGTACAGGGACAACCAAGGAGCTTTTGTATGTGTTAAGTACAGGAAGTGATTTGCATTTATGGTTTATGCATTGAATTATGATCATATTATTGTGAATATGATTTATATACATGCTCAGGGTTTGGGGTTGTTCCTGTAGGTACTTTTGGGCGGACGGGCTAAGGCGGGTTGATGCAGTGAGCCAGTGAGGAGTGCTTTTGGCATAGCAAGCTAAATTTTTGTATAGTCTCTACTCTAGGAGTAGTGTAAAGCTATAGGATTAGCATTCATTGGTTGAGAATGTAACTAATCCCTTTTGGAACTTTATTTTGGCACTGTAATTTAATAGCTCAGGGCATCAACACAACCTTTATACTCTGTTATGCATGGAAATTTTTATTTACGCCTTTAATCCGCACTTAAGGAACTAGGGTCCTTACAGAGCCTCATCATCTTCCAGATTTTGTGGGAAGAAATCTCAGGGTCATAAGCAAAGCAATCGAGGACCCACACAGGGGAGTAAGGCAGGAGGGGACATGTGTGACCGCTGTGGAGGATTTCACTTGTCACGTGACTGCCGAGGCTGTTATGTTTGTGGCAAGGTGGGCCACTTAGCTCGGAACTGCCCCAATCGGGCAAGTCAGGCAGACTCAGGGCCGAATAGGCCAAGATTTGACACTAGAATGGCACCACCGAGACAGCAGTTTGCGCCTCGACCGCAGGGAGTTCAAGCGGCGGGACCACCGCAAGGTCAGGTGTATGCACTGACTAGGGAGCAGGCTAAGGCAGCCCCGGAGGAGGTCATTGCTGGTACGTGTCATTTATTTACGTACCCTGCATTTATTTTGATAGATACAGGTGCTTCTCATTCTTTTGTATCTGTTATTTTTGTGGAAAGACACCGCTTGTGCTCGTCTCTGTTACCCACGCCTCTCATGGTCTCGACACCCACGGGAAAGCATGTGATTGCGGACCGACTGTTATCTGATTGCCTCATTTATTTTGAGGGCAATGATCTGAGGGCCGATCTGATTCAGTTAGAGATGGCATATTTTGACTGCATTATCGGCATTGATGTGTTGAGCAGATACCGAGCTGTGGTAGATTGCCGACAGAGGATGGTACGTTTTCTATCTGATCAGGGGTTCCAGTGGACTTTTTATGGGGACGGCTCTCGTCCAAGGATTCCAGTGATCTCAGCGGTTAAGATGTCACGGTTATTGGAACGTGGCCACACTGGGTACCTTATTTATGCCGTGAATGCATCAGAAGAGAAGGAAGTGATAGCCGAGGACATTCCAGTTGTGGCGGAATTGATTGATGTGTTCCCAGATGAGATTCCAGGGTTTCCGCCTGTCAGGGATGTTGAGTTCGCCATTGAGCTGCTGCCGGGGACTTCTGCTATTTCTCGTGCCCCGTACAGGATGGCACCGGCAGAGCTGAGAGAGCTGAAGGTACAATTACATGAGCTCCTTGACAAGGGATACATTCGTCCTAGTGTATCGCCTTGGGGTGCACCAGTCTTGTTCGTGAAAAAGAAGGATAGTTCAATGCGTCTGTGCATTGACTACAGGCAACTGAACAAGGCCACAGTGAAGAACAGGTATCCACTTCCGAGGATTGATGATCTGTTCGATCAGCTTCAGGGTACAGAGGTGTACTCGAAGATAGACTCGAGGTCAGGCTATCATCAGGTGCGGGTTACAGCTGGCGATGTCCAAAAGACGACTTTTAGAACTCGGTATGGGCACTACGAGTTCTTAGTGATGCCATTCGGAGTGACAAATGCACCTGCAGTTTTTATGAGCCTGATGAACAGAGTATTTCAGGAGTACCTCGATCAGTTTGTGATCGTATTCATTGATGACATCCTTGTCTATTCAAGGAGTGAGGAGGATCATGCCGATCATCTGAGGATAGTGCTCCAAATCCTCAGAGATCATCAGTTTTACGCCAAACTCAGCAATTGTGAGTTCTGGCTGAGCAGTGTAGCATTCTTGGGCCATATCATTTCACGAGAGGGGATATCAGTAGACCCGAGGAAGATAGAGGCAGTTATGGATTGGTCTGCCCCTACTTCAGTCAGTGAAATTCGAAGTTTTCTTGGTCTGGCTGGCTATTACCGACGTTTCGTCGATTTCTCAAAGATCGCCAAGCCACTTACGCAGCTGACTCAGAAGGGAATTCCATTTCTTTGGTCGGAAACTTGTGAGCAGAGCTTCCAGGAGTTGAAGCACAGATTGACTTCAGCGCCAGTTTTGGTGATTCCCAGGGAGAACAAAGGGTTCGTTCTCTACACCGACGCATCGCTTCAGGGTTTAGGATGCGTGCTGATGCAGGATAAGCACGTTGTGGCTTATGCTTTGAGACAGTTGAAGCCACATGAGACGAGGTATCCAGTACATGATCTGGAGCTAGCAGCTATAGTGTTCGCCTTGAAGATATGGCGACACTACTTATACGGTACCTCATTCACCATCTTCACCGATCACAAGAGCCTGAAGTTCTTGTTTACACAGGCTGAGCTGAACATGAGGCAGCGGAGATGGATGGATCTGCTGAAGGATTATGATTGTGAAATCCTATACCATCCCGGAAAAGCAAATTTGACAGCTGACGCTTTGAGTCGGAAGGTGAGGAGCACAGCAGAAGATGCCATGTACTTATCAGCTATGTTGGGCTCCTACTGTCAGTTGGGGTTTGATTATGATGTGTCTACTTCACCAGTACAGGTTTTGACCGTGCTAGCTGAGCCTGTTTGTGATATCCCCGAAATGATTATGTGGGTAATCATGCAATTAAGGGTTGCTAATTTTGAACCTATGTGTTAAAAGGAGTTTTGTATGTGGGAGTGATTTATTTAATTGATGATGTGGTTTAGGGAACATGTTAGGTGTTTTTAAATTGTTGTGATGATGTGGTAAAATAATAAAATATCAAGGAGTGATATTTTTATACATCGTATGAAATACCGGGACACAATTAAACACCACAAAACCACCCTACATGCAACCACC
The DNA here is from genome assembly GCA_907163345.1 of Haberlea rhodopensis. NCBI lineage: Eukaryota > Viridiplantae > Streptophyta > Magnoliopsida > Lamiales > Gesneriaceae > Haberlea > Haberlea rhodopensis. The sequence goes on along the minus strand of CAJQUN010000120.1, from coordinate 960,279 downwards.
CCACCCTCACTTGTTGCAAACCCACGCCCCTCCCCTGTTTCTGGAAAGCTGTATGACTAAGCAAGCCACTTTATACTAAGATATTTTCACTTTGGCTCTTTCAAAAAGCTCTCTTCTTCTTCCCTTCTTTTTGTCTGCAACGTAGTCGGTTTCAAGGAGGAAGGTGATCGGATTTTGTTCATCCTTTCATATAGATAATCGAAGAGCAAAAGTGGTGAGGAGTCACATATTTTTACCAGTTTTCAGTTTTCTAGCATGTATGTTCTTGGTAGCAGATTCGGCATGCTAGTGTAGGGTTTAAAGAAATATTGTTATGAGTACTTTTATGTGATGTTTATGAGGCTCTCTGTATTTTTCCTTGAGCATGTTGCATGTTTTATGTAGAGGATTAAAGCATGTGAAGTATAGTGTTCAAAAATCTGGGTAAGGAATATGCCCTGTTTTTCTGGAAAATTATGGTTTGGGAGTGATTTTGAGGAGGTGATATCATGCACGTTAGCTTAGGTTTTTGGTAAACCTTTGATGTGAAAATATGCATGGTAGTTTTGTGAAGCCCTTGGCATGTTTGTTCGAGCATGCTTTATGTTATATGTGGTAGATATAATAGCATGAAGTGAAGTACTCAAAAATCTGGTAATGAAATATGTTGTTCTGTTTCCGGAAAAGTTGGTTGAGTAATTATGTAAATGGTTGACGTTTATGCATGTGGGCTTATGTTTGGGGTGTAAATTTGGTATGAATACACTCGGAGTAGTGTATTGTAATTGCTAGCATAATTGTTCAAACATGTGGTGTATGTTATATGCTAGATCGAAGGGTGTGAATATAGGTGTTCGAGAATTCTGGGTTGGTATTTCTCGAACAGAGCATCTCGATCGATCGACATTTCATCTCGATCGATCGAGCAAGGCAGAATCTTGGTTTTGATTTAAGGCGTCTTCTCGATCGATCGGGAAGAGGGGCCGATCGATCGAGAGACCCAGAATGTTGAAAAATATAAATTGATATATTTTGTTAAAGTTTTGATATTGGATTGTAATGAGACATCTAATATTGTGTTGTACACTGGTGTAGAGCCTTCACAGGTAGCTACACAGCACAGGGGATAGAGTCCTGCAACACACCACATTTTGGAAAGGTACGTAAGCGACGTACGGGCATCCCGACGGTAACATGTACTTATGTTTGTCTGTGTGACACAAGATGAATGCAATGTGATGCATTAAGATTATGATACATGTTATTATGCATTGTGTTGCATATTATGCATTGTTGTTGCATATTGTGATGTGGAATAAAGAGGTGTATTCCACGAGTCAGGGCGATCACAGTTAAGGTTTTAATGCTTACGCTTTACCGCTGAAAATGTGGAGCGGGAGGGGGGAGGCTCGCTTGCACATGGAGGCGAGGTATACCATACTGAGCGAGGAAGAGATACCGCTAGTATGAAGAAGCGAGTATGCGATACCGCTTGTTTTGAGGTTATGAAAGCATTAAAATAACTGATGATGACTGACTCAAGAAAAAGAGGAAATGTCATGACATTTATTTATGAAGCCATACATTCATATAATGTGTTTTATTATGAATTATGGTACAGGGACAACCAATGGGCGTTATAAATGCAGGAAATACAGGAAGTGCTTGTGTTTAGGATTGTGCATTTATGCCTTACTTTCATATTATGTTGAATATGAATTGTTTTATGCTCATGTGTTGGGGGTTGTCTTTGTAGGTGCTTTTGTGGACGAGAACCAGGGTTGGGGTTGATATGCTGAGCTGTAAGGAGTGCTACAAGATTAGCATGTTAGCGAAATTTTTTTGTATAGCTTCTACTGAGTAGAGTAAGACTATAATGTTGTACCTTAGTAGGAATTGTGTTATTCCTTTTGAAACATTTTGGTACTGTAATCTCTAAAGCTCAGGTTAATCAACACAATACGTTACTCTGATATATTCACATGAATGTTTAGTTCTCTAAATTGCACCTTAGTAACTTGATGTGATAACGGGGTCTCACACTGTTATTTATGATCACATCAGGAAGGCTCAGGGGACCGACGCAGAGGTTCAGAGATGGATGTTAGTGGTTCATTCAGGCCAGCCATCGAGTTTCAAAGTGGCTAAGGACGGTTCTCTGAGACTTGGCAACAGATGGGTGGTTCCAAATACACCCGAGTTGCGATGGGGTATATTACAGCGAGCTCATTGCAGCAGGATGAGTGTCCACCCGGGCGGGAAGAAGATGTATAAGGATCTACGCAGCCAGTTCTGGTGGAGGCGTATGAAACAAGATCTCACCTCATTCGTCAAACCATGTTTGATCTGTCAGCAAGTGAAGGCTGAGAGGCAGAGGCCTGGAGGTGAACTAAGGAGTTTGGAGATACCCGAGTGGAAGTGGCAGCACGTGTCTATGGATTTCGTGACCCACTTACCGAGGACTGTTTCGGGTTTTGATGCTATATGGGTAGTCGTCGATAGATTGACTAAGAGTGCTCATTTCATTCCCTACTGTATGACCTTCACATACTTGAGGATGGCGCAGTTATATGTCAGAGATGTGGTGAGACTGCATGGGATCCCTGTTTCGATTGTGTCCGATCGAGATCCGCGGTTTACATCTCACTTTTGGGAGGGTCTTCAGTCAGCTCTTGGTACAGAGTTGAGGTTGAGCAAAGCCTATCATCCTTAGACGGACGGACAGACCGAGCGTACGATACAGACGCTCGAAGATATGTTGAGGGCTTGTGTGCTGGAGTTCGATACTTCTTGGCAGGACTCAGTAGCCTTGGTGGAATTTTCTTACAATAACAGTTACCAGGCTAGCATACAGATGGCTCCATTTGAAGCCCTATATGGCAGACGTTGCAGGTCGCCTTTGTGTTGGGATGATGTAGACCGTAAATCGGTCGGAGGGCCAGAGTTGGTCCAGGATATGGAAGAAAAGGTAAAGGTTATCAGGAGAAAGATGAAGGCAGCTCAGAAAAGACAGGCAGCGTATGCCAATCAGCGGCGTAGGCCGTTGGAGTTTCAGTTGGGCGATAGAGTCTTTATGAAGATCTCACCTTTCAGAGATGTAGTACGGTTTGGTATGCGGGGGAAGTTGTCCCCGAGATATGTGGGGCCGTATGAGATCTTAGAGCGTGTGGGTACTCTGGCGTACCGTTTGGCTTTACCGCCCTCTCTGTCTGGCATTCACGATGTATTTCATGTGTATGTTACGGAAGTACGAGCCAGATCCTTCTCATGTGTTGCAGCCTTCTGAGGTTCAGATTGAGTCCGATGTTTCCTATGTGGAGCGACCTATCAGGATTTTGGATAGGGCGGATCGCAGACTGAGAAACAAAGTTATTCCTATGGTCAAAGTTTAGTGGGATCGTAGGGGTGTCGAGGAGGCCACGTGGGAGACAGAGAGACACATGGTGCAGCACTATCCAGAACTATTTTCTGGTATGTGATTTATGTTTTAATTATATTGGGTAAGTGCATGCTGATTTCGAGGACGGAATCTTATAAGTAGGGGAGTATTGTGATATCTCCGAAATGATTAGGTGTTATTTAAACATTAATCATTGTTGTGAAAATTATGGTATTAATTCCTTGTGTTGAATTAATAATATTGGGAAAATGCGTGTGAGGGTGCATGTGTTATATGTTGGGATTTTGGGGTTGTGGCATAATTATTGGGGTGTGTGTTATTTGTTTTGGTAAAGCATGTTTAAATGGGAGTTGAAGTATTTTATTGAGAAAATACTATAAATATCATGTGAGGATATTTTAATACAACGTGCTAAATACCGGGACCAAAACATAACACATCACATAACCCACCACCCAACCACCCCCCTTGACCCATACCCTGCTGCCAGCTGCTCACCCATACCCCTTGTCCCATCTCCCACCCAACCTTTCCATTGCTGAAACTCCTCCATTCCTCTCCCATTTTTCGTCCAACATCTGATAAGTAAGAAAAGGAGGAGATCCACCATTTTTATTGCTTGGAAAGCTTGCAAAAATCGGAGCAAAAAGTGGTGAGAAACCATCTTCTGGTTTTGAATTTAAGTTGTTTAAGTTCATGCTTTTTGTTGGTGTAAAAATGGCATGTTAGATTTGGTTTCTTAAAACCTTCGATTTAAATGCTTATATAGTGTTGTTGTGAAACTTCCAGTATTTTTCCTTGAGCATATTACATGTTTTATGTGGAAGATTTAAGCATGTAAAGTATAGTGTTCGAAAATCTGGGTAATGTGTGTGCCCTGTTTTTTTGGAAAATATGGGATTGGAGTGAAATTGTGAAGGTGATATCATGCATGTTAGCTAGGTTTTTGGTAAACCCTTGGGTTGAGTACATACATGGTAGGTTTGTGAAGCCCTTGGCATTTTTATTCGAGCAAAATTCATGACTTATGTAGTAGATTTCATTGCTTGAAAGTGGGTACTCGAAAATCTGGGCAGGAAGACAATGCTCTGTTTTTCAGAAAAGTTGATTGAGTACTGATGTTAATGGGCAATTTTAATGCATACGAGTTTGTGTTTGGGATATATATTTTATATGAATACACTCAAGGTAGTGTATTGTAACTTCTAGCATGTTGAGTTTGGCATGTGGTATGTCTTACATGTTAGATTAAGAGGCATAAATATCGGTGTTAGAGAATTCTGGAAAATCTGGGCTGAAACACAGCGACCGATCGATCGGTGAAGAACACCAATCGATCGGCAAAAGCCGTAGCATTTTTGCATAATTCAAACAGTTCACCGATCGATCGGTGATGAGGGCCGATCGATCGGTAGTGTTCTTTTTTTAAAAAAAATGTGGAATTTGTTTAAATTTGATATTGGATTGTAATGAGACATCTAATATTGTGTTGTACACTGGTGTAGAGCCTTCACAGACAGCTACACAGCGCAGGGGATAGAGTCCCACAACACACTACATTTTGGAAAGGTACGTAAGCGACGTACGGGCATCCCAACGGTAACATGTATTTTATGTTTGTCTATTTGACACATGGTGAATGCAATGTGATGTATTAAGAGTATGATACATGTTATTATGCATTGTTGTTGCATATTATGCATTGTTGTTGCATATTTTGATGTGGAATAAAGAGGTGTATTCCACGAGTCAAGGGTGATCACAGTGAAGGTTTTAATGCTTACGCTTGACCGCTAAAAATGTGGAGCGGGAGGGGGGAGGCTCGCTTGCACATGGAGGCGGGGTATACCATACTAAGCGAGGATGAGATACCGCTAGTATGAAGAAGCGAGGATGAGATACCGCTTGTTTTGAGATTGTAAAGCGAAGAAGCATTAAAATAACTGATGATGACTGACTCAAGAAAAAGAGATGATATGTCATGACATTTATCTGTGAAGCCATATATTCATATAGTGTTTTGATTATGAATTGTGGTACAGGGACAACCAATAGGCGTTGTAAATGCGATGGAAATACAGGAAGTGTTTTGTATTATGATTATGCATTTACGCCTTACATTCATATTATGTTGAATATCAATTATGTTATGCTCATGTGTTGGGGGTTGTCTTTGTAGGTGCTTTTGATGATGAGAACCAGGGTCGGGGTTGAAAGCTGAGCTGTAAGGAGTGCTACAGGATTAGCATGTTAGAGAAATTTTGTGTAGCTTCTACATGTGGTAGAGTAAGACTATAGTGTCGTACCTTTTGTAGGAATTTGTGAAATTCCATTTTGAAACTATTGGTACTGTAATCTCTTAAGCTCAGGTTAATCAACACGACATATTACTCTGATTCATTCATATGTATGTTTAGTTCTCTTAATCGCACCTATTAGTATGTTTGAGATAACGGGGTCTCACAATATGGGCATCTTACCCCGTGGCATCTGACCACATAATAACATCGTATCACATCATTATATAAACATCGTATAAACATCATCATTTCATCGTAAATATTCATGCGATAAATGCATAGTCATAGTGTAGGGATGCGTTTTACCGTCCGATGCCCGTACGTCTCTTACGTACCTTTTCAAAAGGAGGAGGAGTCAATAGACTTTATCTCCTTGACTGTGCTGGTATCTGGGATGATTCTACAAGACCACATAATACCATATTAGATGCCTCAATATCATCTCATACCATAAACTTAACAAAATAAATCATCATTTTATTTTTCAACATTCTGCCTCTCATGATCGATCGGCCCCAAGGTCTCGATGGATTGAGAAGACATGCTTAAACAGTGCTCAACACTCTGCCTTGATCGATCGATCGAAATATTTTACCGATCGATCGAGGAGCTTCACCAATCAATCGGAAAATCCTTCGATCGATCGACGCCTGAATTTCAAACCATGCTTAAAAGCTTCTGCCTCGCTCGATCGATCGGTACAAGAATCTCGATCGATCGAGCACTCTGAAAATCGGGATTTTTCCAGATTTTCGAGGACCTCATTTCAAATCATCAAATCTACTTCATAACACATCATACTTGCTCAAACAAACATGCTAGGAACTTCATAAAACTTCCATGTAGGTACTTAAATCAAAGGTTTAACAAAACCTAAGCTAACATGCATCATAACATCATCAAAATCTTCAAACTCATCCAACTTATACGGAAAACAGAGCATGCTCATCTTTGCCCAGATTTTCGAGCACATAGTTTCATAACCAGAAATCTATCACATAAAACATGTAACATGCTCGAACTAACATACTAGTAGCTACATAATATTACCATGCAAGCACCCATACCAAGGTTTCACCCAAACCCATACTTAGCATGCGTAAAATCATCACAGCAAAACCAAACTTAACCCAAAAATTTACCCAAGCAAGATATGGTTCCTCACCCTCTTTTGCTCCTATATTTGGCAAGGTTCCAAGCCTTGAAATGGCTGATCTCCTCCTCCTTCTTGGCTACTGAATGATGGACGAAAATTTGGGAAGAAAGGCCGGGGAGAAGGAGTGATGGGTTGAATGATTGGGAGGGCAAGTGGAGGTATGGGCAGCAGCAGCTTGCTGGAATGGGTATGGGTTGAGGGGGGTGGTGTGGGTAGGGTGATCATGTGGTGTTTAATTGTGTCACGGTATTTAGTACGATGTATTAAAATTTCCTCACTCGATATTTTATACTTCATTTAATTAATACATCCTTTAAAACACCAAACATGCCCCCTAAATCATAACATCATATCATAATTATAATCCCCCAATTGAAATACACCACAACCCTTAAACATATCATAAATCATCATCATAGCACATAATCCTATAACATTTCGGGGTATTACATTACTCCCCTACTTATAAGATTTCATCCTCGAAATCCACATGCATCACCATATCGAAACTAAACATAAAAACATACCATAGAATAGTTCCGGATAGTGCTGCACCATGCCGTTCCGTCTCCCACGTAGCCTCCTCGACACCCCGACGATCCCACTGAACTTTGACCATCGGTATAACTTTGCTTCGTAATCTGCGATCCTCTCGATCCAGAATCTTGATTGGTCGTTCCACGTAGGACACATCCGAGTCTAACTGAACTTCAGTAGGCTGTAAGACATGAGACGGGTCTGGCTCATACTTCCGTAACATAGAGACATGGAAAACATCGTGTATGCCAGATAAAGATGACGGTAGAGCCAGACGGTAGGCCAAAGTACCGATACGCTGCAAAACTTCATATGGCCCAACATACCTCGGAGATACTTTTCCCCGCATACCAAACCGAACCACACCCCTGAAGGGAAAGATCTTTAAGAAGACCCTGTCTCCTAACTGGAATTCCAGCGGTCGTCGCCGCTTATTGGCATAGGATGCTTGCCTATCCTGGGCCGCCTTCATCTTTTGGCGAATCATCTTAATATTTTCTTTCATGTCCTTGATCATATCCAGTCCTCCGACCTCTCTGCGAGCCAAGTCCTCCCAATACAGCGGTGACCTACATCGTCGTCCATATAGAGCCTCAAAAGGAGCCATTTGAATGCTCGCCTGATAACTGTTATTATAGGAGAACTCCACCAGTGCCAGTGAATCCTGCCACGGAGTCTCAAACTCCAAAATACATGCCCTCAACATGTCCTCGAGCGTCTGAATGGTAAGCTCTATCTGACCGTCTGTCTGAGGGTGATAGGCCGTACTCAGTCTCACCTCTGTACCCAAAGCTGTCTGGAGACCCTCCCAGAAATGTGAAGTGAACCTCGGGTCTCGGTCAGACACTATCGAGACTGGAATACCATGCAACCTTACCACATCCCGTATATACATCTGGGCCATCTTCAAGTATGTGAATGATATATTGTAAGGGATGAAATGAGCCGTCTTCGTCAGCCTATCTACGATCACCCAGATCGCATCAAATCCTGAGGCCGTCCTTGGCAAGTGGGTCACAAAGTCCATAGAGATATGCTCCCACTTCCATTCGGGTACTTCTAAGCTCTTCAGCTCGCCACCAGGCCTCCGCCTCTCTGCCTTTACCTGCTGGCAGATCAAACATCTTTTAACAAAAGTGATCACATCGCGCTTCATGCGTCTCCACCAGAATTGACCGCATAGGTCTTTGTACATCTTCCTTCCTCCTGGGTGGATACTGAACCGACTACTGTGAGTTCGCTCCAATATTCCTCTACGCAACTCTGGTGTATCTGGGACTACCCATCGGTTGCCCAGTCTCAAGGAATCATCCTCAGCCACTCTGAACTTGGATGGCTGACCTTTAAGTACCAATGACGTCCATCTCTGAACCTCATCATCCGACCTCTGGGCCTTCCTGATTGCCTCAAATATATCTGGCTCTGCCAATAAGGTCGACACTCGCACAGGCGACGTGTCTACATCAAAATCATAGCCCAGATGGCAATAAGAAGTCATCATAGCTGATAGACTCATGGCATCCTCAGCAGTACTCTTCACCTTCCGACTTAAGGAGTCTGCTATCAAGTTCGCTTTACCCGGATGGTACTCAATCTCACAATCATAATCCTTAATGAAATCCATCCACCTTCTTTGCCGCATATTCAACTCTGCCTGAGTGAATAAGAACTTCAGGCTCTTATGGTCCGTAAAGATGGTAAATGAAGTACCATAAAGATAATGCCGCCAAATCTTCAAGGCGAAGATAATAGCGGGCAGCTCCAAGTCATGAACTGGGTATCTGGTCTCATGAGGCTTCAACTGCCTCGAAGCATAAGCCACCACGTGCTTATCTTGCATCAACACACAGCCCAAACCTTGCAGTGATGCATCCGTATACAAGGCAAATCTCTTATTCTCAGACGGAATCACCAACACAGGCGCTGTAGTCAAGCGACGCTTTAGTTCTTGGAAACTTTCCTCACATGCCTCAGACCAATAGAAGGAAACTCCTTTCTGAGTCAGCTGAGTTATGGGTTTGGCGATCTTTGAAAAACCCTCGACGAAACGTCGGTAATATCCTGTCAAACTGAGAAAACTCCGTATCTTCGGTACAGAAGTGGGTGTAGCCCACTCCATCACAGCCTCAATCTTCCTGGGATCCACAGATATCCCACTGCTAGATATAACATGTCCTAACAATACCACACTGTCCAACCAGAACTCGCACTTGCTAAGCTTTGCATATAATTGATGATCCCTAAGGATCTGGAGTACTGTCCTCAAGTGCCTTACATGTTCTTCTTCAGTCCAAGAGTAAATAAGTATATCGTCAATGAAAACGATGACGAATTCATCCAAATATGGTTGGAACACTCTGTTCATCAGACTCATAAAAACGGCTGGGGCATTCGTCACCCCAAAAGGCATGACTAGGAATTCATAGTGCCCATATCTAGTCCTGAAAGCCGTCTTCTGAACATCATCTTCCCTTACTCGAATCTGATGGTACCCCGACCTCAGATCGATCTTACTGTAGAGCCTCGTGCCCTGCAACTGATCAAACAAGTCATCGATCCTCTGAAGTGGATACTTGTTCTTCACTGTGGCCTTATTCAGTTGCCTATAGTCAATGCATAGACGGATCGATACATCCTTCTTTTTAACAAACAAAACAGGCGCACCCCAGGGCGATACGCTAGGGCGTATGTAGCCCTTATCAAGGAGCTCTTGCAACTGAGTCTTTAACTCCCTTAGCTCTGCCTGTGCCATCCTATACGGGGCACGAGAAATTGCAGACGTCCCCGGTAGTAACTCAATCCCAAACTCGACCTCTCTCGTCGGTGGGAATCCGGGAATCTCTTCTGGAAAAACATCAGGAAACTCCGCCACTATGGGCACATTCTCAACCTTTAATTCCTTTCTCTTTTCCGCATTATCCACAGCATAGATAAGATATCTGGTATGGCCTCGTTCCAATAACTGTGCCATCTTGACAGCAGATATCAACGGAATCTTTGGACGAGAACCATCCCCATAGAATGTCCACTGGACTCCCAAATCAGATCTGAACCGAACAGTCCTCTGTCTACAGTCCACAACTGCCTGATACTTGTTCAGCACATCGATGCCCACAATGCAATCGAAGTCTGACGTTCCCAGCACAATCAAATCCGACCTTAACTCGTTATCCTCAAAATAAATGAGGCCATCAAAAACAATCTGATCTGTAGTCAAACTTCTTCCAGCGGGGGTCGAGACCATAAGAGGCATGGGGGACGGAGAAGTGCATATGTGGTGCATTTCCACAAAACTCGTTGACACAAAAGAGTGTGACGCACCTGTGTCTAGCAATATAAAAGCAGGGAGCGTAAATAAAAGGCACGTACCCGCTATAACCTCCTCCGGAGCCGCTGTAGCCTGCTCCCTCGTCAAAGCGTAAACCTGCCCCTGAGGTGGTCCCATGGGATGACCTCCATACTGCCTCGGTGCAAAAGGTGGTCTGTGCTGTGGTGCTCTGTCCGCAGGCCTCCCCGCAGAGTTCTGCTGTCTTCCCCTGTTGGGACACTGCCGACAAAGTGGCCTCTGTCGCCACAAACATAGCATCCTATGCAGTCTTTTGCTAAACGGGGTTGCCCACAAAGAGTGCACTGAACCCTTCCAGATCTGTCTCCCTGAGGCTGTCCTCTTCCCGTAGGGGCGTCATTCCTACGATTCCCCTTCCAACGATTCTCGGGCCTCTTGCCACTGAATCTCGACGCTGAAGTGTTCCCCCTAGGCTTAAACTGATCACCCCTGGGCTTCAAATTGTCAGAAGTAGATTTCTGAGGGGGTACTGGAGGTGGCACGGCATCAGAGTATGCTCCACTCCTAGTTCGGCTAGCTCAGCCCGTGAAAGCGCATCGTCAAAACAGGCAGGGCCATAAGTGACGACCCTGTCATATAGCTCAGGCCTCAAGCCTTTCATAAAATTCCTCATCTTAGCCTGGGTGTTCGCAGCAATGCGGGGCACATAACGGAGTAAAGAATAGTAATGTGGAGCATTGTCTGATACAGGCATGGTACCTTGCCTTAAGCTGGTAAACTCATCCTCTTTAGCCTGTCTCGCAGCAGCTGAGAAATAGCGGGTCAGAAACCGAGTCCTGAATAGTTTCCAATTGATCTCCTGACCCTGAGCCTCTTGCTCAATCACTGTGGTCTTCAACCACATCAGTGCCTTCTTAGCCAGCTGAAATTCTGCTAATCTGATCCATGCCTTCTTTGCGCAAGGCGCTGCCACAAATATCTGCTCTATCCTCTCTAGCCACTCCTCGGCCACTTCCCCGGTTTCCGTTCCTTCGAACATCGGGGGTCGGTACGTCAAAAATTGAGACAAGCTCAACTCCCCGGGTAATAATTGCTGTTCAGAGGGCTCTTCGCCTAAGGCTGGCGGTGGTAGTGGATTCGTACGCCCAGCACTTGCATTTACACTAACAGCGTCACCCACTTCTACATTTGCTGCCATGCTGCAACACAAGGGTTAAGAACAATACCAAAAGCAGTTCATAAAGTACATCGTTAGATAATTAAACATGTTAGCATAACATTTTCTACTTCATATGCAACATACATATAAAACATGTTTAAAAGTAAGCACTTAGCTAACTTATTGCTAAGGCTACCCTTCACTCAATCCCGGGTTATCTAACCACTGCTCTGATACCACTAATGTGGGGTCTTCTCACCTTAACAGTGTTATAGTGACATAAGAAGGACTAATCATGCATTTGATAACATCTTAAGGTTCCGGTTGTTACATGAGCTAACAGGATTACAGGACAAAATACAAAACTTCAAAATAATTCATTACATTCCCAAAAGAATGTCAAAATTTAGATTTACACTACTCCTAGAGTAGATACTAGTCATGACTTGAATCCTATACATTCATGTGTTCCTCGTAGCTCACTGCCACAACCCGACCCTTAGTCCTTTAGTCCAAAAGTGTACCTACAGGGACAACACATCATGAGCATATACAATCTTACTTAACATCATTAAAAACATCATAGTAAATGCATGAAATCTTGGTTAAGTAAATATGCTGGTTATTCATTAACTTCTTTTTGTTGTCCCTGATTCATATTCATGCATATGGGTATCTTACCCCGTGGCATCTTACCACATCATAAACATCATATGGCCTCTTACCATATGGGCATCTTACCCCGTGGCATCTTACCACATAATAACATCGTATGGCCTCTTACCATATGGGCATCTTACCCCGTGGCATCTTACCACTAATAACATCGTATGGCCTCTTACCATATGGGCATCTTACCCCGGGGCATCTGACCACATAATAACATCGTATCACATCATTATATAAACATCGTATAAACATCATCATTTCATCGTAAATATTCATGCGATAAATGCATAGTCATAGTGTAGGGATGTGTTTTACCGTCCGATGCCCGTACGTCTCTTACGTACCTTTTCAAAAGGAGGAGGAGTCAATAGACTTTATCTCCTTGACTGTGCTGGTACCTGGGATGGTTCTACAAGACCACATAATACCATATTAGATGCCTCAATATCATCTCATACCATAAACTTAACAAAATAAATCATCATTTTATATTTCAGCATTCTGCCTCTCTCGATCAATCGGCCCCAAGGTCTCGATCGATCGAGAAGACATGCTTAAACAATGCTCAACACTATTTTACCGATCGATCGAGGAGCTTCACCGATCGATCGAAAAATCCTTCGATTGATCGACGCCTGAATTTCAAACCATGCTTAAAAGCTTCTGCCTCGCTCGATCGATCGGTACAAGAATCTCGATCGATCGAGCATTCTGAAAATCGGGATTTTTCCAGATTTTCGAGGACCTCATTTCATATCATCAAATCTACTTCATAACACATCGTACTTGCTCATACAAACATGCTAGGAACTTCATAAAACTTCCATGTAGGTACTTAAATCAAAGGTTTAACAAAACCTAAGCTAACATGCATCATAACATCATCAAAATCTTCAACCTCATCCAACTTATACGGAAAACAGAGCATGCTCATCCTTGCCCAGATTTTCGAGCACATAGTTTCATAACCAGAAATCTATCACATAAAACATGTAACATGCTCGAACTAACATGCTAGTAGCTACATAATATTACCATGCAAGCACCCATACCAAGGTTTCACCCAAACCCATACTTAGCATGCGTAAAATCATCACAACAAAACCAAACTTAACCCAAAAATTTACCCAAGCAAGATATGGTTCCTCACCCTCTTTTGCTCCAATATTTGGCAAGGTTCCAAGCCTTGAAATGGCTGATCTCCTCCTCCTTCTTGGCTACTGAATGATGGACGAAAATTTGGGAAGAAAGGCTGGGGAGAAGGAGTGATGGGTTGAATGATTGGGAGGGCAAGTGGAGGTATGGCAGCAGCAGCTTGCTGGAATGGGTATGGGTTGAGGGGGGGGGGGGTGTGGGTAGGGTGGTCATGTGGTATTTAATTGTGTCCCGATATTTAGTACGATGTATTAAAATATCCTCACTCGATATTTTATACTTCATTTAATTAATACATCATTTAAAACACCCAACATGCCCCCTAAATCATAACATCATATCATAATTATAATCCCCAATTGAAATACACCACAACCCTTAAACATATCATAAATCATCATCATAGCACATAATCATATAACATTTCGGGGTATTACAATATCAATTATTCAGTCGTAAAAACTATCAGAAAAATATATGAAAGCTAAAAGGATCTCATGTAGATACAAATTCTAAAGATTTATGAGTTTGAACATCAATTAGTTGGGCTTCTCTGATTTTAGAAATCAATGCCGGCTCAACTTGAAATACTGGGACGATGATGGAAATTCTGGTATGAGTGAAAAGCTCAGTCAGAAGTATAGATATAAGCATGAACTTTGTGCTACGATCATAAGCTAGAATAGACTCGTAGACTTTACGACTGAGGACAACCGTCGACATTCTTTCGTCTAGGATGATATTGGGCTTCACCATCGCGATCCTTCAAAAGATTCATCAACCCGCGTTGCCTCGTATTCAGATCGGATTGAAAGAATAGATATTTAAGTTCTTGTGGTCTGAATAAAACAAAATTTTCCCCCGTATAATTAATGACGTCAAATTTTTAAAACAAACATTTGTTACCAGTTCCAAACTATATACAGGGTCTCAAGAAAACAAATTTCATACTCATCTGACCAAATACATTTTCAACTTTTCTGTGTCAGTTGAGTAATAGGTTTAGCCATTTTTCAAAAACAAAACTCTTCAATAAATCGGCATTTGGAATACTGCTAAACCATAAAACATCGGACCTCATGAACATTGGTAGGTCTTAGCCAGTTTAACACTACTCTGAATCAACATAAATGATACGTCGAGAAATGACGTGGCCCAAGAGTCTCGCTTCGATCATCCAAAATTTTGTTTAGATAGCTTGGCATACAAAATTATTTCCTGAAAGGAAACTGAGATATCGATTACAGATCTGTTCTATTTTATGTGGTGTCAGAATGAATGACAAAAACAGATTCGGTGGTAAATTCAAAATATTTTCATAATCTTCACTATCGATAAGAAAGATAACCATCCCTTGCAATCCACATTCAGGTTGGATGAATTGATCAACATTATCTCACACGCGGAATCTAAGATATCTGTTTCAGATATTCAGCACAGTCTGTTTTCATCGCGAAAGACCAAGAGAAGACGAATAGGAGTAATTACCATTCGATTAGAACTTGTCATAAGATTCGACTCATCAAGTTCGAGAAAATATCTAGATTAGAAAACTCGTATGACATAATCATATGTCGAGTACACAAGATAGATATATAAGCAGCTCGTGGCTTTAGATTGAAAGCTGATATGATTCAAAATGCAGATCTTTTAGTAGATGTACAAAATCGTCCTAAGATAATGAATCAGGTAAATCCTTAACATAAGACAATCATTTCAGTTGTCTAAATTCAATACCGAGTCAAAGTCTTATATCGGTATGCTTACAAATTTCATTGGAAGTATCTTCGAAAGTTTTACCAGTTTTAAAATTTTCTCAAAACTTTACCACCAGTGCACGGAGTCTAAACTAAGTTAATACTCCAGTCCATGCAAATTATATTTAGACCCAAATTATCACTTCAGTTAACCTGAGATTCCTAATAGTTCCGAGCACAAGTTCGTGTTCAACACTACTGTCGTGCGATCTCCAGGTCTAGGTTTGCACCAATTCTACATTTTCAGAAAATTCAACTTTGCTTGAAATAGATTTTATGGTACATTTACGCAAAGTTTGTATATAATCATTTCATTAATGGTTTTCAAATCTATTGAACCATTTTTAGCATTTATTTAATAATTTTATCGCATCGTTCAATTCATGTTCCAGATGTACACATATGTACATTCTCTTATTATGTATGCTGAAGAGTTACAACATTTGTGTTTCATCTATGTCACATAACAACTTAAGAGTTCAATCCTTTATTACTTCATCTCAGTCAAATTATAAAGTATCCCAATACAGATGGAATTTCAACTTAGACATCATATCCTAAAATTCCATCTACTCATATAAATCAATAAACATCGAACTACTTATTGAAAAATAATGTTATGTAGGTTCGATCATACTTCAAAATAGCCATCTCAACATTAAATTTCATTTCACAATTTTGTGATACATGGGAATTCATCCTAAGGATAAAGCTTCCCAAAAGTTCTCGATCTATATCTCATATTTTTGTATTTTCTCAACATCTCCTAATGTTTTATACAACTCAACTTGGTTACACCATCAAATCTATATTTCATTTAACATATTCATCAATTCATTCTTTTTACTTTTTGAAAAACTGTCGTATCTTTAACTCATTTATTCTAGCCATATATCATGCTTTTCCAGCATTGCGCCGAAATCAAAATGGCTCTATGTCCTGGAGATATCTCAATCCCATTCAAGGACTATCATTTCAATTATCTCATAATTTAATCGATAATGTTATTCTCAACAGGAGCAATTTCATTGCTCAAAGACATCTTACTTATCAAAATTTCACAAAAGAGTTTGAATGTCTCATTTGATATGCATATTCTCCATTTATTCAATCCAATGCAATATTCATTCAATAATAACAGGTTTTGTAGGTATTCGAGTGTAAACTATTTCCCTACTAAGGTTTATCAAACATAAACAGTAATGTATCGATATCGTGGTCAATATCAATATGACACAACAAATATAAATCACATATCGACATCAACTATTTCACTCCAAATCATGTAAGAGCAAATAGATCAAATAAGTTTCAAACACATACGCACATGTTCATTCGTGCCTATTCAAAGTGTACACAAGACTCAAAACTAGAGCACTCCCAGTTTATGTTGTGATACCATATGTGAGGACCCGTTCCTTATCAAGTGTTTAATTATCACACAATGATTATTTATTTGTAAACAGCGGAAGATATTTTTTTTTAAAAGTCCTGCCAACAAGTGGCTCTAAAAATTTTGGCATGACCTCCATGCACGAGTGACATAGCAGAAAAATGGAAAGCACAAAATAATATCCCAGTGCAGTACATAATACCATAGCATGCATCATAGACAATCCGTACTCAAAAATATTTACATTATACCATAGCATGCACAATAAGTCTCCAACACACAATTTATACTCAAAATATTTACATGATACCATTAGCAGTAAAGAACACAACAAATATTCACCAATAATCAAGACTGGAGGAAAATAAACTCAACTGACATAGTTTTACTATCCATGACACACCCTGGTATGCTTAACTATCTTATGACTGGGAAAAGACAAAAGAAAACAACCTCAGGTAAGACTTCCAGCGAGCATTCCCTCTTTGGGATCCTGGTCTCCTGTAATACCTATCATTGCCCACACACAAAGACAACAACAGCCCCCCTACGGGGTGAACCAAGCCCAATATGAAACTATCAAGTAATTACAACATGTATCTATAAAATCTGATAGATGATGCAATGCAATGCAAATGCAATGTAATGCAATGCATGTCAGGTACAACGAATCGAATCTCAAGATACCAAACTATCGGAATCCAAGGAAAGGTAACAACAATCAATATCAAGCTCGAGCGGAGGGTAACAACACACACACTTTGCGCTAGTTGAATCATCATGTGTTGTGCTCATTATCCCCTGCCCGTCATCCCCGACACTTAGAGTAAATCAACTTAGTTCACAAATAAATGGATAGATCAATATGATATGCCCATGAATCATCTACGCATAATATGACATATGCAACTCAATGTGTCATGCAATCTCATGTGTATGTCATATATCGATGTATATTTATCAAAATGATGTGTGTTAACAAAACATTTATTTTCATACATCGATATATCAACTATGAATGCTAATAATTCAAGTAAAATCACATAGCAAGTAATTTCACGTAAGTCACGTAAGTTCAGCAAATCATGTATCAAATAATACAGATATCTTTCGTATGTTACCGATCACAACATACCTATTTCTTTCGTTTCTAAAGGATGCATATCGTCCTTGTTGCTCTTGGAGCTCCGATGCCATATGCTAATCTATAAAATCCATACAATAACATCATGTATATTCATCTTTTATGTATTGCTAGTAATCCTTGCGATCTTTAGTCAATTTGATAGTATGGTGTGGTGATACACTTTATAGAATTCCAATCACCCAATTCAATAAAATATTTGGCCTCAACATTTAGTTGTTATTCTAGTTTCTCAAGTTTATGCAAACCTTTCATGATTCCTACAGTTACATCTACAGCGCCCATACATATCCAGTTCTAGTGTAAATCCTAATAGCTAACCATTTTATGTTCATGTATTTATCCATAATAAGAATTTTATTATATCCCCCACATAATGACTAAATCGAACCATTAAGCAGGATCTTTGCACCAATATCTCAGCAGTTTTCCAAACATGCAGTGAGATTTATAAACTCAATCAACAATGATATTGCAATTTTATACAATCCTATCCTATATGATTAATCCAGTAAAAACATGATTTAAGTGAATCAAAAAGCTATAATAGCATGGAATTTTAGAACTTGTACCCTAAAACCATGAATCAATCGCATTCCCCAATTCAGCAGGCAATCGATTAAAACGAGACAATTTGGAAAATCTGTAAAATTCTCCAACACAATATTAACCTAGCTAACACATGGTTTAAATGAGGTGAAAATCGATCAAGAATAGAATTGGAACAGTTTCACATTTACATGCACAATACGATTGATCCAGCAGCAACAAAATCAACGATAATCCAACATGCAATGCAAGACTTCCACTATACTAAATCTCCAATATATTTCCAACACTTTATTCTGTCCAAATAACTTCAATTGCATCAAAATAATGAGATATTAATGATAGATTTTCGAACTCACATTGCTGTCTGTTCCTGAACAGTAACCGCGACCTTGCATGCGCGATTACGGCGACTCAGGGCGGCGACCGGAGGGGAAACATCGGTCATGGTGAGGGGAAGGTTTCACACAAGCATAATTGAAGAAATTTAAGATCAAACGTAGAAATTAAACGGAAAAGTCGAAGAACCCTAGAAATCGAGAACTCACTATTCTTGGGTGAAATCCGACGAATCTCGAATCTTTCACCATCGATTATTGGTGTGGAAAGTTGCGCCATTGAGTGAGGAAGGTGGTGGTGGGTTGAGCTTGGTGAATGGCGGCCGGACGGCGGCGAACGCACAGCTTTAGTGGGAAGACGTCGGACGCGAGCGGGAGAGAAAAAGGGTGAGGCAGAGTGATCGGGCATGAGTGCGTGTATTTGCACGTTTTAGTGCATGAAAAAGAGGTGAATATGCACTTTAATATGTATTGTTTCCAGTCCAGTTATGTACATCGGAGTGTCGCCGGCGTGCTGATATAAAATTGTACAGTCGATACTTGTGACTTATACCCACTATTATAACACAGAATTAAATTCTTCATTTTAGTAATTAATTTCTAAAATATTAACAGAGTTTAATTTACCATTTTAAAAATATGTCATATTCCGATTAAATTGTCAGTTGACATTCATCTTGTCAATTTCACATTTAATTAGTTAATTTCCAAACTAATTATTAATAATTTCCCAAATTAAAATTAATTAATAGTAATCAAATATCGAGGCCTTACATAAATTATCAATGTATGATAATTAAACATTTGATTAGGAACGAGTCCTCACAATGCTCATTGTGAATGGTATTGGATTAATCGATTAAAGCATGATTATCTTCTAATTTTTCCATGAAGATTTGGGAGAAGCGTCCTACGTGCTTGGCGTAAGGATCTATAGGGATAGATCTAAAGGATGCTTGAGATCTCTCAATCTACGTACATAAATGTGGGGTCTTCCCACCTTGACAGTGATTAATAACATATAAATTGAACTAAACATGCATTTTATAAGGTTTTAGGGTTCCGATTGTTACGTGAGCTGATAGGATTACAGGCCAAAATAAAAACTTCGTAACTTAATTGATACATTCCTAAACAAGAATGCTAACGTTTTAGATTTATAATACTCCTAGAGTAGGTACTAAACATAAATAGAATCCTATGCATCTTGTATCCTTGTAGCTCACAGCTTCAACCCGACCCTTAGCCCATTCAGTCCAAAAGTGTACCTACAGGGACAACACATCATGAGCATATACAATTTTACTTAACATCATAAAAACATCACAGTAAATGCATGAAATCTTGGTTAAATAAACATGATGGTTATTCGTTAACTTCTTTTTGTTGTCCCTGATTCATATTCATGCATATGGGCATCTAACCCAGTGGCATCTTACCACATCATAAACATCGTATGGCCTCTTACCATATGGGCATCTTACCCCGTGGCATCTTACCACATAATAAACATCGTATGAATATATAAACGTCTTATAAACATCATCATTTCATCATAAATACTCATGCGATAAAAGCATAGACGTAATGTAGGGATGTGTTTTACCGTTCGATGCCCGTACGTTTCTTACGTACTTTTCAGAAGGAGGAGGAGTCAACAGACTTTATCTCCTTGACTGTGCTGGTACCTGGGATGGTTCTACATAACCACAACATACCATATTAGATATCATATCATGAATCATTGTCAAAATAAAACAATTAAAAACTTTTGCCAAGATTCTGCCTCTCTCGATCGATCGGAACCCATGTCTCGATCGATCGAGAAAGCGTAAAAATAGTGCCCAACTTCTGCCTCGACCGATCGATCGAAATCATCTTACCGATCGATCGAGGAGCTTCACCGATCGATCGGAAAATCCTTCGATCGATCGGCACCTGAAATTCAAACCATGCTTAAAAGCTTCTGCCTCGCTCGATCGATCGGGACCAAAATTTCGATCGATCGAGCACTCTGAATCCTGATTTTCGAGCACCTCATTTCCTACCATCATTTCTACTTCATAAAGCGTAAAACATGCTTGAACAAAAATGTTATAAGCTTCATAAAACTACCATGCATGTGTTCAAATCAAATGTTTAACAAACCCAAGCTAACATGCATCATAACATCTTCATAAACTTCAATACTCATCCAATCTTTACAGAAAACAGGGCACTTATCCTAACCCAGATTTTTCGAGCAATTCTTATCATAATACCAAATCTACCACATAAAACGTGTATTATGCTCAAAGAACATGCTAGTAGCTTCATAATAACACCATGTAGGTACTTAGATCGAAGGTTTAACAAAACCTAAGCTAGCATGCTTCGAAGCAACCTAACTTTAACACAACTCAACCCAAAATCTTAAGAAAAACAGAGTAAACATCTTACCCACTTTCTTTCCACAAGAATTACTCAATATTTTCACAACATAAACCCTTCCTTCCTGCAGCTAGGGGGACGTTTTTGTTGCAGAATAAAGGAAAGGGAGAAGAGAATGAGAATGAGTTGATTGCAAGTAATGAGTGGTAGCATGGGTTGGGCAAGTGGGGGTATGGGTTGAACAAGTGGGGGAGGGGTGAGGTGGCCGAGTGATTGTGGGGTGGGGTGGTATGGTTGGGGTGCCATGTGGTGTTTAATTGTTCCCCGGTATTTAGCACGATGCATTAAAATATCCTAACTCGATATTTTTCATCTTTATTTAATTAATACATCCTCTAAAACACTCAACATGCCTCCCTCATCATATCATCATAACATAATCATAGCCCCCAATTAAATGCACGACAACCCTCTTAAACACATCGTAAATCATCATCATAGCACATAATTACATGACATTTCGGGGTATTACATTACTCCCCTACTTATAAGATTTCGTCCTAGAAATCCACATGCATCACCATATCGAAACTAAACAAAAAAACATACCAGAGAATAGTTCCGGATAGTGCTGCACCATATGCCGTTCCGTCTCCCACGTAGCCTCCTCGACACCCCGACGATCCCACTGAACTTTGACCATCGGTATAACTTTGCTTCGTAATCTGCGATCCTCTCGATCCAGAATTCTGATTGGTCATTCTATGTAGGATACATCTGAGTCTAAATATACTTCATTAGGCTGTAAGACATGAGACGGGTCTGGCTCATACTTCCGTAACATAGAGACATGGAAAACATCATGTATGCCAGATAAAGATGGCGGTAGGGCCAAACGATATGCCAATGTACCGATTCGCTGCAAAACTTCATATGGCCAAACATACCTCGGAGATAACTTTCCCCGCATACCAAACCGAACCACACCCCTGAAGGGCGAGATCTTTAAGAAGACCTTGTCTCCTAACTAGAATTCCAGCGGTCGTCGCCGCTTATTGGCATAGGCTGCTTGCCTATCCTGGGCCGCTTTCATCTTCAGGCGTATCAACTTTATCTTACCTTCCATATCCTTGATCATATCCGGTCCTCCGACCGTTTTGCTAGTCAAGTCCTCCCAATACAGCGGTGACCTACATCATCGTCCATACAGAGCTTCAAAAGGAGCCATTTGAATGCTCGCCTGATAACTGTTATTATAGGAGAACTCTACCAGTGCCAGTGAATCCTGCCACGGAGTATCAAACTCCAAAATACATGCCCTCAACATGTCCTCAGAGCGTCTGAATGGTACGCTCTGTCCGACAGTCTGTCTGAGGGTGATAGGCCGTACTCAGTCTCACCTCTGTGCCCAAAGCTATTTGGAGACCCTCCCAAAAATGTGAAGTGAACCTCGGGTCTCTGTCAGACACTATCGAGACTGGAATACCATGCAATCTCACCACATCCCGTATATACATCTGGGCCATCTTTAAGTACGTGAATGACATATTGTAAGGGATGAAATGAGCCGTCTTCGTCATCCTATCTACGATCACCGAGATCGCATCAAATCCTGAGGCCGTCCTTGGCAAGTGGGTCACAAAGTCCATAGAGATATGCTCCCACTTCCATTCGGGTACTTCTAAGCTCTTCAACTCGCCACCAGGCCTCTGCCTCTCTGCCTTTACCTGCTGGCAGATCAAACATCTTTTAACAAAAGTGATCACATCGCGCTTCATGCGTCTCCACCAGAATTGACCGTATAGGTCTTTGTACATCTTCCTCCCTCCTGGGTGGATACTGAACCGACTACTGTGAGCTCGCTCCAATATTCCTCTACGCAATTCTGGTGTATCTAGGACCACCCATCGGTTGCTCAGTCTCAAGGAATCATCCTCAGCCACTCTGAACTTGGATGGCTGACCTTTAAGTACCAATGACGTCCATCTCTGAACCTCATCGTCCGACCTCTGGGCCTTCCTGATTGCCTCAAATATATCTGGCTCCGCCAATAAGGTCGACATTCGCACAGGCGACATGTCTACATCAAAATCATAGCCCAGATGGCAATAAGAAGTCATCATAGCTGATAGACTCATGGCATCCTCAGCAGTACTCTTCACCTTACGACTTAAGGCGTCTGCTATCAAGTTTGCTTTACCAGGATGGTACTCAATCTCACAGTCATAGTCCTTGAGTAAATCCATCCACATTCTTTGCCGCATATTCAACTCTGCCTGAGTGAATAAGAACTTCAGGCTCTTATGGTCCGTATATATAGTGAAAGACGTGCCATACAAGTAATGTCTCCAAATCTTCAAGGCAAATATGATGGCCGCCAGTTCCAAATCATGCACTGGGTACTTAGCCTCATGCGGCTTCAACTGCCTCTATGCATAAGCCACCACATGCTTATCTTTCATCAATACACAACCCAAACCCTACAGTGACGCATCCGTATACAAGGCAAACCTCTTATTCTCAGACGGAATCTCCAACACAGGCGCTGTAGTCAGGCGACGCTTCAGCTCTTGGAAGCTTTACTCACAAGCCTCAGACCAATAGAAGCGGACTCCTTTCTGAGTCAGCTGTGTCAGGGGTTTGGCAATTTTTGAAAAACCTTCGACGAAACGTCGGTAATAACCTGCCAAACCGAGGAAACTCCGTATCTCCGGTACAGAAGTGGGTGCAGCCCACTCCATCACATCTTCAATCTTCCTGGGATCCACAGATATCCCTCTGCTAGATATGACATGGCCTAAGAAGACCACGCTGCTCAACCAGAACTCGCACTTACTAAGCTTTGCGTATAACTGATGATCCCTGAGGATCTGGAGTACTGTCCTCAAGTGCTCCGCATGTTCTTCTTCAGTCCGGGAGTAGATGAGTATATCGTCAATAAAGACTATGACGAACTGATCCAAAAATGGCTGGAACACCCTGTTCATCAGACTCATAAAAACAGCTGGGGCATTCGTCACCCCAAAAGGCATGACTAGGAATTCATAGTGCCCATATCTAGTCCTGAAAGCTGTCTTCTGAACATCATCTTCTCGTACTCGAATCTGATGGTAACCCGACCTCAGATCGATCTTATTGTAGAGCCTCGTACCCTGCAGTTGGTCAAACAAATCATCAATCCTTGGGAGCGGATACTTGTTCTTTACTGTGGCTTTGTTCAGTTGCCTGTAGTCAATGCATAGACGCATCGATCCATGTTTCTTCTTAACAAATAAGACAGGCGCACCCCAGGATGATACGCTAGGCCGTATGTAGCCCTTGTCAAGGAGTTCTTGTAACTGAATCTCTACCTCTCTTAGCTCCGCTGGTGCCATCCTATACGGGGCACGAGAAATGACAGACATCCCCGGTAGTAACTCAATCCCAAACTCGACCTCTCTCGTCGGTGGGAATCCGGGAATCTCTTCTTGAAAAACATCAGGAAACTCCGCCACTACGGGCACATCCTCAACCTTTAACTCTCCCCTCTTTTCCATAATATCAACAACATAGATAAGATATCCTGTATGGCCTCGTTCCAATAACTGTGCCATCTTGACAACAGATAACAACGGAATCTTTGGACGAGAACCATCCCCATAGAATGTCCACTGGACCACCATATCAGACCTGAATCGGACAGTCCTCTGCCTGCAGTTCACGACTGCCCGATACCTGTTCAGAACATCAATGGCTACAATACAGTCGAAGTCTGACATCCCCAGAAAAATTAAATCTGACCTTAGCTCATTATCCTCAAAATAAATGAGGCCATCATAGACAATCCGATCAGTGATCATACTTCTTCCAGCAGGGGTCGAGACCATAAGAGGCATGGGCGACGGCGAAGTGCATATGTGTTGCCTTACCACAAAACTCGTCGACACAAAAGAGTGTGACGCACATGTGTCTATCAATATAAAAGCAGGGTGCATAAATAAAAGGCACGTACCCGCTATAACTTCCTTCGGAGCCGCTGTAGCCTGCTCCCTCGTCAAAGCGAAAACCTGCCCCTGAGGTGGCCCCGTGGGCTGACCTCCATACTGCCTCGGTGCAAAAGGTGGTATGTGCTGTGCTGCTCTGTCCGCAGGCCTCCCCGTAGAGTTCTGCTATCTTCCCCTGTTGGGACACTGCCAAGCAAAGTGGCCTATGTCGCCACAAACATAGCATCCTACGCAATCTTTTGCCAAATGTGGTTGCCCACAAAGAGTGCACTGAACTCTCCCAGATCTGTCTCCCTGAGGCTGTCCTCTTCCCGTAGGGGCGTCATTCCTACGATTCCCCTTCCAACGATTCTCGGGCCTCTTGCCACTGAATCTCGACGCTGAAGTGTTCCCCCTAGGCTTTAACTGATCACCCCTGGGCTTCAAATTGTCAGAAGTTGATTTCTGAGGGGGTACTGGAGGTGGCACGGCATCAGAATATGCACCAACTGCTAGTTCAGCTAGCTCAGCCCGTGAAAGCGCATCGTCAAAACAGGCAGGGCCATAAGTGACGACCCTGTCATACAGCTCAGGCCTCAAGCCTTTCATGAAATTCCTCATCTTAGCTTGGGTGTTCGCAGCAATGTGGGGCACATAACGGAGTAAAGAACAGTAATGTAGAGCATAGTCTAATACAGGCATGGTACCTTGCCTTAAGTTGGTAAACTCATCCAGTTTAGCCTGTCTCGCAGCAGCTGAGAAATAGCGGGTCAGAAACCGAGTCCTGAACAGTTTCCAATTGATCTCCTGACCCTGAGCCTCTTGCTCTATCACTGTGGTCTTCCACCACATCAGTGCCTTCTTAGCCCGCTGAAATTCTGCTAATCTGATCCATGCCCTCTTTGCACAAGGCGCTGCCACAAATATCTGATCTATCCTCTCTAGCCACTTCTCGGCCAATTCCCCGGTTTCCGTTCTTTCGAACATCGGAGGTTGGTATGTCAAAAACTGAGACAAGCTCAACTCCCCGGGTAATAATTGCTGTTCAGAGGGCTCTTCCCCTAAGGATGGCGGTGGTAGTGGATTCGTACGCCCATCACTTGCATTGACGCTTATCGCATCACCTACTTCAGCGTTTGCTGCCATGCTGCAACACAAGGGTTAACAACAATAGCAAAAGCTGTTCATAAAGTACATCGTTAGATAATTAAACATGTAAGTATAACATCTTCTACTTAATATGCAACATACATATAAAACATGTTTAAAAGTAAGCACCTAGCTAACTTATTGCTAAGGCTACCCTTCACTCATTCCCGGGTTATCTAACCACTGCTCTGATACCACTAATGTGGGGTCTTCCCACCTTGACAGTGATTAATAACATATAAATTGAACTAAACATGTATTTTATAAGGTTTTAGGGTTCCGGTTGTTATGTGAGCTGATAGGATTACATGCCAAAATAAAAACTTCGTAACTTAATGGATACATTCCTAAACAAGAATGCTAACATTTTAGATTTATACTACTCCTAGAGTAGGTACTAAACATAAACAGAATCCTATGCATCTTGTATCCTTGTAGCTCACAGCTTCAACCCGACCCTTAGCCCCTTCAGTCCAAAAGTGTACCTACAGGGACAACACATCATGAGCATATACAATTTTACTTAACATCATAAAAACATCACAGTAAATGCATGAAATCTTGGTTAAATAAACATGCTGGTTATTCGTTAACTTCTTTTTGTTGTCCCTGATTCATATTCTTGCATATGGGCATCTTACCCTGTGGCATCTTACCACATCATAAACATCGTATGGCCTCTTACCATATGGGCATCTTACCCCGTGGCATCTTACCACATAATAAACATCGTATGGCCTCTTACCATATGGGCATCTTACCCCGTGGCATCTTACCACATAATAAACATCGTATAAACATCGTATGGCCTCTTACCATATGGGCATCTTACCCCGTGGCATCTTACCACATAATAAACATCGTATGGCCTCTTACTGTGATATCCCCGAAATAATTAATTGCAATTTGGGCATTAATTATGTTTATGTGATTTTATGGTAATAATTACATTATGTGTTGGGACTAATTATCTTGGTGAAATGCTTATCACATGGTAGGCGTGACCCGGTAGAGCATTTCTGGGTACATGTTATGCATGTTGGGTGATTGGGTATTATAATGGTTTAAATGAAATGGTCTGTGTTTATATGGTAAAGCATGATTTTAATAGGGATTTTGATGCATTTTGGTAAAATGCTTTTGAAATATCACGTTGGGGTATTTTATACATCATGCTTTTGTTTAGGGATACAATTAAATCCCATGTAAGTTGGCAAGGGAGCCACTTGCACACATTTACATCCCATCCACTTCTCTATCAGCTTTATGTCCCCAAACCCCCTCCTTTCATCTAAGATCTACCATTTTCGTTTCTGAAACAAGAGGAGAGGAGAAAGCTTTGAAAAAGGAGTCTTTTTATGATTTCTTGCTAAAAACTTAAAGCTCAAGTGGTAAGCTTTCATTATGGTAAAGTTTTGTTGAGTTTTGGTTAGTTTTGTAACTCATCTTTGGGTTTAAAATTAGATCTTGGTCCAACATGTTGTTCATGTTTGAAGGATGTATTTTAATGTTGTTTTGTGGTTTAATGATGTGTTGGGTGGTTGATCTTGGTTTTATATGAGTTTAGGTGTTATTGGAGGCTCATACATGGAGGTTTCTCGCAGGAACAGGACTGCTCGATCGATCGATATTTGGGTCCGATCGATCGAGCGGGGCAGAGCCTGGCCAAGGCTTGAAACGAGCTCACCGATCGATCGGGAAAAAGTTCCGATCGATCGATGTGTGAAATCTCGATCGATCGAGATAAAATCTCGATCGATCGGCAGAGGCAGAACCAAAATGCCTTTTTGTTGAACATTAACGATCGATCGAGGCTGGCGAACCGATCGATTGCAAGGCATAAAATGTGGGTTTTGGGATTTTGTTCTAAATGATGTTATTTTTGGTAATGGTTCATTTATTGGCTTCTAATATGGATTCATGTGATTGTGTAGAACCATCCCAGGTAGCCACACATCAAAGGAGATAAAGTCCCACGACATCTCCACTTTTGGAACTAAGGTACGTAGTGAGACGTACGAGCATCGGACGGTAAAACGTATTTATTACGCTTGATTGGTTATGCATTATGGTTGCATACATGGTCTTAATTATGCATTGTGATTGCATACATAATTAAATATGCATTATGTTGCATACATGGTTGGATATGCATTATGGTTGCATACATGGTTGGATATGCATTATGGTTGCATAATTGATTGGATATGCATTGCGGTTGCATATGATTGTGAGTCGAGATTATATTACAGTGATGAAGAATACTTGCCGCTTTCATGTCGAAGCGATGATAGAATACTTGCCGCTGTCATATTTAGCGATGAAGAATATTTGCCGCAAATATGTCGAAGCGAAGGATAATGCCGCTGTCATATTGATGCGATGGATATTATGCCGCTAATATGTCGAAGCGAGGGGTATTAATGCCGCTGTCATATAAACGCGAGGGGTATTATGCCACTGATATAATAAGACTGGAAATTGGCCATTGGTATACACGGAATGGATGCATGTCATGACATACATATTGGTGTTATAATCCATTGATTGTTATTGTGGTATAGGGACAACCAAGGGAGCTTTTAAATGTGTTAAATACAGGAAGTGAATCACATTTATGGTTTATGCATTGAATTATGATCATATTATTGTGAATATGATTTATATACATGCTCATGGTTTTGGGGTTGTTCCTGTAGGTACTTTTGGGCGGACGGGCTAAGACGGGTTGATGCGGTGAGCCAGTGAGGAGTGCTTTTGGCATAGCAGGCCTAATTCTTTTGCATAGTCTCTACTCTAGGAGTAGTGTATGTAAGTAATCCTTATGGCATACAACGCAGCGGAATAAAATTTTTAGGATTACTAACACCGGATCTATACATAGGTAATCATATCGGATTAAGGAATACATAAGAGTCTCACCCTTGTAACGTGTTTGAAGCAGATTCCACGGAGCAGCACGTCCAACGAACTTCGAGTCACAAACGAAAGTTTTCACCTTCGTCTCTACGGTATCCACACGACCAAATCGAAAGGGGATTTAAGAACAAGTTACTAGACAAGTTCTTAAACCAAAATCGAGCTCTCGGTTCAAAACCGATTAACGACGGCCAACCAAAACCCTAGCACAACCGACGGCGGCCGTGAGGAGTGAAGGAAGAGGCGGCCGAGAGGAGCTTGAAGTGGAGGCTAGGGTTTGATATCAAACAATGATATGAAAGTATGATTAACAATTAATCAAAACCTCTTATTTATATTATAAGGCTTTTAATTAAGGTTCAAGACTTTCTTAAAGTCTTATGGGCCCAAACCCATGATTTAATTAAAACCTTTTAATCACTTAATTAAGACTCTTCTTAATTAATTAATTCATCCAATGAATTTAATTTCCCTTATCGATTTAATCTTTTGTGCGACCCGATAGGATCTCGTAATGTTGGCAGTGACATAAAATCTCATTTTATGTCGCAAGCATCGAGCGGTATCTAGCAACACATCGATGCTACCCAAATTACGAGAATGTCAATGACTCGACATAACCTTTAGAACTTGTGATAATATTAACCATGTAACTTAATCCCTTTGTCCTTTGTGTTTAGATTGAACACGAGTCATGGAATAGTCATACTCGTATATTCAATCTTTATTTCTTGATCCCCAAGTAGAACTAGAATAAACGAATAAGCTCGATATCTCATATCGACTCATTCGAGCATGGCCATGCATTTTAGTTCTCACTTGATCAAGGGCCAAACACATCTCCTGTTATATAGGAGGGACAAATCCTATCTCGATCAGTCAACATCCCTCTACATAATTCGTAGTGTATCCAATAGTCGCCTTTATAGTTTACCCTGTTACGGGTAATGTTTGACAATATCAAGATACATAACTCCTTATGTTGGGATCTCTGATGATCACAAGTCGTAAGGATTACATACATTATTATCACTATGAGAATTGCTTATGACACTCATATAACTATCCATGTAGCATTCTCATGGTGGGTCTGTCCAGTACATCGTTCTCTAACATGTACCCATGTGTTGATTTGATATCTCATATCAATGAACAATTCATCAATCAACACATACTAGTCTCAATGCATTATCATTATCCCAATTCATGATAATACTTGACTAGGACAATCTTTAAGAATAATACATTATTATTCTAAGGATATTAACTTATATATCAATTCATATTGCACAGATATTCGAATAATATATACTAATGATTTGCCATTCATAAAATCTTAAACATTGTATGTCCAAACAAACATCCAATGACTTGTCTTAGGGCATATCCCGACAAATCTCCCACTTGCACTAAGACAAATCAGTCATATATAACATGTGCCCCGAAATGCTATACCGGGTCACGTCCACCATGTGACAAGCATTTCTCCAAGATAATTAGTCCCAATACATAATCTAATTATCACCTTAAGATACATAAACATAATTAATGCCCAAATTGAAATTAATTATTTCAGGGATATCACAATATTCCCCTACTTATAAGATTTCGCCCTCGAAATCGCATGCACTTACCCTAATCGAAACTAAACATAAATCACATACCAGAGAATAGTTCCGGGTAGTGCTGCACCATATGCTGCTCCGTCTCCCACGTGGCTTCCTCGACACCCCTGCGATCCCACTGTACCTTTACCATTGGTATCACTTTGTTCCGAAGCCTGCGATCAGCCCTATCCAGAATCCTGACTGGCCGTTCCTCATAGGATATATCAGAATCTAACTGAACCTCAGAAGGCTGCAATACATACGACGAATCCAGCTCATACTTCCGTAGCATAGATACATGAAACACGTCGTGAATACCAGACAACGACGGTGGCAGTGCCAAACGGTAGGCCAAGGTACCGATGCGCTGTAAAATCTCGTACGGTCCCACATACCTCGGAGACAATTTACCACGCATACCAAACCGAACTACACCCCTGAAAGGTGAAATCTTCAAAAAGACCCTGTCTCCTAATTGAAACTCCAACGGTCTCCGCCGTTTTTTCGCATAGGCTGCCTGCCTGTCCTGGGCTGCCTTCATTTTCTGACGGATAACCTTTATCTTATCCTCCATTTCCCAAATCAGTTCGGGTCCTCCTACTGCTTTACTGTTCAAGTCATCCCAGTATAACGGCGACCTACAACGCCTACCATACAAAGCCTCAAACCGAGCCATCTGAATACTCGCCTGATAGCTGTTGTTGTATGAAAATTCTACCAAGGGCAAAGAATCTTGCCATGAGGCGTCAAACTCTAACACACATGCCCGTAGCATGTCCTCGAGCGTCTGTATAGTGCGCTCAGTCTGACCATCCGTCTGGGGATGATATGTCGTACTCAATCTTACCTCAGTACCCAAAGATGACTGTAAACCTCCCCAGAAATGAGATGTGAACCGTGGATCTCTGTCAGAAACAATAGACACCGGAATCCCATGTAATATCACTATGTCCCGGACATACAACTGAGCCATCCTCAAGTATGTGTACGTCATACTGTATGGAATGAAGTGAGCTACCTTCATCAGCCTGTCATTGATCACCCAAATGGCATCACAACCCGTAGTAGTCCTCGGCAAGTGGGTCACAAAGTCCATAGATATATGCTCCCACTTCCACTCCGGTATCTCTAAGCTCCTTAGCTCGCCACCGGGTCTCTGCCTCTCTGCCTTAACCTGCTGGCAGATCAAACACCTCTTGACAAATGAGATCACATCACGTTTCATCCGCTTCCACCAGAACTGATCACACAAGTCCTTATACATTTTCCTCCCTCCAGGGTGGATACTGAATCGGCTATTGTGAGCTCGCTCTAAGATTCCTCTACGCAACTCCGGCGTACATGGAACTACCCATCGGTTACCAAGTCTCAAAGAACCATCCTCAGCCACTCTAACCTTTGATGGCTGCTCCTGAAGTGCCAATGATGACCATCTCTGAATCTCATCATCTGTCCTCTGAGCTCTCCTGATATTCTCATAGATATCTGGTTCAGCCAATAAGGTTGATACATGCACAGGCGATGTATCTACGTCGAAGTCATAGCCCAGATGGCAATATGAAGTCATCATAGCCAATAAATGCATGACCTCCTCAGCAGTACTCTTCACCTTCCGACTCAAGGCGTCTGCTGTCAAGTTCGCCTTCCCCGGATGGTACTCAATCTCACAGTCATAGTCCTTGAGTAGGTCCATCCATCTCCTCTGACGCATATTCAACTCCGCCTGAGTGAACAAGAATTTCAGGCTCTTATGATCAATATATGGTAAAAGATGTACCATACAGATAGTGCCTCCAAATCTTCAGGGCAAAGATAATAGCAGCCAACTCCAAGTCGTGGACCGGGTATCTAGCCTAATGCGGCTTCAACTGCCTCGATGCATAAGCTACCACATGCTTATCTTGCATCAGTACACAACCCAAGCCCTGAAGTGATGCATCAGTATATAGAACAAACCTCTTGTTCTCCGTGGGAATCACTAACACAGGAGCCGTGGTCAATCGATGCTTCAACTCTTGGAAGCTCTGTTCACAAGCCTCAGACCAATAAAACGGTATCCCCTTCTGAGTCAACTGAGTCAAGGGTTTAGCAATCTTGGAAAATCCCTCGACGAAGCGTCGGTAATAACCAGCCAAACCAAGAAAACTTCGTATCTCGGGCACAGAAGTGGGTGTAGCCCACTCCATCACAGCCTCAATCTTCCTGGGGTCCACTGAAATCCCACTGCTAGAAATGACATGCCCCTGAAACACTACACTGCTCAACCAAAACTCACACTTGCTGAGCTTGGCATATAGTTGGTGATCTCTGAGGATCTGGAGCACCGTCCTCAAGTGTTTCACATGCTCTTCCTTGCTCCGGGAGTAGATGAGTATATCGTCAATAAACACAATGACGAACTGATCCAGATAGGGTTGGAACACCCGATTCATCAAGCTCATAAAGACAGCCGGGGCGTTCGTCACACCGAACGGCATTACTAAGAACTCGTAGTGCCCATACCGAGTCCTAAATGCTGTCTTCTGCACATCCTCTTCCCTGACCCGAATCTGATGGTACCCGGATCTCAAATCAATCTTACTATACAGCTTCGTGCTTTGCAACTGGTCAAACAAGTAGTCGATCCTTGGAAGAGGATACTTATTCTTCACCGTGGCCTTGTTCAGTTGCCGGTAATCGATGCACAGTCGCATCGAACCATCCTTCTTCTTCACAAAAAGAACTGGTGCGCCCCAAGGCGATACGCCAGGGCGTATATATCCTTTATCAAGGAGCTCCTGTAACTGCTCTTTCAGTTCTCTTAGCTCTGCCGTTGCCATTCAATAAGGAGCACGAGAAATAGTGAATGTCCCCGGTAATAATTCAATCCCAAACTCGACCTCTCTAGTTGGAGGAAATCCGGGAATCTCCTCCGGGAATACATCAGCAAACTCCGCTACCACGGGCACATCTTCTACCCTCAACTCTTTGCTCTTCCCCGACGTGTCCACGGCATAGATAAGGTAGCCCGTGTGACCACTCTCCAATAATTGGGACATCTTGACTGCTGAAATCAACGGAATCTTCGCACGAGAACCGTTGCCATAGAAAATCCACTGAACTCCCAAACCAGATCTGAACCGTACTGTTCTCTGTCGACAATCTACCACTGCCTGATATCTGTTCAGAATGTCGATGCCCACAATGCAGTCGAAGTCTGACATACCCAAAACAATCAAATCTGCCTTGATCTCATTGCCCTCAAAATAAATGAGGCAGTCCATCAGAAACTGAGCAGCAACACAAGCATGGTATGTAGAATACCCCAACATGATATTTTAAAAGTATTTTACCACAATGCACTAAAATCACCATTTAAAATCATGTTTTACCAAAAATTATAAACCAACACATTTAAACCATTATAACACCCAATTTCCCAACATGTATAACATGTGCCCCGAAATGCTATACCGGGTCATGTCCACCATGTGACAAGCATTTCTCAAAGATAATTAGTCCCAATACATAATCTAATTATCACCTTAAGATACATAAACATAATTAATTCCCAAATTGAAATTAATTATTTCGGGGATATCACAATATTCCCTACTTATAAGATTTCGCCCTCGAAATCGCATGCACTTACCCTAATCGAAACTAAACATAAATCACATACCAGAGAATAGTTTCGGGTAGTGCTGCACCATATGCTGCTCCGTCTCCCACGTGGCCTCCTCGACACCCCTGTGATCCCACTGTACCTTTACCATTGGTATCACTTTGTTCCGAAGCCTGCGATCAGCCCTATCCAGAATCCTGACTGGCCGTTCCTCGAGGGATATATCAGAATCTAACTGAACCTCAGAAGGCTGCAATACATGCGACGAATCCGGCTCATACCGTAGCATAGATACATGAAACACGTCGTGAATACCAGACAACGACGGTGGCAGTGCCAAACGGTAGGACAAGGTACCGATGCGCTGTAAAATCTCATACGGTCCCACATACCTCGGAGACAATTTGTAATACCCCCGAAATGTTATATGATTATGTGCTACGATGATGATTTACGATGTGTTTAAGAGGGTTGTGGTACTTTAATTGGGGGTTATATTTATGATATGATGATATGGTTTAGAGGGCATGTTAGGTGTTTTTAATTGTTGTATTGATGTAGTAAAATGATAAAATATCAAGGGGAGATATTTATATACATCGTATGAAATACCGGGACACAATTAAACACCACAAAACCACCCTACATGCAACCACCCACCCCCCACTTGCAGCAACCCACGCCCCTCCCCTTTTTTTCTGGAAAAGAGTTGACCAAGTAGGCATGTTGGCCCTTAGATATTTCTCACTTTGTCTCTTCCAAACATTTCCTTCTTCCTCCCTTCTTTTCGTCTGAAATCTGGACTGCTACTAGGAGGAAAGTGATCGGAAATTCCTTGTCTCTTCTTGACAAAAATCGGAGAGCAAAAGTGGTGAGGAATCACGCTGGTTCACCAGCTTTTTCGTTTTATACATGTGTTTTCTTTGTAGCATATTTGGCATGCCAGTGTAGTGTTCGATGAAATATTGTTATGAGTACTTTTATATGATGTTTATGAAGCCCCTAGCATGTCTTGTTAAGTAACTTGCATGCTTTATGTGTTAGGTTTTCGGTTGTAAAAAGGGCTCCTCGAAAATCTGGGCAAGGAAGTGCCCTGTTTGTATGTTGGGTAGGGCTTTTATTATGAAGATTTGAAGCATGCTAGCTTAGGTTATGGGTAAACCTTTAACGTGATTACGAACATGGAAGTTTAGTGAAAATGCCAGCATATTTGTTTAAGCATTAACTATGGGCTATGTGGTAGTTTCGTTGCCATAAAGATGTATGTTCAATAATTCTGGGCTATGAAATTATGCCCTGTTTTTCAGAAATGTTGAGCGAGTATTGATAAAAAGGGGTAGTTTTAATGCATGTCGGTTTAAGTTATGAGTGAACCTTTATTTTTAATACATGCATGGAAGTATGGTGAAGCTATTGATATGCTTGTTTAGGCAAAGTATGTTATGTTATGAAGTAGAAATGATGGTGTGAAAAGAGGTGCTCAAAAATCTGGGGAAGTCCCGATTTTTCAGAGCTCTCGATCGATCGAGATTTTGGTCCCGATCGATCGAGCGAGACAGAATGTTTAAAGCCTGTTTTGAATTTCAGGTACCGATCGATCGGTGGATTTCTCGATCGATCGGTGAAGCTCCTCGATCGATCGGTAAAATGTTTCGATCGATCGATCGAGGCAGAATGGTTGAGCACTGTTGTGCACAGTTTCTCGATCGATCGAGACCTCGGGGCCGATCGATCGAGAGAGGCAGAATGTTGAAAAATAAAATGATGTTTTTTTTTGTTAAGTTTATGATGTGAGATGGTATTGAGGCATCTAATATGGTATTGTGTGGTCTTGTAGAGCCATCCCAGGTACCGGCACCATCAAGGAGATAAAGTCTGTTGACTCCTCCTCTTTTTGAAAAGGTACGTAAGAGGCGTACGGGCATCGGACGGTAAAACACATCTTTGCACTACGACTATGCTTTTATTGCATGAGTATACATGATGAAATGATGATGTTTATAAGATGTTTATGATGTTTATAAGATGTTTACGATGTTTATAAGATGTCTATGATATTAATTGTGGTAAGATGCCACGGGGTAAGATGCCCCACATGGTAAGAGGCCATGCGATGTTATTTGTGGTAAGATGCCACGGGGTAAGATGCCCCACATGGTAAGAAGCCATGCGATGTTATGTGGTAAGATGCCACAAGGTAAGATGCCCATATGCATGATTATGAATCAGGGACAACAATAAGAAGTTAATGAATAACTAGTATATTTACTTAACCAATATTCCATGCATTTACTATGATGTTTTTATGATGTTAAGTAAATTGTATATGCTTATGATGTGTTGTCCCTGTAGGTACGCTTTTGGGCTAAAGGACTAAGGGTCGGGTTGAGGCAGTGAGCTACAAGGAACACAGGAATATATAGGATTCAAGTTACGATTAGTATCTACTCTAGGAGTAGTATAAATCTAAATATTAACCATCTTTTGGGAATGTAATGAATTATTTTTGAAGTCTTTTATTTTGGCCTGAAATCCTGTTAGCTCATGTAACAACCAGAACCTTAAGACGTTATTAATGCATGATTAGTCCTTCTTATGTCTATTAATCACTGTTAAGGTGGGAAGACCCCACATTAGTGGTATCAGAGCAGTGGTAGATAACTCGGGAATGAGTGAAGGGTAGCCTTAGCAATAAGTTGGCTCGGTGCTTACTTTTGAACATGTTTTATATGTATGTTGCATATGAAGTTCCTATGTTATGCTAACATGTTTAATTATCTAACGATGTACTTTATGAACTGCTTTTGTTGTTGTTATTAACCCTTGTGTTGCAGCATGGCAGCAAATATAGAAGTTGGTGACGCCGTTAGTGTAAATGCAAGTGCTGGGCGCACGAATCCATTGCCGCCACCAGCCTTGGGCGAAGAACCTTCTGAACAACAGTTGCTACCTGGGGAGTTGAGCTTGGCTCAATTTATGATGTACCGACCCCCGATGTTCGAAGGGACTGAATCAGGGGAAAAAGCTGAGGAATGGTTGGAGAGGATTGAACAGATATTTGTGACAGCGCCTTGTGCAAAGACGGCCTCGATCAGATTAGCAGAATTTCAGCTGGCCAAGAAGGTACTGATGTGGTGGAAGACCACCGTGATTGAGCAAGAGGCTCTGAGGAAGGAAATAAATTGGAAGATGTTCCGAACGCGGTTTTTGACCCGCTACTTCTCAGCCGCTGCAAGACAAGCCAAGGAGGATGAGTTTACCAGTTTAAGGCAAGGTACCATGCCTGTATCTGATTATGCTCTACATTACTGTTCCTTACTGCGTTATGTGCCCCATATTGCTGCAAACCCTCAAGAGAAGATGAGGAATTTCATGAAGGGCTTGAGGCCGGAACTATATGACAGGGTAATTACCTATGGCCCTGCCTGTTTTGACGATGCGCTTTCACGAGCTGAACTAGCCGAACTGGGAGTTGGCGCATATTCTGATGCAGTGCCACCTCCAGCACCCCCTCAGAAATCCACTTCTGACAATTTGAAACCCAGGGGTGATCAGTTTAAGCCTAGAGGAAACACTTCAGCGTCGAGATTCAGTGGCAAGAGGCCCGAGAATCGATGGAAAGGGAACCGTAGGAATGATGCTCCATCAGGGAGAGGACAGCCTCAGGGAGACAGGTCTGGAAGAGTTCAGTGCACTCTTTGTGGACAACCACATTTGGCAAAGGATTGCGTAGGGTGCTATGTTTGTGGCGATAAAGGCCACTTTGCTCGACAGTTGTCCCAACAGGGGAAGACAGCAGAACTCTACGGGGAGGCCTGCGGAGAGAGCAGCACAGCACCGACCACCTTTCGCACCGAGGCAGTATGGAGGTCAGCCCACGGGGCCACCTCAGGGACAGGTGTATGCTTTGACGAGGGAGCAGGCTACAGCGGCTCCGGAGGAGGTTATAGCGGGTACGTGTCTTTTATTTACGCACCCTGCTCTTATATTGATAGACACAGGTGCGTCACACTCTTTTGTGTTGACGAGTTTTGTTGAAAGGCACCACATATGCACTTCTCCATCCCCCATGCCTCTTATGGTCTCGACCCCCGCTGGAAGAAGTTTGACTACGGATCAGATTGTCTAAGATGGCCTCATTTATTTTGAGGATAATGAGTTAAGATCAGATTTGATTGTGCTGGGAATGACAGACTTCGATTGCATTGTGGGCATCGATGTTCTGAACAAGTATCAGGCAGTGGTAGACTGCAGGCAGAGGACTGTCCGATTTAGATCTGTATTGGGAGTCCAGTGGACATTTTATGGGGATGGTTCCCGTCCGAAGATTCCGTTAATATCTGCTGTCAAGATGGCACAGCTATTGGAATGGGGTCATGCAGGATATCTTATCTATGCGGTTGATATGACGGAAAAGAGGAAGGAATTAAAGGTTGAGGATGTGCCTGTAGTGGCGGAGTTTCCCGATGTCTTTCCGGAGGAGATTCCCGGATTCCCACCGACGAGAGAGGTCGAGTTTGGGATTGAGTTACTACCAGGGACGTCTGCAATTTCTCGTGCCCCGTATAGGATGGCACCAGCTGAGTTAAAGGAGTTAAAGATTCAGTTGCAAGAACTCCTTGACAAGGGCTACATACGCCCTAGCGTATCGCCATGGGGTGCACCTGTCTTATTTGTTAAGAAGAAAGATGGATCGATGCGTCTATGCATTGACTACAGACAACTGAATAAAGCTACAGTAAAGAACAAGTATCCACTTCCGAGGATCGATGACTTGTTCGATCAGTTGCAGGGTACGAGGCTTTATAGTAAGATCGGTCTGAGGTCGGGGTACCATCATATTCGAGTAAGAGAAGATGATGTTCAGAAGACGGCGTTCAGGACTAGATATGGGCACTATGAATTCCTGGTCATGCCTTTTGGGGTGACGAATGCCCCAGCTGTCTTCATGAGTTTGATGAACAGGGTGTTCCAGCCATATTTGGATCAGTTCGTCATAGTCTTCATTGACGACATACTTATTTACTCTCGGATGGAAGAAGAGCATGTAAAGAACTTGAAGACAGTGCTTCAGATCCTCAGGGATCATCAGTTATATGCAAAGCTTAGTAAGTGCGAGTTCTGGTTGGACAGCGTGGTATTCTTGGGCCATGTCATATCTAGCCATGGGATATCTGTTGATCCCAGGAAGATTGAAGCTGTGTTAGAGTGGGCTGCACCCACTTCTGTACCGGAGATACGGAGTTTCCTCGGTCTGGCAGGTTATTACCGACGTTTCGTCGAAGGTTTCTCGAAGATTGCCAAACCCCTGACACAGCTGACTCAGAAAGGAGTCCCCTTCTTTTGGTCTGAGGCTTGTGAGGAAAGTTTTCAAGAACTGAAGCGTCGCTTGACTACAGCGCCGGTATTGGTGATTCCGTCTGAGAATAAGAAGTTTGCCTTGTATACGGACGCATCAATGCAGGGTTTGGGCTGTGTGTTGATGCAAGATAAGCACGTGGTGGCTTATGCATCGAGGCAGCTGAAGCCACACGAGGCTAGGTATCCAGTGCATGATTTGGAACTGGCGGCCATCATATTTGCCTTGAAGATCTGGAGGCATTACTTGTATGGCACGTCTTTCACTATATATACGGACCATAAGAGCCTGAAGTTCTTATTCACTCAGGCAGAGTTGAATATGAGGCAAAGAAGGTGGATGGATTTTCTCAAAGACTATGATTGTGAAATTGAGTACCATCCAGGTAAAGCGAACTTAATAGCAGACGCCTTAAGTCGAAAGGTGAAGAGTACTGCAGAGGATGTTATGTGTTTGTCGGCCTTGATGACTTCTTATTGCCATCTGGCTATGATTTCGATGTAGACACGTCGCCTGTGCGAGTGTCGACCTTATTGGCGGAGCCAGATGTATTTGAGGCGATCAGGAAGGCCCAGAAGTCGGATAGTGAGGTTCAGAGATGGACATCATTGGTACTTCAGGGACAGCCATCCAAGTTCAGAGTGGCTGAGGATGATTCTTTGAGACTGGGCAACCGATGGGTAGTCCCAGATACACCACAGCTGCGTAGAGGAATATTGGAGCGAGCTCACAGTAGTCGGTTCAGTATCCACCCAGGGGGAAAGAAGATGTACAAAGATCTATGCGATCAATTCTGGTGGAGACGCATGAAGCGTGAGGTGATCAATTTCGTCAAAAGATGTTTGATCTGCCAGCAGGTAAAGGCGGAGAGGCAGAGGCCTGGTGGTGAGCTGAAGAGCTTAGAGGTGCCTGAATGGAAGTGGGAGCATATATCTATGGACTTCGTGACCCACTTGCCGAGGATGGCCTCAGGATTTGATGCGATCTGGGTGATCGTGGATAGGCTGACGAAGACGGCTCATTTCATCCCTTACAGTACGTCTTATACATACTTGAAGATGGCCCAGATGTATTTACGGGATGTGGTGAGATTGCATGGTATTCCAGTCTCGATAGTGTCTGACAGAGACCCGAGATTCACTTCACATTTCTGGGAGGGTCTCCAGACAGCTTTGGGCACAGAGGTGAGACTGAGCATGGCCTATCACCCTCAGACAGACGGCCAAACAGAGCGTACCATTCAGACGCTCGAGGACATGTTGAGGGCATGTATTTTGGAGTTTGATACTCCGTGGCAGGATTCAGTGCCGCTGGTGGAGTTCTCCTATAATAACAGTTATCAGGCGAGCATTCAATTGGCTCCTTTTGAAGCTCTGTATGGACGACGATGTAGATCACCGTTGTATTGGGAGGATTTGACTAG
Source organism: Haberlea rhodopensis (assembly GCA_907163345.1). Classification (NCBI taxonomy): domain Eukaryota; kingdom Viridiplantae; phylum Streptophyta; class Magnoliopsida; order Lamiales; family Gesneriaceae; genus Haberlea; species Haberlea rhodopensis. The sequence goes on along the minus strand of CAJQUN010000120.1, from coordinate 919,064 downwards.
CAAAGCGGTCGGAGGACCGGATCTGATCAGGGATATGGAAGGTAAGATAAAATTGATACGCCAGAAGATGAAAGCGGCCCAGGATAGGCAGGCAGCCTATGCAAATAAGCGGCGACGGCCGCTGGAATTCCAGTTAGGAGACAGGGTCTTCTTAAAGATCTCGCCCTTCAAGGGTGTGGTTCGTTTTGGGATGCGGGGGAAGTTATCTCCGAGGTATGTTGGGCCATATGAGGTTTTACAGCGTATCGGTACATTGGCATATCGTTTGGCTCTACCCCCCGTCCTTGTCTGGCATACACGATGTTTTCCATGTCTCTATGTTACGGAAGTATGAGCCAGACCCGTCTCATGTCTTACAGCCTACAGAAGTTCAGTTAGACTCAGATGTGTCCTACGTAGAACGACCAATCAGAATTCTGGATCGAGAGTATCACAGACTATGGAGCAAAGTTATACCGATGGTCAAAGTTCAGTCGGATCGCCGGGGTGTCGAGGAGGCTACATGGGAGACGGAACGGCATATCGTGCAGCACTATCCGGAACTATTCTCTGGTATGTTCTATGTTTAGTTCCATTATGATGATGCATGTGGATTTTGAGGACGAAATCTTATAAGTAGGGGAGTAATGTAATACCCCCGAAATGTTATATGATTATGTGCTACGATGATGATTTACGATGTGTTTAAGAGGGTTGTGGTACTTTAATTGGGGGTTATATTTATGATATGACGATATGGTTTAGAGGGCATGTTAGGTGTTTTTAATTGTTGTATTGATGTAGTAAAATTATAAAATATCAAGGGGAGATATTTATATACATCGTATGAAATACCGGGACACAATTAAACACCACAAAACCACCCTACATGCAACCACCCACCCCCCACTTGCAGCAACCCACGCCCCTCCCCAGTTTTTTCTGGAAAAGAGTTGACCAAGTAGGCATGTTGGCCCTTAGATATTTCTCACTTTGTCTCTTCCAAACATTTCCTTCTTCCTCCCTTCTTTTCGTCCGAAATCTGGACTGCTACTAGGAGGAAAGTGATCGGAAATTTCTTGTCTCTTCTTGACAAAAATCGGAGAGCAAAAGTGGTGAGAAATCACGCTGGTTCACCAGCTTTTTCGTTTTATACATGTGTTTTCTTTGTAGCATATTTGGCATGCCAGTGTAGTGTTCGATGAAATATTGTTATGAGTACTTTTATATGATGTTTATGAAGCCCCTAGCATGTCTTGTTAAGTAACTTGCATGCTTTATGTGTTAGATTTTCGGTTGTAAAAAGGGCTCCTCGAAAATCTGGGCAAGGAAGTGCCCTGTTTGTATGTTGGGTAGGGCTTTTATGATGAAGATTTGAAGCATGCTAGCTTAGGTTATGGGTAAACCTTTAACGTGATTACGAACATGGAAGTTTAGTGAAAATGCCAGCATATTTGTTTAAACATTAACTATGGGCTATGTGGTAGTTTCGTTGCCATAAAGATGTATGTTCAATAATTCTGGGCTATGAAATTATGCCCTGTTTTTCAGAAATGTTGAGCGAGTATTGATAAAAATGGGTAGTTTTAATGCATGTCGGTTTAAGTTATGAGTGAACCTTTATTTTTAATACATGCATGGAAGTATGGTGAAGCTATTGATATGCTTGTTTAGGCAAAGTATGTTATGTTATGAAGTAGAAATGATGGTGTGAAAAGAGGTGCTCAAAAATCTAGGGAAGTCGCGATTTTTCAGAGCTCTCGATCGATCGAGATTTTGGTCCCGATCGATCGAGCGAGACAGAATGTTTAAAGCCTGTTTTGAATTACAGATACCGATCGATCGGTGGATTTCTCGATCGATCGGTTAAGCTCCTCGATCGATCGGTAAAATGTTTCGATCGATCGATCGAGGCAGAATGGTTGAGCACTGTTGTGCACAGTTTCTCGATCGATCGAGACCTGGGGGCCGATCGATCGAGAGAGGCAGAATGTTGAAAAATAAAATGATGTTTTATTTTGTTAAGTTTATGATGTGAGATGGTATTGAGGCATCTAATATGGTATTGTGTGGTCTTGTAGAGCCATCCCAGGTACCGGCACCATCAAGGAGATAAAGTCTGTTGACTCCTCCTCTTTTTGAAAGGTACGTAAGAGGCGTACGGGCATCGGACGGTAAAACACATCTTTACACTACGACTATGCTTTTATTGCATGAGTATACATGATGAAATGATGATGTTTATAAGATGTTTATGATGTTTATAAGATGTTTACGATGTTTATAAGATGTCTATGATATTAATTGTGGTAAGATGCCACGGGGTAAGATGCCCCACATGGTAAGAGGCCATGCGATGTTATTTGTGGTAAGATGCCACGGGGTAAGATGCCCCACATGGTAAGAAGCCATGCGATGTTATGTGGTAAGATGCCACAGGGTAAGATGCCCATATGCATGATTATGAATCAGGGACAACAATAAGAAGTTAATGAATAACCAGTATATTTACTTAACCAATATTCCATGCATTTACTATGATGTTTTTATGATGTTAAGTAAATTGTATATGCTTATGATGTGTTGTCCCTGTAGGTACGCTTTTGGGCTAAAGGACTAAGGGTCGGGTTGAGGCAGTGAGCTACAAGGAACACAGGAATGTATAGGACTCAAGTTACGATTAGTATCTACTCTAGGAGTAGTATAAATCTAAATATTAACCATCTTTTGGGAATGTAATGAATTATTTTTGAAGTCTTTTATTTTGGCCTGAAATCCTGTTAGCTCATGTAACAACCAGAACCTTAAGACGTTATTAATGCATGATTAGTCCTTCTTATGTCTATTAATCACTGTTAAGGTGGGAAGACCCCACACAATTTACCACGCATACCAAACCGAACTACACCCCTGAAAGGTGAAATCTTAAAAAAGACCCTGTCTCTTAATTGAAACTCCAACGGTCTCCGCCGTTTGTTCGCATAGGCTGCCTGCCTGTCCTGGGCTGCCTTCATTTTCTGACGGATAACCTTTATCTTATCCTCCATTTCCCGAATCAGTTCGGGTCCTCCTACTGCTTTACTGGTCAAGTCATCCCAGTATAACGGTGACCTACAACGCCTACCATACAAAGCCTCAAACCGAGCCATCTGAATACTCGCCTGATAGCTGTTGTTGTATGAAAATTCTACCAAGGGCAAAGAATCTTGCCATGAGGCGTCAAACTCTAACACACATGCCCGTAGCATGTCCTCGAGCGTCTGTATAGTGCGCTCAGTCTGACCATCCGTCTGGGGATGATATGCCGTACTCAATCTTACCTCAGTACCCAAAGCTGACTGTAAACCTCCCCAGAAATGAGATGTGAACCGTGGATCTCTGTCAGACACAATAGACACCGGAATCCCATGTAATCTCACTATGTCCCGGACATACAACTGAGCCATCCTCAAGTATGTGTACGTCATACTGTATGGAATGAAGTGAGCTACCTTCGTCAGCCTGTCATTGATCACCCAAATGGCATCACAACCCAAAGTAGTCCTCGGCAAGTGGGTCACAAAGTCCATAGATATATGCTCCCACTTCCACTCCGGTATCTCTAAGCTCCTAGCTCGCCACCGGGTCTCTGCCTCTCTGCCTTAACCTGCTGGCAGATCAAACACCTCTTGACAAATGAGATCACATCACGTTTCATCCGCTTCCACCAGAACTGATCACACAAGTCCTTATACATTTTCCTCCCTCCAGGGTGGATACTGAATCGGCTATTGTGAGCTCGCTCTAAGATTCCTCTACGCAACTCCGGCGTACATGGAACTACCCATCGGTTACCAAGTCTCAAAGAACCATCCTCAGCCACTCTAACCTTTGATGGCTGCTCCTGAAGTGCCAATGATGACCATCTCTGAATCTCATCATCTGTCCTCTGAGCTCTCCTGATATTCTCATAGATATCTGGTTCAGCCAATAAGGTTGATACATGCACAGGCGATGTATCTACGTCGAAGTCATAGCCCAGATGGCAATATGAAGTCATCATAGCCGACAAATGCATGACCTCCTCAGCAGTACTCTTCACCTTCCGACTCAAGGCGTCTGCTGTCAAGTTCGCCTTCCCCGGATGGTACTCAATCTCACAGTCATAGTCCTTGAGTAGGTCCATCCATCTCCTCTGACGCATATTCAACTCCGCCTGAGTGAACAAGAATTTCAGGCTCTTATGATCCGTATATATGGTAAAAGATGTACCATACAGATAGTGCCTCCAAATCTTCAGGGCAAAGATAATAGCAGCCAACTCCAAGTCGTGGACCGGGTATCTAGCCTCATGCGGCTTCAACTGCCTCGATGCATAAGCTACCACATGCTTATCTTGCATCAGTACACAACCCAAGCCCTGAAGTGATGCATCAGTATATAGAACAAACCTCTTGTTCTCCGTGGGAATCACTAACACAGGAGTCGTGGTCAATCGATGCTTCAACTCTTGGAAGCTCTGTTCACAAGCCTCAGACCAATAAAATGGTATCCCCTTCTGAGTCAACTGAGTCAAGGGTTTAGCAATCTTGGAAAATCCCTCGACGAAGCGTCGGTAATAACCAGCCAAACCAAGAAAACTTCGTATCTCGGGCACAGAAGTGGGTGCAGCCCACTCCATCACAGCCTCAATCTTCCTGGGGTCCACTGAAATCCCACTGCTAGAAATGACATGCCCCAGAAACACTACACTGCTCAACCAAAACTCACACTTGCTGAGCTTGGCATATAGTTGGTGATCTCTGAAGATCTAGAGCACCGTCCTCAAGTGTTTCACATGCTCTTCCTCGCTCCGGGAGTAGATGAGTATATCGTCAATAAACACAATGACGAACTGATCCAGATAGGGTTGTAACACCCGATTCATCAAGCTCATAAAGACAGCCTGGGCGTTCGTCACACCGAACGGCATTACTAAGAACTCGTAGTGCCCATACCGAGTCCTAAATGTTGTCTTCTGCACATCCTCTTCCCTGACCCGAATCTGATGGTACCCAGATCTCAAATCAATCTTACTATACAGCTTCGTGCCTTGCAACTGGTCAAACAAGTCGTCGATCATTGGAAGAGGATACTTATTCTTCACCGTGGCCTTGTTCAGTTGCCGGTAATCGATGCACAGCCGCATCGAACCATCCTTCTTCTTCACAAAAAGAACTGGTGCGCCCCAAGGCGATACGCTAGGGCGTATATATCCTTTATCAAGGAGCTCCTGTAACTGCTCTTTCAGTTCTCTTAGCTCTGCCGCTGCCATTCGATAAGGAGCACGAGAAATAGCGAATGTCCCCGATAATAATTCAATCCCAAACTCGACCTCTCTAGTTTGAGGAAATCCGGGAATCTTCTCCGGGAATACATCAGCCAACTCCGCTACCACGGGCACATCTTCTACCCTAACTCTTTGCTCTTCCCCGACGTGTCTGATCGCTATTATTTTAAACAGTATATTCCAGTGTAGCGATTCTCTACCGCAAGTGCACGGTGTCAAGTTTTAGTATAATGATATGATAAGTATGAGTGTCGAACCCACGAGGACTAGGAAATAATTACCAAACTCCACTAGTTTAACTATATTTAGTCTACGATAACTGATTGTGATTAATTAACTAAATTGACTAATTAACTCAATATCAACCCAAACAAACAAGAACGAATAAGAATAGAATCAAAAGAAACAATTATCAAGACTTTAGGTTCACCTATGTAATCCCCCACAATTCGCCTATTAGTTAATAATCGAATTCAAACAATCTAAGGTGACGAGTTTTCCAAATTTATCTGATATACTCTCTCGAGTTATATTAAACCTAATATCAAATTGTAGTAAGTCACCCTCGTGTACTTATTTAACAACACAATATTGTATTAAGATCCGTGAAAACTTCTAGCTTTCGATTACTAGATATCTATAGCTATCACACGTGTATTTGACTTCATCTCTCGATCTCGGTCTGAAATCCACGGCATAAATCACTATATCGAATCACAATTTGTAAGGCCCTCGTACCGTATTATCGAAAAGCAGGTTTAGCTTCTCAACAATTTTGTGATTTAGTTTATGTCAATCATATGATTGAAAATAAACATGATGAATATTATCTTTGATAACAACTTGAGATCATACTTAACATTTTGTAAATATGATGTCCCGATATTTGATAATGAGAATGAAGTACAATTTGTACATTATTTTGTTAATTAGTTAGAAATTAATTAACGAGAATATAATCTAATTAATGAGAATGAAAATTGATCTTGTATATGTCAATTGACAGTCGGGTCAGAACATGATGAATGAAAAATATATTTTTGGAATATTCGGATTAACACCGAAATTTTATTAAAATGATTTAATAAATATAAAATTTGTATTAAATCGAGATTTCATTTTTTTGTGATTCAAAGAAGGACATGAAGTCAGGTGTGGACTGTACATGTGATATACATGCACCAGTACACCGGTGACACCCCGATGTTCATAATTGGTCGGGAATTAATATATATTGGTGTAGGGTGTAAAACACATAACAAAACGTGCAAAAACACACAATGAATCGCGGACACCTACTAAAAGGTGCGAAAACACACACTGCTCGTGCGATTCACCGACCACCTTGTATTTATCCGCTCCGTTCGCCGCCGTCCGACTACCTCTAGACGAGACCGATATACCACCGTGTTCGTAACTCTCAGGCGAATCTGTCCATACCAAATAATCGAGTTTTGGTGTTGGAAAGTGGTTCGATTTTGATCTGGAACGATGAAACTCGTGCAGACTAGGGTTTGAGCGATTTTGGTTCGATTTCTTCGAATCTACTACGAATTGGACGACACCAAGTCATTGTATCTCTTCCTTGCACCTAGATGAAGATTTATATACTGGTCGCCGCCTCTACCGCCCCCGGAGCTCGCCGGAATCGGCTGAAAAGCGTGCGTGTACTGTGTGCGATTTTGGTAAATTTTGATATCCGATTTTTACGACTTTGCTTCGATAATTACCAGTTAATTTGGACTATAATTATTGAAAAATAATTTAAATTGGTGAAAAATAATTTAGCAAATTAAATTATGATGTAATCGCATCAATTTAATTACCCTAAATTGGTTAAGCTCTGACTAAAATTGATAACCCATTTCTAATGACTGGTTTATTGAATTGTGAATTTCTATTCATATACAGTGACTACTTCGACCCTACAAGCTCAAGTACCCTTGTAGATCGAGAAAGAAAGGTATGTTACGATCGGGTAACATACGACAGGTATCTGTATCATTTGATATATGATTTGTTGTTGAAGTCTGTGAATTACGTGAGATTATGTGGCTACGTGATTTTATTTAAATTATGTGGCATTCATAGCATGCATGATTGGAACATCGGTGTATGAAAATAAATATTTTGTTAACACACATCATTTTTATACACACATCGATGCATGACATACACGTTGAGCTATATCCTTGAATACCCTGATATTTCTTGGATTCTGATATCGAACATTGGGGATTGGTACTGCGATACTATGTTGGCATTACATGGCCCGATAGGCATAGGGAATCGTGGTCCCCTTTGATTGGTATGATTTGTTGAGACGGGGATTGGTGGCACCTTGCTGATGTCATCCGTCTGGATATCCCTATATGATTATGTGATGTCAGGACCTGGGGTTGGTGGCGCTTTGCCGACGTCCATCCGTCTGGATACCCTATAGGCTTGACAGGCTCGAGCTATTCTGATATGGTTGGACTTTCGTTTATTGATTCAGATATACCCATTGGATGGGTGTACGATATGATACCGTCATGACATGGCATGCAAGCATTGCATTGCATTACATCATATATCACATTTTATAGATACATGTTGTATATTCTATGATCATTTCATATTGGGCTTTTGCTCACCCCCAAGGAGGGCTGTTGTTGTCTTTGTGTGTGGACAATGGCAGGTGATACAGGTGACTAGGACGCCAGAGAGGGCACGTCCAGTGGGAGTCACACTTGAGGTTTTACTCTTGTTTATCCCAGTAGTCTTTGTACCAGGGATGTATCCCTGTAGTGTGATGAGTCTATGTATATTTCATTTATGTTAGCCTAGTTTGATTTACGTATGCTGGTTTATGTTGATGGATATGCAACTGGTAGTATATATATATTTTCAGTATATGTTGATTTGTGTTGGTGGTATGTTCCTCGTGCGATGAGGTCATGCCGAAATTTTTAGGGTCACATGGTCATATATATTAAACAAATCTTCCGCTGTTTATGCTATAATTATTATTGTGTGATAATTAATCACATTATTAGGATTGGGCCCTCACATTATGGTATCCGAGCATAACTGGTAATGCTCAAGTTTGAGTCTTGTGTACACTTGAATAGGCACAAATAAATGTGTGCGCTTGTGTTTGAATTATTTGACTTATTTGCTTTTACTTGGCTTGGCTTGCCTTGGTATGATGTTACATGAGATTGATATGTGAACATGTTGATTTCGTGTAGTAGTGATATCGTTCACGATATTAATACTATACGATTGTGAATAAACTGTTATATGTGGCAGTATGAGGTAGGGAAAGAGTGTACTCTGAGACCTACTATCAATGAAATGCTGAATGATTTTAACTTTGTTGACTAAATTAATTATAGTATGGGCATCGTTTATGGTATTCATTCTATATAACTTGGATGTAAATGGATGTGGTTAGAGCAATGTAATTGCTCCTAAACCTATTGAAAGTAGCAATGTCGAACGATAGATTTGGTGGGATGTATTGTCCTTGGATTTGATTGAGCCACCTAAATTTCGGCACTGAGAATGCTGGAAAGGGTGACGTTGCTTTGATAAGATGACAGATGGGTTTAACATTGTTACAAATAGTAAAGTAATGAACATGTCTTATAAAACATCGTTATATGTTTTGAAGATACGACTGTGCGATTTAGATTTTGAATTTTGGAAATATTCTTGGGGATTTTATCATTCAAATAATTTTTCATGTATTTCTAATGAAAGTGAATAATGAATTGCAACAAGTTATCTGTTGCAAAATGTGCATTGATTGTTTTGTCTTAATTTGTCTCCTATACGTGATAAGTCTAGAGCTGGGTATGCACAAGTTATCAAATGCTTACCTATCAGCTACGGAGATGTCATAAGGAGAGAAAATGGCAAAATTGGTGTTGGTAATTTGTTTTATCCACCCACTTTATTTTTAAGTGGGGGATGTTATTTTCTCTGATCAAATGATATCTGGTTAAGTATTAATTGTTTTTAAGGAAATTATATTACTTATCCCTATGACATGTTATTGTTGTTTGGATAATAATATGATTCTCAGGTGAATGATCGAAACTACTGATGATCACTTTCATGATGTAGTTCGATTTCTTCGCTTAATATGTGTGGAATTTTATAGCCTGGTTGTCCAAGCTGAAATTCCTTTATGTTTGTGCGATTTCATAATTCGATTAATAAAAGGTAAATTATGAGGAATTGGTTGTAATACAGATGCAACATAGATGTGTGACACGTACTTATTACAGAACGAATGTATATCTGTACCGACGTGATCTGGACTCTGGGCAAAGAATTAAATCAATGGTAACATAGTTGATTAAATTTTTGTTGACGTAGACATGCCCGGATGTGGCATGGACCCAATATTTTAGCCAATTTTATTATTTCATACTCGGAACTGACATGACCTATGCACGTATGTGTATGGATCTCGTGTTCAAGGAATGCTGATTTTCTTTGTTATGGATTTGGATAGAATTTGCATGGACCCGAATATTACTTCGGCATAGACTCCATGAATTTTTGGTAAGGTTTTTGGGAAAGATTCCTGCATATATTTTTAGAGAGATGAATAAGAATATTGATTTGGGAATCATGACTATTTCAAAGATTTTTATGTGTATAAAATGATTCGACTTGAATGAGTCGAAATTATTATGATATTTTGTATGACTATGAATTGCAGTTCTTTATGTATGCTAATGGATCTGCACTCTGAGTAGTATCAGGTGTCAATCCAAATGCTCGATCTATGAGTAAGCCATACGAGTCTTCTAAATTTTGATATTTTAATGGACTCAATGAGTCGAGTGTTTGTAAAAAAAAAAAAAAAAAAAAAAAAAAAAAAATCTTGATTTGATTGTGATTGTTTCTAGTAATGATCTCTTGGTTTTTGCAAGATGAAAATATGATGTGTTGAATATCTGAAAGTTAATATTTCAGATTCTATGTACGAAATGTGTCTAATCAGCTGTCCAATCTGCAGTTGGATTGCACTGAATGGTAACCTTGTAATCATGCGATAAAAGAATTAGTACTTGTAGGATATCTGAAATTAACCATTCAGTTTCCTATGAAGAAATGATGAGATATGGCAAACTATCCAAATGAAAATTTTGGATGACTAAAGTGATACTTTTGTGCCACGTCATTGTTCGACATGGTATTCCTGTTGCTCCAACTAAGGTTAAAGCAGTGTTAAACTGGCGAAGACCTACTAATGTTCTTGAGGTCCGATGTCCATGGGTTTAGCGGGATTCTTAAAGTTGTTTTATCGAAAAGTTTGTTTAAACTTGCTAAACCTAGTACTCAGCTGACACAGAAAAATTAAAAATGTATTTGGTCAGATGAGTAAAACACAAGTTTTCTTAAATTGAAAATGAGACTAACCACTGCATATTCATTTATTATTCCTTCCGGCCGGAGGATAATGGGTTGCATATCTGTGTTTTTAAAAGGTTTAGGTTACGTCTCGCCAACTTAAATTTTATGAGATTCGATACCCTGTACATGATTTAGAATTGGCGGCAATTGTTTTGCTTTAAAGATTTGGACGCCATTGTTTATACGGGGGAAAATTCATTATTTATACAGACCACAAGAGCTTGAAATATCTATTCTCTCAATCTACTATCTATATGACGCAACACATGTGGATAGATCTCCTAAGTGGTTTATCTTCTGTTGTTCAAATCACCAAGGTACACGTAAATGTTCGTATCTCAGGTTAGATATTTGATTCTTATCAACGAGGTTATTGTATGATTGATTTCTTATGTCAAATGTTCAACGACATAGTACTTTGATTATGGAATCCGAAGAAATTATTATCTTTGGGATATATATCTGATTTTATCTTTTAGTTAAATGACACGGTCAATGGATTGTCCGTGAGATTCTAGAATTGTAACATTGTAGAATACAAAACGGATATTCTAGATTGCAAGGACTACATAGTATTTGTAGACTGGCAATCACACTTCGTATATTATTCAACGTAATAAAGACTGTCGAGAGTATTTTATTTTCTCGATTATGTCTGAGTAAGTTTGGTTTTATTTTGAAATTCTGGTATTCATTTCAGAAGACATTTGAATTGAGTATATGTTTGACTATATATATATATATATTATTCGAATCCTTAAGACAATGCTATAAGATTCGGTGAATGCTCAAAGGATGGAAAGCTGCCCAGACTCAGTAAGCTAGTTATAAGAATAAGTGTGGATGCTTCTGAAAATGGTAACAGACTAATCATTTTCAAAAATCTCTAATGTTAAAGGTATGTTGAGTTTTGTGAATATTTCATAATATTATTTGTATTATGTTTCGTACTTCAACATTGATGAATTACAAACATTACTTGATAAGTATTCTTCAATCTGATGATGTTGAATTTATTTTTTCAACGTTCTGCACTGAATAATGACTTTTGTGTTCTATATTACAAAGATGGTTTCTTATAACCATTCTAGATAAATAAACTATACTCGTCCCTCGAGATTCAATGCATTAGTAATTGCTTTTGATTCAGCTTCATGCTAAATGAATTGAGTTATGCAGTTGATATTTTTCCGATTATAGTATTGACATGTACTGTAATTGATGAATGATTTATGATTTGCACTTGTGATATTTCGAGGACGAAATATTTTAAGTGGGGGAGAAATGTAAGGCCCTCGTACCGTATTATCGAAAATCAGGTTTAGCTTCTCAATTATGTGATTTAGTTTATGTCAATCATATGATTGAAAATAAACATGATGAATATTATCTTTGATAACAACTTGAGATCATACTTAACATTTTGTAAATGTGATGTCCCGATATTTGATAATGAGAATGAAGTACAATTTGTACATTATTTTGTTAATTAGTTAGAAATTAATTAACGAGAATATAATCTAATTAATGAGAATGAAAATTGATCTTGTATATGTCAATTGACAGTCGGGTCAGAACATGATGAATGAAAAATATATTTTTAGAATATTCGGATTAACACCGAAATTTTATTAAAATGATTTAATAAATATAAAATTTGTATTAAATCGAAAGATTTCATTTTTTTGTGATTCAAAGAAGGACACGAAGTCAGGTGTGGACTGTACATGTGATATACATGCACCAGTACACCGGTGACACCCCGATGTTCATAATTGGTCGGGAATTAATATATATTGGTGTAGGGTGTAAAACACATAACAAAACGTGCAAAAACACACAATGAATCGCGGACACCTACTAAAAGGTGCGAAAACACACACTGCTCGTGCGATTCACCGACCACCTTGTATTTATCCACTCCGTTCGCCGCCGTCCGACTACCTCTAGACGAGACCGATATACCACCGTGTTCGTAACTCTCAGGCGAATCTGTCCATACCAAATAATCGAGTTTTGGTGTTGGAAAGTGGTTCGATTTTGATCTGGAACGATGAAACTCGTGCAGACTAGGGTTTGAGCGATTTTGGTTCGATTTCTTCAAATCTACTACGAATTGGACGACACCAAGGCATTGTATCTCTTCCTTGCACCTAGACAAAGATTTATATACCGATCGCCGCCTCTACCGCCCCCGGAGCTCGCCGGAATCGGCTGAAAAGCGTGCGTGTACTGTGTGCGATTTTGGTAAATTTTGATATCCGATTTTTACGACTTTGCTTCGATAATTACCAGTTAATTTGGACTATAATTATTGAAAAATAATGTAAATTGGTGAAAAATAATTTAGCAAATTAAATTATGATGTAATCGCATCAATTTAATTACCCTAAATTGGTTAAGCTCTGACTAAAATTGATAACCCATTTCTAATGACTGGTTTATTGAATTGTGAATTTCTATTCATATACAGTGACTACTTCGACCCTACAAGCTCAAGTACCCTTGTAGATCGAGAAAGAAAGGTATGTTGCGATCGGGTAACATACGACAGGTATCTGTATCATTTGATATATGATTTGTTGTTGAAGTCTGTGAATTACGTGAGATTATGTGGCTACGTGATTTTATTTAAATTATGTGGCATTCATAGCATGCATGATTGGAACATCGGTGTATGAAAATAAATATTTTGTTAACACACATCATTTTTATACATACATCGATGCATGACATACACGTTGAGCTATATCCTTGAATACCCTGATATTTCTTGGATTCTGATATCGAACATTGGGGATTGGTACTGCGATACTATGTTGGCATTACATGGCCCGATAGGCATGGGGAATCGTGGTACCCTTTGATTGGTATGATTTGTTGAGACGGGGATTGGTGGCACCTTGCTGATGTCATCCGTCTGGATATCCCTATATGATTATGTGATGTCAGGACCTGGGGTTGGTGGCGCTTTGCCGACATCCATCCGTCTGGATACCCTATAGGCTTGACAGGCTCGAGCTATTCTGATATGGTTGGACTTTCGTTTATTGATTTAGATATACCCAGTGGATGGGTGTACGATATGATACCGTCATGACATGGCATGCATGCATTGCATTGCATTACATCATATATCACATTTTATAGATACATGTTGTATATTCTATGATCATTTCATATTGGGCTTTTGCTCACCCCCAAGGGGGGCTGTTGTTGTCTTTGTGTGTGGACAATGGCAGGTGATACAGGTGACCAGGACGCCAGAGAGGGCACGTCCAGTGGGAGTCACACTTGAGGTTTTACTCTTGTTTATCCCAGTAGTCTTTGTACCAGGGATGTATCCCTGTAGTGTGATGAGTCTATGTATATTTCATTTATGTTAGCCTAGTTTGATTTACGTATGCTGGTTTATGTTGATGGATATGCAACTGGTAGTATATATATATTTTCAGTATATGTTGATTTGTGTTGGTGGTATGTTCCTCGTGCGATGAGGTCATGCCGAAATTTTTAGGGTCACACGGTCATATATATTAAACAAATCTTCCGCTGTTTACGCTATAATTATCATTGTGTGATAATTAATCGCATTATTAGGATTGGGCCCTCACACAATTTTATCTCTCGATCTCAATTGTAATTTACTATCATTCAAGGATGGTCAAACCCTTAAAAGCATGAAGAACAATGATCTATGCACTTAGATAATAAGAATCAATCAAAAACATTTAATTAAAATCATGGGTTCATACAAAGGATCCCCTAAGTCTTGATAACAAACCTAGCCAAAAATCTCCATCAAATAACAATGCATAAACTTGTTTTGCAACATTCTAAACATTAAAATCTAATGAAAATATAGAACTAGAGTTAGAAATACGGAAATAACGAGAGGCGTTGACTCCTTGCGTTGCTCCGTCGTCCCGTCTCTTCCGATGCGTCTTCTCTTCAATGGTTATGGTGTATAGATGGTTGGAGAGGATGATGAGTGATGGAGGCTCTGTATTGTAGGTCAAAAGTGAGCCAAAAAGTCCCAAAAACGTCCATGATAATCCATATTTATGGTAGGAGGAGTTTCACCAAGTTTGGACACCAAATAACCAAGATGGAAACAAAATCCCGAATTTTTTGAGTCTAGGCGATCGAGTGCCTCAAATGAGGCGATGGGTCGCCTCTGGCTACTGCCTGGAGGCGATCGATTGCCTCATTTGAGGCGATGGGTCGCCTCCTCTATTTTTTGCAAATTATGATATTGCCCCTCCTTTTTCAGCTTTGCTCAGTTTGGTAAATATATGGTAAGATTGAAAGGCTCAAACGATCCAAAAATCTCCTAAATCATTTCCAAGTCAAGTCATAACTATAAAATTTCGCCTGAAAGTGTCATCATCAAATAGTTTCCAAGGTACTCTAAGATGCTCAAAAACAATTCATTAAGTTCACAAAAAATTTCACTATTACAACTGCAATTCACAAGATTGTGACTCAAATGTGCTCAAAATATTCCTCATCTTTGACATGCTACTCAAAACAAGATATTCACAATCAAGTCTTGCAATCATCAAACTCAAGTTGACATGCATAGTGAGACTAATATCATCATGGAATAGAGACCACTACTATAATTTATTCTTATCTTACTAATTGAACTCATTTTCAAGAAATTTTTTGTTGGTGCTCAAGAAACGATCAATTTCCAAATAAGAAGCATGACACAGTAATGCACTCCCCCAAACTTAATTCATGCATTGTCCCCAATGTAATAAGCATGGAAAGTAAGACAAAGCAGTTACCGTTGACAACGATCGTCAGTGATCGTTGTCCAATTCCTCGTCAGCTTTTGGGGCATATTGTTGGACAGATCACAGCACGCTTGGAGTCTCTCACCATAATCAAAACAAAAACAAAAGAAAAACAAAAACAAACCAAAATAAACTAAAACAAAGGAAAAGGGTTAAGAAAGAGTTCTTGATTTATAGTCCCAAGCTGGACTTTTTACCATTTACGCTCAAGTGGCGCTAGGGCCAATAGTGGGTGATTTCACATCATCCTTGTGGTAGTGTCGTAACCACTTCTCTTTCACAGTAAATAATGCACCGTGGTCATCTCTCAGTTTGAAAATGTCGAATGGTAGAACATCGACAACTTTGAATGGTCCAGCCAATGGTGCGTCCGACTCCCATGGAAAAAATCTCATCTTTTTCCTATTCATTAATACCGAGTCTCCTACACCAAATTTACCTCCTCTTTGTTGGCCATTCGATGTGACCTCCACCTTCTTCTCACTCTTAGCCTGCATCGCATCAACAGATAATGCATCAATTATATTGACACTAAAACATCGGTGCTCAGTGCGTGTAGTGTTCACACATTTGAACATATCATAAGTAACTTGATCCCCCCCTACTCGGAGGATCAACTTCCCTTCTTGGACATCTATCAATGCCCTTCCAGTAGCTAGGAATGGTCTTCCTAATATCAATGGCATGTCCGCCTCCTCCTTTATGTCTAGCACCATGAAATCCACCGAAATTGTGAATTTGTCAACCTTGACCGGTACATCCTCCACTATTCCATGAGGGTACTTGATGGACTTGTCTGCCATCTGCAGTGAGACATTGATCGCTTTGAGCTCTCCTAAACCCAGCTTCCTGTACACAGACAAAGGCATTAAATTAACACTTGACCCCAAATCACATAAAGATTTATTGAAAGATTTAGAATTGATTTTGCAAGGTATAGTGAAACTCCCTGGATCCTTTAACTTTGGAGGTGAATCATTTTGAATGACAGCAGAACACTCCTCAGTTAAATTTATCATCTCATGCTCTCCCAGTTTCCGCTTTTTTGACAGAATCTCCTTTTAAAACTTAGCATAATTCAGCATGTGCCGAATAGCATCAATGAAAAGCATCTCAATATGAAGATTTTTAATCAATTCTAAAAATTTAGCAAATTTAGCATCAATCTTTGCTCTCTTATACGCAGCGGGGAATGGGAGTGGGATCTCTACCTTAGTAGGTGTGATGGGTGTAAGGGTCTTAGTAGACTTACATTTGTCGCGTGTTTGTCCCTCTTCTTGCTTGATGTCTGCCTCGCCTCTTAACTCTACGTGCACATCCTTCTTCCCAGCGACCTCCTTTCCGCTCCTCAAAGTGATAGCATAGACTTGCTCCCTAGGTTTCATCTCAGTGTCACTAGATAGTGATCCTTGTGCTCGTTCGGCTATGATCTTTGCTAACTGTCCCACTTGGACTTCCAAGTTCTTTATCGATGCCTCATGATTGTTCATCCTTGTTTCAGCCGATGATATGAACCTGGTCAACAGCTCCTCCATGCTTGGCTTTGGTGCATACCCCGGTGGTGGTTGGGGATAGTTCCTCGGCCCAGTATTGTACGTATTTGGGTAGGGGTAGGTCTGTGGTGGTCGGTTCCCTACAAAATTAACAACTTCATTAGTAGTAATGAATGGGTTACCAACCTGGCATTCAGTGCTTGGATGTCCTCCTTGGCAAAGCTCGCATGTAACAGTTTGAACTTGCATTGCATGCATGCTCAAACTATCAATCTTCTTGTTCAGCGCTTCCAATTGGGCAGCTATGGCAGTGACTGCACTCACTTGATGCACTCCGGCTTGCTTCTTTGGCACGTTCCTTTCAAACTGCCATTGACAGCTATTAGCAGCCATCTCCTCCAACAGCGTGTAAGCCTCCTCCGGTGTCTTCCTCATCACAGTTCCTCCTGACGCTGCATCAATCATAGAACGGTTATCAGAAAATAAACCGTTATAAAATGTTTGTACCTGCAGCCAGATAGGGAGGCCATGATGTGGGCATCTCCGCAGTAGATCTTTGAAGCGTTCCCAAGCCTCATATAGTGTCTCTGGATCACATTGGGCAAACGTAGTGATGTCATTGCGCATCTTGGCCGTCTTGGATGGTGGAAAGAATTTTGACAAGAACAACCGCGCCATTCCATCCCACGTGGTAATAGATCCTGCAGGCAACGATTGTAACCAGGATTTAGCTTTATCTTTTAAAGAAAAGGGAAACAAACGTAACCTGATGGCGTCGTCATTAACGCCATTATGCTTGAATGTATCACAAATCTCCAAGAAGTTGAAGATGTGATCATTTGGATCATCTGTAGCGGCTCCCCCAAACTGGTCCGAATGTTGGATCATCTGTATGATAGCAGGCTTGATCTCAAAATTGTTAGCCTGTATGGTTGGTCTCGTGATACTCAACAGTGATCCATGGATGCAGGGTGAGCATAGTCCATGAGTGATCTTGCAACTAGTGGTACCAGAATCTCCTCGGTATTAGCCATGTGTGCTCTTGCTTGCCTCAGCCTCCTTTGACAAGTGCGTTCGATCTCGGGATCAAAGGGCTCAAGTGTAGGGTTGCTACTCCTTAGCATGCACCAAGAGATAGTACCCTGTAACAATAAACCAAAACAAAAAGAAACAGTAGAAGAGGAAAAAAAATCGAAAATAAATAAATAAATAAAAAAAATGACTAAACTACAGTCAACTAATCTCGTTTGATATTATTAAAACTAGTCCCCGGCAACGGCGCCAAAAACTTGATCGCTATTATTTTAAACAGTATATTCCAGTGTAGCGATTCTCTACCACAAGTGCACGGTGTCAAGTTTTAGTATAATGATATGATAAGTATGAGTGTCGAACCCACGAGGACTAGGAAATAATTACCAACTCCACTAGTTTAACTATATTTAGTCTACGAGAACTGATTGTGATTAATTAACTAACTTGACTAAGTAACTCAATATCAACCCAAACAAACAAGAACGAATAAGAATAGAATCAGAAGAAACAATTATCAAGACTTTCGGTTCACCTATGTAATCCCCCACAATTCGTCTATTAGTTAATAATCGAATTCAAACAATCTAAGGTGACGAGTTTTCCAAATTTATCTGATATACTCTCTCGAGTTATATTAAACCTAATATCAAATTGTAGTAAGTCACCCTCGTGTACTTATTTAACAACACAATATTGTATTAAGATCCGTGAAAACTTCTAGCTTTCGATTACTAGATATCTATAGCTATCACACGTGTATTTGACTTCATCTCTCGATCTCGGTCTGAAATCCACGGCATAAATCACACTTATCAGTGTCCACGGCATAGATATGGTAGCCCGTGTGACCACGCTCCAATAATTGGGACATCTTGACTGCTGAAATCAACGGAATCTTCGCACGAGAACCGTTGCCATAGAAAATCCAATGAACTCCCAAACCAGATTTGAACCGTACTGTTCTCTGTCGACAATCCACCACTGCCTGATATCTGTTCAGAATGTCGATGCCCACAATGCAGTCGATGACATACCCAAAACAATCAAATCTGCCTTGATCTCATTGCCCTCAAAATAAATGAGGCAGTCCATCAGAAACTGATCAGCAACAACTCTCTTTCCGGTGGGTGTCGAGACCAATAGAGACGTGGGCAACGGAGACGTGCACATATGATGTCTCTCCACAAAGTCCGCAGACACAAAGGAATGCGAAGCACCTGTGTCTATCAAAATAAAGGCGGAATACGTAAATAAAAGGCACGTACCCACTATCACCTCCTCCGGGGCTGCATCGGCCTGCTCCCTGGTCAATGCATAGACCTGTCCGTGAGGTGGCCCCATCGCCTGTCCTCCCATCTGTCGAGGCGCCATCGGTGGCCTCTGCTGTACTGTCCTGGTAGAAAACCTCCCTCTGCCTCCTCTGAGATCCACCTGCCCATCACCACTCTGACAGAACCGAGATATGTGGCCCATCTTGCCACATTTATAACAAGCAGTACAATCTCGCATGTGATGTGGTCCTCCACAAAAGTGACACTTCACCACTCCACTCCTACTCGCTTGAGTCTGCCCTCTGTTGCTAGGCGCACCACCCCTCCGGTTATCCATTCGTCTTCCACCATACCGAGAAGATGAGGAAGAAGCCCACGAGGTTTAAATGATTCTCCTCGTGGCCTCATATTATTAGACATTGGCCTCGGCGGTGGAACTTGTGGGGGTGCAACATCCGGGTAAACACTGACTCCGATTTCTGCTAGCTCCGCTCTAGTGAGAGCATCATCAAAAGAAGTGGGGTTGTTGGAGATAACCCGATCAAAAAGTTCCGGTCGTAGTCCCTTTAGAAAGTGCCTCATCTTGGCATGCCCATTTGTTGCAATGTGGGGAACATACCTCAACAAGGATGAGTACTGCATGGCATAGTCCGAAACTGACATGCTCCCCTGTTTCAAGCTCGTGAATTCATCCTCCTTAGTTTGCCTAGCCGCAGCAGAGAAGTATCGGTTTAGAAACCGAGTCCGAAATAAAGTCCAGTCAATCACCATACCTTGAGCTCTCAGCTCCATCACCGTCGTCTTCCACCACATAGAAGACTTCTTAGCTAGTTTAAACTCCGCCAAACTCAGTCATGCTGTTCTAGCACAAGGAGCGGATACAAAAATCTGCTCTAGTCTCTCAAGCCATTCCTCAGCTTCTTCTCCCGTCTCTGTCCCCTCAAACATAGGCGGGTGGAAAGTTAGGAACTGACTCAGACTAAGCTCCCCTGGTAAAAGCAACTGAGCTACCGGCTCCACGCCCACAGCAGGTGGAGGTAAAGGATTTGCCTGACCGACACTAGCATTAACACTGCCAATGTCACCCACCTCTTCGTTGAGATTCTCCACATTCATAGCCGACATGCTGTAATACAAGGGTTAACAACAATTCCAAACAATATACATGTTATGCCGTTAGATAACATAAACAATAATAAGCATGTTAGTATAACAGTTTACACACCAATATGCGCCACATGCATAAACATGCTCAAATGTAAACACTTAGCTAACCATGCTAAGGCTACCCTTCACTCATTCCCGGGTTCTCTAACCACTGCTCTGATACCACTAATGTAAAGACCCTAGTTCCTTAAGTGCGGATTAAGGCATAAATAAAAATTTCCATGCATAAACAGAGTATAAAGGTTGTATTGATGCCCTGGGCTATTAAATTACAGTGCCAAAATAAAGTTTCAAAAGGGAGTAGTTACATTCCCAACCAATGGATGCTAATCCTATAGCTTTACACTACTCCTAGAGTAGATACTATGCAAAAGAATAAGCCTGGTACCAATAGCACTCCTCACTAGCTCATCGCATCAACCCGCCTTAGCCCCTTCCGCCCAAAAGTACCTACAGGAACAACCCCAAAACCATGAGCATGTATATAAATCAAATGCACAATAATATGATCATAATTCAATGCATAAACCGTAAATGCAATTCACTTCCTGTATTTAACACATTTAAAAGCTCCCTTGGTTGTCCCTGTATCACAATAATAATCAAAGGATTATAATGCCAATATGCATGTCATGACATGTATCCATTCCGTTTATGCCAATGGCCAATTTCCAGTCTTATTATATCAGTGGCATAATACCCCTCGAGTTAACATGACAGCGGAAATACCCCTCGCTTAGACAATACCAGCGGCACTAATATCCCTCGCTATAAATATGACAGCGGTCGTGTTCTTCGCTTCATATTAGCGGCAAATATTCTCTCATCGCTACGGTATGACAGCGGTAAGTATTCACATCGCTACGCCACTGGCGGCAAGTATTCTCCATCACTGGAATATAAATCCCGACTCATAATCATATGCAACAATGCATCCAATATACACATGCAACCAAAATGCATGACCAAACCATGTATGCAATCCATGATGCATAAACAAGACCCCATATGCAACCACAATGCATAATCAATTCCATGTGTGCAACCGTAATGCATAACCAATTCAAAGCGTAATAAATACGTTTTACCGTCCGATGCCCGTACGTCTCACTACGTACCTTAGTTCCAAAAGTGGAGATGTCATGGGACTTTATCTCCTTTGATGTGTGGCTACTTGGGATGGTTCTACACAATCACATGAATCCATATTAGAAGCCAATAAATGAACCATTACCAAAAGCATCATCATTTAGAACAATTCAAATAGCTAAATTCAACCATTTTCAGTAGTATATTTGACTCTTTCAGCATCATTTCTATACATTTCATTACGTCTGATTCAATCCAAGACATCATCATACTAAAACCATTTGCAACAGAAAATCGAGTCATACTCAGCAAAGGATCAACCTAAGGGATCAAATCCAATGCAGTAGAAAGATCAAGCCAAACATAGCAATGTTTTAGGACCAAATACAGCAGGAAATCGATTACAAACATCAAGGTTTCGAACCACATATCAACAGATTTTAAAATCATAAAATGGCAGGTTTTTAAGCCTAGCAGCAGCATGCTCTTCGAACCAAGCAACATCAAAATTTCGAACCATCATCAGCCTAAAATTTTGAAATATAGACAACAGGATTTTGAACCCAAAAAATCAGTAAAGATCGAACCATTAACAGCAAAGGAATCGAGCAAGAAAATCAAACCAAAAGACAGCAATTTTCGAACCAAGCATCAACACGTGAACCAAAAAAAAAAGCATCAGATTTTGTCCCTAACAGAACAAATTTTTCGACCCTAGATCATGATTTCGAACTAAGAGTGGCAACATGAAATCGCAAGTACTTACCGTTCGATTTGGGTCTGAAATGGTGCAAAAAATTCATCTCCCATGGCTGAGAGAGGGAGACGCACGAACAGAGAGAAGGGAAGAGAGGGGCGACGCGGGTGAGGGGGAGAAGAGAGGGACAGAAGTGTATTATTTTATTTAAGTCTAACCCTAGGTTAAATCTCAACCATCCAACTATCATCTCCAACAAAAATAATTATTTCCAAATTAAATTTACCAATTTATAATTGCTAGAAAACCCCTCTTGAATTTAATTTACGATAAAAGTTCAACCCGGAATTATTCATCCCAGCTTCGTTCCAAATTCGATACTCAAAATTAAATCCCGACATATCATATAAACACCATAATTAAATCCAATGAATGATTATTAATTAATCTGGACATCACAGATACCATATCATGAATCATTGTCAAAATAAAACAATTAAAAACTTTTGTCAAGATTCTGCCTCTCTCGATCGATCGGAACCCATGTCTCGATCGATCGAGAATACATAAAAATAGTGCCCAACTTCTGCCTCGACCGATCGATCGAAATCGTCTTACCGATCGATCGAGGAGCTTCACCGATCGATCGGAAAATCCTTCGATCGATCGGCACCTGAAATTCAAACCATGCTTAAAAGCTTCTGCCTCGCTCGATCGATCGTGACCAAAATCTCGATCGATCGAGCACTCTGAATCCAGATTTTCGAGCACCTCATTTCCTACCATCATTTCTACTTCATAAAGCGTAAAACATGCTTGAACAAAAATGTTATAAGCTTCATAAAACTACCATGCATGTGTTCAAATCAAAGGTTTAACAAAACCCAAGCTAACATGCATCATAACATCTTCATAAACTTCAATACTCATCCAATCTTCACAGAAAACAGGGCACTTATCCTAACCCAGATTTTTCGAGCACTTCTTATCATAATACCAAATCTACCACATAAAACGTGTATCATGCTCAAAGAAACATGCTAGTAGCTTCATAATAACACCATGTAGGTACTTAGATCGAAGGTTTAACAAAACCTAAGTTAGCATGCTTCGAAGCAACCTAACTTTAACACAACTCAACCCAAAATCTTAAGAAAAACAGAGTAAACATCTTACCCACTTTCTTTCCACAAGAATTACTCAATAATTTCACAACATAAACCCTTCCTTCCTGTAGCTAGGAGGACGTTTGTGTTGCAGAGGAAAGGAAAGGGAGAAGAGAATGAGAATGAGTTGATTGCAAGTAATGAGTGGTAGCATGGGTTGGGCAAGTGGGGGTATGGGTTGAACAAGTGGGGGAGGGGTGAGGTGGCCGAGTGATTGGGGGGTGGGGTGGTGTGGTTGGGGTGCCATGTGGTGTTTAATTGTGCCCCGGTATTTAGCACGATGCATTAAAATATCCTAACTCGATATTTTTCATCTTTATTTAATTAATACATCCTCTAAAACACTCAACATGCCTCCCTCATCATATCATCATAACATAATCATAGCCCCCAATTAAATGCACCACAACCCTCTTAAACACATCGTAAATCATCATCATAGCACATAATTACATGACATTTCGGGGGTATTACAATAAACACTGTGCTAAAAGAGTTTAGCATGAAATAGTCGAAAAATGAGTTACTTCCCAATATGTCATAGTATTCATCTCTCGTGTCAATAGGTCTTAAGATTGATGAGGAGATAGAAAAGATGATATTGGTACCTTATGTATCGGCTTTTCATAGCATAATGTATGCTATGTTATGTACTTGGCCTGATGTATGTTCTTAGAGTAATGAGCAGACATCAGACAGATCCCGGTGAAGGTCACTGGAAAACTAGAAAAATAATTCTCAAGTACTTATGAGGAACTTAGGATATGTTCATGGTTTTTGGATATGTAAATGGAGAAATAAAAGTTGAAGGCTGAGCTGATGCTGGTTTTTCAGTCGGATGTAGATAATACCAAATCGATGTTCGGATTTGTATTTAAGCTTAATGATGATGTTGTCTCTTGGAAACGTTCCAAGCAAGACACCACATCGGATTCCACCACTGAAGCTGAATACATTGCAGCGTACGATGCAGTTTGGATATAAAATTTCATCCAAGAGTTGGGTGTAATTTCTAGCGCGGTTGACACAGTTCATGTGTAATGTGACAACAATTGAGCTATTATAAATAGCCAAGATCTCATCAGTATCCAAACATATATTGAGAAAATACCATCTAATGAGAGAGATGGTAGATGCGACATTATTATCGAGAGAACTGCTTCAACAGAAAAATATAGTGAATCCACTGAAAAAGCCATTACAACGATTGTTGTCTGTCAGACATCTTGGGAAGATGGCCTTGAGACACATGAGTAGTTGGCTTTGGGAAAGTGAAAGATATTGTCTAAGGCCCCGATATTTGATTAATGTTAATTAAATAAAATTTGGGAATTTATTAATAATTAATTTGTAATTAATTAATTTGAAGTGAAATTGACAATATGATTATCAACTGACAATTTAATCGGAACATGATATATTTTTGACTTGGTCAAATAAAATCCGCTAATATTTTAGAAATAAATTACCAAAATGAAGAGTTTAATTTTGTGTTATAATAGTGGGCATAAATCCCAATTGTAGACTGTAAATGTAAGTAATCAGTACACCATTGACACTTCGATGTACAAAACTGGGTCAGGATACAACTATTAATATGTAATGTTGGTCCATTCCGAAACATATACTAAAACATGTAAAAACATGCACAAACCCCGACCCTCTCTCTGTTTTCTACACTTCTCAGCGCGACATCCGACCACTCACCTTAAAAACGGTGTGCCCGCCGCCGTCCAGCCACCTTATGATGCGTCCGACCTACCATCGTGTTCCTCTCTCTCCGACGCTCATTTCCATACCAGGCAACACAGTGCACCGCCGCGAGATCATCGGATTTTACTTTTAAAGGTTCGAGTTCCAATGTTAGGGTTCTTCACGTTTTCGTTTGATTTCTTGTTTCTGACCTTAGATGTGTTTGAATTATGATGTGCAAACCCTTCCCCTCACCAAGACCGATGTTTCCCCTCTGGTTGCAGCCCATCTAGCCCCGTGAGTCGCCGAAAAACGTGCATGTAGCCGCGGTTATATCACGCTATGGTAAATTCAAATTTTCAGTTTCTAAATTCGAAACATAGCTTTCAATTTAAGTGTTGATGTTAGTTCTTGCAATGCATGTGGAGTTTGGTCGATTTAGGAAATGCATGTTTAGGGATGAAGATCGGTGTTCATGCTAGAGATGGTGAAACTGTTTCAATTCTATTGTCGGTTTGAAATTCTGTTGCTGTTCGATCTTATTAACTAAATTCTGAACTATAAAGACTTGTTCCTCCTAATCCATGTGGAAATTTCACCATTACTATAGTTTTGGGTGAATTATGATAAATTCAAATTGATTATCAACCAACTACTTGTAATCACTTGATGCTAGGTTGATAGAAGTTTGGTTAACTTTAATATCATTGCTGTAATGACTCTTCTCAGGAAGTTCATAAGAGAATTGAGATTTTATCAAGGTTTTAGCTTGGTTAGTAGGAATTGGAAATTGGTTCTAATCCATACTACAATGATGTAGAATTAATGGTGACCAAATTTATGTACTTCATCTTGAGTAAGAATGAATTAAAAATTAATTACTGAATTATATGTAATTTATTGGACGTGTATATGGAACCTTTGCATCGTATAACCTCGATTCACCAATTGAACAACGAAGTTATAAGACTTCTTTGACAAAAGAAAGCTAAAATGTCATCATTTCTCATTTGGTGAATTAAAGAAGAGTTTAGCAAATGAATGAATTTAAATGATGCTATTGTATGGATTTTATAGATTAACGCATGTCATAGGAGTTCCACGAACTAAGAAAACCATATCCAACTTGTAGAACAAGGAATAATAGGTATGTTGTGATCGGTAACATACGACAGGTATCTGTATTATTTGATACATGGTTTGCTGAATTTACGTGAATTACGTGAATTTACTTGGCTATGTGAGTTAAATTGAATTATGAGCATTAATAGCATTCATAACTGGCATATCGATGTATAAAAATAAATATTTTGGTAACACACATCATTTTGATAAATATACATCGATAAATGACATACACATGGGCATATCATATTGATCTATCCACTTTTTTGATATCCTTGTTGATGACTGAGTTGACTTACTCTGAGTGTCGTGGACGAAGGGCACGACAATGACAGACAGTATAGGTAGCGACTGTAGTCACGCACGTTGCTACCAGACCTAGACACAAGGGATGACGAGCACAGCACATGATGAATCTCCTAGTGTGTGTGTGTTGTCACCCTCTGCTCAAGCTTGATATTGATTGATGATACCTTTCTTTGGACTCCGATTTGGTATCTTGAGATTCGATTCATTGTACATTACATGCATTGAATTACATTGCACTGCATTACATCATATATCACATTTTATAGATGCATGTTGTATTTACTTGATACTTTCATATTGGGATTTGGCTCACCCCCAAGGGGGCTGTTGTTGTCTTTGTGTGTGGACAATGGCAGGTATTACAGGTAACCAGGATCCAAAAGTGGGAATGCTCGATGGAAGTCTTACCTGAGGTTGGTTTCTTTTGTCTTTTCCCAGTCGTAGGATAGTTAAGTATATCAGGGTGTGTCATGGATAGTATAACTATGTAAAGTAAGTTTATTCAGTTGAGTCTTGAATAACGGTGTTTAGACTGTGTTCTTTTACTGCTGATAGTATTATGTATTTACTTGTTGCACTGGATATAATTATTGTGTTTTAATTATTTTTTTGGTATGTCCCTCGTGCGGGGAGGTTTTGCCGAAATTTTTAGAGCCATTTGTTGGCAGGACTTTTAAAAAAATCTTCAGCTGTTTACAAATAAATAATCGTTGTGTGATAATTAAACACTTGATTATGAACGAGTCCTCACATATTGTTGTCATATGCAATTAAGTAAATCAATAGTTGATTGATTGTACTTATAATCTTATTATGACAAATCTTTGTTTGAATATTAATATATATGACACTTCTTCACCTGTTTACCCATGCATCTTGATTTATTTATGAAGTCCTTGAGATTGCTATAGTCCATAGAATGTGGTTACGCATATGATGGTGACCATGAAATACATTTTCAACTACGATTTTTAAAAGTTCCTGGTCGATGAGCCTTCGAGAATGGGATATCGATATATGCTCGTTAGAGACTGGTATTCATGATGTGTCTAGTGTAGTGCGTCGCATTTCATCGGCTTTGGCTTGGAAAAGTCAGCACACAGGAATAGGTGCTCATTAGGAATGAGTTCACTGAACGACCCTATTCAGAATTCTATAAGTGGTTACCATTTGTCGAGTATATAATTCCTAGTCATAGTTGTGCACCATTACTCCTCATGACCAGAGGCGTCATTGAGGTCTTGACAGATAGCTGTGTACTTTGATTTAATGACTGATCACATGCGGATCATAAAGTTGTTATTTTGGGTATTCAGTGATGCTGTCAGAGGCCTATGATTGTCGTTGGGGATTCACCACCGGTGTGATGCCAGGGAATTATTAGTGTAAACCCCGGTGTGGTATTGCCTTAATGGATTTTAATTATGACAATTATGAATTAATTGCGGTATTGGGACTCCCATGGATTTTTAAATCCGGTATTTGGAGTCGTGGGATCCAAGGGTTGAGATTATATTCTTATCGTGGTGATAACCGTGGAATTTGGTTTTTGGTGGTATCTGGGGCCCGGGGTACTTTATATTGGGGCTGGTATTGGAAATTGAGTTGGAGAGATAATTATTAAAAATAGATGATTTTTATTGAATCATGATGTATTTGTGGAGGTATTGGTATTTTGGAGCCTTGGTACTATATATACCAACTGGACTCAGTGTTTCATCATTACACGAAATCCTCTCTCTCTTTCTCTCACTCTCTCCACGCCCAAAACCCCATTTCCCTCCCCCTTTTCTTCCATTGAAGAAAATGGCTAGAAGCTTGGCTCCGGAGCCTGATTTCTCGAAGATAATATGGTATTATTCTTCCCCTCGTTCTTATCTTCGATTTGATAGTAGTATTGTAGAGTTTGGTGGAGTTTTGGTGCGAGGTCGGTGACCTCACGGTCGGTCAACCCTAACTGCTAACCAAACGAATCATTCGTGATTCCAAAATAGATATCGCCCCAATGATATCTCTAAGACATAACCAACGATGTTAAACATACATCGTTACCAAAGAAACCACCCGTACACAATAGTGTACCTAAACTACATCTGGTTTCCACTTTCCAAAATCATCTCCAACAGAGGAGTAGTTGCACCACTTTGCAACACGGATCGCGCAACATCACGGCCACCGATCAACACAAAACTCATCTCCAAAGATGTCTACATCCGTGTGTTCCAAGAAATCACATCTTGGTCCAACCACACTATCGAGACTCCACAAGGTCTCAAGTCCCCATAGAGGACATGCAAGAAAATCAATTGCATTAATACCTCACGTGTCAACAATGACACCCAACAGATCCAATCCGGACATCCCTCGTTTACCCTAGGATTCAACAATCCTAACACAGGATTACGATCAGATTACCCAGTAAAGATCTACCATGATCCCAATTACGCCAATCCCTCCTCAGAGGGAGTCAACCCGACCTCACGATCATTCCTCAGAATATACCGTGTCATTGAGATTACTAATCTCAAGGTGCCACAATCTCTCACCGGAGGTTCATTCATCCAAGCATACTAATCCAATGCTCGACGGGTACCAAGAAAAATGCTGGCATTCGAATACACGAGCTGGTTTACATGCCTAATCACCAATACTACATGCATACTCACTGCAATCGACTCAGGTATCACCAATCATACCTAGAAGTCCCAATTACAACTGTCAATCCCCAACTATTCTCACCCCGCAGAGATTAATGATTGACGGACCAACGACCAATAGTGTGATTCCAACATCAACACCACACAAACCCACTCATCGGATCTCTTAAAGATTCTCATTAGGTATATCAATATCGCCTTCCTCGTACGGAAAGTGTCATGAACCATGACCCTCCAATCTCGAACCACCGTTCAGGAAATTTAGATACATTTACACCAAAATATATATCTCAGAACCAATAAATACACAACTGGTTCAGAAAGTGCATCGATGCCATTATTACCAAATCGAAACCCGTCTACACCATGTATACTCATTCTAATGATGCTCTGTACTAATGTCATAGTCCTCCACAATCTCGAGCATTTCCCCGGAGACGTCTCCTCGTACGTCTCTCGGAAGATAAAAGTCATTACTCAGTCCAACATCAGTACTGCTTACCATGGCTGATTCACAATCAACCTACGATCGATACCAGCTGTCTCCATGACAGTATATCTAAATCTCTCCAAGAGATACAATCAACATAATAGTGTTACCCCACTAATTATATTCCACAATTCAGATTGTGTTTCCCCATTGCATTCCATATGCAAGGATACTCAACCAGAGCCAATAACGACTTGTTGACACTCATGTTGGTACTCCCAACAAAATTGAGTTCTCCCGATACAAGTCCCTCAAAACATTTGACGTAAAACGTCTCCGTGAGGTACTCTCTGCCTCAAACCTCATGCCACAAAGTGACTATCGAGTCTACCATTAGTCCTCATTGTATCATCATACGATTTCCCCCAAATTCGGTTCCAACGAGCTGTATAATGGCTACATCAAGCTCACTATAGCACTGCTGCAATACCCGGCTAGCAAATCGCTGCCTCCTTAGGTTTATACCAAACCTACCAACGTATCATACGTCCCATCCCTGTATACCGTACCGTACAATCAATTAGAGTATTGGGTCATCACCCAATATTTTCGTAATACCAATGCATAACGGACATCTCGGTGTCCTCACTCAACCACACGGCAATCCTACTCCATTAGAATTTATTCAACACCCTTATGGGTGGGTGTGACCGTGTCTACCACACGTAACATCGACAAGAGCGAGTAGTTCCTCAATAACTACTCCTACTAACAGTCACTTGGCCAATAGCCATCTCAACGAGTATCCCCAAGGGCACCACTACTCGTAAAATATTTACCTCCAATACATGATGCAGTGCACTCACCTGTACAGTGCATCCATAATTCATCGAGCAAACCTGCTCGGCATAATTGTCCAGTCAACCGGTGACGTAGACACCACTTTTTGCTCATCATTGGCACTCAAACTATACGACTAAATACATACACCTAACTGTATTATTCATCGTATTGACGACATCCGTCTACGTAGAACATCCTCTATATCATCGTCATCCTGTGACGGTACATGTCAACACATGACATCCACAATATCATCGTCAACTCGTGACGGTATATGTCAACACATGACATCCACAATACCATCGTCGTCTCGTGACGGTATATGTCAATACATGACATCCATAATAACATCATCAACCCGTGACAGTATATGTCAACAATAATGCTAACAAAACAGTAATATACCTTAACTCATCGCTAATAAGATAGCGGCATACCTGTCTCCGTCGTCCAATAGCGGTACACAACACAATCAACACCCATAGCTCATGGGCGGCACAATCCCATGCTACGTAGATAGCGGCATAACCCATCGCTATAAAATCAGCGGCATGATCCCTCGCCATAGAGCCAGCGGCATAAAACATCGCTATAGAGTCAGCGGAATGAAACATCGCTACATACATCCGGCGGCATGAACCATCGCCATATATATCCGGCGGCATGAACCATAGCCATAGAACTAGCGGAATGAACCATCGCTATATAAATACCTGGCGGCATGAACCATGGCCAATAGAATAGCGGATGAATCATCGCTATATAGATACCCGGCGGCATGAAACATCGCCAATAGAATAGCGGAATAAACCATCGCTATATATATACCAGGCGTCATGAACCATCGCCAATAGAATAGTGGAATGAACCATCGCTATATAGATACCCGGCGGCATGAACCATCGCCAATAGAATAGCGGAATAAATAATTGCTATATATATGCCCGGCGGCATGAACCATCGCCAATAAAATAGTGGAATGAACCATCGCTATATAGATACCCGGCGGCATGAACCATTACCAATAGAATAGCCAATCCCTAGCCTTGTTATAGCAGTGTATTTTAATGCACATCGCTTGTCATGACCGCGGCACTAATACCCCTCACTTCGACATATCAGCAGCATTGAATAACCTCGCTCATAAATGTGACATGCGGCATCCATCCTCGCTTCAACATTTTAGCGGCATTTATTCTTTCCTCGCTACGATATGACAACGGCAAGTATTCTATCATCGCTTCAAATGACAGCGGCAAAGCATTTAAAATCATCACTCGTCTATAGCAACGACTCATGGGAGATGTACCAAGCATCCAATCTTATACCTGCAATCACAATGCATAATCCATATCCCAATATACATTGCTATGAGTGTATTTTAATGCACCTTGCTTCAAATGTGACATACGAAATTTACCATCACTTCAACATTTAGCGGCAAAGCATTAAAATCATCACTCGAATATATATGCAACCACAATGCATAATCCATATTCCAATATACATCGCTATGAGTGTATTTTAATGCACCTCGCTTCAAATGCGACATGCGGAATTTACCATCGCTTCAACATTTAGCGGCAAAGCACTAAAATCATCACTCGAATATAAATGCAACCACAATGCATAATCCATATCTCAATATACATCGCTATGAGTGTATTTTAATGCACCTCGCTTCAAATGTGACATGCGGACCATCGCTTGAACATTTAGCGGCAAAGCATTAAAATAATCACTCGGATATATATGCAACCACAATTCATAATCCATATTCCAATATACATCGCTATGAGTGTATTTTAATGCACCTCGCTTCAAATGTGACATGCGGAATTTACTATCGCTTCAACATTTAGTGGCAAAGCATTAAAATCATCACTCGAATATATATGCAACCACAATGGTTAGCAACAACATATTCCAATAATGAACGCATATCATAAACGCACATAAGCAACATAGTTGTGTCACGCAACACTAACTACTATCATGCATAAGTAGGTGCTACCCATTTCCATCAACATGTTCATAGGCCCTCAACAACCCCAAAGAGCAAACCACTGCTCTGATACCACTAATGTAAGGACCCCCGTGCCCTTAACCCATTATTAGTGTATTAACCCATGCAATTAGTGCATACAATTATGTTTTCAGGGGAAAAGACTACATGATGGATATCCATCTCTTCGACATACCAGCGACCAACGCTACGATATGACAGCGGCAAATATCCTGATTCATCGCAAGATAAGACATCGGCATTTTCATCGCTTCGACATGACAACGACATTATCATCACTTTGACGTGACAGCAACATGTATCATCGCTTCGACACGACAGCGACATTATCATCGCTTCGACATGACAATGTCATTATCATCGCTTCGACGTGACAGCGGCATGTATCATCGCTTTGACACGACAGCGACATTAACATGGCTGTATGACTTTGCTTCGTCGGCTCAAGAGGTGACTCCCATGTACGTGGCACTTTGCCCCTTAGTGTGATATCCCCGAAATGATTATGTGATTTTAATCATTTAAGTTATATTGTGATGTTAATGTGTTAATTCATGGGATTGGATAAATTATATTGGGGAGAATTACTTCAGGGTGCATGTAACATGTATTGGGTTTTGGGGTGTGTATTGTTGTTTTGGTAAAGCATGCAAAAAGGGTAATTGAAGTATTTTGTTGAGAAAATACTATAAATATCATGTGGGGATATTTTAAGTACATCGTGCTAATTCGGGACCAAAACATAACACATCAAACCACCCAACACTTAACCACCCCCCCCAACCCATACTTTGACTCAGCATGAGCTGGCCATGCTTCCACTTGGCTCAATAATTTAACACCTTTCCAGCACTCCAAATTTCGAACCTCCTCTTCCAAAATACCATCCAGCAGCTGCTAAGCAATTTTAGGAGGAGCCCTTCCATTTCCATCGCCTGGAAATCCTTCAAAAATCGGGGCAAAGTAGGGTGAGGAACTACCCTGTTTCTTTCTGGGAAAAAACTGGTTTGGTTCTACTTTTGAGCATGGTGAAAAACGGCATGTTAGCATATGTTTCTTGAAACCTGTGATTTAAATGCTTACATGGTGTTTTTATGAGTCTCTCTGTAATTTTCCTTAAGCATGATGCATGTTTTATGTGGAAGATTTAAGCTTGTGAAAAGTAGTGCTCAAAAAATCTGGGTAGAGATTTACTCTGTTTTTCTGGAAAACGTGGGTTGGGAGTGTTTTTGAGGAGGTGTTATCATGCATGATAAGCTTATATATTGGAGAAACTTTGATGTAAAAACATTCTTGGTAGTTTTGTGAAACCCATGGCATGTTTAGTTGAGCACGGTTTATGTTATATGTGTTAGTTTTGATAGCATGTAAAGAGGTGCTCAAGAATTCTGGAAATGAAAATGTGCCCTGTTTCCAGAAAAAGTTGATCCGGTACTTGTTTAAATGATCGATGTTTATGCATGTAGGTTTATGCTCAGGGTGTATATTTGGTTTGAATACACTCAGGGTAGTGTAGTTCAAATGCTAGCATGATGATCTTGGTATGTATATTGTCCTACATGTTAGATTTAAGGGTATAAATATCGGTGTTAAGCAATTCTGGAAAATCGCCGAAGGAACAAGGTTGGCGATCGATCGCCAAGGAGGCGCGATCGATCGCGACGTTCCAGTGGGTTTTGGCGATCGATCGCCAATATTGGGGCGATCGATCGCGGAATGTTTTTTTTTGGTATGCGAGGCAGTAGCATCTCGCGATCGATCGGGGCTCATGGGCGATCGATCGCGAGATGATATTGAAGGATTAATTTTTTTTTTTAATTTGGTTTTGCTTCCGGATTATTATGAGGTGCCTAATATTGTGTTGTGTGGCTATGTAGAACCATCCCAGGTGCCAGCACAACCGAGGAGATAAAGTCGATTGACTCCTCTATCTTTTGAAAGGTACGTAAGCGACGTACGGGCATCCCAACGGTAACATGTACTTTATGTTTGTCTTTATGACACATGATGAATGCAATGTGGTGCATTAAGATTATGATACATGTTTTTATGCATTGTTTTTGCATATGTATGTTGTGAAATATAAGAGGTGTATTTCACGAGTCAAAGTTATCTTAGTAAGGATTTTAATGGCTTACGCTAAAGTCCATTGGAAGCGATGAAGAATTCCGCTTACATGGAGTAGCAACGCTAAAGTCCATTGGAAGCGAGGAAGAATTCCGCTTACATGGAGTAGCAAGAAGCATTAAAATGTACTAATGATAAGGGCTCAGGATGAAATAAGGATTTAAGGGAAAAGGAATGTCATGACATTGCATATCCATACATTCATATAATGTGTTTCTATTATGAATTTATGGTACAGGGACAACCAATGGGCGATATAAATGCTGGAAATACAGGAAGGACTTGTGTTTAAGATTTGCATTTATGCCTTACTTTCATATTATGTTAAATATGAATTGTGTTATGCTCATGTGTTGGGGGTTGTCTTTGTAGGTGCTTTTGTTGACGAGAACCAGGGCCGGGGGTTGATATGCTGAGCTGTAAGGAGTGCTACAGGATTAGCATGTTAGAGTTTTTTGTATAGCTTCTACTGAGTAGAGTAAGACTATGATGTAGTACCTTTGTAGGAAGTACGTCTTTCCTTTTGGAACATTTTGGTACTGTAATCTCTAAAGCTCAGGTTAATCAACACGGCACATTACTCTGATATAATCACATGTATGTTTAGTTCTCTAAATTGCACCTTAATATCTTGATGTGATAACGGGGTCTCACATTTAGTGGTATCAGAGCAGTGGTTAGATAACCAGGGAAGAGTGAAGGGTAGCCTTTAGAGACAAGTTGGCTAGGTATTCATTTAGGCATGCTTATGCATGTGATGCATATGGTTGTATACGTGATATACTAACATGCTTTGAATATTTTACTCTTGATTATCTAACGGCTTATATTATGAACTGCTTTTGGTATTGTTGTTAACTATTGTGTTGCAGCATGGCGAACCTCAATGAAGAGGTAGGAGATATGGACAGTAGACATGCCAGTATTGCTCAGCCGAACCCCTTACCACCACCTGCTGTGGGCGTGGAGCCCAGTGTACAGATATTACTGCCAGGGGAGCTCAGTTTGAAGCAGTTTCTGAGTTTCCATCCGCCCATGTTTGAGGGGACTGAGTCTGGCGAAGTAGCTGAGGAGTGGTTGGAACGTATAGAGCAGATACTTGTGACTGCACCTTGTGCACTCACGGCATGGCTGAGGTTAGCAGAGTTTCAGCTGGCTAAGAAGCCTGCTATGTGGTGGAAGACCACCGTGATGGAGCTGAGAGCTCTAGGTATGGCAGTTGACTGGACTGTATTCCGGACCCGGTTCCTTAACCGGTATTTCTCTGCAGCTGCCAGACAATTGAAGGAGGATGAGTTCAACAGTTTGAAGCAGGGTAGCATGTCTGTAGCAGACTACGCTATGCAGTATTCCTCACTGCTGAGGTATGTACCTCATATTGCTGTCAGCAGCCATGCCAAGATGAGGAACTTTCTGAAAGGTCTGAGGCCGGAGCTATTCGATAGGGTTATCTCTAACAACCCCAGCTCGTTTGACGACGCCCTGACACGGGCAGAGTTGGCAGAGATTGCCGTAGACGCATACAAGGATGTTGTACCCCCTTTTGTACCATCACAGAGGCCTACTACTGATAGTCTGAAGCCACGAGGGGATCAGTTTAAGGCTCGTGGGGCCTCATCATCTTCCAGGTTTAGTGGGAAGAAGTCTCATGGACAGAAGCAGAACACCCGGGGGCACACACAGGGAAGCAGGACAGAGGTACCCAGGTGTACCAACTGTGGAGGATGGCATTTGTTACGTGACTGTCGGGGTTGCTATATTTGTGGCAAGATGGGCCACATAGCTCGGGGTTGCCCCAATCGGGCAGTTCAGACGGATTCAGGGCCGAATAGGCCAAGGTTTGATGCTGGGAGGGCACCACAGAGGCAGCAGTTTGCACCACGACCCCTGGGAGGTCAGACGACAGGACCGCCGCAAGGACAGGTGTATGCACTGACCCGGGAGCAGGCCGAGGCAGCCCCAGAGGAGGTCATTGCTGGTACGTGTCATTTACTTACGTACCCTGCACTTATATTGATAGATACAGGTGCTTCCCATTCCTTTGTATCTACTGCCTTTGTGGAAGGACACCATTTGTGCTCGTCTCTGTTACCCACGCCTCTCATGGTCTCGACACCCACGGGGAAGCATGTGATGCGGATCGACAGTTATCAGATTGCCTCATTTATTTTGAGGGCAATGATCTGAGGGCCGATTTGATTCAGTTAGAGATGGCAGACTTTGACTGCATTATCGGCATTGATGTGTTGAGCAGATACCGAGCTATGGTAGATTGCCAAAAGAGGATGGTTCGTTTTCTGTCTGATCAGGGGTTCCAGTGGACTTTTTATGGGGACGGCTCTCGTCCAAAGATACCAGTAATCTCGGCGGTTAAGATGTCGCGGTTATTGGAACGTGGCCATACTGGGTACCTTATTTATGCTATGGATGCTTCAGAGGAGAAGGAAGTGAGAGCCGAGGACATTCCAGTTGTGGCGGAGTTCAGTGATGTGTTTCCAGATGAGATTCCGGGATTTCCGCCTGTCAGGGATGTGGAGTTTGCTATTGAGCTGCTGCCAGGGACATCAGCCATTTCTCGTGCCCCATACAGGATGGCACCGGCAGAGCTGAGGGAGCTGAAGGTACAGTTACAGGAGCTCCTCGACAAGGGATACATCCGTCCTAGTGTATCGCCTTGGGGTGCGCCAGTCTTGTTCGTGAAAAAGAAGGATGGATCAATGCGTCTGTGCATTGACTACAGGCAACTGAACAAGGCTACAGTGAAGAACAGATATCCGCTTCCGAGGATTGATGATCTGTTCGACCAGCTTCAGGGTACGGAGGTGTACTCCAAGATAGATTTGAGGTCAGGCTATCACCAGGTACGGGTTAGAGCTGGTGATGTCCAAAAGACGGCTTTTAGAACTCGGTATGGACACTATGAGTTCTTGGTGATGCCGTTCGGTGTAACAAATGCACCTGCAGTCTTTATGAGCCTGATGAACAGAGTATTTCAGGAGTACCTCGATCAGTTTGTGATCGTGTTTATTGATGACATCCTAGTCTATTCGAGGAATGAGGAGGATCATGCCGATCATCTGAGGACAGTACTCCAGATCCTCAGAGATCATCAGTTGTACGCCAAACTCAGCAAGTGTGAGTTTTGGCTGAACAATGTTGCATTTTTGGGCCATATCATATCACGAGAGGGGATATCAGTAGACCCGAGGAAGATAGAGGCAGTTACGGATTGGTCTACCCCTACTTCAGTCAGTGAGATTCGAAGTTTTCTTGGTCTGGCTGGCTATTATCGACGTTTCGTCGAGGGTTTCTCAAAGATCGCCAAGCCACTTACACAGCTGACTCAGAAGGGAGTCCCATTTTGTTGGTCAGAGGCTTGCGAGCAGAGCTTCCGGGAATTAAAGCACAGACTGACTACTGCACCCGTTCTAGTGATACCCAAGGAGAACAAAGGATTTGTCCTTTATACCGATGCATCTCTACTGGGATTAGGGTGCGTACTGATGCAGGACAGACATGTAGTGGCTTACGCTTCGAGACAGTTGAAGCCACATGAGACGAGGTATCCAGTCCATGATCTGGAGTTGGCAGCTATAGTGTTCGCCTTGAAGATATGGCGACACTACTTATACGGTACCTCATTTACCATCTTCACTGATCACAAGAGCCTGAAATTCTTGTTTACACAGGCTGAGCTGAACATGAGGCAGAGGAGATGGATGGACCTGCTGAAGGACTACGATTGTGAAATCGAATATCACCCGGGAAAGGCAAATTTGACAGCCGACGCTTTGAGTCGGAAGGTGAAGAGCACAGCAGAGGATGCTATGTCTCTGTCAGCTATGTTTAGCTCCTACTGCCATTTGGGATTCGATTATGATGTATCTTCTTCGCCAGTACAGGTTTTGACCTTGCTAGCTGAGCCTGTTATATTTGATCACATCAGGAAGGCTCAGGGGACCGATGTAGAGGTTCAGAGATGG
Source organism: Haberlea rhodopensis (assembly GCA_907163345.1). Classification (NCBI taxonomy): domain Eukaryota; kingdom Viridiplantae; phylum Streptophyta; class Magnoliopsida; order Lamiales; family Gesneriaceae; genus Haberlea; species Haberlea rhodopensis. The sequence goes on along the minus strand of CAJQUN010000120.1, from coordinate 880,450 downwards.
ATGTTAGTGGTTCATTCAGGACAGCCATCGAGATTCAGAGTGGCTGATGACGGTTCTCTGAGGCTCGGAGACAGATGGGTGGTTCCAGATACACCCGAGTTGCGCCAAGGTATATTACAGCGAGCTCATTGCAGCAGGATGAGTATCCATCCAGGTGGGAAGAAGATGTATAAGGATCTACGCAGCCAGTTCTGGTGGAGGCGTATGAAACAGGATGTCACCTCTTTTGTCAAGCGTTGTTTGATTTGTCAGCAAGTGAAAGCTGAGAGACAAAGGCCTGGAGGTGAACTAAGAAGTTTAGAGGTACCCGAGTGGAAGTGGCAGCACGTATCTATGGATTTCGTGACCCACTTGCCGAGGACTGTTTCGGGTTTTGATGCCATCTGGGTAGTCGTGGACAGGTTGACTAAGAGTGCTCATTTCATTCCCTACTGTATGACCTTCACACACTTAAGAATGGCGCAGTTATATGTCAAAGATGTGGTGAGACTGCACGGGATCCCTGTTTCGATTGTGTCAGATCGAGATCCGCGGTTTACATCTCACTTTTGGGAGGGTCTGCAGACAGCTCTAGGTACAGAGTTGAGGTTGAGCACAGCCTATCATCCCCAGACGGACGGACAGACCGAGCGTACGATACAGACGCTCGAAGATATGTTGAGGGCTTGTGTGCTGGAGTTCGACACTTCATGGCAGGACTCGATAGCCTTGGTGGAATTTTCTTACAACAACAGCTACCAGGCAAGTATTCAGATGGCTCCTTTCGAGGCCCTCTATGGTAGACGTTGTAGGTCACCCTTGTGTTGGGATGACATGGACCGTAAGTCGGTTGGAGGACCTGAGTTGGTTCAGGAAATGGAAGAGAAAGTTAAGGTTATCAGAACAAAGATGAAGGCAGCTCAGGATAGACAGGCAGCATATGCCAATCAGCGGCGTAGACCGTTGGAGTTTCAGTTAGGCGACAGAGTGTTTTTAAAGATCTCACCCTTCAGAGGCGTAGTACGGTTTGGGATGCGAGGGAAGTTATCCCCGAGGTATGTAGGGCCGTATGAGATCTTACAGCGTATTGGTACTCTGGCGTACCGGTTGGCTTTACCGCCCTCTCTGTCTGGCATACACGACGTTTTTCATGTGTCTATGCTGAGGAAGTATGAGCCAGATCCCTCACATGTGTTGCAGCCTTCAGAGGTTCAGATTGAGTCCGATGTTTCTTATGTGGAGCGGCCTATCAGGATTTTGGATAGAGCAGACCGCAGACTTCGGAACAAGGTTATTCCTATGATCAAGGTACAGTGGGATCGTAGGGGTGTCGAGGAGGCCACGTGGGAGACAGAGCGACACATGGTGCAGCACTATCCAGAGTTATTTTCTGGTATGCGTTTATTTACTGTTTTATTTCTGGTTAGTAGCATGTTTGATTTCGGGACGAAATCCTATAAGTAGGGGAGTATTGTGATATCCCCGAAATGATTATGTGATTTTAATCATTTAAGTTATATTGTGATGTTAATGTGTTAATTCATGGGATTGGATAAATTATATTGGGGAGAATTACTTCAGGGTGCATGTAACATGTATTGGGTTTTGGGGTGTGTATTGTTGTTTTGGTAAAGCATGCAAAAAGGGTAATTGAAGTATTTTGTTGAGAAAATACTATAAATATCATGTGGGGATATTTTAAGTACATCGTGCTAATTCGGGACCAAAACATAACACATCAAACCACCCAACACTTAACCACCCCCCCCCAACCCATACTTTGACTCAGCATGAGCTGGCCATGCTTCCACTTGGCTCAATAATTTAACACCTTTCCAGCACTCCAAATTTCGAACCTCCTCTTCCAAAATACCATCCAGCAGCTGCTAAGCAATTTTAGGAGGAGCCCTTCCATTTCCATCGCCTGGAAATCCTTCAAAAATCGGGGCAAAGTAGGGTGAGGAACTACCCTGTTTCTTTCTGGGAAAAAACTGGTTTGGTTCTACTTTTGAGCATGGTGAAAAACGGCATGTTAGCATATGTTTCTTGAAACCTGTGATTTAAATGCTTACATGGTGTTTTTATGAGTCTCTCTGTAATTTTCCTTAAGCATGATGCATGTTTTATGTGGAAGATTTAAGCTTGTGAAAAGTAGTGCTCAAAAAATCTGGGTAGAGATTTACTCTGTTTTTCTGGAAAACGTGGGTTGGGAGTGTTTTTGAGGAGGTGTTATCATGCATGATAAGCTTATATATTGGAGAAACTTTGATGTAAAAACATTCTTGGTAGTTTTGTGAAACCCATGGCATGTTTAGTTGAGCACGGTTTATGTTATATGTGTTAGTTTTGATAGCATGTAAAGAGGTGCTCAAGAATTCTGGAAATGAAAATGTGCCCTGTTTCCAGAAAAAGTTGATCCGGTACTTGTTTAAATGATCGATGTTTATGCATGTAGGTTTATGCTCAGGGTGTATATTTGGTTTGAATACACTCAGGGTAGTGTAGTTCAAATGCTAGCATGATGATCTTGGTATGTATATTGTCCTACATGTTAGATTTAAGGGTATAAATATCGGTGTTAAGCAATTCTGGAAAATCGCCGAAGGAACAAGGTTGGCGATCGATCGCCAAGGAGGCGCGATCGATCGCGACGTTCCAGTGGGTTTTGGCGATCGATCGCCAATATTGGGGCGATCGATCGCGGAATGTTTTTTTTTGGTATGCGAGGCAGTAGCATCTCGCGATCGATCGGGGCTCATGGGCGATCGATCGCGAGATGATATTGAAGGATTAATTTTTTTTTTTTAATTTGGTTTTGCTTCCGGATTATTATGAGGTGCCTAATATTGTGTTGTGTGGCTATGTAGAACCATCCCAGGTGCCAGCACAACCGAGGAGATAAAGTCGATTGACTCCTCTATCTTTTGAAAGGTACGTAAGCGACGTACGGGCATCCCAACGGTAACATGTACTTTATGTTTGTCTTTATGACACATGATGAATGCAATGTGGTGCATTAAGATTATGATACATGTTTTTATGCATTGTTTTTGCATATGTATGTTGTGAAATATAAGAGGTGTATTTCACGAGTCAAAGTTATCTTAGTAAGGATTTTAATGGCTTACGCTAAAGTCCATTGGAAGCGATGAAGAATTCCGCTTACATGGAGTAGCAACGCTAAAGTCCATTGGAAGCGAGGAAGAATTCCGCTTACATGGAGTAGCAAGAAGCATTAAAATGTACTAATGATAAGGGCTCAGGATGAAATAAGGATTTAAGGGAAAAGGAATGTCATGACATTGCATATCCATACATTCATATAATGTGTTTCTATTATGAATTTATGGTACAGGGACAACCAATGGGCGATATAAATGCTGGAAATACAGGAAGGACTTGTGTTTAAGATTTGCATTTATGCCTTACTTTCATATTATGTTAAATATGAATTGTGTTATGCTCATGTGTTGGGGGTTGTCTTTGTAGGTGCTTTTGTTGACGAGAACCAGGGCCGGGGTTGATATGCTGAGCTGTAAGGAGTGCTACAGGATTAGCATGTTAGAGTTTTTGTATAGCTTCTACTGAGTAGAGTAAGACTATGATGTAGTACCTTTGTAGGAAGTACGTCTTTCCTTTTTGGAACATTTTGGTACTGTAATCTCTAAAGCTCAGGTTAATCAACACGGCACATTACTCTGATATAATCACATGTATGTTTAGTTCTCTAAATTGCACCTTAATATCTTGATGTGATAACGGGGTCTCACACTTAGGCTCAAGAGGTGACCCCCATACATGTAGCACTTAGTCCGTTGGACTCAAGAGGTGCCTCACATGACAATTCAAACAATAATGCACATGTATAACTTCACGTATACTTGCATTCTATTAATCTCAACATATGCATACCCGAACCTCAGATATCCGTTGTCATAAACCAATGGCACAGTATTGTCCACCATTTCCTGTCCTCAGGCAGCATATCTCATTTCCTGATTTCTCCTATAAAATCAGATTTTAATCAGCACTGTATACATATATACCATGCATACACTTCTATCTACATGTAGACAACATCAAATCACTATCAATATAGCATATCATTTTATCGTTCATCATACGACACCATATTGATATCACCAACTCAAATCAAGAATATAGTATTACTCATGTTACCGGCCTCTTGCACTCCACAACAATACCACATCGAGTACGTATGTTAATTGGCATTACCGGTTAATCTTACCATCACATTCCCCATATACCATGCGCTCCTGCAACTACAATGGTTAGCAATAACACAATTCTCCATTACTCAATATCATAAAATAATCATGGAAGCATATAATCAACGCACCACACAAATGCTAAACTAAATGTAATTTAGCGTGCCATTCAGTTGTCCCTACACATCTCTTGGCCCTTAATAGCCGAAAGAGCTAACCAGTGCTCTGATACCACTAATGTAAGGACCCCACGCCCTTAACCAGCTATTAGTGCATTATCACAAATAATGGTGCATACGTTTTCCAAATTAGGGAATTCTCGTACATGCTTCAGTGACCTTAACATGCCATCTATAAAATTTTTGACATTAATCCACTTAATGTTCAATTCCCAATATAGCTCAACTAGCATAAGCATAGACCTCATAATACACCATGTTCTCAATTCATTATGCAAAATTGCATGCAAATCATAAATGAAAAGAGATATCACATATCTCTTATACAATTCATATACACATATCTATATGCTCACAGACGAGTATTGAACCCATAAATGTGTATCAATTGTATAAGAAGTATTGTTCATACCAACACCGATACCCAGCTCCTAGGAGTATCCTCATTAAGTAGCTCGAACTCATCCCCCAAGCCAATGATGTACATGTTCTACCTGTTTACAGAAACAGCCCCCACAGAGGGTGAGCATACCAATAGCACAATCTCAATATCATAAATTACACAATTCATAATTTACAGAATGTAAAGTTATGAATTCAGAAAATACTTCTTGTATATACAGTTACCATATGGAATTTCACATGTTGTTCCTGTTCTCACAATAACCAAAATCATCAAATCCAAAATCAGTTAAGCATTACATTGATTAACTATATTCATGCTCAAACAACACATTCCATAATCATTTATAGCTGAATCGTTACAATCATGCTTTACAGAAATCAAGTATATAACAATCTCATCCTATCGTATCACATCGTTCGCTCAACAGCGGCATTACTCTAACCTCTCGCGTGCTCAACAGCGACGACAACATAACCAATGCTCACTCAACAACGATAGCATATTACTCGTTACTCGCTCAACAACAATAATTCCACAATTCATAACACATATCATTTAGCACAACAACAGTATACCATTCATTAATCATGACAATAATATATCTAACTATACTCGTACATTATACGTACCTTATGATCCACTAGCAAGAGACAATCCCTTTCTTTGCCCCGAGACCCGTGAATTATTTGCTAAACATAGTCAAACTGACAATTAATTTCATGCCCACAAACACATAACCGAGCAAGTATTCAACCTCCAAATACATCATCAAGTCATGATGATTAACCATTTAAAAGTCTCGGGCAAAGCATACGTTGAAATCACAACAAAAAATAATTTTTCCAAAAATCAGCATCGGCGGTCGTTCCTTGCCTTTCAGGCGATCGATCGCCTCTCAACGTATTTGGCTACTGTCCTTGAGCGATCGATCGCTAAGCTTCAAGCGAACGATCGCTAGCTCGCCGATCGATCGATAGGCTTCAGCGATCGATCGCTCGCATTGTTCATCATCTTCAAAAATTCAACCAACGACACGGCGATCGATCGCTCCAACCCTAGCGATCGATCACTCTGACCTTTTTCAGCCAAAAATGACATTTTTCATGCAAAAACTCCCAGAATCACAAACCTAGCACTCATTACTCCATAAATCCTTAACAAGGAGCCCTAAATCCTCCCCAAAACACAACAACCAAAAATTTCCAAAACAATCCATAAACTCAAACCCATCACATTACTCAACCAAAATCCACAAATCTACTATCAAATCGAAGATAAATGTGAGGGAAAGAAGATTACCAATTTAGTTGCTCAAAAATCCTGCTCATCATCAAGCTCCATCCAATTTTGTTCAAGAATTGAAAAAGGGGAGATGGTGGGGGAGAGGAGGGAAGCGAGAGAGGGAGAGAGAAAAGGATGAGTGCAATGACTGAACACCGAGTCCACTTGGTATATATAGTACCAAGGCTCCAAAAACCCGAGTCTCAAATACTCGCACCCTAACTCATTAAATATCATCTATGTTCAATAAATATCTCACACTCACTATTTCATTACCAACCTCAATCCAAAGCTCCCCAGATCCCAGATCCCACTTTCAACACAAATCCAAGGTGTAACACCTCAATGAGAATTTCAACCCTTGGATCCAACACCCCGATACTGAATTAAAATCTTTGGGAGTATCAACACAATAATTATCTCATAATTACCACCATTAAAATCCATTAAGGATCATAATCTGTGATACCCGGGGATTTTAATTGTGGTAATTATGTATTAATTTGGTTTTGGGACTTCCGGGAATTTTAAATCCTATTTTTGGAGTCGTTGGATTCAAGGGATGAGATTGTATTCCCATCGTGGTGATAACCTTGGAATTTGGTCTTTGGTGGGATCTGGGGTCCGTAGTACTTTGTGCTGGGGCTGGTGATGGAATTTGAGTTGGAGAGATAATTATTGAAAAGAGATGATATTTAATGAATCGTGATGTATTTGTGGAGGAGTCGGTATTTTGGAGCTTTGGAGCTATATATACCAAATAGACTCGGTATTCCGTCATTATACGGAATCTCTCCTCCCTCTCCTCTCCCTCACGCCACCCTCTCACCCCAAACCCTTCCCCTTTCCCTTTGATGAGCAAAATCGATGGAGGCTCATCCTAGGAGCCGCATTTCTCGAAGATAATAAGGTATTATTCATCCCCTCGCATTTATCTTCGTTTTCATAGTAATTTTGTGGTGTTTGGGAAGGATTTGTGTTGGGTTTTAAGAAATGGGTTTCTAAAGAATTTTGGGTTGGTTGGTTTGAGGAGTTTTTATGGTGTTTATGTTGAGGATTTATGTTGTATGGGGTGTGAGGGTTGTTGTTGGGAAAATTTTTGCAAGAAAAACGCCATATTTGGCTTTTACAGGTCGAGGCGATCGATCCCTAGGGCAGGGCGATCGATCGCCGCGACGTTGTTAAAAATTTCAGGAAGATGAACAGTGAGGCGATCAACCACCTCAAATGAAGCGATCGATCGCCAAGGGGCAGTGGGCTTTTGTGTTGAGAGGCGACCGATGGCCTGAAAAGGAGCGATCGATCGCCTGTTCCTATATTCGCGAGGCGATCGATCGCCTGAAACAATGCGATCGATCGCCAATGCCTTCTTTTTGTGTTGACTTTTCGATGCATGCTTCGCCCGGGTCTTTTAAAATGGTTAATCGTCATGGATGACGATATATTTGGGGTTTGTGAACGTGCTAGGGCACGTGGTTGCATGCTTGAGATTAATTATGTATTATTAATCGTGTTTAGCACGTAATTCATCGGTCACGGGACCAAGGCAAGTTTGGATTTGAGCTACGGGATTATAAGGTACGTATGACGTACGAGCATGGCCCTTTAATATAATTGTAATTGTTGAGTGCTTGGTACACTGTATTGCAATGAATGTGTATGGAATTGCATAATATATGGTATAGCAATAAAAGGATATTGAAATACATGATTAATGGTAATTGCTACAAATGGATATACATGCATTGGGAATTGCATGGTGCCGCCTTTGACCAAGCAATGATTGGGATGTGGTCGCCTTTGAGCAAACATCGGTTATGACGCCACTGCTGTTGAGCATGCGTGAGAATGAAATGCCGCTATTGTAGAGCGAGCAATGAAATAGAACTATGGAACCATAAATGAGATATATGGAATAATTGTAATCATTGTTTAATGATTTGATACTATTGTTATGATATCGGTATATATAGCAAATGGATTCGTTAATCAATGTAATGATTAATTGGCATTTGGGAATTTGATGGTTTCAGTTGTTTTGAGAACAAGGACAGTACAGAGAATCCCGGATGATGATGATACCATCCACGGAGTATATTTTGTATTTCATAGCATTTACATTGTTGTAAATTATGAATTGTATTATTGTGATTGTTGGATTTGGGATATTGGTATGCTCACCCCGTGTGGGGGCTGTCTCTGTTAGGGCAGGTTATTATGTAAGGCCCCAACACTTAAACTCGTCACTAGTTCATTTATGACGCCGTATGTGTATAAATTTTTCATTTTCTTTTCATTCTTTAAAAAAAAGAATCATTACATGTTTCTCATAACCTCATGACATAACCAATGTTCAACATTATATGGTAATCTCGACCAACAAATAGACTCAAGGATTTCACCCATTACCATCCCCATTACACCACCTTTACATTGTGGGTTTTTATAAAAATTTGGACAGAGTCTCCCCATAAACTGAGCTATCCGGAAATAAAAACACATCATATAACATAACTCCCGACCAGGGACAACACAATACTAAACAGAATACAGAAACACTAAGTAAATTCCCAGCCAGGGAAGACACCACACTAATAAGACAACAAAAGTGGGTTTCAACACCCTTATACAGTCCATATACAGATACAAGTGCTCACAGAAGAGCAACGAATAACGGATACTCATCCGTATGTATAATTAGTATAAATACCAACCGCTCAACCTCGTATATCGGCTCAATCTCATACTATGCTTCTGGAAGCATCATCCAACAAGGTTCGAGTCTAGCACTCCAAAGCAGCATCGTACCTGTTGTACCTGTTTCAACAGAAACAGCCCCCACACAGGGTGAGCATACTCCAACTCAATATTCAATCATAAATCAATATACAAAATCATAATGCAACAGTTTAGATCATTCAAAACTCATAAAGTATACTCCCTGTACGAGTCCGAGTTTGTATAGTTTCCACGCACTGTTCCTGTTTCAAACTCACGAACATTCATAATGTCAAGTTTAGTATTATCATTGAAAACATGATATTCAACGACACTATGAATTCAATACAACAACAATATATTATTTATGCTCAACATAAATAATTCAACATCGATGTACACATGGTTATCCCAATATCTCATTCTCGATATTTTCTCATATCGCCCATGCCCACGGCATCACTACTCAACAAGTAAAATCGGATCACGTACCACTACGTGTCCCCCATAACTCGTATATGAAACTCAATTATTAAAGTCAAACACTTACCTGAATCATCATATTCAAAATTGCATGTATACATGAATGTATAGATACTAGATATACCTGCTCGTACGTCACCACGTACCTTATAGTAGACAACATGAACAAGCTATCATCAACGTCCGAAGTCTCCTGTAGAGTCTATATCGAATATCAATTCAATATTAGCTCAAAATCCAAGCAATGAATATCCATCAATAGTTCTTACTTTCATTTCTATATCACAAATCAATAACTCAATATTATGAATCAAATCATAATCAATACTTTGATGCACACATCTTCACATGAATCATGATATTTCATTGGTGATGCAAAACCCCATTTTCTCCCATCATCCGCTACATCACACACATGATGCAGGATACACACCCATACGTGCAAGTTCACGCCCAACTCACATAGCAATTCACTAGACACACCAGTCCAACAGAGGGAAAGGAAGTGCAAGGGTGTATGCATAATAACATCCAACTAGTGTCTCACTAAAACAATCCAATTAAGCCAATTAACATGTTCCAAACATTCAAACCCACACCGAGGTGATTCAAACCAAGACATGAAAGGAAGGATCCATGTAGATACAAGATTCTACCCTTTTAAATCTAATTCCCTTAATCTCAACATAAGTCATTTATTTGTTTGAATTCAACTTAAACAATTAAACATGTATTGAGTTTCAATTTAAACTCATATAATGCCCATTCATGCAAACACATCCCCACAATCTTATTCCATGTCATAACTCACACTACCATGATAATTTTTCCAAAAGTAGGCTTTCTTTCCAAACATTTAGTATAGCTTTTGGTTACAATTGAACTCCACTTAAGCATTATATCAAACACTTTATGAGCATTATTTTTAAGCCAATACTATAGAAATCTCTAACCATGGCACCAGGATTTCGAGCCAAGATAACAAGGAGTTTAAACCCATAATGCAGCAGAATCTTGGAAGCCAAAACAGCAAGAAAATTGAGCCAACTAGTAGCTGGAATTTTCGAAATAAAAACCACAAGATTCAAGCCAAAGTAGCATATTTTCAGAAGTAAAATCAGCAAGGGGTCATGCCAACTAGCAGCTGGAATTTCTAGAGTAAAACAGCAAGATTCTAACTCAATGCAACATCACAGTTCCAGCCTCAATATAGTATACATTTCACACATAATTGTATCAGCTTTTTCGAACCAAAAACCACCTAAAATTCGAAATCATTGCCATGATTTTTCTCCCCAAGAACACAAGCAAAACGCCTCCAAAACAGCATTAAAATTCCGACCAAAACACCAAGAAATCGTTCCAAATAATTTGTCCCAAAACACACCAAAAGATCGAACACATGCAGTAATAATTTCGAACCCAAATACAGCAGAAATCGAACCACATTGCAGGAAAATTCCGAACTCAAAACAAGCACCATTTTCGAAACCAAAGCATAAAAAAAATCGAACCCAAGCTTCATCAAAAATCGAGGGATTTCAGGGGAAAAACGATTGAAGGATGAGGAGGATTACCCACAAAAAAATTGGAAGAAAATCGTCCCAAAATCGGACGAATTTGGAAATCCAAATCGCGGCGCTTCCTGGCAAGATCCGAACGAAATCTGCGACGAAACTTCATGTTGTTGGTATGGAAGGATGTGCCTGGAAGAGACGAAGACGGTGGCGGTCCGGACGCGCCGGAAGGAGGTCGGACGGCGGCGGGCGCGGGGCTTGAACGGCGCGGGGTCGAGCAGCAGCGAAGAAAAAGGGGATCGGGTTTTTTTGTGCGTGTATTTACACATTTTATTGTGTGTCCGAAAATTCCCAACATAACATATTTATTTTTGTATCCTGGCCCGGTTTTGTACATCGAAGTGTCGCCGGTGCACTGATAAATTATTTATAGACAACGATTGGGATTTATGCACACTCCAAAAACCCAAAACTTAAATTCTTCATTTTAATTAACTTATCTCTAAAATATTATCGGAGTATATTTTACAATCTCCAAATATTTTATGATTCGATTAACTTGCCAGTTGACCTTCACTTGGTCAATTCCACTTCTAGTTAATTAATTCTAAAATTAATTATCAATAAAATCTAAATCATATTTAGTCCAACAAATGATTATAATAAATCTGGACATCACATATTAGGTACATCGATGGCTGGGAGTTGAACTCGAGCTGTGGATTGGAGGTGATTCCAGAATCGAGTTACCAGCGACGGTACTGAGCATGATACTTTATACATTAGATACACGCGTGCTTATTCGATGCTCGCATGTGAGCAGTATTATGTGTATATGGGATGTATAAAAAAAGGCAAGGGCCTTTTTTCTTTTCATTTATGTGTCGCATGCAATTAATTATGAGTTGCCTAATGAACTGAGAATATGTTAGTGTATTATATTGGTGCATGACATGTATGTGAACTTGGTTGGGGAAAAATAGACATTATATGGAATAATGTGAAGAATTTTTATATGAAGCATGAATGGCTAGAATGTTAAGTGATTTTCTCCCCTACAAGTATGATTGTATGCACTAATGGCATGGATTAATACACTAATAACGGATTAAGGGCACGGGGGTCCTTACATAATCACTCCGGGATTATCACGATAATTTTCGGATATCACAGAGAGAGAGAGAGGGAGAGAGAGAGAGAGAGCGGTGAATAGGATAGAGGGAGTGATGTGGGAATTGTTGAACACCGAGTCCACTTGGTATATATAGTACCAAAACTAGAGTTTCAAATACTCGTACCATAACTCATTAAAAAACATGCGTGTTCAATAATTATCTCCCACTCACTTGCATCACAAAACTCCCCAAACTCCAGATCCCACTACTGATCGCTATTATTTTAAACAATATTTTTCAGTGTAGCGACTATGTACCGCAAGTGCACGATGTCAAGTTTTAGTATAATGATAATATAAGTACGGATTGTCGATCCCACGAGGACTAGGAAATAAGTACCAAACTCCACTAGTTTAACTATATTTAGCCTACGAAAATTGGTTATAACTAATTAACTAATTAACTCAATAATAAATCCAAACAAACGATAGAGAGTAAGAATAAAATCAATAGAGATAATTATCAAGACTTTCGGTTCACTTATGTAATCCCCCACAATTCGCCTATTAGTTAAGAATTAAATTCAAACAATCTAAGGTGACGAGTTTTCCTAATTAACTTGCTATATGTTGGTCCGGCTATAACAAATCTAATACTAACATAACAATAAGCCACTCTCGTACCCTTATTGAACAATTAATATAGTAAATCGATCTATGAAAACTTCTAGCCTTCGATTTTGGTAAATCTATTGCTATCACACATGTATTTGACTTTATTTCTCGATCTCAGTCTGAAATCCACGGCATAAATCACTATATCGAATTCCAATTTTATCTCTCGATCTCAATTGTAATTTAATATCATTCAAGGATGGCCAAACCCTTAAAAGCATGAAGAACAATAATCTATGCACTTAGATAAATAAGAATCAATCAAAACATTAAAAGTAAATCATGGGTTCATAACATAGGATCCCCTAAGTCTTGACAACAAACTTAGCCTAGCAACATATTTAAAATCAAATGCAAAGCTTGTTTTTCAACATCAAAAGCATAAAGAAATTAAATAGAATCAAACAAAGTTTAGAAATACGTATAAATAAGCGATGTTGAATCGCGTCGTCGACCGTAGCTCCGTCTCTCCCTTTGGCCGTGCTTTACGTGACTTGTTCTTCTTCACCAATTTACGTTGCTGCTCTCCTCCCTTCCTTCTGATTTTGTCCGTTCAACTCACGTACCTTTCTTCTTCGTTCTGCACCAAATATATTCGCTGCTCACGTACTCTGAAATCCTCACGTTGCTGTTCCCGTAAACTTTTTTCTTTCTCCTCCTCACTCACGTAAATCTCGTGCTTCTACGTATCTGTTGCTCTTTTGTACGTGAGTTTTCTCTTCGCTTCTGTTCCTCCGTGTATTCTTTCTCGTTAATCTCCTTTGCTCCACTTCTCTCTTCTGTTTATGTTCGTCCTTTCTCTCGTAACTTTCCCTCTTCGTGAATCTCCTCCCGCTCAAGTATCTGAAGTCACGTAACTTCTCTCTTATCCAATCGTAAACTCTTCTTCCTGAATTGTGAAGTCACATCACTCCTCTCTGCTGCTCACGTCTATTGCTGCTGCTCGTTTCTTCCCCTTTTCTTCTGTGCTCACGTCCCATGTCCTGCCAACCACAAACTCTTTCATCTTTTGTTCTTTTAAATAATCTGATCAACTCACCGTATATTATAATATCATATATCATAATATAATATTTCTTCCATGTTCGATAATATCCGGTTGTGCTCGGTTTGGTCCTTTTTCATTAATTAAACTTCATTTTCTCCACTTTTATGCATTTGGACCTGGATTCCTGAAATATACAAATATATACCAAAACGCATAATATTTTCCGGGAATCACTATAAAAACACCCATAATCTTATATCAAAATAAGTGTAAAAATCAAACTTATCAACTCCCCCAAACTTAAACTTGATCGTCTCGAACAATAAATAAAATCAAATAAATAAAATCAAAAAGTAGAGTTCAATATTGAATTCTCAAATAAACCAATTCATAGTCAATCATGTAGCTCAGACATCTCACTTACAGACGAACAAAAATAAATCAGAAAGTTTAACAAATTGTGTTTTCTCCTAGATCAAGCAACATGTCTCCAAATCAGAACGTGCGTGTGTGCTATTGTCACTTTCAAGTTCCATGCAATTTTCATAGATCAAATCATGCTAGGTAATGAAAGTTGAGATTATCATTGAGCACCCCAAAATCCTATTTTCAAACACTTCTCCACTAATGTAGTCACTCCCTAGACTTGGATCACTAGGTCTTTTAAATCTTGTAATGTTAGGCCTAGGTGTTTGGCTTCAAAGAAAATATATGATAGCACAAAGAAGAGAGTATAAGCATGTAATGTTCATATTTTTAGCACAACTTGAGCTTCTCTTCTTTTTCTTTTAGCCTTGGCCACTTTGGGTCTTATTTAGAATTTTTTTTTTCAAGGCTTTATCTATCTTTTTCTTTTCTCATTCATCAATTTTTTCAACAATGAGCTCATCCAAATATAGCAAATTATGTGCATCTAATGAGAATCATTATACTCCCTTAGGGTAAGGATACAAATTTTCAATTTAAGCTCAAATATGTAGGTATAATGAGTTGCCAAAAAATGTTGAATGGGGGCTAACAGTGTGTTAACAATACACCATTCTTTTTCAATTAGGCTCAAAATGGGATACTATAGATTGATAAATATATGGTAAGATTGAAAGGCTCAAACGATCCAAAAATCTCCTAAATCATTTCCAAGTCAAGTCATAACTATAAAATTTCGCCTGAAAGTGTCATCATCAAATAGTTTCCAAGGTACTCTAAGATGCTCAAAAACAATTCATTAAGTTCACAAAAAATTTCACTATTACAACTGCAATTCACAAGATTGTGACTCAAATGTGCTCAAAATATTCCTCATCTTTGACATGCTACTCAAAACAAGATATTCACAAACAAGTCTTACAATCATCAAAACTTATGTTGACATGCAAAGTGAGATTAATATCATCATGGAATAGAGACCACTACTATGATTTATTCTTATCTTACTAATTGAACTCATTTTCAAGAAAATTTTTTTGTTGGTGCTCAAGAAACGATCAATTTCAAAATAAGAAGCATGACACAGCAATGCACTCCCCTAACCTTAATTCATGCATTGTCCTCAATGTAATAAGCATGAAAAATAAGACAAAGCATTTACCGTTGACAACGACCGTCAGTGATCTTTGTCCAATTCCTCATCAGCTCCTAGGGTATAGTGTTGAAACACGTCACAGCACGCATGGAGTCTCGCCAAAAAAAAAACAAACCAAAATAAACTAAAACAAAGCAAAGGGTTAAGAAAGAGTTCTTGATTTATAGTCCCAAGCTGGACTTTTACCGTTTACGCTCAAGTGCCGCAAGGGCCAGTAGGGGATGATTTTCCATCCTCCATGTGGTATTGTCGTAACCACTTCTCTTTCATAGTGAATAGTATCCCATGGTCATCTCTCAGTTTGAAGGTGTCGAATGGTAGAACATTGACAACTTTGAACGGTCTAGCCCATGGTGCATCAGACTACCATGGAAAAAATCTCATCTTTTTCCTATTCATTATGTGATGTCCGGGAATTAATGGTGTTAATCCCGGTGTAGTATTAATCCTGGATGGATTTTTAATTATGGCAATTAGGAATTAATTGCGGTTCGGCATCTCCCGAGGTTGGTAAATCGGGCCTTCTGGGCTCGTCTAATTGATTAGTTGGGATCGTTGGATCCCGAGGTTGAGATCGTATTCTCATTCCGGTGAAAACCTGCGAGTTGGGTTTTTAGTGTGACTCAGAATTTCGGGTGCTGTGTGTGGGCACCGGTAGGGGTTTTTTGAGTTAGAGAGAGAGTTTTTGAAAACAGATGATTTTTAATGAATCATGATGTATTGGTGAAGGTATTGGTATTTTGGGGCATTTTTGCTATATATACCAGTTGGACTCGGGATTCCGTCATTTGGAATCCATTTCTCTCTCTCTCCCTCCCCTCTCCTGCGATAAACCCTTCTCCCCCATTTCCCTTTTCTCCCTTGGAGGAGAAATCGCGGGTAGCTTGGCTTGGAGGCCGGTTTTCTCGAAGATAATCAGGTATTAATCTCCCCCTCGTCATTAGCTTCGGTTTGATAGTAGTATGGTAGCTTTTGGTTGAGGTTTTGGTTGGCTTTGGGTTTTGGGAATTTTGGGTTTAAATCTAATATGTTGATTTCAGTGTTTTCATGGAGTTTAATTGTTGTATTTGAGGTGTTGAGGTTGTATGGGGTGCTGGTTTGGAGTTTGGGTGTTAAAAACACCATTAAAGCTCGAGTTTTCGGAAAATTGCAGTCCGCGATCGATCTTGGCGAGGCGCCGATCGATCGCGACATGCTACTGGATTTGGGAAGGCGATGAGCAGTAGCGGCGATCGATCGCGAGAAGTGGGCGATCGATCGCGAGGGTCTTGGCGATCGATCGCGAGATGTGGCGATCGATCGCGGCTCGTTTATTTTCGGACAGTAGGGTATGGCGATCGATCGCGGCTTGGCGCCGATCGATCGCGGCCCTGTTCCCTTGGGTTTTTTTCAAATTTTGGAAAATGTTGGGATTTTGGAATCGGGGTTTTAAGGGGCCGTTTCCGGGGCAATGTCTACATTCCAATGTGAATGCTATACTTTTAAAATGGATTGGTTGAGGCCAAAGTTCAATAAAACGGAATTCCCGGTTGAATTCTTGGTTATCTTTTAAATTTGTTAATGGTATATTTTGGGTATTATGCATGTTTAGCCGGGGGGGCTTTTATTTTGGTAATCATCATGGTTTGACGATATGACTGGGAGTCTTGAACGTGCTTGGACACGTAATCGCATGCTTATTCTTGATTGTGAGTTGTTTATGTGTTTTAGCACATATTCCTCGGAGCATGGAACTCGAGCAAGGTTGGGCTCGGACTTCGGAAATTAAGGTACGTGGGACGTACGAGCATAGCCTATTATAGTATTGCAACTGTAATATGCATGGTTTGTGATAATGGTATTAAATGGGCATTGGAATACATGGTGTATGGTATTTGTATTATATGGACATTACAATATCTGGCATGTGGTCTGGCATGTGGTAATTACATTGGATAAATATTGAGATGCATGGTGCACTATATTTACTTCAATGGATAATGATATGCATGGTAAACGGTCTTTGCCTTCAATGGATATATAAATATATATATATATTGGGAATCATACAGTGCCGCCTTCGAGCGAGCAATGATTCGGGATGCGGTCGTCATTGGGCGACCATCGGTTATGACGCCGCTATTGTTGAGCGTGCGCGAGGTTTAGTATGCCGCTATTGTGGAGCGAGCAATGAAATAAGAACATGGAATTGTTGGTTAGATATTTGCGATATCTATAGTCTTTTACATTATGTTCTTATCCCTTTGATTATGGAACTGGTATAATAGAACGGTATTAGTTAATCTATGTGACGATTAACTGGCTTTGGGAATTTGATGAGTTTGGTTATTTTGAGAACAGGGACAATACAGGGGGATCCCGGATGAGGGTATTGCCATCCAGGGAGTATCATTTAAATTATGGCATTTACATTCTGTAAATTATGAATTGCAATATTATTATTTTGTGATTGGTGGTATTGGTATGCTCACCCCGTGTGGGGGCTGTCTCTGTTGGGGCAGGTAACACAGGTGTAGCGGCTTTGGAGTCGAGCTCGGGCTTTTGGTTAGAGGTACTTCCAGGATCGAGGTACCAGAGCTGGCTGGATGGACGCTCAGATCCAGTGTTGAGATCGAGTTGTGCTTGGAAGGTGCTTCCAGGATAGAAGTACCAGTAGCGGTATCCGGTATAGTGTTTATGCATCAAATACACGTTTATTCATTGAGTACACCTTACGTGTATATGGGATGTATAAATGGGCTATGGCCTCTTTCTGTTCATTATGGTTGCATGCAATTAATTATGGAAATTGCTAAATGAACTAAGAGCATATTAGTGTATTATGTGGGTGCATGTTATGTGAATAATAATGGTAGGGGGAATTTGAATATTGGGAATTGAATGCAAGAAATTTTCTGGGTAGCATACGGTGTTGCACTTGCATAGGGTTTTTCCCCTGATGGTATGATTATATGCACTCATGGTATGGCTTAATGCACTAATTACGGGTTAAGGGCACGGGGGTCCTTACATTAGTGGTATCAGAGCAGTGGTTAGCTCTTTGGGGCTGTTGAGGGCCTAGGAACATGTTATTGGGAATGAGAAGCACATACTTATGCATGATTGCTGATGTGCGTTTATGATATGCGTTTATGATATGTGTTCATCATTGGCATATGTGTTGCTAACCATGGTGGTTGCAGGGTCTTATGAGACATGGACTATGCATTACGGTTGCATAGGTATACATCGGAGTGATGATTTTAATGCTTTGCCGCTACATGTTGGAGCGAGGTGCATTAAAATACACTCATGGCGATGTTTATGGGAATACGGATTATGCATTACGGTTGCATGCACGTCGAAGCGATGATGCCGCTGTCGTGTCGAAGCGATGGTAAATGCCGCTGTCACGTCGAAGCGATGATGCCGCTGTCGTGCCGAAACAATTATTGAAATACGGGTTATGCATTACGGTTGCATGCATGGCGTAGCGATATGAATACTTGCCGCTGTCGTATTATAGCGCTGAAGAATATTTGCCGCAAATATGTCGAAGCGAAGGAAAAATGCCGCTGTCATATTATTATTGCGAGGGATATTATGCCGCTAATACGTCGAAGCGAAGGGTATTTCCGCTGTCATGCCGGAATGATGGTAAATGCCGCTGTCGTGTCGAAGCGATGGTAAATGCCGCTGTCACGTCGAAGCGATGGTACCACCGTCATGTCGAAACGATGATGCCGCTGTCGTGTCAAAGCGATGATACATGCCGCTGTCACGTCGAAGCGATGATGCCGTTGTCATGACGTAGCGATGTGATCGGGAACAAAGTACTACATGAGTGTGAGTACCTCTTGAGTCCGCGATTATCCGGGTATTTTATTGGCGATGGTTCCGCCGGGTATTTTATTGGCGATGGTTCCGCCGGGTATTTTATTGGCGATGGTTACGCCGGGTATTTTATTGGCGATGGTTACGCCGGGTATTTTGTTGGCGATGGTTACGCCGGGTATTTTGTTGGCGATGGTTACGCCGGGTATTTTATTGGCGACGGTTACGCCGGGTATTCTATTGGCGATGGTTTATACCGCCGGATATCTATAGCGACATTTTATGCCGCTGACTCCATGGCGAGGGATCATGCCGCTGATTCGATAGCGATGGGTTATACCGCTATGTGTGTAGCACTGGATTATGCCGCCTACGAGCGATGGGTGCTGCTTATGTACCGCTGGTGGACGATGGATACAGGTATTCCGCTATCTCGATAGCGATGAGGTATGGCATATTACTTTTGTTATCAGTATGGTGATTATGGTGTATTATTATTTACCGTCATGTGTTTGACGATGAGATTATGGATGTCGTGTATCGACAGGTACCGTCATATGTTCGACGATGTTATTTGGGATAACTATGTGGACGCTTGGCGTCATTTTGGTGATTTATACATTCATGTTTATGTATATGGTTGTATGGTTTGAGTGCCGATGGTGGGCACATGGTAGGGTCTGGGTATTTAGTTGACGAGACCTTTTGCCGAGCAGGTTTGCTCGATGGATCATTGATGCATTGTACCGGTGAGAGTACGCATCGTATTATGGAGGTATATTATTGACGAGCAATGATACCCTTGGGTATGCTCGCTGGGATGGCTAAGGCCAAGTGAATGGTGGTAAGAGTAGTCATTGAGGAAACTACTCGCTTGTTATTGTGATGAGGAGTAAACATGGTTACACCCACCCTAAGGGCGTGGAAGAAGTCCTAATGGATTAGGATTGCATGATAATTGAGCGTGGACGCCGGGTTGTCCAGTGTGCTTTGGTGTTTTAGAGATATGTTGGGCAATGACCCACAACTCTAATGGTTTGGGTGGTATGGTATACCGGGATGGAATGTGTGTCGCGTTAATAGGTTGGTATAAGCCTATGGGACCAGCGAATCACTAGCCAGGTATTGTTGCAGTGCTTTAGTGTGCTTGTGGTAGCTATTATAATGCTCGTTGGATTCGAGTTTGGTGAATCGTATGGTGATACGATGAGGGTTATGGTAGACTCTTGTAGTCTCTATGTGGCATGGTGTTTGAGGTAGGGAATACCTCACGGGGACGTTATACGTCATTGTTTTGAGGGACTTGTGCTGGGTCAGCTCAAGTTTGTTGGTATTACCAACGTGAGTGTCAACAAGTCGTGGTTAGCTCTAGTTGAGCATCCTTGCATATGGCATGCAATGGGAGTCACAATGGTTTGTGAGATATAGTTAGTGGGGTGACACTACTATATTGATTTTTTTTTTTTATCTCTTGGAGAGATTTGGATTGTACTGTCTTGGAGACAGCTTGCATCGGTCGTGGTTTGATTGTAAGTCAGCCATGATAAGCATTACTGATGTTGGACCGAGTAATGGATTTCTTACCTCGGTGAGACGTTTGAGGAGACGTCTTCGGGGAGATGCTCGATTTTGGAGTACTATGGTATTAGTACAGAGCATCGTTGGAAGGTGTATACATGGCGTATACGGATTTTTGGATCGGGTAATGGTAGTATTGATGCACTACTCTAACCAATTGTATATTTCTGGGTTCCGGGATATGTTTTGGTATTAATATACCAGGTTTTCCGAACGGTAATTCGAGGATTGGAGGATCATGGATTCATGACTTCTTCCTTGAGAGGAAGACGGTATTGTGATTCCTACCGGTTGAATCTTTTGGGGAGATTCGTTATTTTGGTTCGTGTGGTGGTGATGTTGAGATCACACCCTTTGGTTTTGGTTTGTCAACCATCATTCTCCGTGGGGCGAGAATAATCGGGGTTTGACAGTTGGTTTTGGGATTTGGGTGTGATTGGAGACACCCGAGTCTATTGCATTGCGTATGCATGTTGTGTGGTATATGGGCATGTATGCCGTGTGTGTATACGAATGCCAACCTTATTTCGTTCATTGTGGAACGCCGAGTGTGTATAATTGGTTTAGTGGATCTCCGGTGTGAGATTGTGGAACCTCGAGATCGGTAATCTCGATGGCACGATGCATTCTAATGAATGATCGTGAGGGTTGTTTGATTCCCCGAGGAGGGATCGATGTGATTTGGAATCATGGTGGTTCTTGTTGGATAATTCGATAGCCTTCCTATTTTAGGATTGTTAGATCCAAGGATAAATGAGGGATGGCCGAGATTCGGATTTGTTTAGTGTCATGGTTGACACTTGTGTAGGAATGCAATTGGTTGCCTTCCATGTCCCCTATGGAACTTGAGACTTGGTGGAGTCTTGATGGTGTGTTGGGACCAAGATATGATTTCTTGGAACACACCGGTGTAACATCCTCGGTGATGTATTTTTGTGTGGATCAGTGACCGTGGATAACCCGGTCCGGGTTGCAAGTGGTGCAACTACTCCTTTGGAGGAGATGGGCTGGGAAGCGAAAACTGGTTTTTCTGTGAGTATACTGTTGTATACTAGTGGACCCCACCATGACGATATGTGTCATGCATCGTGGGAAGGTGGTGAATATCACGGGATGATGTCTATGTCAGAACTAATGGTGATTTGGTTGGGTTGCAGTTTTGGTGGACTGACTTCTGGGACGATTCATGTCGAGGTACGTTATTATCTTTCGGGTTTGTTTTGGTTTAGGCGTTGCGCTATTTTAGGCCTAGGTGCGAGACTGGTATTCTCGCAGTTGTTAATTCGATTCTAAGGTGGTTCAGAATCAGGGTCTTGGCTTTATTTTGTTGGTGTAGTCCTGGTGTTACGTGGAGTACACCGGTGCAATTTCGAGGACGAAATTTTATTAGTAGGGGATAATTGTGATGTCCGGGAATTAATGGTGTTAATCCCGGTGTAGTATTAATCCTGGATGGATTTTTAATTATGGCAATTAGGAATTAATTGCGGTTCGGCATCTCCCGAGGTTGGTAAATCGGGCCTTCTGGGCTCGTCTAATTGATTAGTTGGGATCGTTGGATCCCGAGGTTGAGATCGTATTCTCATTCCGGTGAAAACCTGCGAGTTGGGTTTTTAGTGTGACTCAGAATTTCGGGTGCTGTGTGTGGGCACCGGTAGGGGTTTTTTGAGTTAGAGAGAGAGTTTTTGAAAACAGATGATTTTTAATGAATCATGATGTATTGGTGAAGGTATTGGTATTTTGGGGCATTTTTGCTATATATACCAGTTGGACTCGGGATTCCGTCATTTGGAATCCATTTCTCTCTCTCTCCCTCCCCTCTCCTGCGATAAACCCTTCTCCCCCATTTCCCTTTTCTCCCTTGGAGGAGAAATCGCGGGTAGCTTGGCTTGGAGGCCGGTTTTCTCGAAGATAATCAGGTATTAATCTCCCCCTCGTCATTAGCTTCGGTTTGATAGTAGTATGGTAGCTTTTGGTTGAGGTTTTGGTTGGCTTTGGGTTTTGGGAATTTTGGGTTTAAATCTAATATGTTGATTTCAGTGTTTTCATGGAGTTTAATTGTTGTATTTGAGGTGTTGAGGTTGTATGGGGTGCTGGTTTGGAGTTTGGGTGTTAAAAACACCATTAAAGCTCGAGTTTTCGGAAAATTGCAGTCCGCGATCGATCTTGGCGAGGCGCCGATCGATCGCGACATGCTACTGGATTTGGGAAGGCGATGAGCAGTAGCGGCGATCGATCGCGAGAAGTGGGCGATCGATCGCGAGGGTCTTGGCGATCGATCGCGAGATGTGGCGATCGATCGCGGCTCGTTTATTTTCGGACAGTAGGGTATGGCGATCGATCGCGGCTTGGCGCCGATCGATCGCGGCCCTGTTCCCTTGGGTTTTTTTCAAATTTTGGAAAATGTTGGGATTTTGGAATCGGGGTTTTAAGGGGCCGTTTCCGGGGCAATGTCTACATTCCAATGTGAATGCTATACTTTTAAAATGGATTGGTTGAGGCCAAAGTTCAATAAAACGGAATTCCCGGTTGAATTCTTGGTTATCTTTTAAATTTGTTAATGGTATATTTTGGGTATTATGCATGTTTAGCCGGGGGGGCTTTTATTTTGGTAATCATCATGGTTTGACGATATGACTGGGAGTCTTGAACGTGCTTGGACACGTAATCGCATGCTTATTCTTGATTGTGAGTTGTTTATGTGTTTTAGCACATATTCCTCGGAGCATGGAACTCGAGCAAGGTTGGGCTCGGACTTCGGAAATTAAGGTACGTGGGACGTACGAGCATAGCCTATTATAGTATTGCAACTGTAATATGCATGGTTTGTGATAATGGTATTAAATGGGCATTGGAATACATGGTGTATGGTATTTGTATTATATGGACATTACAATATCTGGCATGTGGTCTGGCATGTGGTAATTACATTGGATAAATATTGAGATGCATGGTGCACTATATTTACTTCAATGGATAATGATATGCATGGTAAACGGTCTTTGCCTTCAATGGATATATAAATATATATATATATTGGGAATCATACAGTGCCGCCTTCGAGCGAGCAATGATTCGGGATGCGGTCGTCATTGGGCGACCATCGGTTATGACGCCGCTATTGTTGAGCGTGCGCGAGGTTTAGTATGCCGCTATTGTGGAGCGAGCAATGAAATAAGAACATGGAATTGTTGGTTAGATATTTGCGATATCTATAGTCTTTTACATTATGTTCTTATCCCTTTGATTATGGAACTGGTATAATAGAACGGTATTAGTTAATCTATGTGACGATTAACTGGCTTTGGGAATTTGATGAGTTTGGTTATTTTGAGAACAGGGACAATACAGGGGGATCCCGGATGAGGGTATTGCCATCCAGGGAGTATCATTTAAATTATGGCATTTACATTCTGTAAATTATGAATTGCAATATTATTATTTTGTGATTGGTGGTATTGGTATGCTCACCCCGTGTGGGGGCTGTCTCTGTTGGGGCAGGTAACACAGGTGTAGCGGCTTTGGAGTCGAGCTCGGGCTTTTGGTTAGAGGTACTTCCAGGATCGAGGTACCAGAGCTGGCTGGATGGACGCTCAGATCCAGTGTTGAGATCGAGTTGTGCTTGGAAGGTGCTTCCAGGATAGAAGTACCAGTAGCGGTATCCGGTATAGTGTTTATGCATCAAATACACGTTTATTCATTGAGTACACCTTACGTGTATATGGGATGTATAAATGGGCTATGGCCTCTTTCTGTTCATTATGGTTGCATGCAATTAATTATGGAAATTGCTAAATGAACTAAGAGCATATTAGTGTATTATGTGGGTGCATGTTATGTGAATAATAATGGTAGGGGGAATTTGAATATTGGGAATTGAATGCAAGAAATTTTCTGGGTAGCATACGGTGTTGCACTTGCATAGGGTTTTTCCCCTGATGGTATGATTATATGCACTCATGGTATGGCTTAATGCACTAATTACGGGTTAAGGGCACGGGGGTCCTTACACATTAATACCGAGTCCCCTACACCAAATTTACCTCTTCTTTGTTGGCCATTCAATGTGACATCCACCTTCTTCTCACTCTTAACCTGCATTGCATCAACCTATAGTGTATCAATGATATTGACACTAAAACATCGGTGCTCAGTGCGTGTAGTGTTCACAACTTTGAACATATCATAAGTAACTTGATCCCCCCTACTCGGAGGATCAACTTCCCTTCTTGGACATCTATCAATGCCCTTCCAGTAGCAGGAATGGTCTCCCTAGTATCAATGGCATGTCCGCCTCCTCCTTTATGTCTAGCACCATGAAATCCACCAGAATGGTGAATTTGTCAACCTTGACCGATACATCCTCCACTATCCCATGAGGGTACTTGATGGACTTGTCTGCCATCTGCAATGAGACATTGATTGCCTTTAACTCTCCTAAGCCCATCTTCCTGTACACAGACAAAGGCATTAAATTGACACTTGACCCCAAATCACATAAAGATTTATTGAAAGATTTAGAATTGATTTTGCAAGGTATAGTGAAACTCCCTGGATACTTTAACTTTGGAGGTGAATCATTTTGAATGACAGCAGAACACTCCTCGGTTAAATTTATCATCTCATGCTCTCCCAGTTTTCGCTTTTTTGACAGAATCTATTTTAAAAACTTAGCATAATTCGGCATGTGCCGAATAGCATCTATGAAATGCATCTCAATATGAAGATTCTTAATCAATTTAAAAATTTAGCAAATTTAGCATCAATCTTTGCTCTCTTATACGCAGCGGGGAATGGGGCTGGGATATCTACCTTAGCAGGTGTGATGGGTGTAGAGGTCTTAGTAGACTTACCTTTGTCGCGTGTTTGTCCCTCTTCTTGCTTGATGTCCGCCTTGCCTTTCAGCACAATGTGTGCATCCTTCTTCTCAGCCACCTCCTTTCCACTCCTCAACATAATAGCATGGACTTGCTCCCTAGGTTTTGTCTCAGTGTCACTAGATAGTGATCCTTGTGCTCGTTTGGCTACAATCTTTGCTAACTGTCCCACTTGGACTTCCAAGTTCGTTATTGATGCCTCATGATTGTTCATCCTTGTTTCAGCCGATGATATAAACTTAGTTAGCAGCTCCTCCATGCTTGGCTTTGGTGCATACCCCAGTGATGGTTGGGGAAAGTTCCTCGGCCCTATATTCAACAAGCGATGTTGAATCGCGTCGTCGACCGTAGCTCCGTCTCTCCCTTTGGCCGTGCTTTACGTGACTTGTTCTTCTTCACCAATTTACGTTGCTGCTCTCCTCCCTTCCTTCTGATTTCGTCCGTTCAACTCACGTACCTTTCTTCTTCGTTCTGCACCAAATATATTCGCTGCTCACATACTCTGAAGTCCTCACGTTGCTGTTCCCGTAAACTTTTTTTCTTTCTCCTCCTCACTCACGTAAATCTCGTGCTTCTACGTATCTGTTGCTCTTTTGTACGTGAGTTTTCTCTTCGCTTCTGTTCCTCCGTGTATTCTTTCTCGTTAATCTCCTTTGCTCCACTTCTCTCTTCTGTTTCTGTTCGTCCCTTCTCTCGTAACTTTCCCTCTTCGTGAATCTCCTCCCGCTCAAGTATCTGAAGTCACGTAACTTCTCTCTTATCCAATCGTAAACTCTTCTTCTTGAATTGTGAAGTCACATCACTCCTCTCTGCTGCTCACGTCTATTGCTGCTACTCATCTCTTCCCCCTTCTTCTGTCCTCACGTCCCACGTCCTGCCAACCACAAACTCTTTCATCTTTTGTTCTTTTAAATAATCTGATCCACTCACCGTATATTATAATATCATATATCATAATATAATATTTCTTCCATGTTCGATAATATCCGGTTGTGCTCGGTTTGATCCTTTTTCATTAATTAAAGCTCATTTTCTCCACTTTTATGCATTTGGACCTGGATTCCTGAAATATACAAATATATACCAAAACGCATAATATTTCCCGGGAATCACTATAAAAACACCCTAATCTTATATCAAAATAAGTGTAAAAATCACACCTATCAACCACCAACACAATTCCAAGGTTTGGCACCTCAATAAGAATAAATCTCAACCCTTTGATCCAACAACCCCAATATCGGATTAAAATCCTCGAGAATCTCAACACCGTAATTATCTCATACTTACTCTAATTAAAATCCATTAAGGATTATAAGCACTACTGGATTAACTCATATAAATTCAGGATATCACATTTATCAACCACTAATAAAATTTCATCCTCGAAATTTGCACACGTGTACTCCAAGTACCACCGAGACTTCGCAATTCAATTCGAATACGCAGTATCGAATCATGAACACATCATGAACAACACACCAACTGCGAGGACATCGACCTCGCATCTAATTCTGGAATGGAGTTATCCTCCCAAACCATCACAACCTTAAAAAGATGTTAACATACCCCGATGTTAACCATCCAAGAGCAGTCTTCAACCTTAACTGCTATCTAATCGAATCATTCCCGATCCCAACATAGATATCACATCAATGATATCTCTACAACTTGGTCCACGATGCCAAATACACATCGTTACGAAGGAAACCACCAGTATACAATAGTATACTCTACTAAACTCGGTTTCCACTCTCCAATTCCATCTCAATCAAAGGAGTAGTTGCACCACTTGCAGCTCGGATCGGGCAACTCACGAACATCGATCAACACAAAAACACATCTCCATAGATGTCTACATCCGTGTCTTACAAGGAATCACATCTTGGTCCCAGTGGACTTTTGAAACTCCACAAAGTTTAAAAATTCCATAGAGAACATGCAATAAAATCAATTGAATTCTCATCACATTTGTCGACAACGACACCCAACAGATTCGAATCCTGGTCATCCTTTGTTTACCCTTAAAACTAACAATTCTTATACAAGGATACTATTGAATTAACCAGTAATGAACTTTCTTGACCCAAAATGTAAGGACCCTAGTTCCTTAAGTGCGGATTAAAGGCATAATTAGAGCTAATATAAATGATCAGAGTAAAATAATCGTGTTGAGACTATGATCCTTAAGAATTACATGCCAAAATGAGGACTATAAATGGATTAGTTACATTCCCAAATCAAATGAATGTTATCAATTATAGCTTTACACTACTCCTAGAGTAGATACTATACAAAATTAATCATGTCCTTCCTTTCTCAAAAGAATTCTTCACAAGCTCACCACCTCAACCCGCTTAGCCCTTCTTATCATGCCAAAAGTGTACCTACAAGGACAACCCCCAAACATGAGCAATAATATCATTCATTTTCAACACAATATGAATATAAAGCGTAAATGCATAAATCACAATAAAACACTTCCTGTTTTCCCATGCATTTCAAAACGCTTCCAGTTTGGTTGTCCATGTACCATAACTCATGAGTATAATCAATAGATTATTTAAGGGTCTACACATGTCATGACACAATACCATCTCATCAAACCAAATATCAATCACCAATCCCTAGTCTGTCCATCACAATGTATTTTAATGCCCCTCGCTTATTTACATATAGGCGGCATAGAATAACCTCGCTTCAATGGACATGCGGCGCTCCCACCCCTCCCTTCACATTGAGCGGCAAATATTCTTTCCTCGCCCTATATGATAACCACGCTCAAATGTGACATGCGGCGCTCCCACCCCTCGCTTCACATTTAGCGAAAACAAACCAAATAGCGGCAAGCATTAAAATCATCAAGGGATGACCACGACTTATGGGATGTGCACCAATAACCATCATATGCATATACAATCATCATGCATAATTCAACATGTATTTGCATCCACAATGCATAATCACATATATACTCGCATCCACAATGCATAAACAATGAGTATATTAGATACATGTACCGTTGGGTGCCCGTACGTCCTCTACGTACCTTTCCAAAATGTAGGATGTGGTAGGACTCTATCTCCTTGAAGTTGTGGGTACCTGGGATGGTTCTACACAACCATACAAATCGTTATTAGAAGCTAAATATAGTCCAATATCCAAAAATCCCACAAAAATATCCAAAAACACCAATTTTGGTGTCTCGCGATCGATTGCCATATAGCCCCGATCGATCGCGAGACTACACTGCCTCGCCCAACAAAATTTTACAATTCACGATCGATCGCCGAGTTTGCGCCGATCGATCGCGACCTCGCCGATCGATCGCGCCAAACTCGCGATCGATCGCTGAAGGCTACTGCCTTCTCCCCTGTAGCTCGCGATCGATCGGTGGAAGGTGCCGATCGATCGTCGAGTCCTGTAGGTCCGATTTTTGGGCACTATTCATCCTTCTCCTTCCCCAACTCAAACAAACTCAAATATTAAAACACCAACCATACCAAATCACTACAATTCTTCAATAAACATCTTCATATAACCATAAATCATACCCCAACCATAAACAACATATACCCAAAACAAACCCACATAAAGCATCAAAAACTAACCCATTTCAACACCAAACATCATAAAACTTTTAGGAATGGTTCCATACCTCTTGTAGGTTCCAAATCCTAACAAAGATCACACAAACAAAGTTTTTGTGAAGCTTTTCTTCTCCTTCTTTGGTGGATCTCGAAAATGGGAAGGGTTTGGGGTTGGGAAGTGGTTTTGGGGATTTTTAAAAAGTGAATGGTAAAGTGGGGTTAAAGTGATGGGTAAAGGATTGAAAAGGGGTTGTTTAATTTAATTAAAAATTGTACCCCAAACTTAACATGATGTATAAAATACCCCAACATGATATTTAAAAGGCATTTCACCAAAATGCACCATAATCACAATTAAACTCATGCTTTACAATTAATTGCTAACCATGGCAAATAAATCATGCTAATAACAATTTTCCCAACATGCACAACATGTACCCTGAAATGCACTCCCGGGTCGCCCTTTCCATATGACCATGCATTTCCATAAGATAAATAAATCCAACACATAATTAATTACCACCATAATTAATCATATAAACACAATTAGTGCCCAAATTGCAATTAATCATTTCGGGGATATCACACAAAACACGGCAACCTCTTCTCAAAAGAGAGTCTACCAAAACCTCGTAACTTATGCTTCCGAATAAATCGTCCCACCGATGGTAGCAATCTTAAGGATACTACAATCTCTTACCGGAGATTTTCCAATCTAAACACACTAACCCATTGCTCAACAAGCACCAAAAGGCTGGCATTCGTATATACATATATACCCGAGCACCAAAACACCCCATGCATACTCAATGCACTCAGCTTGGGTATCTCCAATTATACCCACAAGCCCCAAACATGATTGTCAATCACTCAGTTATCCTCACTCAGTGGAAAATAATGATTGACGAATCAACGACTAATAGTGTGAGCTCAACATCAACACCACGCTCACCGACTCAACGAATCTCTCAAAGATTCCCAACAGGCATATCAATACCTCTTTCCTCACAAGGAAAGCATCATGCACCCATGACTCTCCAATCTCGAACCACCGTTCGGATAATTCAGATACATTTATACAAAATGTATCCATGAATCAATAAATACACAACTGGTTCAGGATAGTGCATCCTTTCCACTATCACTAATCATACTCAAACCTGTATACACGACGTACACAAATTCTAATGATGCTCCGTACTAATACCATAGTACTCAACTTTTCGAGCATCTCTCCAGAGATGTCTTCACGTACGTCTCACAAATAACGCAAAGCCATTACCCGGTCCACCACAAGTAATGCTTACCATGGTTGATTCATAGTCAACTAGCAATCGATACCAACTGTTTCCACAACAGTGTTGTTTCAAATCTCTCCAAGAGATATAATCGATACAAAAGTTTTACCACCCTAACTATATCCCACAACTCCGGTTACGTCTCACCATTGCATCCTTAATGCAAGAATTCTCAATTAGAGGTAACAATAACTTGTTAACCCTCACATTGGTACTCCCGACGAAGTTGCGCTGAAAGGTCCCTTGAGGTATCTCTCACCTCAACTCAAATGAATTATAGTGACTACACGAGTCCACTATAACCTCTCATCGTATCATCATACGATTCACTACACTTGGTTCCGATAAGTAGTATAGCGGATACAACAATTTCACTATCACTGCAACAATATATCATCTTACCCGGCTAGCAACTCGCAGCGTCCTAAGGTTTATACAAAACCTACCAACATATCATACGTTCAATCCCGGTATACAATACCGCCCCATCAATTAGAGTAGTGGATCATCATCCAATATTTCTCTAATACCGATACACAAGGGGCATTTCAATGTCCTTACTCACTCACAAGTCAATCTAACCCGTTAGGATCTATTTCACATACTCATGTGTATATGTGACAATGTCCACTATACACCACATCGACATATGTATGTAGTTCTCTCGACAACTACATACACTACAAGTCGCTTGGACGTAGCCAACTCAACGAGTATACCCAAGGGTACCGCTACTCGTAACACGTTCACTACTATACGTGCTGCAGTATACTTACCTGTACGGCACGACCATCTATCCTTCGAGCAACCTTCACGGCATAATGGTCTCGTCAACCTGTGACGCACACACCACCTTGTGCCAACAAGTGGCACTCAAATCATATGATTTAATACATACTTCTATATGTGTTATTCACTGCAACGGCGGCACAAGTCAATCCTTGTCCGACATACCTTTTCTTCATGAAATACCTCGTCACCCTATGACGGTACATGTCAATCTATGACATTCATGATATTCTCGTCAACTCGTGACGGTACATGTCAACATATGACATCCACATTATCCTCGGCAACTCGTGACGGTACATGTCAACACATGACATCAACCATATCCTCGTCAACTCGTGACGGTACATGTCAACACGTGACATCCACATTTATTGCTAACATAATGGCAATATAATATTACTCATCGCTATTATAATAGCGGCACATTTATATTCATCGCCCAACGACGGCATGCAATCCACACTCATCGTTCAATGGCGGGATAATCCCTCACTACGTATACAGCGGTATCACATCATCGCTACGTATACAGCGGTATCACATCATCGCTACATATACAATGGCATAATCCATCTCTACATATACAACGGCATAAACCATCACTACGTACACAACGACATAACCATCGCTACGTATACATCGGTATCACATCATCGCTACATATACATTGGCATATTCCATGGCTACGTATACAACGGCATAACCATCGCTACGTATACAGCGGCATAACCCATCACTATACAACGGCATAAACCATTGCTACGTATACAGCGGCATAAACCATCGCTACATATACAACGACATAATCCATCACTACATATACAACGCCATAACCATCGCTACGTATACAACGGCATAATCCACTACGTATACAACGACATAAACCATCGCTACGTATACAACGGCATAATCCATCGCTACATATAAAGTGGCATAATCCATTGCTACGTATACAACGGCATAACCATCGCTACGTATACAGCGGCATATTCATGGACTCAAGAGGTGACTCACATGTATGTAATACTTTGTTCTTTTTGGACTGAAGAGGTGACTCACATCACATATAGAACTTTATTCCTAAACTCATCGCTTCGACGTGACAGCGGCATGTATCATCGTTTTGACACGACAACAACATTAACATAATATCCCTCGCTTTGAATTATCAGCTGCTCAATGATACCCCTCGCTTCGACACATCAGCGACCCGCGTTACGATGTGACAGCGGCAAATATCCTGATCCAGCGCTCGATAAGACAGACACAAATATCATGTACCATAGCGGCTCAATGATATCCCTCGCTTCGACATACTAGCGACTCACGCTACAATATGACAGCGACAAATATCCTGATCCATCGCTACTCAGTATACATGTATCAATACAATGATCTCAATATGCACAATGTATACAATAATTCACAAGTCCTACTACGTTATATCAGCGGCTCAATAATATCCCTCGCTTCGAACTATCAGCGGCTCAATGATATCCCTCTCTTCGACATATCTGCGACCCGCGCTATGACATGACAACGTCATATATACTGATTCATCGCTTGATAAGACAATGACAAATATTCTTATCTATAGCAGTACAATAATTGCAATACATTCGCATGCACAATAACAATATTAAGCATTCATGTATCACGATAACGAAGCACTCTCAATGCCTGTGCACATTCACATTCTCATAATCATAATGCAACCATACCTGGTCATCACAACATTTGCCTTCGCCAATTGACGACCCCACATTATCTACCATTCTCTGTCCTCAGACAATACATCACATTTATGATATCCGAAAATTATCGTGATAATCCCGGAGTGATTATGATCATTAATGGATTTTAATGGTGGTAATTATGAGATAATTACGGTGTTCAGACTCCCGATGATTTTAATCCGGTGTTGGGGTTGTTGGGTCCAAGGGTTGAGATTTATTATCATTTAGGTTTTAACCTTGGGATTTGTGTTGGTGGTGGGATCTAGAATCCGGGGAGCTCTATATTGAGGTTGGTATGAAAATAGTGAGTGGGAGATAACTATTGAACACATATTATTTTTAATGAGTCAGGGTGAGAGTATTTGAAACTCGGGTTTTTGGAGCCTTGGTAGTATATATACCAAGTGGACTCGGTGTTCAGGAATTGCATTTTTTTCTCTCCCACTCCTCTCTCCCTCTCTCACGTCAACCATCCCCTTTCCTCCCCTCTTTTTCCTTGAAGAAAGAATTCGACTGGAAGCTTGATTCTTGGTGGATTTTGAGCAGATAATTTGGTAATACTCTTCCCCTCTCTTTTATCTTTGATTTGATAGTAATTTAGTGGTTTTTGGTTAAGTATAGAGTTGGGATTGAGTTTTGGATTTTTGGAGATTTTTAGCTGTTATGTTTTGGGGAGGATTTATGGTTTCTTGTTGAGGTTTATGGTGTATTGGGTGTTGGGATTATTTTCTGGGGCTTTTTGGCTCGCAAAACACCATTTTTGACAGTTATAGAGCTCGTCGATCGATCGAAAAATGGGCTCGATCGATCGCGCATCATTACCATAATTTGACGACGATAAACAGTGTGCTCGATCGATCGAGAAAAGCGGCCGATCGTTCGAGAAGGTCGGGCGATCGATCGAACAATCTTCTCGATCGACCGAGCGAGGATGAATTTTGGTGGTAAATTTTGTGTGGCTTGGTAGCGCTTATCAGGTACTCCCAAATTAACCCTTCTCAAGTTAACAGCAGTAAATATATAGTAGCGTGAGTAGGGATCGATCCCACAGGGAAGGATATATTTTTCGTGTAAATTATGTAATCAAATAGTAAAAAGGGGAATTTTTCGAAAGTGATTAACTACTACTAAGCAAAATCTATGGAATACTAAAGTGATTTAAAATTATGAGAAAAGCAATTCTTGATTTTCAGTCGACTTTACCTTTGATTTATGCATTCAATCATCGATTATCACAAAAGATGTAATTTTTACTTGAATATTCATCACTAGAGATTCAGCTCTTATCTTAAAGCCTGGTGCCTAGTTATGATAGCACAAGCGTTCTAAATTAACCAATATCGTTATAATGATCAAAACAACAACAGTTAAGATTAATATTAACAATAGCTTTCAATTCTAGTAAGAATGATAAAACTTAGACAACATAATCCAAGCGTCAATGTTTAATCTAGTCACGTGTTTTTCCTAAGAATTTAACAACACCAACAGCAGGCAATTATCAATCTTAGTTGCTTCAAAGGCCAATCATTAGATTGCATGTAAAAATCATTAGATGGACGATCTAACAATCAAACATAACATTTATGGCATGACAATCAGAAAAGCACGTGATACTCAATAAAAATTAATAAAAGAACATCAATCTCATTAAAAACATAAAATCCAATGTATTGTCTTCCTTTAACCGAGAATCAAAGGTGTTTAGCCTAGCATAATTAAATCAAAAACTATCAAATCTATTCTAGAAAACATTAAATCAATAGCAAAAGAAAGAAATACTAAAGGGAAGCACGGTTCCGGAGCATCAATTCCGTCTTTGTTCTTCGTTCTTCAAGTCGTTCTTCACAAAAGTTGAGAGAAAAATCTATTCTAATGTCTAAACTATGTTGGAATCCTAAAAAATAATGAAATATAGTCCAATTTAAGGTCCCCAAATCGTGCAAATAAGGTGGAAATCAGATATATTAGGTAAAAATCTATCAAAGCTGGTAAAAAAATAAAATTTCCTTTTTCTCGTACTCTCTTTCTAGCGATCGTTGCCTCTTTCTAGCGATCGATTGCTTGACTCCAGTGTAGGTTTGGCGATCGATCGCTCCAATTGTAACGATCAATTGCTAGCTCGTAAAATTTGTTGCTCAACTTTCTGTCCAAAGGCGATCGATCCCCTCTTCCATGCGATCGATCTCTTCTCCAAAATTACATTTTTAGCCTTTTTCTTGATCTATCTTGAGTCCTTATGATCTCCAAAGCTTTTCTTGATCTTTATTCACCTTTGTTAGCTCAATTTCTTCGATTTCACCTACATTTAAACAAATATACGATTAGGTAGCACATGTATCAAACTATCCATTAAAACATACCAAATTGTAGACAATTAAGCTCAATAGATGTGTCTATTTCTAGTCACATCAAGCACCCCCATACTTAATCTTTACTCGACCTCGAGTAAATCAGACAAAACTAAAATATTTTTGTTGGCTCATAGAATCATAACAAATTAACTTGTCCTCACTTTAATGTCTCAACAATTATACACATGCATAATAATGAAAGGCGGTGAAATGTTAACAGTGGAACAAGTTCAATCCCTAAACATTCCATACCCAACAAAGCAGTGAACGTGCGTGTGTGGTCATAAACAAGTGCCATGTACAATGTGATGCCCGTGAATTAATGGTGTTAATCCCGGAGTGGTAATGATCCTTAATGGATTTTAATTTGGCAATTATGAATTAAATGTGGAATTGGGACTCCCAGGGATTTTAAATCCTGTATTTGGAGTCGTCGGATCCAAAGGATGAGATTGCATCGTGGTGATAACCTTGGAATTTGGTTTTTTTGGTGGGATTTGGGGTCCGGAGTACTTTGTACTGGGGCTGGTAATGGAAATAGAGATTGGGAGGTAATTATTGAAAACAGATGATTTTTAATGAGTCATGATGTATTTGTAGAGGAATTGGTATTTTGGAGTTTTGGTACTATATATACCAAGTAGACTCGATATTCCGTCATTGCATGGATTTCCTCTCTCCCCTCTCTCTCTCTACGCCCAACCCTTTCCCCCATTTCCCCTCTTTTCTCCTTTGGAGGAGAAATCGCTGGTAGCTTGGCTCGGGAGCCGGATTTCTCGAAGAAAAGTTGGTAATCTCCTTCTCCTCGCCTTTACTTTCGATTTGACTATAGTATTGTTGATTTTGATTAAGGTTTGGGTTGGTTTTTTAATTTAGGGATTGTTGATAAAAATCCAAAGTTGTATTTTTTTAGTGTTTTTATTGGTTTTAAATGGAGTATTTGAGGTGTTGAAGGTGCATGGGGTGTTGGTTTTAAGTTTGGGTGTGAAAAACACCATTAAAGCTCGGATTTTTCGGAAACCCGCAGGTCGCGATCGATTGCGGCTTGGCGCTGATCGATCGCGACATTGTGCTGATTTTGGGAAGACGGTGAGCAATAGCGGCGATCGATCGCGGAGAATGGGCGATCGATCGCGGAGGCCTTGGCGATCGATCGTGAGATATTGGCACCGATCGATCACGACCCTGTTCCCTTTGATTTTTGAAATTTTGGAAAATGTCGGGATTTTGGAATCGATGTTTAATTAGCCAATTCTCGGGGCAATGTCTACATTCCAATGGTAATGCTATACTTTTAAATTGGAGTGTTTGGAGCCAAATTTTAAAGAAAACATGGAATACTCGGTTTAGTATTTGGTTAACCTTTGAACTTTTAAAATGGAATATTTTGGGTATTATGCATTCTTAAACCGGAGTCTTTTAAAATGGTTAATCGTCGTGGATTGACGATGGGTTTAGAGGTTGTGAACGTGCTTGGGCACGTGATTGCATGCTTATGTTTGATTGTGAGTTATTTATGTGTTAGCACATAATTCATCGGGTCGTGGGAATCAGGCAAGGTTGGACTTGAACTACGGAATCATAAGGTACGTATGACGTACGAGCATAGCCCTTTTATATAATTGCGATTGTTGAATGCATGGTACATTATATTGCATTAAATGGACAGATATTGGAATTATGTGGTGCCGCTACTGAGCGAGCAATGATAGGATGTTGTCGCTATTGAGCGAACATCGACAATGACGCGGCTGTTGTTGAGCGTGTGTGGGGTTAGAATGCCGCTATTGTGGAGCGAGCTATGAAATAGAACTATAGAATCATTGGTTAGATATAAGTGATATCTGTGGTACTTCATTTAATGATTTAATCATATTTGTTTATGGAACTGGTATGGCAGGAATGGTTTTAGTTAATCAATGTGGTGATTAACTGGCTTTGGGAATTTGATGGTTTTGGTTATTATGAGAACAGGGCCAGTACGGGAAATCCTACGTGGTAACGATACTATACATTGAGTATCCTTTTACATTACAGTTTTATATTCTGTAGGTACTCTATGTAATCAGTGTTGAGGGGACTGGTTGGCAAAGGAACAGCAATGGCGAGCCCCAGTTGGTCCTAAAGAAACATTTGAAACCAGAGGCACAAGCATGGTTTTCCTTCATAGCCTCCCGGGTCATGCCATCGACCCACACTTCTGAGGTCACCAAGGAGAGAGCTGCCCTGGTATTTGCCATACCCAGTGGGCAAACGGTGGATTTGGGGTACATTATAAATGACCACATCAGTGACATCGACAGGAGTCCGCCAACCTCCGCATTACCTTTTCCATCAACTATCACTGCCCTTTGCATGAGATGCGGAGTGAAGTGGGGTGCCGATGAAGAACTCCTACCACCAAAAGGACCAATAGTGGTTGATGGACCACCAATGCCTACAGGACGACGTAGGGCCGAGCCACGGCCTTCGAGCAGCAGACTTGCTGGGCCGTCCTCATCTTCCGCTGCAGAGCATTCATCTATCGCCTTGGACTCCCTCCACAGGGATCTCCAAGACATACGCCTAGAGCAGCAGGGCATCCGAAATTTGCTAATAGAAATACGGTGAGACCAAGAGCAGATAAGTCAGCGACATATGGAGTTCATGCATTATCAGTATGCAAGGAACAGTGCCTTAGCCCAAGGTTTCCCAGCTATCCAGTTTCCACCTGAGCCACACGTCCAGCCATACCAGCCATACCAACCACCACCACCTGATTATCCGCCATATCCACCGTACCAGCCAGAGGAGCCTTATTACCAAGTACCCCCACCGGATCATGAAGAGGACGAAGATCACTGACGATCGTCGTCGAGGTATGTGTTTTGGTTTTGCGTTTATTGTTTACTATACATTGAGGGCAATGCATGTACTAAGTTTGGGGGGGGGGGTGTTTACTGGTATCTGCTGTTTTCTCTTGTTACTTATCTTGCATGCCTAGTCTATCATGAGATTAGATTATTTTTGAGCACGTAAAAAAACAAAAAAAATTTGAAAAATGAGTTAATCATTAAGAAATAATGAATTAGACTTGCAACGGTATTCCATGATGATATTAATCCCCATCTCAACTAAAGTCTTGAAGATTTTTGACTTGTTTGTGAATATTTGTGGTTGAGTTAATATTTCAAAATTGAGGAACATTTTGAGCACTTTTGAGTCATGATTGAGGGAAATATATGTAAGGACCCCAAGCCCTTAACCCTTGTTTTGTGTATTAACCACTATGTGTGGCACATGCTTTCAATAAAAATCAATCGGGAAACTCAGATGATGCTTTACCATTGAATGGCAAATACAAAATTTTCTTTAATACTCAATGTTAAAAGATCATCATCCTAACAACATATAGACTCATACCATCCCCTTTTCGCCACTTTTTACATTGTGGACTTTTATAAAAATTTGGGCAGAGTCTCCCCATAAATTGAGCTACCCCGAAACAAAAGCACATCACATAACATAATTCCCGGCCAGGGAAAACACAATACTCAACATAATACTACAACATAAGTAAATTCCCAGCCAAGGAAGAAACCACACATAAGACAACAAAAGTGGGTTTCAACACCCACATAATACACCAATGACTCTCATATCATTTAGCAATTCTACCTCTAATTGCATGCAACATAAAATGAAAGAGAGAAAGGCTCATGCCTTTATATACAATCCATATACAAGTATAATCGTGCTCACATGCGATCATGAATATGTATATAACCCTCAGGTGTATATAAGTACCCTGTACGATACCGTGCTCCATCAAGCCCTGGTACCACGATCCTGGGAGTACATCCAATCAACAGCTTGAGCTCATCTCCAAAGCCATCGATGTACCTGTTCACCTGCCCCAACAGAGACAGCCCCCAACGGGGTGAGCATACCAATACACAAAATCCCATAATCACAGTAATGAAATTCATAATTTACAACAAAAGTAAATACTAATAAATTTAAATGATACTCCCTGGATGGCAACGTCCTCATCCGGGATTCCGTGTACTGTCCCTGTTCTCACTGTAATACCCATGTCCCACATTGGTTGTGGATGAAAATTTATTGTGGTTTATAAAAGGCTTACAATGAACTATTATAGCAACTTGGGTTAACCATTTTCGTAAAGCGAGGACGGATACAAAGTAGTTGCTATAAGAGCCCATTGTGCAGTCGCGTTTGTGCGGGCCTGGGCCCGGGGCGTGACAGAATGGTATCAGAGCCGGTCACCGGCAGGAAACATCGGGAGATAAGTGCTATGCGGGGCAAAGTGCTACGTGCGTGGGAGCCACCTCTTGAACCTAAAAGGGCAAAGTGCTACACGACGGGGGCCACCTCTTGAACCTGCGGGGCAAAGTGCCACGTGCGTGGGAGCCACCTCTTGAACCTGCGGGGCAAAGTGCTACATGACGGGAGCCACCTCTTGAACCTGTAGGAGCCACCTCTAGATTCCCGGTGCCGGTGGATCGATGAGTTAGGTCGCGACGAGGACGTCGCGTTCTGAAGGAGGGGTGATTGTAATACCCATGTCCCACATTGGTTGTGGATGAAAATTTATTGTGGTTTATAAAAGGCTTACAATGAACTATTATAGCAACTTGGGTTAACCATTTTCGTAAAGCGAGGACGGATACAAAGTAGTTGCTATAAGAGCCCATTGTGCAGTCGCGTTTGTGCGGGCCTGGGCCCGGGGCGTGACACTCACAGTCATCAAACTCATCAAATCTCAAAAATCAGTAAATCAAAACATTGATTTAACTCATCGCATGCCCAATTCTCTAATATCAGTAGATGGTGATTCCAAATTCATTATACATGCAAGTATGGATATCTCAATATCAAAAACTGATTTCTTAACTTCGCTATCAATTACAGATAGCTCAAATGCCTAGCATATATTTTACCAATTTTCCATTATACTTAGACATCTCAAATGTCTTATAATGAATACATGATTCCACGATCATTCTCAGGCTTCTCAATGCCCTACAATGGTCATATACATCCGGTACCCCATATACCTTATGAGAGTTATACTACTCTAGTGTCACGCACGCTCGTGGCGGCGATATCAAGATTAGGTCGCTCCATAGCTTCTCAACACATATATATAACCTCATGCACAATTATTCAATGAAATCAAAATACATTATGCATTTCACAAATGCTCTAATATATAGAATGCTCGTACGTCGCACGTACATTAAATCTCCGAAGTCCGAGCCAAACCTTGCTCGAGTTCCATGCCCCGAGAAACGCTGTGCTAACACGATAAATAATTCACAATTATTTACGAACATGTACCCCATGCTCAAGCACATCCATAACCCTCAAAATATTGTCAACACACGACAATTAACCATTTAAAAGACCCGGGGCAGGGCATATGCAGGGAGGGAAATCGAATGAGACATCAACTAAAATTGATCAAGAACCATTCCCAAAATTTCGAACCTTAACATCACAAATTCGAACCCAACCAAGCACCATAAATCACCTAAAACATGAATTAATCTATCAACAACATGAATCATCACCTCCTTGCCAAAACCCCCAAAATTCGAACCCTAACTTCACGCAACCAGCGTTGAAATTCGAACCATTAAGCAACAAATTTTTTGAACTTTAAAGTCTGAAATTTTGACCCAATTAACAGTACAAAACGCGCCAAAAACGCCTGAATAAAAGCCCCAAAAACGTACCAAAAATCGAGCCCCAAATCGGACAGAATCGGACTTTCAAACCCCTGTTCTTTTCTGGCAAATCCGAACGTGATTCACGACGAAACTTCAAATTGTTGGTGTGGGAAGCTGCGCCTGGACGAGACAAAGCCAACGGCGGGTCGGACGCGGTGAACGGCGGCCGGACGGCGGCGGGCGCAGCGCTTTTATGCGCGGGGGTTGGGGGCGACGGGAATTGGGCGCGGGGAGAGAGAGACGGGCTGGAGGAGGAAAATGGTTCCAATAATTAAAATCTCGGGTTCAACTGGTATTTATAGCAAAAATACCCCGAAATACTAATAGGCCCACAAATACATCATGATTCATTAAAAATCATCTGTTTTCAAAAATTCTCTCTCTAACTCCAAAATCCCTACCGGTGCTCACACAAAGCACCCCAAATCCCGAGTCACACTAAAAACCCAACTCTTAGGTTTTTCACCCAAATGAGAATACAATTTCAACCTCGGGATCCAACGATCCCAACTACCCAAATAGACGAGTCCGGAAGGCCCAACACCGCGATTAAACTCCAAATCGCCACGTAAAACAACTTTAGGGGTCATTAACACTCCGGGATTAACATCTATAATCCCAGGTCATCACAATATCCCCCACTAAAAGAATTTCGTCCTCGAAATTTGCACCGGTGTAATACGTAATACCTAGGCTATACAACAACATGAAGCCATAACCTCGATCCTTGACCATATTAGAATCGTATTAAATAAACGCGAGGGTACCTACCTCGCACCAAACTCTGGAATGAAATAACTCTTCCAGCTTACCAAAAAAAAAGAGTGTCGGCACAACATAACGCTAACAATCCAAAAGCTGTTAGTCAACTGAAACTGCAAGGATTTGAATCGCTCCCGATTCCATCGTAGATATTATTCAATGACGTCTCTACCATGACTCACGATGTCTAACGTACACCGTTACGAGGGAAACAGTAGTATACCACGGTGTACACATACCAAGCCTGGTTTCCACTTTCAAACCTCCTCCATCGAAGGAGCAGTCACATCATTGCAACTCAAATTGGGCAACTCACGGCCACAAATTCACACAAAAGACATCTCACAAGATGTTCACCTCCGGATGTTCCAAGAATTACATCCTGAACATAATAAATAAACGAGACTCCACAGAGTTTCAAATTCTGAAAGGACATGCAATAAACCCATTGCATCCTCAACGCTTGTGTCGTTAGAGACACCCAACAAATCCGAATTCCTGCCATCCCTTGATAATCCTAGGATTTAACAATCCAAACTTGGGAAGGCTATCGAAAACTCGAAAGAAAACACCAACAAGGGAAATACCTTAACCCACACAAGATAATCCCTCCTCAAAGGGAGTCAACTAACTTCACGATTATTCCTCATAATTTATCGTGCCATGGAGATTCCCAATCTCAAGGTGTTCCATATCTCTCATCAGAGATTTGACCATCCAAAAATAGTATAACTTTATGCTTGACAAAAAGGAAATCAATAACTGGCATCCGTATACTCTCCGGTATACCTGCCTAAGCACTGACATCACATGCATACTCAATGCACTTGGCTCGGGTATCTACAACATACCCCTAAGCCCCAAACACAATCGTCAATCCTGAGTTATTTCCTACCCAGTGGAGAATGATAACCGACGATTAACAACACACGGTGTGATTCCCAAAATCAACACCTCATGCACCAACTTACCGAATCTTCCAAAGATTCCCAAATAGGTATAATACTACCTCCTTCCTCACAAGGGAAGTGCCATCGAACTCGAGATCCACAAGTCTCGAACCACCGTTCGGAAAAACTGGATACAATAACACCCATTGTATCCCAAATACACGGGTCCCCTCAGATCGAGTCAATAACGACCTGATGACTCTCTTGTTGGTACTCCAACATCATGAGCTGTCCTAGACAAGTCTCACCAAGATTAAACATAAACGTATACACGTTTCAGTGAGGCATGCACAACCTCAACCTCAATGACGTGGTGACTACTAGAGTCCACCACAATCCACATCGTATAACCTTACGATTTGCCAAACTTGGTTCCAACGAGCAGTATAACGGCTCTAGCAAGCCCCTCATGGTGCTGCACACACGCAGCAGACAAACTAGTCTCTGTCTCTTTAGGTTTACCTCAAACCTACCAACATGACGGACGTTTCCACATGGCATACCATACCATGGGAAGAAAATCAATAGAGTAGTGGGTCTTTACCCAACATTCCTCTAATGCCGATACACCCTGGACACTCCAATGTCCCTATGTACTTAACATAACCTGATCCTACTCCCTTAGGACCCATTCTACACCCTCAAGGGTGGTGTGACCATGTCTACCACATGTCACATCGACAGAAAGCGAGTAATTTCCTCCATGATTACTCCTGTCGTCAAAAACATGGCCAAAAAGCCATTCCAACGAGCATACCTCAAGGGTATCACCACTCGAAATATGATCACCTCAAACAATTGTTGCGGTACAATCACATGTACAGCGCGTTCATCCATTTCTCAAGCAACCCGCTCGGTAAAAGGGTCACGTCGACCGGTGACGTAGACACCACCTTGTGCTCGGCACTGGCACCCAAATCATCATACAACTGAATACGTATACTCAACGCATTGTTCATCGTAACGATGATGCATGTCTAATAAGACATCCCCCACACCATCGTCATCGTCATCCCGTGACGATACATGCCCACTCATGGCATCTAAGGCATCGTCAACTAGTGACGATACATGTCAACAATGACATCTAAACAACCCAGTCAACTCGTGACGGTCCATGTACATCAACGTATGTCATCCATCATCATGCTAGTAAAATAGTCATAATAAAACATGCATATCAATGCATGCTAGCTATAATAATACTAATAGAATAGCAACATCCCATACCTCATCGCTAATAGCGGCATACCTGCCTCCGTCACTCAATAATTGTGCGAAATCAGCACCCATCACTCGAAGGCGGCAAAATCATGTGCTGAGTACATAGCGGCACAATCCATCGCTATAGAATCGACGGCATGATACCTCGTCATATAATAAGTGGCATGAAACCTCGCTATACACCTGAGCATGAATCATCGTCCACATAATAGCGGAAAGAGGCATCGCTATCAACATATCCGGCTGCACTAATCATCGCCAATCCTCATAAAAGAATGAGT
Source organism: Haberlea rhodopensis (assembly GCA_907163345.1). Classification (NCBI taxonomy): domain Eukaryota; kingdom Viridiplantae; phylum Streptophyta; class Magnoliopsida; order Lamiales; family Gesneriaceae; genus Haberlea; species Haberlea rhodopensis. The sequence continues at coordinate 836,309 of CAJQUN010000120.1, read as the reverse complement.
CATCGTAAATCCACATAATAGCGGAATGGGGCATCGCTATCAACATATCCGGCGACATAAATCATCGTCAATCCTCATAAAAGAATGAGTCAGCGTAAATCCACATAATAGCGGAATTGGGCATCGCTATCAACATATCCGGCGGCATAAATCATCGTCAATCCTCATAAAAGAATGAGTCATCGTAAATCCACATAATAGCGGAATGGGGCATCGCTATCAACATATCCGGCGGCATAAATCATCGTCAATCCTCATAAAAGAATGAGTCATCATAAATCCACATAATAGTGGAATGAGGCATCGCTATCAACATATCCGGCGGCATAAATCATCGCCAATAATCACAAAGAGATGGATCATCATCATCGACACAGCGGAATGAACCATCGCTAATCATCATAATCATTAGATCTTAACGTAATTGATTAACATCATAGTGTCATAACATCTTATGGCATCTTACCACATAATAATATCGTATGGCCTCTTACCATATGGGCATCTTACCCCGTGGCATCTTACCACAAATAACATCGCATGGCCTCTTACCATGTGAGGCATCTTACCCCGTGGCATCTTACCACAAATAACAGCGCATGGCCTCTTACCATGTGGGGCATCTTACCCCTTGGCATCTTACCACAAATAACATCGTATCATCATATATACATCATATAAACATCATCATTATAAACTTATTCATCATAATCATCATCATAAACATCATATCATCTTCACTCATCATAAACATCATCATCATAAACTTACTTATCATAATCATCATCATAAACATCATATCATCTTTACTCATCATAAACATCATCATCATAAACTTACTTATCATAATCATCATCATAACAACATACATACTTGTGCAATCATTGCATAATCATAGTATAGAAGTATGGTTTACCGTCCGATGCACGTACGGTTCTTACGTACCTTCCTTGCTTGAACATTACATGAACAAACGCATTAGTATATTCAATAATAATTGAGACCATACCGAAGTATTCCACTGTCGGTTGTCTACCCAGTCTGTCCTCAGACAATACATCATATCTTTCTTTTCCCTGATTTTCTTACCAAAATCAGATTCCTTGACACGTAACATATAGAGTGTTAGACATCACTATTAATGCCATTCTATCGTGTCCTATACGATTCATGCAACCACAATGGTTAGCAATACCACTTTTCATATCATAAAAGCACATAAACAATTAGTTATGTCGTATAACATTAATGCCATCATGCATAAATATGTGCTATCAATAACTTCCTAGGCCCTTAACAGCCCCAATGAGCAACCACTGCTCTGATACCACTAATGGAAGGACCCCAAGCCCTTAACCCTTGTTTTGTGTATTAACCACTATGTGTGGCACATGCTTTCAATAAAAATCAATCGGGAAACTCAGATGATGCTTTACCATTGAATGGCAAATACAAAATTTTCTTTAATACTCAATGTTATAAGATCATCATCCTAACAACATATAGACTCATAAAGTTCACCCATTACCATCCCCTTTTCGCCACTTTTTACATTGTGGACTTTTATAAAAATTTGGGCAGAGTCTCCCCATAAATTGAGGTACCCCGAAACAAAAGCAAATCACATAACATAATTCCCGGCCAGGGAAAACACAATACTCAACAGAATACTACAACATAAGTAAATTCCCAGCCAGGGAAGACACCACACATAAGACAACAAAAGTGGGTTTCAACACCCACATAATACACCAATGACTCTCATATCATTTAGCAATTCTACCTCTAATTGCATGCAACATAAAATGAAAGAGAGAAAGGCTCATGCCTTTATATACAATCCATATACAAGTATAATCGTGCTCACATGCGAGCATCATGAATATGTATATAACCCTCAGGTGTATATTAGTACCCTGTACGATACCGTGCTCCATCAAGCCCTGGTACCATGATCCTGGAAGTACATCCAATCAACAGCTCGATCATCTCCAAAGCAATCAATGTACCTGTTCACCTGCCCCAACAGAGACAGCCCCCAACGGGGTGAGCATACCAATACAAAAAATCCCATAATCACAAACGAAATTCATAATTTACAACAAAAGTAAATACTAATGAATTTAAATGATACTCCCTGGATGGCAACGTCCTCATCCGGGATTCCGTGTACTGTCCCTGTTCTCACAGTCATCAAACTCATCAAATCTCAAAAATCAGTAAATCAAAACATTGATTTAACTCATCGCATGCCCAATTCTCTAATATCAATAGATGGTGATTCCAAATTCATTATACATGCAAGTATGGATATCTCAATATCAAAAACTGATTTCTTAACTTCGCTATCAATTACAGATAGCTCAAATGCCTAGCATATATTTTACCAATTTTCCATTATACTTAGACATCTCAAATGTCTTATAATGAATACATGATTCCACGATCATTCTCAGACATCTCAATGCCCTACAATGGTCATATACATCCGGTACCCCATATACCTTATGAGAGTTATACTACTCTAGTGTCACGCACGCTCGTGGCGGCGATATCAAGATTAGGTCGCTCCATTGCTTCTCAACACATATATATAACCTCATGAACAATTATTCAATGAAATCAAAATACATTATGCATTTCACAAATGCTCTAATATATAGAATGCTCGTACGTCGCACGTACATTAAATCTCCGAAGTCCGAGCCAAACCTTGCTCGAGTTCCATGCCCCGAGGAACGATGTGCTAACACGATAAATAATTCACAATTATTTACGAACATGTAACCCATGCTCAAGCACATCCATAACCCTCAAAATATTGTCAACACACGACAATTAACCATTTAAAAGACCCCGGGCAGGGCATATGCACGGAGGGAAATCGAATGAGACATCAACTAAAATTGATCAAGAACCATTCCCAAAATTTCAAACCCTAACATCACAAATTCGAACCCAACCAAGCACCATAAATCACCTAAAACATGAATTAATCTATCAACAACATGAATCATCACCTCCTTGCCAAAACCCCCAAAATTCGAACCCTAACTTCACGCAACCAGCGTTGAAATTCGAACCATTAAGCAACAATTTTTTTGAACTTTAAAGTCTGAAATTTCGACCCAATTAACAGTACAACACGACCAAAAACGCGTGAAGAAAAGCCCCAAAAACGTATCAAAAATCGAGCCCCAAATCGGACAGAATCGGACTTTCAAACCCCTGCGCTTCTCTGGCAAATCCGAACGCGATTCACGACGAAACTTTGAATTGTTGGTGTGGGAAGCTGCGCCTGGACGAGACGAAGCCAACGGCGGGTCGGACGCGGCGAACGGCGGCCGGACGGCGGCGGTCGCAGCGCTTTTATGCGCGGGGGTTGGGGGCGACGGGAATTGGGCGCGGGGAGAGAGAGACGGGCTGGAGGAGGAAAATGGTTCCACTAATTAAAATCTCGGGTTCAACTGGTATTTATAGCAAAAATACCCTGAAATACTAATAGCCCCACAAATACATCATGGTTCATTAAAAATCATCTGTTTTCAAAACTTCTCTCTCTAACTCCAAAAACCGCTACCGGTGCCCACACAAAGCACCCCAGATCCCGAGTCACACTAAAAACCCAACTCTTAGGTTTTTCACCCAAATGAGAATACAATCCCAACCTCGGGATCCAACGATCCCAACTACCCAAATAGACGAGTCCGGAAGGCCCAACACCGCGATTAAACTCCAAATCGCCACGTAAAACAACTTTAGGGGTCATTACAACTCCGGGATTAACATCTATAATCCCATGTCATCACAATATATATTGGAAAATTTTTGTTAACTATGATTTGTCTTGAGGATCTTAAAGCACTCTAGAACCTATTTGAGGGCACTTTGAGGCGAAATTTTATAATTAGGAACTTGACTTGGACATGATTTAGACGATATTTGGAACGTTTGAGCCTTTCAAGCTTACCATGTATATTTCCATCTCTAGTATCCCAATTTGAGCCCAATTGAAAAAAAAGAATGGAGTATGTTTAACATACTATTAGCCCCCATTCAACAATTTTTTTTTGGCAACTCATTATACCCACCTTTATGAGCCTAAATTGAAAGAATTCATCCTTACTGGAAGCGTTTATCGCGTACGCCCAAATTAACCCTCTCAAGTTAATAACAGTAATGAATGTAGTAGTGTGAGTAGGGATCGATCCCACGAGGAAGGTTATATCTTTGTGTTAACTTATGCAAACTAAAATTAAAAGGGGTTTTTGAAATCAATTGATTAACTACTACTATGATGCAAAATTTGTGGGGTCTTCCCACCTTAACAGTGATTAATAGACATAAGAAGGACTAAAAATGCATTAAAGTAACATCTTAAGGTTTTGGTTGTTACACGAGCTAACAGGATTACAGGCCAAAATACAAAACTTCAAAAACAATTCTTTTAATTCTAAAGGAATGTCATTTAGATTTACACTACTCCTAGAGTAGATACTAATCATAACTTGAATTCTATACTTCCTGTGTCCCTCGTAGCTCACTGCCTCAACCCGACCCTTAGTCCTTTCGTCCAAAAGTGTACCTACAGGGACAACACATCATGAGCATAGATAATCTTACTTAACATTATAAACATCATAGTAAATGCATGAAACATTGGTTAAGTAATATGCTGGTTATACATTCACTTCTTATTGTTGTCCCTGATTTAGAATCATGCATATGGGGCATCTTACCCCCGTGGCATCTTACCACAACATCATCGTATGGCCTCTTACCATATGGGGCATCTTACCCCGTGGCATCTTACCACAATACATCGCATGGCCTCTTACCATGTAGGGCATCTTACCCCGTGGCATCTTACCACAATACATCGCATGGCCTCTTACCATGTAGGGCATCTTACCCCGTGGCATCTTACCACAATACATCACATTAATGTCATCATATAAGCATCGTATAAGCAATAAACATCATATGAACTTCATCGTATAAACATCATATAAACATCATCATGTAAACATCGTATAAACACCGTCATTTCGTCGTGAATACTCATGCAATAAAAGCATAGTTGTAGTATAGAGATGTGTGTTACCGTCCGATGCCCGTACGCTTCTTACGTACCTTTTCAAAAGGAGGAGGAGTCAACAGACTTTATCTCCTAGATGGTGCAGGTACCTGGGATGGTTCTACAAGACCACATTATACCATATTAGATGCCTCAAAACCATCTCACATCAAAAACTTAACAAAATAAAACATCATTAAATTTTCAACTTTCTGCCTGTCTCGATCGATCGGCCCTAGGTCTCGATCGATCGGGACACTGTGCACTAACAGTGTCTTGGCTTCCTGCCTCGCTCGATCGATCAAACATTTTACCGATCGATCGAGGAGCTTCACCGATCGATCGAGAAATCCTTCGATCGATCGGCATCAAAATTTTCAAAACATGATTAGACCTTCTGTCTCGCTCGATCGATCGGGACCAAATCTCGATCGATCGAGAACTCTGAAAAATCGGGATTTTTCCCAGATTTTTGAGCACCTCTTTTCAGCCCATCTTTTCTACTTCCTAACACATCTATCATGCTGAAACAAACATGTGAAGAACTTCATAACATATCCATGTAAGCTCTTAAATCGAAGGTTTAACAAAACCTAAGCTAACATGCATCATAACATCATCATAATTTTCATCCTTAACCAACTTTTACAAAAACAGAGCATGTATCATTTTTCCCAGATTTTCGAGCATATAGTTTCATAACTAGAAATCTATCACATAAGACATGTAAATGCTCAAACAAACATGCTAGTAGCTACATAAAACTACCATGTAGGCATTCATATCAAGGTTCCACCCAAACCTATACTTAACATGTTTTAAAATCAACCCACCAAACCCAAGCCCAAGCACAAACCCAGAAAAATAGGGTACCCACTTACCCCTCTCTTTTGCTCCTCTTTTTGCAAGGATTTGAATACCTTCTTACCAAGCTTTTCTTCCCTTCCCCCCAGCAGCTTACAGGCACGATTTTTGGGAGAGAAAGAGAGAGGAGGAAGGAAGGAGATGATTTGGCTGCAAGGTGGGAGCATGGGCATCACCAAGTGGGAGGCATGGGCTTTGACAAGTGGGGGTGTAGGGTGCAATTGGGGGAGGGTGGTGACCGAGTGGGTGGGGGGTGGTGTGGGTAGGGTGGTCATGTGGTGTTTAATTGTGTCCCGGTATTTAGTACGATGTATTAAAATATCCTCACTCGATATTTTCCTAACTTCATATAATTAATACATCCCTTAAAATACCCAACATGCTCCCCACATCATATCATCATAACATAAATCGTGGCCCCCCAATTTAAATACACCACAACCCTTAAACACATCATAATTCATCATCGTAGAACATAATCATATTACATTTCGGGGTATTACATTACTCCCCTACTTATAAGATTTCGTCCTCGAAATCCACATGCATCATCATATCGAAACTAAACATAAAAACATACCAGAGAATAGTTCCGGATAGTGCTGCACCATATGCCGTTCCGTCTCCCACGTAGCCTCCTCGACACCCCGACGATCCCACTGAACTTTGACCATCGGTATAACTTTGCTCCGTAGTCTGCGATCCTCTCGATCCAGAATTCTGATAGGTCGTTCAACGTAGGACACATCTGAATCTAACTGTACTTCGGTAGGCTGTAAGACATGGGACGGGTCTGGCTCATACTTCCACAACATAGAGACATGGAAAACATCGTGTATGCCAGACAAGGATGGCGGTAGAGCCAAACGGTATGCCAAAGTACCGATACGCTGTAAAACTTCATATGGCCCAACATACCTCGGAGATAACTTTCCCCGCATCCCAAAACGAACCACGCCCCTGAAGGGCGAGATCTTTAAGAAGACCCTGTCTCCTAACTGGAATTCTAGCGGTCGTCGCCGCTTATTGGCATAGGCCGCTTGCCTATCCTGGGCCGCTTTCATCTTTAGGCGTATCAACTTTATCTTACCTTCCATATCCCTGATCATATCCGGTCCTCCGACCGCTTTGCTAGTCAAGTCCTCCCAATACAGTGGTGATCTACATCGTCGTCCATACAGAGCTTCAAAAGGGGCCATTTGAATGCTCGCTTGATAACTGTTGTTATAGGAGAACTCCACCAGCGCCACTGAATCCTGCCACGGAGTATCAAACTCCAAAATACATGCCCTCAACATGTCTTCGAGCGTCTGAATGGTACGCTCTGTTTGGCCGTCTGTCTGAGGGTGATAGGCCGTACTCAGTCTCACCTCTGTGCCCAAAGCTGTCTGGAGACCCTCCCAGAAATGTGAAGTGAACCTCGGGTCTCTGTCAGACACTATCGAGACTGGAATACCATGCAATCTCACAACATCCCGTATATACATTTGGGCCATCTTTAAGTATGTATACGACATACTATAAGGGATGAAATGAGCCGTCTTCGTTAGCCTATCTACGATCACCCAGATCGCATCAAATCCTGAGGTCGTCCTTGGCAAGTGGGTCACGAAATCCATAGATATATGCTCCCACTTCCATTCAGGAACCTCTAAGCTCTTCAGCTCTCCACCAGGCCTCTGCCTCTCTGCCTTTACCTGCTGGCAGATCAAACATCTTTTAACAAAATTGATTACCTCACGCTTCATGCGTCTCCACCAGAATTGATCGCATAGATCTTTGTACATCTTCTTTCCCCCTGGGTGGATACTGAAACGACTATTGTGAGCCCGCTCCAATATTCCTTTACGCAGTCCTGGTGCATCTGGGACTACCCATCGGTTGCCCAGTCTCAAGGAATCATCCTCAGCCACTCTGAACTTGGATGGCTGACCCTGAAGTATCAATGATGTCCATCTCTGAACCTCACTATCGGACTTCTGGGCCTTCCTGATTGCCTCAAATATGTCTGGCTCCGCCAATAGGGTCGACACTCGCACAGGCGACGTGTCTACATCGAAATCATAGCCCAGTTGGCAATAAGACGTCATCAAGGCTGACAAACACATAACATCCTCTGCAGTACTCTTTACCTTCCGACTTAAGGCGTTTGCTATCAGGTTTGCTTTACCTGGATGGTACTCAATTTCACAATCATAATCTTTGAGCAAATCCATCCATCTTCTTTGCCTCATATTCAACTCTGCTTGAGTGAATAAGAACTTCAGGCTCTTATGGTCCGTATATATAGTGAAAGACGTGCCATACAAATAATGCCTCCAGATCTTTAAGGCGAATATGATGGCCGCCAACTCCAAATCATGTACTGGATACCTGGCTTCGTGTGGCTTCAGCTGCCTCGATGCATAAGCCACCACATGCTTATCTTGCATCAACACACAGCCCAAGCCCTGCAATGACGCATCCGTATACAAGGCGAACCTCTTATCCTCGGACGGAATCACCAGTACAGGCGCTGTAGTCAAACGACGCTTCAGCTCTTGGAAGCTTTCCTCACAAGCTTCGGACCAAAAGAAGGGGACTCCTTTCTGAGTCAGCTGCGTCAGGGGTTTGGCAATCTTCGAAAAACCTTCGACGAAACGTCGGTAATATCCTGCCAAACCGAGAAAACTCCTTATCTCAGGTACAGAAGTGGGTGCAGCCCACTCCATCACAGCTTCAATCTTCCTTGGATCCACAGATATCCCGTGGCTAGATATGACATGGCCTAAAAATACCACGGTGTCCAACCAGAACTCGCACTTACTAAGCTTTGCATACAGCTGATGATCCCTAAGGATCTGAAGTACTATCCTCAAGTGCCTTACATGCTCTTCTTCCGTCCGAGAGTAGATAAGTATGTCGTCAATGAAGACTATGACGAACTGATCCAAATACGGCTGGAACACCCTGTTCATCAAACTCATGAAGACAGCTGGGGCATTCGTCACCCCAAAAGGCATGACCAGGAATTCATAGTGCCCATATCTAGTCCTGAAAGCCGTCTTCTGAACATCATCTTCTCTTACTCGAATCTGATGGTACCCCGACCTCAGATCGATCTTACTATAGAGCCTTGTACCCTGCAACTGATCGAACAAGTCATCGATCCTCGGAAGTGGATACTTGTTCTTTACTGTAGCTTTGTTTAACTGCCTATAATCAATGCATAGACGCATCGATCCATCTTTCTTCTTAACAAATAAGACAGGCGCACCCCATGGCGATACGCTAGGGCGTATGTAGCCCTTATCAAGGAGTTCCTGCAACTGTATCTTTAACTCCCTTAGCTCTGCTGGTGCCATCCTATACGGGGCGCGAGAAATTGCAGACGTCCCTGGTAGTAGCTCAATCCCAAACTCGACCTCTCTCGTCGGTGGGAATCTCCTCCGGAAAGACATCAGGAAACTCCGCCACTACGGGCACATCCTCAACCTTCAATTCCTTCCTCTTATCCGTCATGTCTACAGCGTAGATAAGATATCCTTCATGGCCTCGTTCCAACAGCTGTGTCATCTTGACAGCAGATATTAACGGAATCTTCGGGGGAACCATCCCCATAGAATGTCCACTGGACTCCCAATACAGATCTAAATCGGACAGTCCTTTGCCTGCAGTTTACCACTGCCTGATACTTGTTCAGAACATCGATGCCCACAATGCAATCGAAGTCTGTCATTCCCAACACAATCAAATCTGATCTTAACTCATTATCCTCAAAATAAATGAGGCCATCATAAACAATCTGATCCGTAGTCAAACTTCTTCCAGCGGGGGTCGAGACCATAAGAGGCATGGGGGACGGAGAAGTGCATATGTGGTGCCTTTCAACAAAACTCGTCGACACAAAAGAGTGTGACGCACCTGTGTCTATCAATATAAGAGCAGGGTGCGTAAATAAAAGACACGTACCCGCTATAACTTCCTCCGGGGCCGCCGTAGCCTGCTCCCTCGTCAAAGCATACACCTGCCCCTGAGGTGGCCCCGCGGGCTGACCTCCATACTGTCTTGGCACAAAGGGTGGCCGGTGTTGTGCCGTTCTGTCCGCAGGTCTCCCCGTAGAGCTCTGCTGTCTTCCCCTGTTGGGACACCGCCGAGCAAAGTGGCCTCTGTCGCCACAGACATAACATCCTACGCAGTCCTTTGCCAAATGTGGCTGCCCACAAAGAGTGCACTGAACTCTTCCAGATCTGTCTCCCTGAGACTGTCCTCTCCCAGATGGAGCATCATTCCTACCCTTCCCTTTCCATCGATTCTCGGGCCTCTTGCCACTGAATCTTGATGCCGAAGTGTTCCCCCTTGGCTTAAACTGATCACCTCTGGGCTTCAAATTGTCAGAAGTGGATCTCTGAGGGGGTGCCGGAGGTGGCACAGCATCAGGATATGCACCGACTCCCAGTTCAGCTAGCTCAGCTCGTGAGAGTGCATCATCAAAACAGGCAGGGCCATAAGTGATCACCCTGTCATACAGTTCAGGCCTCAAGCCCTTCATGAAATTCCGCATCTTCGCTTGAGTGCTTGCAGCTATGTGTGGCACATATCGTAGTAAGGAACAGTAATGTAGAGCATAGTCAGATACAGGCATGGTACCTTGTCTTAAACTGGTAAACTCATCCTCCTTGGCTTGTCTTGCAGCGGCTGAGAAATAGCGGTTCAAAAACCGCGTTCGGAACATCTTCCAATTTACTTCCTGTCCCAGAGCCTCTTGCTCAATCACTGTGGTTTTCCACCACATCAATGCCTTCTTGGACAGCTGAAATTCTGCTAATCGGATCCAGGCCGTCTTTGCACAAGGCGCTGCCACAAATATCTGTTCGATCCTCTCTAACCATTCCTCAGCTTTCTCTCCTGATTCAGTTCCCTCGAACATCGGAGGTCGATACATCATAAACTGAGCCAAGCTCAATTCCCCAGGTAGCAATTGCTGTTCAGAGGGTTCCTCTCCCAAAGCTGGTGGTGGCAATGGGTTCGTACGTCCAGCACTTACATTTACACTAATGGCGTCACCCACTTCTATATTTGCTGCCATGCTGCAACACAAGGGTTAATAACAACACCAAAAGCAGTTCATAAAGCACATCGTTAGATAATTAAACATGTTAGCATAACATAGAAACTTCATATGCAAAATACACATAAAACATGTTCAATAGTAAGCACCTAGCTATCTTATTGCTAAGGCTACCCTTCGCTCATTCCCGAGTTATCTAACCACTGCTCTGATACCACTAATGTGGGGTCTTCCCACCTTAACAGTGATTAATAGACATAAGAAGGACTAAAAATGCATTAAAGTAACATCTTAAGGTTTTGGTTGTTACACGAGCTAACAGGATTACAGGCCAAAATACAAAACTTCAAAAACAATTCTTTACATTCTAAAGGAATGTCATTTAGATTTACACTACTCCTAGAGTAGATACTAATCATAACTTGAATTCTATACTTCCTGTGTCCCTCGTAGCTCACTGCCTCAACCCGACCCTTAGTCCTTTCGTCCAAAAGTGTACCTACAGGGACAACACATCATGAGCATATATAATCTTACTTAACATTATAAACATCATAGTAAATGCATGAAACATTGGTTAAGTAATATGCTGGTTATACATTCACTTCTTATTGTTGTCCCTGATTTAGAATCATGCATATGGGGCATCTTACCCCCGTGGCATCTTACCACAACATCATCGTATGGCCTCTTACCATATGGGGCATCTTACCCCGTGGCATCTTACCACAATACATCGCATGGCCTCTTACCATGTAGGGCATCTTACCCCGTGGCATCTTACCACAATACATCGCATGGCCTCTTACCATGTAGGGCATCTTACCCCGTGGCATCTTACCACAATACATCACATTAATGTCATCATATAAGCATCGTATAAGCAATAAACATCATATGAACTTCATCGTATAAACATCATATAAACATCATCATGTAAACATCGTATAAACACCGTCATTTTGTCGTGAATACTCATGCAATAAAAGCATAGTTGTAGTATAGAGATGTGTGTTACCGTCCGATGCCCGTACGCTTCTTACGTACCTTTTCAAAAGGAGGAGGAGTCAACAGACTTTATCTCCTAGATGGTGCAGGTACCTGGGATGGTTCTACAAGACCACATTATACCATATTAGATGCCTCAAAACCATCTCACATCAAAAACTTAACAAAATAAAACATCATTAAATTTTCAACTTTCTGCCTGTCTCGATCGATCGGCCCTAGGTCTCGATCGATCGGGACACTGTGCACTAACAGTGTCTTGGCTTCCTGCCTCGCTCGATCGATCGAACATTTTACCGATTGATCGAGGAGCTTCACCGATCGATCGAGAAATCCTTCGATCGATCGGCATCAAAATTTTCAAAACATGATTAGACCTTCTGTCTCGCTCGATCGATCGGGACCAAATCTCGATCGATCGAGAACTCTGAAAAATCGGGATTTTTCCCAGATTTTTGAGCACCTCTTTTCACCCCATCTTTTCTACTTCCTAACACATCTATCATGCTGAAACAAACATGTGAAGAACTTCATAACATATCCATGTAAGCTCTTAAATCGAAGGTTTAACAAAACCTAAGCTAACATGCATCATAACATCATCATAATTTTCATCCTTAACCAACTTTTACAAAAACAGAGCATGTATCATTTTTCCCAGATTTTCGAGCATATAGTTTCATAACTAGAAATCTATCACATAAGACATGTAAATGCTCAAACAAACATGCTAGTAGCTACATAAAACTACCATGTAGGCATTCATATCAAGGTTCCACCCAAACCTATACTTAACATGTTTTAAAATCAACCCACCAAACCCAAGCCCAAGCACAAACCCAGAAAAACAGGGTACCCACTTACCCCTCTCTTTTGCTCCTCTTTTTGCAAGGATTTGAATACCTTCTTACCAAGCTTTTCTTCCCTTCACCCCAGCAGCTTACAGGCACGATTTTTGGGAGAGAAAGAGAGAGGAGGAAGGAAGGAGATGATTTGGCTGCAAGGTGGGAGCATGGGCATCACCAAGTGGGAGGCATGGGCTTTGACAAGTGGGGGTGTAGGGTGCAATTGGGGGAGGGTGGTGACCGAGTGGGTGGGGGGTGGTGTGGGTAGGGTGGTCATGTGGTGTTTAATTGTGTCCCGGTATTTAGTACGATGTATTAAAATATCCTCACTCGATATTTTCCTAACTTCATATAATTAATACATCCCTTAAAATACCCAACATGCTCCCCACATCATATCATCATAACATAAATCGTGGCCCCCCAATTTAAATACACCACAACCCTTAAACACATCATAATTCATCATCGTAGAACATAATCATATTCCATTTCGGGGTATTACAAAATTAAACTAGAAGAATTAACTTATGAGAAAAGAGATGTTCTCGGTTTTCGGTTAACTTTACAATTGGCGTTTACTATCTTGATCATCGATCTTCACAAATGGTTCAATTTCCATATGAATATTCATCGTGGACGTTTAATCCAATAATCAAAGTCATATCTCACCTTAAGTTTAGTTAAGTAGCCCAAGCGTTCTAGTTTAACCCTTATCAAACAATCAATCAAAATACAAGCGATTAAGATTTAAATCGATGATAGCATATGAACTAGTGAGATCGATGAAGCTAAACAACATAATCCAAGCGTCTATGTTTAATCTAGTCAATTGTTTTCCCTAATAATTTAACAAACTCACAAGCGGAATTTAATTAATCTTAGTTGCTTCGTAAATTAGAGGGATCAAACGATTCCATATTTGATATCTAATTTGGCGTTAAATTGTATGAACAATAGCTAGGTGATAAATCCAACAATCATGCATTACAATTATGAAAATCAAATCAGAAAAACAATTGATACTCAAAGAAAATCAATAATCAAAACTTATCTCACAAGAATCGTAAACATCCAATGTATCGTTTTCATAAACCGAGAATCACAAAAGTATTTAGCTACTCATAACTAGATTAAAAACAACAAAAATTAATCTAGAAAGCATTAAACTAATAGGAAAAGAAAAAAGTTACTAAACGGAATCACGATTCCGGAGTGTCGCTTCCGTCTTCGTTCTTCAAGCGTTCTTCACAAAAGTTGAAAGAAAAATTATTCTAAAATCTCAAAATAATTTCTAAAGTCTGAATTCTCCCTTCAAGAGCCTGATTTTCGAGTGTATAGGCTTCGAGGCTGATGGAGTAGGGTAGAATCCATGTGGGAAGGAAAGAAATCAAGTCTTTACAATTTCCAAAACTCTGCTGGCGTAGCTACGCCAGAAAATGGCGTAAAGACGCCTGATGACGTGTCAAAAATAAGGCTTCCCATGTTTCTGGCGTATTTACGCGTCAAAGTGGCATAGCTACGCCTACACATGCTGTAGCATTGGCATAATTACGCCTGTTAATGGCGTAATTACGCCCGTCTTCCATTTTTCTGGCGAGTTTTGTATTTTGGCCGTAACTTTCTTGTACAAACTCCAAATTTGATGAATCAGCTATCCACGGGAAGATAACTCAAAGTTCTACAATGTTTCTATGGACCACATTTCCAAAACATGGCTTGAACGTATAGAAATTTGAGGAGAAATGGGGCAACATGTGTCTTGGATTCTGGTTTTTTTCCTCTTTTCTTCAACTTTATTGCTTCTTTCATCATTTTAGCTTGATTTCTTCACCTTTCCCTACATTTATTCAAATATACGATTAGGTAGCATATGTATCAATTTATCCATCAAAATAGACCAAATCGTAGACAATTAAGATCAATAGATGTGTCTATTTCTAGTCACATCAAGCACCCCATACTTAATCTTTACTCGACCTCGAGTAAATCAAACAAAACTACAATATTTTTTTGCTTGGCTCATAGCATCATAACAAACTAACTTGTCTTCACTTTTATGCCTCAACAATTATAAACATGCATAGTAATGAAAGGCGGTGAAAAATTAACAGTGGAACAAGTTCAATCCCTAAACATTTCGTACTCAACAAAGCAGTGAACGTGCGTGTGTGGTTATGAACAAGTGTCATGTACAAATTTTAGATCGAATAGATGTAAACTCTCAATAGTTCAAGTTATACACTAACACAAGTATAAGCTCAATTGCACACTCTTCTCCACTATCTTAGCCACTTTGCAAACACAAATCAAGTAGGTCTTTATTAGCTTGTAGCTTGGCCTAGGTAATGGCTTATGAAAGAAAGGGAAAAAATGCATCAAACAAGAGAGTATGGTGATATGCACAATAATTAGCTTCTCTTTTTGCATGATTTTTGCAATGTAAACTTTAATCATTTTTTTTTCTTTTGTGCCTTGGCTCCCCTTGGAGTCATATTTGTATTAATTCTTTTCAAGGCATCCCTTTTTCTTTCATGAATTTCATTCTTTTGATATGAAGCTCGCAAACATTTTAATCATCGAATACATAAGTGCATGTGAATGAAACACATCATACTCCCTTCAAAGGTAACGATAGAATTCATATTTAGGCTTATTAGGGAAAGATGATAAGCTAATCAAAGAATGTCGAATGTGGGTTGTAAGGACCCTAGTTCCTTAAGTGCGGATTAAAGGCATAATTAGAGCTAACATATTTTGTCAGAGTAAAATAATCGTGTTGAGACTATGAGCCTTAAGAGTTACATGCCAAAATAAGGACTATCAAATGGATTAGTTACATTCCCAAATCAAATGAATGTATTTACTATAGCTTTACACTACTCCTAGAGTAGACACTATACAAAAGTAATCATGTCCTTCATCTACCAAAAGTGTTCTTCACAAGCTCACCGCCTCAACCCGCTTTAGCCCCTTTTTCATGCCAAAAAGTACCTACAAGGACAACTCCCAAACATGAGTATATCATAATTCATATACAACACAATAGGAATTTAAGGCGTAAATGCATAAACCGTAATAAACACTTCCTGTTTTTCCCATGCATTTAAACGCTCCCTTTTTTGTTGTCCCTGTACCATAACTCATGAGTATAATCAAATAGATTATTTAATGGCCCACACATGTCATGACATAATACCATTTCATCATCACCAATTACCAATCAACAATCCCTAGTCTGTTCATCACAATGTATTTTAATGCCCCTCGCTTTTCACATATAGGCGGCATAGAATAACCTCGCTTCAATGGACATGCGGCGCTCCCACCCCTCGCTTCACATTGAGCGGCAAATATTCTTTCCTTGCCTTATATGATAACCACGCTCAAATGTGACATGCGGCGCTCCCACCCCTCGCTTCACATTTAGCGGAACCAAAACAAATAGCGGCAAGCATTAAAATCATCAAGGGATGACCATGACTCATGGGATGTGCACCAATAACCATCATATGCATATACAATCATCATGCATAAATTCAACATGTATTTGCATCCACAATGCATAATTCAACATATACTCGCATCCACAATGCATAACCAATGAGTATAATAGATACATGTACCGTTGGGTGCCCGTACGTCTTCTACGTACCTTTCCAAAAGTGGGGTGTGGTAGGACTTCACTTCCTTGGCTGTGTTTCCACCTGGGATGGTCCTACACAATCACATGAATCCATATTAGAAGTCAATAAATGAACCATTACCACAAACATCATCATTTAGAACAAAATCCCAAAATCCACATTTTATGCCTTGCGATCGATCGGTCCCCAGCCTCGATCGATCGCTAATGTTCAACAAAAAAAGGCATTTTGGTTCTGCCTCTGCCGATCGATCGAGACATTCTCTCGATCGATCGAGATTTCACACATCGATCGATCGGAACATTTTCCCGATCGATCGGTGAGCTCGATACAAGCCTTGGCCAGGCTCTGTCCCGCTCGATCGATCGGACCCAGATTTCGATCAATTGAGAAGCCCTGTTCTTGCGAGAAATTCCAAGTATGAGCTTCCAACAACACCTAAACTCATACACAACCAAGATCAACCACCCAACACAACATTAAACCACAAAACAACCTTAAAATACATCCCCCAAACATAAACAACATGTTGGACCAAGATCCACCCTTATAACCCCAAAAATAAGATACAAGCCCAACCAAAACTCAACAAAACTTTACCATAATGAAAGCTTACCACTTGAGCTTTAAGTTTTCAGCAAAAACTCACAAAAAGACTCCTTTTCAAAGCTTTCTCCTCTCCTCTTGTTTCAGAAACGAAAATGGGAGTTCTTAGGTGAAAGGATGGGGTTTTGGGGACAAAAGCTGATAGAGAGGGGGTGATGAGATATAAAGTGGTATGCAAGTGGCCCTTACCATCTTTGGAAGTTAAATGTGCATCATAATATAAGCATGATGTATAAAATACCCCAACATGATATTTTAAAAGCATTTTACTACAATGCATCAAAATCACCATTAAAATCATGCTTTACCAAAATTACAAACCAACACATTTAAACCATTTTATAACACCCAAACACCCAACATGTATAACATGCACCCTGAAATACCCTACCATGAGACAAGCATTTCACCAAGATAATTAGCCCCAACACATAATCTAATTATCACCATAAAATCACATAAACATAATTAATGCCCAAAAATGCAATTAATTATTTCGGGGATATCACAATACTCCCCTACTTATAAGATTTCGTCCTCGAAATCACATGCACTTACCCAAATCGAAACTAAACATAAATCACATACCAGAGAATAGTTCCGGGTAATGCTGCACCATATGCCGCTCCGTCTCCCACGTAGCCTCCTCGACACCCCTGCGATCCCACTGAACCTTGATCATAGGTATCACTTTGTTCCGAAGTCTACGGTCTGCTCGATCCAGAATTCTAACAGGCCGTTCCACATAAGACACATCTGATTCTAACTGAACCTCAGAAGGCTACAACACATGAGATGGATCCGGCTCATACTTCCGCAGCATAGATACATGAAACACATCATGTATACCAGACAAAGAAGGTGGCAAAGCCAGTCGGTAAGCCAAAGTGCCAATGCGCTGCAAAATCTCGTACGGTCCAACATACCTCGGAGACAGTTTTCCGCGCATCCCAAATCGCACAACGCCTCTGAAAGGCGAGATCTTCAAAAAGACCTTATCTCCCAACTGAAATTCCAACGGTCTCCGCCGTTTATTTGCATAGGCTGCCTGCCTGTCCTGGGCTGCTTTCATTTTCTGACGGATAACTTTTACCTTATCCTCCATCTCCCGAATCAATTCGGGTCCTCCCACAGCTTTACTGGTCAAGTCATCCCAGTATAATGGCGACCTACAACGCTTACCATACAAGGCCTCAAACGGTGCCATCTGAATACTTGTCTGATAGCTGTTGTTGTATGAAAACTCTACCAAGGCCAAAGAATCTTGCCATGAAACATCGAACTCCAACACACAAGCTCGCAGCATGTCCTCGAGCGTCTGTATAGTACGCTCGGTCTGGCCATCTGTCTGAGGATGGTATGCAGTGCTCAATCTAACTTCAGTTCCCAAGGCTGACTGAAGACCTTCCCAAAAATGAGATGTGAATCGCGGATCTCGGTCAGACACTATGGAAACGGGGATCCCATGTAATCTCACCACATCTCGAATATACAATTGAGCCATCCTCAAAAAGGTGAAAGTCATGTTCTTATTTCATTGCTCGCTTCACAATAGCGGCATTTCAAACCCTAGTCACGCTCAACAATAGCGGCGTCACAACCAATGATCGCTCAACGGCGATAACATCTCTATCGTTGCTCGCTCAAAGCGGCACCATATAATTCTCATCGTATCTCCATTTATCACAATTACCATATACTATACATTTCACTATTCATTTATTGCGAGTACCGTAGTCCATGTATTTCAATATGCATTTATTGTAAATACCATACACATGCATTTCACAGTTGCAATATTATAATAGGCTATGCTCGTACGTTATACGTACCTTATGATTCCGTAGTTCAAGTCCAAATGTAAGGACCCCAAGCCCTTAACCCTTAATTAGTGTATTAACCACTATGTGTGGCACATGCTTTCAATAAAAAGCCAATCGGGAAGCTCAGATGATACCTTATCATTGCATGGCAATTACAAAAAAAATTCCTTTAACACTCAATGTTATAAGGTCATCAGCCTAACAACGAAATAGACTCACAAAGTTCGCCCAATACCATCCCTTTTTGCCACTTTTCACATTGTGGACTTTTATAAAAATTTGGGCAGAGTCTCCCCATAAATAGAGCTATCCCGAAGTAAAAGCACAACACATAACATAATTCCCGGCCAGGGAAAACATAATACTCATCAGAAAGCAGTAATACCAAGTAAATTCCCAGCCAGGGAAGACACCACACATATGACAACATAAATGGGTCTCAACACCCACATAATACACTAACGACTCTCATATCATTAGCAATTCTACACAATTGCATGCAACATATAATGAAAGAGAGGAAGGCTCATGCCTTTATATACAACCCATATACAAGAATGTCCGTGCTCACATGCGAGCATCATAAATGTGTATATAAACCTCGGGTGTATATAAGTACTCTATACGATACCGTGCTCCATCAAGCCCTGGTACCACGATCCTGTGAGTACATCCAATCAACAGCTCGAGCTCAGCTCCACAGCCATCGATGCACCTGTTCACCTGCCCCAACAGAGACAGCCCCCAACGGGGTGAGCATACCAATACACAAAATCTCATAATCATAATAATGAAATTCATAATTTACAACACAAGTAAATATTAATGAATTTTAAATGATACTCCCTAGATGGCAACATCCTCATCCGGGATTCCGTGTACCGTCCCTGTTCTCACAATCATCAAACTCATCAAATCTCATAAATCAGTAAATCAACACATTGATTTAACTCATTGCATGCCTAGTTCTCGAATATCAATAATTATGATTCCAAGTTCATCATTCATGCAAATGTAGATATCTCAATATCTAATACTGATTTCATAGCCTCGCTATTAATCACAAATAGCTCAAATGCCTAGCATTTATTTTACCAATTCTTCATTATACCTAGACATCTCAAATGTCTTATAATGAATACATGATCCCACGATCATTCTCAGGCATCTCAAATGCCCTACAATGGTCATATAAACCCAGTACCCCATATATCATGTAAGAGTCATCCTACTCTAGTGTCACGCACGCTACAAGCGGCGATATCAAGATTTGATCGATTCTTGGCTATATCAACATATATATATAACCACACGCACAGTATTTGATGCAATCAAACACATTATGCATTTCACAATGCTCTAATATATATAGTAATGCTCGTACGTCGCACGTACCTTAAATCTCCGAAGTCCGAGCCAAACCTTGCTCGAGTTCCATGCCCCGAGGAATGATGTGCTAACACGATAAATAATTCACAATTATTTACGAACATGTAACCCATGCTCAAGCACACCTATAACCCTCAAAATATTGTCAACACACGACAATTAACCTCTTAAAAGACCCGGGGCAGGGTACATGCAGGGAGGGAAATAAATGAGACAATATCGAAATTTGTTCAAGAATACCCTACAAAAATCGAACCCGAATCTCACAATTCGAACCCAAAAAAATACCATAATTCATCTAAAATGAGAATTAAGCTATCAATAGCAAGAATCATCACCCTTGCCAAAAACCTCAAATTTTCGAACTCAACCGCCTTAAATTCGAACCCAAACAAGCCCTTAAATTCGAACCCTAATAATTCATCAAATTCGAACACAATAATGGCAGGGAAATACACGAAAATGACGAAAAAGGGGTAAGGGTTACCCAATCGAAAATTGGTAGAAATCGGACGAAAATCGATGAACCCTAGAAATTGGGGATCGACGCCTCCAGCCAAAATCCGACTTCAAAACGCGACGAAACTTCGAATTGACGGAGGGGAAAGCTGCGCCTCGACGAGACGAGCCGGCGGCGGGTCGCACGCGCCGAACGGCGGTGGGACGGCGGTGGGACGGCGGCGGGCGAAGCGTTTGAAGCCGCGGGGGTGCAGGGTAGACGGGAAAGGGGCGCCGACGGGAAAGAGAGAGGAAAAAAAAAGCTGAAATGAAATTTTCTCTTAAAATCTCGGGTTCATCTGGTATTTATAGCAAAAATACCCCGAAATATTAATAGTCACACAAATACATCATGATTCCTTAAAAATCATCTGTTTTCAAAAACTCTCTCTCTAACTCCAAAACCCCCTACCGGTGCTCACACAAGCACCCGAGATTCCGAGACACATCAAAAACCCAACTCTTAGGTTTTTCACCGAAATGTGAATACAATCTCAACCTCTGGATCTAACGATCCCAACTACCCAATTAAACGAGCCCAGAAGGCCCAACACCTCGATTAAATTCCAAATCGCCACGTAAAACCACTTTAGGGATTATTAACACTACGGGATTAACACCTATAATCCCTGGTCATCACAATATCCCCCACTAAAAGAATTTCGTCCTCGAAATTAGCACCGGTGTATCACGTCACACCCGGGCTACACCACAATATGAAGCCATAACTTCGATGCGGGTCATCCCAAAAGGCAGTCTCTCATGACTGCAAAACAACCAATACTTACGACTGTAGATCGGACAGTCATCCTTAGCTCTAATACAACTAGTAAGAACGCATCCTGAATGACACCTCAACCGTGAGAACGTTGACCTCGTGTCAAACTCTGGAGTGGAATAAACTTCCAAATCCATCATAACATCAAAGAGCGTCAGCACAGCTCAACGCTAATAATCCAAAAAGCAGTTAGTCAACTGAACTGTAAGGATTCGAATCACTCCCGATTCCATCGTAGATATCATCCAATGACATCTTTACCAAGACTCACGATGTCTAACATACATCGTTACGAGGGAAACATTAGTACACCACGGTGTACACATACCAAACCAGGTTTCCCGCTATACAGACCACCTCCATCCAAGGAGCAGTTGCACCCTCTGCAACTCGGATCGGGCAACTCACGGCCACCGATCCACACAAAAGACATCTCACAAGATGTCCACCTCCGGATATCCCAAGAACCACATCCTGGTCGTAATAAACAATCGAGACTCCACAGAGTTTCAAAATTTGAAAGGACATGCAATAAACCTATTGCATCCTCAACGCTTGTGTCGACAGTGACACCCAACCAATCCGAATTCCTGCCATCCCTTGATAATCCTAGGATTTAACAATCCTAACTTGGGAAGGATATCGCATAACTCGGAGGGAAACACCAATAATGAAATACCTTAACCCTCACAAGATAATCCCTCCTCAAGGGAAGTCAACTAACTTCACGATTATCCCTCATGATCATCGTGCCATGGAGATTCCCAATCTCAAGGTGTTCCATATCTCTCATCAGAGATTTAACCATCCTAAAATAGCATAACTCTATGCTTGACAGGAAGGAAATCAACAACTGGCATCCGTATACTCATCGGTATACCTGCCTCAGCACGAACACCACATGCATACTCGATGCACTTGGCTCAGGTATCTACAACATACCCTTAAGCCGCAAACACAACCGTCAATCCCGAGTCATTCCCATCCAGTGGAGAATGAAAATCGACGATCAACAACACGGCGTGATTCTCAAAATCAACACCACATGCACCAACTTACCGAATCTTTCAAAGATTCCCCAAATAGGTATAGTACTACCCCCCTTCCTCACAAGGGAAGTGCCATCGAACTCGAGATCCACTAGTCTCGAACCACTGTTCGGAAAAACTGGATACAATAACACCCATTGCATCCCAAATACACGGATTCCCTTAGATTGAGTCAATAACGACCTGACGACTCTCTTGTTGGTACTCCAACATCCTGAGCTGTCCCAGACAAGTCTCACCAAGATTAAACACAAACGTATACACGTTCAGTGAGGCATGCACAACCTCAGTCTCAAATGACATGGTGACTACTAGGGTCCACCACAATCCACATCGTATCACCTTACGATTTGCCGAACTTGGTTCCAACGAGCAGTATAACGGCTCTAGCAAGCCCCTCATGGTGCTGCACACACACGGCAGACAAACTAGTCGCTGCCTCTCTAGGTTCACCTCAATCCTACCAATAAGATGGATGTTTCCGCACGGCATACCATACTGTGGGAAGAAAACTCAATAGAGTAGTGGGTCTTTATCCAACATTCCTCTAATGCCGATACACCCTGGACACTCCAATGTCCCTATGTACTTAACATAACCTGATCCTACTCCCTTTGGACCCATCCTACAACCTCAAGGGTGGTGTGACCATGTCTACCACATGTCACATCGACAGAAAGCGAGTAATTTCCTCCATGATTACTCCTGTCGTCAAATTACATGGCCAAAAGCCATTCCAACGAGCATACCTCAAGGGTATCACCACTCGTAAAATGATCACCCCAAACGTAAGCTGCGGTACAATCACATGTACAGCGCATCCAACCATTCCTCGAGCAACCCGCTCGGTATAAGGGTCACGTCAATCGGTGCCGCACACACCACCTTGTGCTCGGTACTGGCACCCAAGGCATACCACTGAATACGTATACTCAACGCATCGATCATCGTAACGATGATGCATGTCTAATAAGACATCTCCTACACCATCGTCATCGTCATCCCGTGACGATACATGCCAACTCATGGCATCTAAGGCATTGTCAAATAGTGACGATACATGTCATCCACCATCATGCTAGTAAAATAGGCATAATAAGACATGTATATCTACGCATGCCAGCTACACTAAAGCTAATAGAATAGCAATATCTCATACCTCATCGCTAACAATATGGCGGTATACCTGTCTCCGTCGCTCAATAATAGTACGTAATCAGCACCCATCGCTCGAAGGCGGCAAAATCATGTGCTGAGTACATAGCGGCACAATCCCTCGCTATAGAATCGACGGCATGACACCTCGTCATATAATAAGTGGCATGAAACCTCGCTATACACCTGAGCATGAATCATCGTCCACATAATAGCGGAAAGAGGCATCGCTATCTATATATATGGCGGCACGAATCATCGCCAATAATCACAAAGAGGTGAATCATCATCATCGACACAGCGGGACACATCACCGCTATCATCCGTGTGCGGCGGTATAAACCATCGCCAATCAATATAGCGGAATGAACCGTCGCTATAAATACACCTGGCGGAATGAACCCTCGCCAATCAATATAGCGGAATGAACCATCGCTATAAATACACCTGGCGGAATGAACCCTCGCCAATAAATATAGCGGAATGAACCGTCGCTATAAATACAAATCGACACAGCGGAACACATCACCGCTATCATCCGTGTCATCACAATGGAATGAATATAAATCGACACAGCGGGACACATCACCGCTATCATCCGTGTCATCACAAAGGAATGTATCATCATCCTTTCTTGAGTCAGTCATCATCAGTTATGTTAATGCTTCCCCGCTCAGTATGGTATACCTCGCCTCCATGTGCCAACGATCCTCCCCCCTCTCGCTCCACATGCGCAGCGATAATGCGTAACCTCGCCTCCATGTGCCAGCGAGCCTCCCCCCTCCCGCTCCACATGCGCAGCGATAAAGCGTAAGCATTAAAACCTTAACTGTGATCGCCCTGATTCGTGGAATACACCTCTTTATTCCACATCACAATATGCAACAACAATGCATAATATGCAACAACAATGCATAATAACATGTATCATAACCGTAATGCATCACATTGCATTCATCATGTGTCACACAGACAAACATGAATACATGTTACCGTTGGGATACCCGTACGTCGCTTACGTACTCCATATTTCCTGTAACCTGCAACCATCATGGTTAGCAACAATAGCCATATACGCTATGCAGCAATCATCCAATGCATAAATGCAACCACTTGCAAGTCAATACGTATACCAAGACATGTTACCTCGGAAATATCCCTTTACCTGATTCTCTTACAAAATCAGATTCCTTGGCACATAACACACGGAGTGCCAGACATCACTATTAATGCCATCCTATCGTGTTCCACACGATTCCTGCAATCACACTGATTAGCAACACCAATTTTCATATCAGAAAAAGCACATAAACAACTAGTTGTGTCATACAACATTAATGCCATCATGCATAAGTATGTGCTATCAATAACTTCTTAGGCCCTTAACAGCCCCAAAGAGCAACCACTGCTCTGATACCACTAATGTAAGGACCCCAAGCCCTTAACCCTTAATTAGTGTATTAACCACTATGTGTGGCACATGCTTTCAATAAAAAGCCAATCGGGAAGCTCAGATGATACCTTATCATTGCATGGCAATTACAAAAAAAATTCCTTTAACACTCAATGTTATAAGGTCATCAGCCTAACAACGAAATAGACTCACAAAGTTCGCCCAACACCATCCCTTTTTGCCACTTTTCACATTGTGGACTTTTATAAAAATTTGGGCAGAGTCTCCCTATAAATAGAGCTATCCCGAAGTAAAAGCACAACACATAACATAATTCCCGGCCAGGGAAAACATAATACTCATCAGAAAGCAGTAATACCAAGTAAATTCCCAGCCAGGGAAGACACCACACATATGACGACATAAATGGGTCTCAACACCCACATAATACACTAACGACTCTCATATCATTAGCAATTCTACACAATTGCATGCAACATATAATGAAAGAGAGGAAGGCTCATGCCTTTATATACAACCATATACAAGAATGTCCGTGCTCACATGCGAGCATCATAAATGTGTATATAAACCTCGGGTGTATATAAGTACTCTATACGATACCGTGCTCCATCAAGCCCTGGTACCACGATCCTGTGAGTACATCCAATCAACAGCTCGAGCTCAGCTCCACAGCCATCGATGCACCTGTTCACCTGCCCCAACAGAGACAGCCCCCAACGGGGTGAGCATACCAATACACAAAATCTCATAATCATAATAATGAAATTCATAATTTACAACACAAGTAAATATTAATGAATTTTAAATGATACTCCCTGGATGGCAACATCCTCATCCGGGATTTCGTGTACTGTCCCTGTTCTCACAATCATCAAACTCATCAAATCTCATAAATCAGTAAATCAACACATTGATTTAACTCATTGCATGCCTAGATCTCGAATATCAATAATTATGATTCCAAGTTCATCATTCATGCAAATGTAGATATCTCAATATCTAATACTGATTTCATAGCCTCGCTATTAATCACAAATAGCTCAAATGCCTAGCATTTATTTTACCAATTCTTCATTATACCTAGACATCTCAAATGTCTTATAATGAATACATGATCCCACGATCATTCTCAGGCATCTCAAATGCCCTACAATGGTCATATAAACCCAGTACCCCATATATCATGTAAGAGTCATCCTACTCTAGTGTCACGCACGCTACAAGCGGCGATATCAAGATTTGATCGATTCTTGGCTATATCAACATATATATATAACCACACGCACAGTATTTGATGCAATCAAACACATTATGCATTTCACAATGCTCTAATATATATAGTAATGCTCGTACGTCGCACGTACCTTAAATCTCCGAAGTCCGAGCCAAACCTTGCTAGAGTTCCATGCCCCGAGGAATGATGTGCTAACACGATAAATAATTCACAATTATTTACGAACATGTAACCCATGCTCAAGCACACCTATAACCCTCAAAATATTGTCAACACACGACAATTAACCTCTTAAAAGACCCGGGGCAGGGTACATGCAGGGAGGGAAATAAATGAGACAATATCGAATTTGTTCAAGAATACCCTACAAAAATCGAACCCGAATCTCACAATTCGAACCCAAAAAAATACCATAATTCATCTAAAATGAGAATTAAGCTATCAATAGCAAGAATCATCACCCTTGCCAAAAACCTCAAATTTTCGAACTCAACCCCCTTAAATTCGAACCCAAACAAGCCCTTAAATTCGAACCCTAATAATTCATCAAATTCGAACACAATAATGGCAGGGAAATACACGAAAATGACGAAAAAGGGGTAAGGGAGGTTACCCAATCGAAAATTGGAAGAAATCGGAAGAAAATCGATGAACCCTAGAAATTGGGGATCGACGCCTCCAGCCAAAATCCGACTTCAAAACGCGACGAAACTTCGAATTGACGGAGGGGAAAGCTGCGCCTCGACGAAACGAAGCCGGCGACGGGTCGCACGCGCTGAACGGCGGCGGGACGGCGGCGGGCGAAGCGTTTGAGGCCGCGGGGGTGCAGGGTAGACGGGAAAGGGGCGCCGACGGGAAAGAGAGAGGAAAAAAAAAAGCTGAAATGAAATTTTCTCTTAAAATCTCGGGTTCATCTGGTATTTATAGCAAAAATACCCCGAAGTATTAATAGTCCCACAAATACATCATGATTCCTTAAAAAATCATCTGTTTTCAAAAACTCTCTCTCTAACTCCAAAACCCCCTACCGGTGCTCACACAAGCACCCGAGATTCCGAGACACATCAAAAACCCAACTCTTAGGTTTTTCACCGAAATGTGAATACAATCTCAACCTCTGGATCCAACGATCCCAACTACCCAATTAAACGAGCCCAGAAGGCCCAACACCTCGATTAAATTCCAAATCGCCACGTAAAACCACTTTAGGGATTATTAACACTACGGGATTAACACCTATAATCCCTGGTCGTCACACCAAACCTTGCCTTGGTCCCGTGACCGATGAATTAAATGCTAAACACGAATATAATCCACAATTAATCTCAAGCATGCAACCACGTGCCCAAGCACGTTCACAAACCCCAAATATATCGTCATCCATGACCATTAACCATTTTAAAAGGCCTCGGGCGAAGCATGCATCGAAAACTCAACACGAAATAATTCCCCAAAATAAGGCATTGGCGATCGATCGTACGCTTTCAGGCGATCGATCGCCTCGCGAAAATAGGAACATGCGATCGATCGCTCCTTTTCAGGCGATCGGTCGCCTCTTAGCGTAAATGGCCACTGCCTCATGGCGATCGATCGCTTCATTTGAGGCGGTCGATCGCCTCACTGTTCATCTTCCTGAAATTTTCAACAACGTCGCGGCGATCGATTGCCCCGCCCTAGGGATCGATCGCCTCGACCCGTAACAGCCAAAAATGGCATTTTTCTTGCAAAATTTTGCCCAACAACAATCCTCACACCCCTTACAACTTTAAACCTAAAAAATAAACACCACAAAACTCCTCAAACCAACCAACCCAAAATTCTTTAAAATTCCAAAAATTCAAACCCAACTCATAATACAACTAAACCACACAAAACCACATTCAAATCTAAGACAAACACGAGGGGATGGATAATACCTGATTATCTTTGAGAAAACCGGCTCCCGAGCCAAGCTACCATCGATTTTCCCATCAAGGGAGAAGAGGGAAATGGGGGGAGAAGGGTTATCGCAGGAGAGGGGAGAGGAAATGGATTCCGAATGACGGAATCCCGAGTCCATTTGGTATATATAGCAAAAATGCTCCAAAATACCAATACCTCGACAAATACATCATGATTCATTAAAAATCATCTGTTTTCAAAAACTCTCTCTCCAACATCAAATCCCCATACAGGCCCCAACATAAGGCACCCCGGACTCCAAGTCCCACTAAAAACCCAACTCATAGGTTTTCTACCAAAATGAGAATACAATCTCCATCTTTGGATTCCAACGATCCCAAATACCCGATTTAACAATCCCGGGAGACACAAAACCGCAATTAATTCCTAATTGCCACACTAAAAATCCATAAAGGATTATCACTACACCGGGATTAACACCAGTAATTCCCGGACATCACAATTATCCCCCACTAATAAAATTTCATCCTCGAAATTTGCACCGGTGTACTCTACGTAACACCAGGACTACACAAGCAAAACAAAGTCACAACCCCGGTTCTGGACCGCATTAGAATCGAATTATCAACTGCGAGAACACCAATCTCGCATCAAGCTCTAAAATAGAGCAAACGCCAAAACCAATACAAACCCGAAAGATAACAACATACCTCGATGTGAATCGTCCTAGAAGTCAGTCCACCACGACTGCAAATCAACCAAATCTCCCTTGGTTCTGACATAAATATCTCTACATGATATCCATCACTTGTCCACGATGCTTGACATGCTTCGTCATGATGTGGACCACTAGTATACAACAGTATACTCACAGAAAATTCGGTTTTCGCTTCCCAGCCCATCTCCTCCAAAGGCGTAGTTGCACCACTTGCAACCCGGATCGGGTAACCCACGGTCACTAATCCACACAAAACACATCACTACAGATGTCTACAATCATGTGTTCCAAGAAATCCCATCCTGGTCCAAAACACACTATCGAGACTCCACAAAGTCTCAAGTTCCACAGAGGTCATGCAAGACAAACAATTGCATTCCTGCCATACGTGTCAATCCACGACACTAAACAAATCCGAATCCTGGCCATCCCTCGTTCATCATTGGATCCAACAATCCTAAAACAGGAAGGCTATTGAATTATCCAACAATAATTACCATGGTTCCAAAACACGACGATCCCTCCTCAGGGGAAGTCAAACAGCCCTCACGATCATTCATTAGAATGCATCGTGCCATCGAGATTACCGATCTCAAGGTGGTACAATCTCTCACCGGAGACTCATTCATCTAAGCAAACAAAACCAAAGCTCGACGAGTACCAAGAAAATGCTGGCATTCGTATACCCACATTGTCACATATGCCCACGCACCAACACAACATGCATATTCAATGCAATAGACTCGGGTATCTCCAATCATACCCCAAGTCCCAAAACGTACTGCCAAACCTCGATTATTCTCACTCCACGGAGAATAGTGGTTGACAGACCAAAACCAAAGGGTGTGATTCAACATCAGCACCATACAACCAAGGTAACGAATCTCCCAAAATGATTCAACCGGCAGGTATATCAATACCGCATTTTCCACAAGGATAGTGTCATGAATCCATGACCTTCCAACCTCGAACCACCGTCCGGAAAACTGGATATACACATACCAACATACATCTCGGAGCCAAAATATGCAACTGGTTCAGGATAGTGCATCGAAGCCACTATTACCGAATTGAAGTCCGTATACGCCATGTACACTCATCCTAAAGAGGCTCTGTAGTAATACCATAGTACTACACAAACTCGAGTATTACCCCGGAGACGTCTCCTCGAACGTCTCACCGGAAGTACGAAGCCATCACCTAGTCCAACACTAGTAGGGCTTACCCCGGTTGATTCTCAATCAACCCTCAACCAATACCGGATGCCTCCATGATAGTATAGTCCAAGTCTCTCCAAGAGATAAAACCAATATAGTAGTGTTACCCCACTAGATATATCCCACAAATCCAATCGTGACTCCCGTTGCATTCCATATGCAAGGATGCTCAACCAGAGCTAACCACGACTTGTCGACACTCACGTTGGCATTACCAACAAAATTGAGTTGTCCCAATACAAGTCCCTCAAAACAAAAGACGTACAAACATTCTCACGAGGTGTCACATGCCTCAAACATCACGCTACAAAGGGACAATCAAAAGCCTGCCAAAAGTCTTCATCGTATCATCATACGATTCACCAAACTCGGTCCCAACGTGCAGTATAATGGCTCCAACAAGCACACTATATCATTACCACGATATCTGGCTAGCAAAGCGCTGCCTCCATAGGCTCATATCAAGCCCACCAACAACCCATACGTTCTATCTCGGTATATCATACGTACAAACCATTAGAGTAGTGGGTCATCACCCATCATATCTCTAAACACCAAAGCACAATGGATAATCCGGTGTCCTTGCTCAACTACGATGCAATCCTAATTCATTAGGACTTATCCCGCACCCTCAGGGTGGGTGTAACCATGACTACTACACATCACAATGACAAGCGAGTAGTTTCCTCAATGACTACTCTTACCACCAATCACTTGGCATTAGTCATCCCAACGAGTATACTCAAAGGTATCACTACACAAAAATATTTACTTCTATTACATGATGCGGTACTCTCACCGGTACAATGCATCCAATAATCCATCGAGCGACTTGCTCGGTGTAACAGTCTCGTCTACTAGTGACTCAGACACTACATGTGTTCACCATTGGCACTCAAACCACACGACTAAATACATATACGTAAATGTATTAATCATCGAAACGACGCTACACGTCTATGTAAGTAATCCTTTGAGCATACAACGCAGCAGAATAAAATTTTTATGGATTACTAACCAGCAAATCTATACATAGGGATTCATATCGGATAAAGGAATTACAAGTGTCTCACCCTTGTAGCGTGTTTGAGCAGATTCCACGGAGCAGCACCACGTCCAACGCCTCCTCCGAGTCACTAGCAAAACTTAACAAGTTTTGCCTCAACGGTATCCACACGATCAAATCGGGTGAAGGGAAAGTTTAAGAACAAGTTGCTAGACAAGTTCTTAAACCAATACACGAAGCACACTCGATTCACAATCGAATAATCGCCACAAATCAAACAAGTCTCCTTCGGCTATAAAGAAGAAGCTGAGAGCCTTATTGATTCAATTAGGCGGTCGTGTGGTCTTCTTGGTTTAGGTTAGTATGATATGAAGTTGTTTCTTACAATTAAAACATAACCTTGTATTTATATTATAAGGCTTTTAATTAAGGTTCAAGACTTTCTTAAAGTCTTATGGGCCCAAACCCATGATTTAATTAAAACCTTTTAATCACTTAATTAAGACTCTTCTTAATTAATTAATTCATCCAATGAATTTAATTTCCCTTTTCGATTTAATCTTTTGTGTGACCCGATAGGATCTTGTAATGTTGGCAGTGACATAAAATCTCATTTTATGTCGCAAGCATTGAGCGGTATCTAGCAACACATCAATGCTACCCAAATTACAAGAATGTCAATGACTCGACATAACCTTTAGAACTTGTGATAATATTAACCATGTAGCTTAATTCCTTTTTCCTTTGTGTTTAGATTGAACACGAGTCATGGAATAGTCATACTCGTATATCCAATCTTTATTTCTTGATCCCCAAGTAGAACTAGAATAAACGAATAAGCTCGATATCTCATATCGACTCATTCGAGCATGGCCATGCATTTTAGTTCTCACTTGATCAAGGGCCAAACACATCTCCTGTTATATAGGAGGGACAAATCCTATCTCGATCAGTCAACATCACTCTACATAATCGTAGTGTATCCAATAGTCGCCTTTATAGTTTACCCTGTTACGGGTAACGTTTGACGATATCAAAATACATAACTCCTTATGTTGGGATCTCTGATGATCACAAGTCGTAAGGATTACATACATTATTATCACTATGAGAATTGCATATGACGATCATATAACTATCCATGTTGCATTCTCATGGTGGGTCTGTCCAGTACATCGTTCTCTAACATGTACTCATATGTTGATTTGATATCTCATATCAATGAACAATTCATCGATCAACACATACTAGTCTCTACGTATTATCATTATCCCTTTCATGATAATACTTGACTAGGGACATCTTTAAGAATAATACAATATTATTCTAAGGACATTAACATATATATTAATTCACATTGCACAGTTAAAAGAATAATATATAATAATGAATTGCCATTTATAAAATCATATTACATTGTATGTCATAAACAATCATCTAATGATATGTCTTAGGGCATATCCCAACAAATCTCGCACTTGCACTAAGACCACTCAGACATATACCTAATGCCTAGAGATCTAGTATGACGATCATGCTTCTGCTGTGACAGTGGCTTTGTCAATGGGTCAGATACATTATCATCTATTGGTACTTTGCATATTTTAACATCTCCCCTATCAACGATTTCTCGAATAAAATGGAAACGCCTAAGTATGTGCTTGGATCTTTGGTGAGATCTTGGTTCCTTAGCCAATGCGATCGCTCCATTGTTGTCACAATAGAGTTCTATCGGATCTTTAATGCTAGGCACCACTCCAAGTTCAGAAATGAACTTCCTCATTCAAACCGCTTCCTTTGCTGCATCCGAGGCAGCAATATACTCAGCTTCCGTTTTAGAATCGGCTACTGTTTCTTGCTTTGAACTCTTCCAGCTCACAGCACCTCCATTTAGGCAATACACATATCCAGATTGCGATCGAAAATCATCTTTGTCAGTTTGGAAGCTTGCATCAGTGTAACCTATTACATTGAGCTCTTCCTCACCTCCATAAATCAAGAATGTATCCTTAGTCCTTCTCAAGTACTTCAGGATGTTCTTGACAGCAATCCAGTGACCTTCACCTGGATCAACTTGATATCTGCTCGTCATGCTCAAAGCATACGATACATCGGGACGAGTACATATCATGGCATACATGATAGATCCAATAGCTGACGCATATGGAATCTTACTCATGCGTTGTCTCTCATCTGGTGTTGAAGGACACTGTTCCTTCGAGAGATAAATGCCATGTGTCATAGGCACGAATCCTTTCTTTGATTCTTGCATGCTAACCTTTTAAGCACTTTGTCTATGTATGTACTTTGACTCAGACCAAGAAGCCTTCTTGATCTATCTCTATAGATCTTGATTCCTAATACATAGGTGGCTTCTCCCAAGTCTTTCATCGAAAAGCAATTCCCTAGCCAAATCTTTACAGATTGTAAGGCAGGGATATCATTTCCAATAAGAAGTATGTCATCTACATACAACACTAGGAAAATGATTACGCTCCCACTGACCTTCTTGTAGACACAAGGTTCATCTTCTTTTTTTATAAAACCAAACTCTTTGATTGCATCATCAAAACGAAGATTCCAACTCCGAGAAGCTTGCTTCAATCCATAAATGGATCGTTGTAGCTTGCATATCTTTCCAGCATCCTTTGGATCGACAAAACCCTCGGGCTGCGTCATGTACACATCCTCGAGCAGATTTCCATTAAGGAAAGCTGTTTTGACATCCATCTGCCAGATTTCATAATCATGAATTGCAGCTATTGCAAGTAAGATCCTTATGGATTTAACCATGGCCAGTGGTGAAAAGGTTTCATCATAGTCAATACCATGAATTTGTTTGAATCCTTTTGCAACCAGCCGACCTTTATAGATTTGTACGTTACCATCCATATCGGTCTTTTTCTTGAAAATCCATTTGCACCCTATGGGTCGTACCCCTTCAGGTGGATCAACCAAAGTCCATACTTGGTTTGCATACATGGATTCCATCTCAGATTTCATGGCCTCTTGCCATTTCTCAGAATCATTGCCCATTATAGCTTGTTGATAAGATGACGGCTCATCCTCATCAATAAGTAGTAAGTCACCTTGTTGAGTCACAAGAAATCCATATCTCTGTGGCTCCCGGTGTTCTCTTACAAACCTACGCTGGGCTTGTGTCTCTTGAGCAGGTGCTTCTTCCACAACAGCTTGCGGAGCCTGCTCTGTTTCCATCTCAATCTCAGGTTCAGTGTTTTCTTGTGGTTGAACTTCACTAAGTTCTATTTTTCTCACACTGGTTTTTCTAGAAATAAATTCTCTTTCAAGAAATACACCAGTCCGAGCAACAACTACTTTGTCCTCGGTGGGATAATAGAAATAGTATCCTTTCGTTTCCTTAGGATACCCCACAAATAAACACTTATCAGATTTGGGTCCAAGTTTGTTAGTGGCGTGACGTTTAACGAAAGCCTCACAACCCCAAATCTTCATAAAAGACATACTAGGACGCTTCCCAGTCCATATCTCAGATGGTGTCTTTTCCACTGATTTAGATGGAACACGGTTCAGTAAGAAAATCGCTGTTTCTAGAGCGTGTCCCCAAAACGATATCGGAAGATCTGCATGACTCATCATTGATCTAACCATGTCCAACAAGGTTCGATTTCTCCTCTCGGATACACCATTCCATTGTGGAGTATACGGAGGAGTGAGTTGTGGGACTATCCCACACTCCTTTAGATAGCCATGAAACTCTTGGCTTAGGTATTCACCTCCTCGATCTGATCGAAGGATTTTGATACTTTTGCCAAGTTGGTTTTGTACTTCATTCTTGAAATCTTTGAACTTTTCAAAGGTTTCATGCTTATGCTTCATTAGGTACACATACCCATATCTACTGAGGTCATCAGTAAATGTAACGAAGTATTGAAAACCACCTCTAGCTTGTGTACTTATTGGTCCACATACATCACTATGTATTAGTCCCAATAAAACATTTGCCCTTTCAACATGTCCCTTGAAAGGGGCTTTTGTCATCTTGCCCATTAAACAAGATTCGCATGTTTCATATGATTCAAAATCAAATGAATCTAATGCTCCATCCTTATGAAGTTTAGATATGCGGTTCTCGTTTATGTGGCCCAAGCGACAGTGCCAGAGTTAAGTCGGATTACAATCATTATTTTTAATCCTTTTAGTATTTATGTTATAGATAGGCATATCAAGATTTAATACATAAAGACCATTCACCATTTGTGCACTAGCATAAAACATATCATTTAAATAAATAGAACAATAGTTGTCCTTTATTATAAATGAAAAACGAATAACGGAATCCCGAGTCCATTTGGTATATATAGCAAAATGCTCCAAAATACCAATACCTCCACAAATACATCATGATTCATTAAAAATCATCTGTTTTCAAAAACTCTCTCTCCAACATCAAATCCCCATACAGGCCCCAACATAAGGCACCCCGGACTCCAAGTCCCACTAAAAACCCAACTCATAGGTTTTCTACCAAAATGAGAATACAATCTCCACCTTTGGATTCCAACGATCCCAAATGCCCGATTTAACAATCCCGGGAGATCAAAACCGTAATTAATTCCTAATTGCCACAACTAAAAATCCATAAAGGATTATCACTACACCGGGATTAACACCAGTAATTCCCGGACATCACACATTTGGTGTGTATGTGGGTTATTCTCATTCTTTGTTTGATTGACAACACACGAAAATACATCTCCTTCTTCGGTGAGATCGAGCTATGATGGCTCTGATGCCACTGTTTGGAAATACGACGATAAATCAAATATCGAAGATGCTTTTTCTATATACCTTATTATGCTAGTTTGCAGCGGAAGAATTATCCCAGATCTTGGAGCTCGTCTACAACCCTTCGTCTTTGAGTTTCCTCTCGTTGGTTAGCAGATTACGACCACGGCGATTTGCTTCTTTTACACACCTTAATCCTTTGGTCTCGTTAGTGATAATCCAAGAGGACAAGGGGAGAGTTCGACTCCAATTCAAAGACGTCTCATATTCAGCCACAACGTGGCTCCAGAATTGGTGCATAATCATACACATTCCGAGACATGTACATGGAAGACGTGTTGCTTTAACATGCATGCACAATCCGAGACACATACATGGACGATATGTTGCTTTAACATGCATGCATGTGTCTGGTCTACCAGACCCATTTACTTGCAAGACCAACACTGCTGATGACCCTCATAAAAGGAAAACAGATATTAGTAAAGCAAAAGAGTTGCTCAACTGGGAGCCGAAGATTTCCTTGCGAGAGGGGTTGCCTCGATTGGACTCTTAACTTTCGAAACCTTATCTTGAATGAAGATTAAGGAAAGGGAAACAAGTAAAAATGCAGCGGAAATGATATGTATAGATTGAAAGCAATGTTGTGTGCGTTATTCGTTTTTACCATGTTTATATATTTATTTATTCCTTCACTAATACCGTCGGCATAGCATTAAGTCGTTACAACCTATCTATATTTTTTTGTCAAAGCTTGATGATTTGTGTAATATTGACCTGCCTTTGACTACATAAAATTTCTCGATTCTGTTTCTTCATCTTATGCGTTCTCCTTATATGTAAAGAAGTATGATGAAATGAAATTTATGTGAGGGCGGCCTATAATTTGCCTTTGTTCTCCCAAAGCAATAAAAGAAGAAGAGATGAAGTCGCATGAATAAAGTCTTTGAGCGAAAAAGTGATTGATCGGAAATAACTCAAACTCAAATTTAAATCAAACGCGAAGAACTCGTAAAATAGCTCATTTATCCATACACTCCAAATTGGAAGAGATGTAAAGTAAAAGAAAAGAGAGAGAAAGCAAGAGTGTAAAGTGAGGCAAAAAGCATCTGATTCTATGGATTTTTTGGAACCCCACAATCTTTGTTCCTTCAAAAAGATCATGAACAAAGAAGGGTATCTGTCTCGTTCATCCACGAGATGGAAAAATTCTATTCTATTTTCGAATTCAAGAAGAATATGTTCCAAAAGCATCAGTTCCGATTATTCTTATTCTGGGATTGCAGAAAGAAGTTTGCTTTTGGTCCATTCTGTGACTGAAATCTTACTTTATATATAAAGATCTGTTCTGATGATCACACAAGTTTTAGTTCTAAGTTAACAAGAATCGGCTGGCTGCGTGGTCGAACCTTTATTCATGGATTTTGTCATCGTGTCGAACGGACATATCATCTAGAAATATCAGTTAATAATTTCTTTCACGAGAATTTTAATATTTTAGAGTTTCAAATACAAAGTGCAGAAGCATCACCTGTTCCACTCTGTACTGCCCTCCATGCTATATCCTCAAGCCTAAACACCTCAGAGTTTCGCACTTAGAATCTGACCCTGAAAGAGTTCCTTTTCTTTCTCTTTTCCACCCACAATTTTGATTCCCTAAGCCATTAGTTTACACTTTCCAAACATGAAAAGAATCCATATCTTCTCTCTAGCACAAGCTGCAACACACATATCTTAACCCACCATGGAAGAAGGTTCTTCTTCTTCTTTCTTATCCGATATTCAACCCGGTAGCAGGCCAGCTATCGACCGATACAATCCCATAATCAGAGATTCAAGAAGAAATACTATATCAATCCCTCCTTTTAGTACTTCTCAGCGAACTATAATCCCAAAAACTCCAAAGAATCAACTCAAGAAAAAGGATAAGAAACTCCCTTTAACAGAAAATGGTGATCAAGCAAAGATCAAGATGAAATGTGCCGATACAATAGTTAAAGATGATGGTATCTCTAGTGATGGTGTTATAAGGGAGAGTTGGAGCTGTACCAAAACTGGTGATTTTATCACTCCTCCAAGTTCTACTAGATACTTGCTGAGTGATGAAAAGGTTTGGTTAAATTCTTTACCAGATTTCCACCCGAATCTGTTTACTGGTGAAACTTCAAAGTCTGAGGCTGTGAAAATAGATGAATCGTTTGACGTGAATCCGCCATCTTTGCCTTGCCCTGCAGACCAGGTTCTGCTTCAGTTTTACTCAACTTTTCATTGATGAAGATATATCAGATTTTGTTCCAAAAGTGGTTTATACTTCTTCTTTTTAACTGTATTTTTGTTGCAGGTTGTTGTTTTGAAAGTGTCCTTGCATTGCAGAGGATGTGAAAGAAAAATGAGAAAACATATCTTGAGAATTGAAGGTTTGTGTGAATTAGTTTTTCAAGTTCAACATCCACATACTATTTGCCCTATTATTTCTTCCGGACCACCTTTTCCAGCCAGCGATCACTCACCATTCATACCGGCAAAATTTCCCATGCACGAACAACGTAGCTGAGTATGAAGCCTTGCTTATCTGGTTTCTTGGTTAGAGTTATAGGAGAGCGAGAACCAAGAGCGAGAACCATTCTAGGGAAATATGGATTATGCACGCACCTGCAGAAACTCGGCCAAAGTACCTGTTTTGTTTGTGAGGTGGTAAGGCAGATTTGTCGTTTCCATCCTAAATGGTCTGTGAGAGGGTCGTGGAGGGGAAGGGTTTCGGATGAAATGTTGATTGACCATGTACCTAGAAGGGCCAATATTGAGGCTAAGACTTGCCAGCTAATTGTGATACCTTAGATATGTTTGGGTTGATACAAGGTTTAAAAAATTATAAATTATAATAATACAACTTAATATATCTTTTTTATACACCGATAACACCGGGATGTAAAATGTTGTCTGATTAACTTTTCTTGCATGATCTTGCATATAAACTAGTCTTGATCCTGAACTACTTTTATGCAGGTGTTACATCTTTTAACATAGACTTTGCAGCAAAGAAGGTGACAGTGACCGGAAAAGTGACGCCGTTGAGCGTTCTTTCGAGCATATCTAAGGTGAAAAATGCCCAACTATGGCCTCCCACGATATCATCTCCCATTTAAACACGACTCTGTTTCTATATCTCGGAATTCAAGAATGGTTACAAAAAAACATTTGGAGTATCGAGTGAAATGCAAACCAGAAGAGTTTCGTGTGAGAGGCTTCTTCAAATATGATTTGTCAATAAAGTCATCATCTATGTGTATTAAACCATGAACTTAGAATTGTTATTGAACATCATTGGAGCATTTGAGTCAATATTATGTTAGTAACCGATGAATTTAGTGTTCATCTAATGTTCATTTAAGTGGTCCATTAAAACCCACATTCAATATTTCACTTGATTTCCCATGTTATAACCGATGAAAAAAAAAATGGCTTTTGATGGTATGAGCCTATCCTATAAATAAAACATATTGGGTCCCTAAACTAAAATCTCATTTAGTACCATATACACCATCTAAGGGAGATTGTGAAGGTTTAGAAGACCTAATAAACCAAAGCAAGAAGAGCAATGGCTGGCGGTATACTACTAATCCATTTTATTCCTCATTTGATCTAACAAAGTGGTTAGATCATAAAGAAATTACTTACAGTTGGTATAAGAGCAGGTTTTGCCTCTGCCTTGCT
Organism: Haberlea rhodopensis; assembly: GCA_907163345.1. NCBI lineage: Eukaryota > Viridiplantae > Streptophyta > Magnoliopsida > Lamiales > Gesneriaceae > Haberlea > Haberlea rhodopensis. Next base: position 796,545 of record CAJQUN010000120.1, on the reverse strand, counting down.
TCGTGCTTAATATTTCGAAAAAAAAAAAAACAGTAACTTTCGAAACATCAAACAAAGGTGAAATAATTTTTTTGCACTTCTGATGCATAGCAGGCAGCGTAGCTGTCATTTGGAATAAAAATCTAAAAATTTCTCTTTTATTCCGTGCTTTATATTTATTATTTACATTGTAATTAGCTTTAAAGGTTATGTTATAATATCAGTTGTTTACACGGCTGACAATGTTTACATTTGTTAATTACTGTTATAATTTATCTTATAACATTAGTTAACTTATGTTATAATTTAAAATTTATTAATTAATTTTCAAGTTGGCCAACACTTTCTCATATAACATTAGTAATGTTATAATTAATTTTCATGGGTATATACGTATATATATGTGTATATATTTCATATGGTTTAATTTTATGTTCATGTTGCTTATGTTTTTGTGCAATTTATATGAACATATTTTGTGAATTAATGTTGTGTGATCTATATAATTTTAATTACTTAAGGAATAGCCACAGCATCTTTAATTATGCAAAATTATATATTAAGTGTTTTGGGATCACATTATAACATTAATTGTAATTTATCATATTTAATATAATAAATTTTCCCACGGGAATTTATATTATATTTGTATGATTAATTAGGATAGAATATCAAATTATATTTCATATTTACCCACAAGAATTAGGAAAATGAACATAATTTGATAGTTTTATCATGCAGTTATTATGAATCTAATTGAGTAAGACTTTAGCCCACAGGCATGTTTTATGTCACTAGATTATATATTTTTTAAGCATGATTTTACATTGATAAATCATGAATTATGTTAATTGGTCTCAAATTTTGGATTCTAAGCATGTATGATGATTTTTATGCAGTTATGCAATCTGTGAATTTCTCTGATGTAAAGTGTGATATTCCCGAACTAAAGGGTGATAACTATAAAATCTATAAGGAGAGAATTCTTCTTCATTTAGGGTGGATGGACATTGATTATGCCATAAGGAAAGACGAACCACCTCCGATTAATGAAATCAGTATTCCTGATGAGGTTGATCTTTATGAAAAATTGGAGCGATCTAATCGTTTCTGCGTAATGTTCATAAAGACTAAAATCTCTGCTGGTATTCGAGGTTCTGTGATGTCCAGATTTATTAATAATCATTTATTGGACTAAATATTATTTGGATTTTATTGATAATTAATTTTAGAATTAATTAATTAGAAGTGGAATTGACCAAGTGAAGGTCAACTGACAAGTTAATCGGATCATAAAATATTTTGAGATTGTAAAATATACTCCGATAATATTTTAGAGATAAGTAAATTAAAATGAAGAATTAATTTGCGTTTTAGGAGAGTATAAATCCCGATTGGTAATTGTAAATGTAATTTATCAGTACACCGGCGACACTCCGATGTACATTACTGGACTGGAAATGCATTATGTTAAAATGATTTCAGCTTATTTTCGAACACACACATCGGGTTTTAAAAAAAAAAAGAAGCCGAAGCTTTCTCTCCCATTTCCCTTCCCGTTCACGCCTGACCCTCGCCGCTAAAAGCCCTGCGCCTGCGGCCGTCGGACCTTCCGGCGCGTCCGAACCACCATCGTCTTCGTCTCTTCCAGGCGCAACTTTCCATACCAAGAACCTGAAGTTTCATCGCGGATTGCGTTCGGATCTTGCAAGGAAGCGCAGTGGTTCGAATTTTGAATTCGTCCGATTTTGGGACGATTTCTTCCAATATTTTTGTAGGTAATCCTCCCTCATCCTTCAGTCGTTATTCCCCTGAAATCCCTCGAAATTTTGATGAAGTTTGTTCGAATTTTGTTCGTTGCATGTTGAATTGTTGCGTTCGGTTTTAAGATTTTGGGGGTAGGTTTCGAATTGGTGAGTGATAATTTGTTAAGGAGTTTAAAATCATGCTTAAGCTCGTTTTAGCAGGTTAGGAAGGATTGCATGGATTTTCTTTCCCCTTTTTCTGGAATTTGGTTCGATTTTTCTTTTATGGTGGAGTTCGAAAATCTGTTATGGCTTCATTTAATTTGTGTTCTAGCATTGATTTACCATATGCTAGATAAGTGTTTATGTTTCATTGCATCTTGCTCATCTCTTGCTGTTCGATCGACTTGGCTGCTGTTTGGAGGGAATGGTTCGAATTCTTCTATAGCTTGGTAGATGTTCATGTCTGATTATTGCTACTGTAATTTAAATGTGTCTTAACTTTCCTAACTGTTAGATTATTACTTTAACCATGAGTAATTCCCAAAGTGAAGGGTGGTTTGAAGACATGTTCCCTTGAATTTCCATCTAAGTCATTGCTGATTCGAATTCTTAGGGGCTTTGTGAATCTGAGTTAGTTTTGTGAATTAGTGTGTGTGTGAGTTGTGCATAGGTGAGTGTGTGTATGTGATTGTTGTATATACGTGAATGTTTGTGTCTCAACATATAAAGTGTGGGTATATGCTGTAGATACACGAGTTTCTGCATTTAAGGGTGTATGTACTGAAATGGTGTGTTGGTGAACTTTATGATGGTAGTGGGCTAGACCTATTATTGTAGGCCCTTGCAATGTATATGAGATAGTAACTTGAAGCACAACTAATATACCTTAACTGCATGCTGAATGTTGAGTGAAGCGTATGAACGGAATGTTTAATGGCATGAGGAAGTGGAGCGAGTTTTATTGATTTAAAGTGAGAATCTCCCATTGGAAGATTGAGTATTTGAATGAAAATTCTATGAACTAACTGTATAGTTGATTTGAGCAATATAGATTGTCTTGATTTTGTGAATTTACTTACTATATAGTTGAGTTGGAGGTGACTCAAATAGAGGATTATTGGCTTGTTTGTGTACACTATGAAGCATGAAAATGAAGAGTTCTTAATGATGTTAATTGCTTTGATTTCGAGCTAATATTGAATTGATATTCGATATAGACTCTTCAGGAGACTTCGGATGTTGATGATAGCTTGTTCATGTTGTCCACTATAAGGTACGTGGTGACGTACGAGCAGGTATATCTAATATCTATACATTCATGTACACATGTAATTTGAATATGATGTTTCAGGTTAATCGATTGAATCTGATAATTGAGTTTAAAATACGTAGTTTGGTAGATACGTAGTTATACGTGATCCAAGAATATGGGTAAAGAAAAGAATATGTGTATACATGTGTTGTGTGAAGGACACGTGGTGGTATGTGATCCGATTATACTGGTTGAGTATTGATGCCTTGGGCATGAGCGACATGAGAAAGTCTCGAGAATGAGATGGTGGGATAACCAGGTGTACATCGATGTTGAATTATTTATGTTGAGCATAAATAATATATTGTTGTTGTATTGAATTCATAGTGTCGTTGAGTATCATGTTTTCAATGATAATACTAAACTTGACATTATGAATGTGCGTGAGTTTGAAAAAGGAACAGTGCGTGTGTGTTGACCAGGGATTATAGATGTTAATCCCGTAGTGTTAATAACCCCTAAAGTTGTTTTACATGGCGATTTGGAGTTTAATCGCGGTGTTGGGCCTTCTGGGCTCGTTTATTTGGGTAGTTGGGATCGTTGGATTCAGAGGTTGAGATTGTATTCTCATTTGGGTGAAAAACCTAAGATTTGGGTTTTTTGATGTGTCTCGGGATCTGGGGTGCTTTGTGTGGGCACCGGTAGGGGGTTTTGGAGTTAGAGAGAGAATTGTTGAAAGCAGATGATTTTTAATGAATCATGATGTATTTGTGGGGCTATTAGTATTTCGGGGTATTTTGCTATAAATACCAGTTGAACCCGAGATTTTAATTGGAAAAATCATTTCAGCCCTCCAACCCGCCACTCTCTCTCCCCGACCGCGCCTTTCCCGATTTCCCCAACCCCCGCGGCTTCAGGCCGTGCGCCCGCCGCCGTTCGGCGCGTGCGACCCGCCACCGGCTTCGTCTCGTCGAGGCGCATCTATCCCCTCCGGCAATTGAGAGTTTCGTCGCGTTTTGAAGTCGGATTTAGCAGGAATGCGTCGATCCCCAAATTCTAGGGTTCTTCGATTTCGGTCGATTTTCCTTCCGATCTTCGTATGGGTAACCTTCCTTACCCCTTTTCCATGCTTGTGATGTATTTCCCTGCTATTTTTGGTGGTATTGGTTCGAATTTATTTTGAAATTTGTAGGGTTGAGTTCGAAAATTTGGGGGTTTTTGGCAAGGGGTGTTGATTCTTGCTTTGATAGTTTAATTCACATTTTAGATGAATTATGGTGTTTAATTGGGTTCGATTTGTGAGATAAGGGTTCGAAAATTTGTATGGTGTTCTTGAACAATTTTCGATATTGTCTCATTTGTTTCCCTCCCTGCATGTACCCTGCCCCGGGTCTTTTAAAAGGTTAATTGTCGTGTGTTGACAATATTTTGAGGGTTATGGGTGTGTTTGAGGATGGGTTGCATGTTCGTAAATAACTGTGAATTATTTATCGTGTTAGCACATCGTTCCTCGGGGCATGAAACTCGCGCAAGGTTTGGCTCGGACTTCGGAGATTTAAGGTACGTGCGACGTACGAGCATTACTATATATATTAGAGCATTGTGAAATGCATAAGGTATTTTTGATTGAATTGAATATTGTGCGTATGGTTATATATACATGTTGATATAGCCAAGGAACGACCAAATCTTGATATCGCCGCTTGTAGCGTGCGTGACACTAGAGTAGGATAACTCTTACAAGATATAAGGGGTACTGGGTTTATATGACTATTGTAGGGCATTTGAGATGCCTGAGGATGATCGTAGAATCATGTATTCATTATAAGACATTTGAGATGTCTAGGTATAATGGAGGATTGGTAAAATAAATGCTAGGCATTTGAGCTATCTGTGATTGATAGCGAGGTTGTGAAATCAGTATTAGATATTGAGATATCTATATTTGCATGTATAATGAATTTGGAATCACTATCTATTGATACTCGAGAATTAGGCATGCGATGAGTTAATCAATGTGTTGATTTACTGATTTTTGAGATTTGATGAGTTTGATGATTGTGAGAACATGGACAGTACACGGAATCCCGGATGAGGACGTTGCCATCCAGGGACTATCATTTAAAATTCATTAGCATTTACTTTTGTTGTAAATTATGAATTTCATTACTGTGATTATGGGATTTTGTGTATTGGTAAGCTCACCCCGTTGGGGGCTGTCTCTGTTGGGGCAGGTGAACAGGTACATCGATGGCTTTGGAGATGAGCTCGAGCTGTTGATTGGATGTACTCCCAGGATCGTGGTACCAGGGCTTGATGGAGCACGGTATCGTATAGAGTACTTATATACACCTAAGGGTTATATACACATTCATGATGCTCGCATGTGAGCACAGTTATACTTGTATATGGGTTGTATATAAAGGCATGAGCCTTTCTCTCTTTCATTCTATGTTGCATGCAATTAAGGGTAGAATTGCTAATGATATGAGAGTCATTGGTGTATTATGTGGGTGTTGAAACCCACTTTTGTTATCATATGTGTGGTGTCTTCCCTGGCTGGGAATTTACTTGGTATTGTCGTATTCTGATGAGTATTATGTTTTCCCTGGCCGGGAATTATGTTATGTGTTGTGCTTTTATTTCGGGATAGCTCTATTTATGGGGAGACTCTGCCCAAATTTTTATAAAAGTCCACAATGTAAAAAGTGGCACAAAGGGGATGGTAATGGGCGAACTTTATGAGTCTATTTGTTGTTAGGCTGATGATCTTATAACATTGAGTGTTAAAGAAAATTTTGTGATTGCCATTCAATGATAAAGTATCATCTAAGCTTCCCGATTGACTTTTTATTGAAAGCATGTGCCACACATAGTGGTTAATACACTAATCAAGGGATTAAGGGCTTGGGGTCCTTACATTAGTGGTATCAGAGCAGTGGTTGCTCATTGGGGCTGTTAAGGGCCAAGGAAGTTATTGATAGCACATATTTATGCATGATGCCATTAATGTTGTACGACATAACTAATTGTTTATGTGCTTTTATGATATGAAAAGTGGTATTGCTAACCATGATGGTTGCAGGAATCGTGTGGAACACGATAGGATGGCATTAATAGTGATGTCTGGCACTCCGTGTGTTACGTGCCAAGGAATCTGATTTTGTAAGAGAATCAGGTAAATGGGATATTTCTGAGGTAACATGTCTTGGTATACGTATTGACATGCAAGTGGTTGCATATATGTATTGAATGTTGATGCATAGCGTATATGGCTATTGCTGTTAACCCTGATGGTTGCAGGTTACAGGAAATATGGAGTACGAAAAGGAATGATGATTATACATATGTACGGGCATCCCAAGGGCAACATGTATTATGTGTTTAGTCATTTAACACAAGGTAAATCAAGGTATGCATAAGATAGTGCATTATGATATGATACATGTTGATACGCATCGTTTTGCATATGTATATTGTGAAATATAAAGTGAGGATTTCAATGCTTACACTAAGGTCCATATGAAGCGAGGAAGAATTCCGCTTATATGGAGTAGTAAGAAGCATTGAAATGCACTATTGATATTTCACGAGTCCAGGTTATCCTAGTGAGGATTTCAATGCTTACGCTAAGGTCCATATTAAGCGAGGAAAACTTCCGCTTATATGGAGTAGTAAGAAGCATTGAAATGCACTACTGATAAGTGACTCAATTCCATAAGAAGCAAGAATTCTGCTGACATGGATTCCATAGGAAGCGAGGAAAAATTCCGCTTACGTGGATTTCCATAAGGAGCAAGAATTCTGCTTACGTGGATTCCATGAGCGAAAAATTCCACTTACGTGGAAAAGAAAGGAGGAACCATAATATCATGTGTCGATTTATATTCATTTCTCTATGAGGACACGGTTGATAGCGATGGTTCATTCCGCTATATTGATAGCGACGGTTCATTCCGCTATATTGATTGGCGATGGTTCTTTCCGCCAGGTGTATTGATAGCGGTGGTTCATTCCGCTATATTGATTGGCGATGGTTCATTCCGCCAGGTGTATTGATAGCGACGGTTCATTCCGCTATATTGATTGGCGATGGTTCATTCTGCCAGGTGTATTGATAGCGACGGTTCATTCCGCTATATTGATTGACGATGGTTTATACCGCCGGGTATTGATAGCGATGCCTCTTTCCGCTATTATGTGGACGATGATTCATGCTCATGTGTATAGCGAGGTTTCATGCCACTTATTATATGACGAGGTGTCATGCCGTCGATTCTATAGCGATGGATTGTGCCGCTATGTACTCAGCACAAGATTTTGCCGCCTCCGAGCGATGGGTGCTGATTACGCACTATTATTGAGCGACGGAGACAGGTATGCCACTATATTGTTAGCGATGAGGTATGAGTTATTGCTATTCTATTAGCATTATTGTAGCTGGCATGCGTTGATATACATGTTTTATTATGACTATTTTACTAGCATGATGGTGGATGACATACACGGATGTACATGGACCGTCACGAGTTGACTGAGTTGTTTAGATGTCATTGTTGACATGTATCGTCACTAGTTGGCAATGCCTTAGATGCCATGAGTTGGCATGTGTCGTCACAGGATGACGATGACGATGGTGTAGGAGATGTCTTATTAGACATGCATCATCGTTACGATGAACAATGCGTTGAGTATACGTATTCAGTGGTATGCCTTGGGTGCCAGTACCGAGCACAAGGTGGTGTGTGCGTCACCGATTGACGTGACCCTTATACCGAGCGGGTTGCTCGAGGAATGGATGGATGCGCTGTACATGTGATTGTACCGCAGCTTATGTTTGGGGTGATCATATTACGAGTGGTGATACCCTTAAGGTATGCTCGTTGGAATGGCCTTTGGCCATGTAAATTGACGACAGGAGTAATTATGGAGGAAATTACTCGCTTTCTGTCGATGTGACATGTGACAGACATGGTCACACCACCATTGAGGGTGTAGGATGGGTCCTAAGGGAGTAGGATCAGGTTATGTTAAGTACATAGGGACATTGGAGTGTCCAGGGTGTATCGGCATTAGAGGAACGTTGGGTACGGACCCACTACTCTATTGATTTTTCTTCCCACGGTATGGTGTGCCGTACGGAAACGTCCATCTTGTTGGTAGGTTTGAGGTAAACCTAAAGAGGCAGAGACTAGGTTGTCTACCGCGTGTGTGTAGCACCATGATGGGCTTGCTAGAGCCGTCATACTGCTCGTTGGAACCAAGTTTGGCAAATCGTAAGGTGATACGATGTGGATTGTGGTGGACTCTAGTAGTCACCATGTCATTTGAGGTTGAGGTTGTGCATGCCTCACTGAAACGTGTATACGTTTATGTTTAATCTTGGTGAGAGTTGTCTGGGATAGCTCATGATGTTGGAGTACCAACAAGAGAGTCATCAAGTCGTTGACTCGAACTGGGGAATCCGTGTATTAGGGATACAATGGGTGTTATTGTATCCAGTTTTTTTCGAACGGTGGTTCGAGACTTGTGGATCTCGAGTTCGATGGCACTTTCCTTGTGAGGAAGGAGGTAGTATTATACCTATTTGGGAATCTTTGAAAGATTCGGTGAGTTGGTACGTGTGGTGTTGATTTTGGGAATCACACCGTGTTGTTGATCGTCGATTATCGTTCTCCACTGGGTAGGGAATGACTCAGAATTGACGGTTGTGTTTGGGGCTTAGGGGTAGGTTGTAGATACCCGAGCCGAGTACATTGAGTATGCATGCGATGTCAGTGCTTAGGCAGGTATACCGATGAGTATACGGATGCCAGTTGTTGATTTCCTTTTTGTCAAGCATAGAGTTATGCTATTTTTGGATGGTTAAATCTCTGATGAGAGATATGAAACACCTTGAGATTGGGAATCTCCATGGCACGATAATTATGAGGAACAATCGTGAAGTTAGTTGACTCCCTTTGAGGAGGGATTATCTTGTGTGGGTTAAGGTATTTCCTTATTGGTGTTTTCCTCCGAGTTATGCGATAGCCTTCCTAAGTTTGGATTGTTAAATCCTAGGATTATCAAGGGATGGCAGGAATTCGGATTTGTTGGGTGTCGCTGACGACACAAGCGTTGAGGATGCAATGGGTTTATTGCATGTCCTTTCAGAATTTGAAACCCTGTGGAGTCTCGATTGTTTATTTATGACCAGGATGTGGTTCTTGGGATATCCGGAGGTGGACATCTTGTGAGATGTCTTTTGTGTGGATCGGTGGCCGTGAGTTGCCCGATCCGAGATGCAGAGGGTGCAAATGCTCCTTGGATGGAGGTGGTCTGTATAGTGGGAATGTATACACCGTGGTATACTAGTGTTTCCCTCGTAACGATGTATGTTAGACATCGTGAGTCATGATAGAGATGTCATTGAATGATATCTACGATGGAATCAGGAGCGATTCGAATCCTTGCAGTTTCAGTTGACTAACTGCTTTTGGATTTTTAGCATTGAGCTGTGCTGACACTCTTTGGCGTTATGATGGATTTGGAAGTCTATTCCACACCAGAGTTCGACACGAGGTCAACGTTCTCACGGTTGAGGTGTCATTCAGGATGCGTTCTTACTAGTTGTATTAGAACTAAGGATGACTGTCCGATCTACAGTCGTAAGTATCGGTTGTTTCGCAGTCATGAGGGACTGACTTTTGGGATGACCCGCATCGAGGTACGTTTTGCCTCTTGGGTGATATGTTGGTTTTGGTAAGTCGCTCTGTTAAGTATCCTCGCGTTTATTAATACGATTCTGATATGGTCAAGAATCGAGGTTGTGGCTTCATGTTGTTGTGTAGCCTGGGTGTTACGTGATACATCGGTGCTAATTTCGAGGACGAAATTCTTTTAGTGGGGGATATTGTGATGACCAGGGATTATAGATGTTAATCCCGGAGTGTTAATAACCCCTAAATTTGTTTTACATGGCGATTTGGAGTTTAATCGCGGTGTTGGGCCTTCTGGGCTCGTTTATTTGGGTAGTTGGGATCGTTGGATCCAGAGGTTGAGATTGTATTCTCATTTGGGTGAAAAACCTAAGAGTTGGGTTTTTTGATGTGTCTCGGGATCTGGGGTGCTTTGTGTGGGCACCGGTAGGGGGTTTTGGAGTTAGAGATAGAATTGTTGAAAACAGATGATTTTTAATGAATCATGATGTATTTGTGGGGCTATTAGTATTTCGAGGTATTTTGCTATAAATACCAGTTGAACTCGAGATTTTAATTGGAAAAATCATTTCAGCCCTCCAACCCGCCACTCTCTCTCCCCGACCGCGCCTTTCCCGATTTCCCCAACCCCCGCGGCTTCAGGCCGTGCGCCAGCCGCCGTCCGGCCGCCGTTCGGCGCGTGCGACCCGCCACCGGCTTCGTCTCGTCGAGGCGCAGCTATCCCCTCCGGCAATTGAGAGTTTCGTCGCGTTTTGAAGTCGGATTTTGCAGGAATGCGTCGATCCGCAAATTCTAGGGTTCTTCGATTTTGGTCGATTTTCCTTCCGATCTTCGTATGGGTAACCTTCCTTACCCCTTTTCCATGCTTGTGATGTATTTCCCTGCTATTTTTGGTGGTATTGGTTCGAATTTATTTTGAAATTTGTAGGGTTGAGTTCGAAAATTTGAGGTTTTTGGCAAGGGGTGTTGATTCTTGCTTTGATAGTTTAATTCACATTTTAGATGAATTATGGTGTTTAATTGGGTTCGATTTGTGAGATAAGGGTTCGAAAATTTGTAGGGTGTTCTTGAACAATTTTCGATATTGTCTCATTTGTTTCCCTCCCTGCATGTACCCTGCCCCGGGTCTTTTAAAAGGTTAATTGTCGTGTGTTGACAATATTTTGAGGGTTATGGGTGTGTTTGAGCATGGGTTGCATGTTCGTAAATAATTGTGAATTATTTATCGTGTTAGCACATCGTTCCTCGGGGCATGGAACTCGAGCAAGGTTTGGCTCGGACTTCGGAGATTTAAGGTACGTGCGACGTATGAGCATTACTATATATATTAGAGCATTGTGAAATGCATAAGGTATTTTTGATTGCATTGAATATTGTGCGTATGGTTATATATACATGTTGATATAGCCTAGGAACGACCAAATCTTGATATCGCCGCTTGTAGCGTGCGTGACACTTAGAGTATGATAACTCTTACAAGATATAAGGGGTACTGGGTTTATATGACTATTGTAGGGCATTTGAGATGCTTGAGGATGATCGTAGAATCATGTATTCATTATAAGACATTTGAGATGTCTAGGTATAATGGAGGATTGGTAAAATAAATGCTAGGCATGTGAGCTATCTGTGATTGATAGCGAGGTTGTGAAATCAGTATTAGATATTGAGATATCTATATTTGCATGTATAATGAATTTGGAATCACTATCTATTGATACTCGAGAATTAGGCATGCGATGAGTTAATCAATGTGTTGATTTACTGATTTTTGAGATTTGATGAGTTTGATGATTGTGAGAACAGGGACAGTACACGGAATCCCGGATGAGGACGTTGCCATCCAGGGACTATCATTTAAAATTCATTAGCATTTACTTTTGTTGTAAATTATGAATTTCATTACTGTGATTATGGGATTTTGTGTATTGGTATGCTCACCCCGTTGGGGGCTGTCTCTGTTGGGGCAGGTGAACAGGTACATCGATGGCTTTGGAGATGAGCTCGAGCTGTTGATTGGATGTACTCCCAGGATCGTGGTACCAGGGCTTGATGGAGCACGGTATCGTATAGAGTACTTATATACACCTAAGGGTTATATACACATTCATGATGCTCGCATGTGAGCACAGTTATACTTGTATATGGGTTGTATATAAAGGCATGAGCCTTTCTCTCTTTCATTCTATGTTGCATGCAATTAAGGGTAGAATTGCTAATGATATGAGAGTCATTGGTGTATTATGTGGGTGTTGAAACCCACTTTTGTTATCATATGTCTTCCCTGGCTGGGAATTTACTTGGTATTGCTGTATTCTGATGAGTATTATGTTTTCCCTGGCCGGGAATTATGTTATGTGTTGTGCTTTTATTTCGGGATAGCTCTATTTATGGGGAGACTCTGCCCAAATTTTTATAAAAGTCCACAATGTAAAAAGTGGCACAAAGGGGATGGTAATGGGCGAACTTTATGAGTCTATTTGTTGTTAGGCTGATGATCTTATAACATTGAGTGTTAAAGAAAATTTTGTGATTGCCATTCAATGATAAAGTATCATCTGAGCTTCCCGATTGACTTTTTATTGAAAGCATGTGCCACACATAGTGGTTAATACACTAATCAAGGGATTAAGGGCTTGGGGTCCTTACAGCGTGGAAACTATACAAACTCGGACTTGTACAGGGAGTATATTTTATGAGTTTTGAATGATCTAAACTGTTGCATTATGATTTTGTATATTGATTTGTGATTTGAGTTGGAGTATGCTCACTCTGTGTGGGGGCTGTTTCTGTTAAAACAGGTACAACAGGTACGATGCTGCCTTGGGGTGGTAGGCTCGAACCTTGTTGGATGATGCTTCCAGAAGCGTAGTATGAGATTGAGCCGATATACGAGGTTGAGCTGTTGGTATATATATTAATTATGCATCCTGATGAGTATCAATATTCGTTGCTCTTCTGTGAGCACTTGTATCTGTATGTGGACTGTATAAGGGTGTTGAAACCCACTTTTGTTGTCTTATTAGTGTGGTGTCTTCTCTGGCTGGGAATTTACTTAGTGTTTCTGTATTCTGCTTAGTATTGTGTTGTCCCTGGTCGGGAGTTATGTTATGTGATGTGTTTTTATTTCCGGATAGCTCAGTTTACGGGGAGACTCTGCCCAAATTTTTATAAAATAACCCACAATGTAAAAAGTGGTGTAATGGGTATGGTATTGGGCGAAATCTTTGAGACTATTTGTTGGTAGAGATGAACATATAATGTTGAACATTATTTATGTCATGGGATTATGGGAAACATGTAATGATTCTTTTTAAAGAATGAAAAGAAAAAAGAAAAATTTATACATATACGACGTCATAAATGAACTAATGACGAGTTCAGGTGATGGGGTCTTACATTAGTGGTATCAGAGCAGTGGTTGCTCATTGGGGCTGTTAAGGGCCTAGGAAATTGTTGATAGCACATATTTATACATGATGACATTAAGGTTGTGTGACACAACTAATTGTTTATATGTTTTTATATGAAAAGTGGTATTGCTAACCATTGTGGTTGCAGGAAATCGTGTGGAACACGATAGGACGGCATTAATGATAATGCCTGGCACTCTGTATGTTATGTGCCAAGGAATCTAATTTTGTAAGAAAATCAGGGAAAGGGATATTTCAGAGGTAACATGTATTTTATATACGTATTAATATGAAGGTGGTTGCATATGTGTATTGAATGTTGATGCATAGCACGTATGGCTATTGTTGCTAACCATGATGGTTGCAGGTCACAGGAAATATAGATTATGCATTGGAATGATGATTACGCATCCCATGAGTCTTGTTTATCACAGTGAGGATTTTAATGCTTACCGCTTATATGATGATTTTTAAACCGCTATTATGTCGCTAAAAATGTGGAGCCGGAGGGGGGAGGCTCACTTGCACATGGAGGCAAGGTTTACCATATGAAGCGAGGATAGAAATATCGCTTATATGATGATTTTTAAACCGCTATTATGTCGCTAAAAATGTGGAGCGGGAGGGGGAGGCTCGCTTGCACATGGAGGCGAGGTTTACCATATGAAGCGAGGATAGAAATACCGCTTGTATGAAGAAGCGAGGGAGGGGAGTTCCGCTTGTTCTAAAGTTATGAAGCGAGGGGCATTAAAATACACTGATGATAAACAGACTAGGGATTGGTTATTGATAGCGATGTCTTTTCCGCTGTGTCGACTGAGGATGATTCATTCTTTTATGATGATTGGCGATGGGTCATGCCGCCGGACACATGTATAGCGATGGTTAATTCCGCTGTGTCGATTGATGATGATTCATTCCTTTATGATGATTGGCGATGGTTCATGCCGCCGGACACATGTATAGCGATGGTTCATTCTTCTGTGTCGAATGATGATGATTCATTCTTCTATGATGATTAGCGATGGTTTATACCGCATTCGAGCGACGGGTGCTGATTACATATTGTTGTTGAGCGACGGAGACAGGTATGCCGCTACCTTGTTAGCGAGGAATGGATGTATATTACTGTTTATTTCGTATTATTTTTGATGTCGTGTATTGATGAAGAGTATATTAGACCATCGTGTTATTGACGATGAGTATATCAATTATGTATTGATATGAAATTATATTTTTTGGAATATTTATGTTGAGAACAGGGACAATTTAAGGATCAAGTGTGGATCAACTGTGTACAGTAAGTGTTATCACATCTTATTGTTTTAAGAATGTAACTTTATTCATTGTGATTATGGATATTATGTATGCCAGCGTTGGCGATGAGTATTATGTACCGCCGTAGGGCGATGAAGATTGATGTATTGCTATTGTGTTAGCAATGAATATTTTAGTACTGCTATTGTGATTAGCGATGAATGTTGTTGTACCGCAATTGTGTTAGCAATGAGTATTGATGATGCTTTGATTGCAGATGGTAATAGAATTTGTGCTATATACAATTATGTTATTGATCATTGGGTACATGTGATTTAGGCCCAAGAGGATATTGGATCGATCCAGGAAGACGAAGTATCGAGGTAATCCGTTTCAGTTGGTTGAACATATTGATATATGTTGATTCGAGTTATTTTGTTGATTTATATTGATTTTGAAATCATGTACATGTAGAAAAGTTGATAATGGAATTGAAGTGAAACCTAGATGTGTCATAATCATATTTTGTTGCGGTAACGAGGCAAGAAGGGGTGTAACCTCTGTGATAACACTCTCATATCTACGGTGTGTAGTGATGATATATTGAAAATATATGTTAATCATTTTGTGATGATAATTATTGTTGTGAAAGCATGCTAGTTTTGTATGTGGTAGGATTAATAATTGATTAATCACCTATTATGTTGAATGGAATACAATCAGATAGACATGAGTTTAATGAGTGTGTCACGGGATGACATGAGTACGTTACGGGATGACGCGTGATTACTACGAATGTTGTGTGTGGACACGTGTTCATTGTGAATATTCATGATTAATGAATTATTATGTTTCTAGGATGAGTTAAAGATTTATATAAATTGCGTCATTGAGGCATGCAATTGATTCTTATGTTAAATTTCAATCACCCTATGAGATAGTGTGCTGTAACATGTTGTGTATAGAACTGCGTGAAACTTTTGATGCAGGGAATTAATGTTTGATGACAGAAACATTATGAATATCAAAATGCTTAAATGACAAGGTAATAGTTGGGTAATGTACTGTGGAAATGTTGATACTTAAGAGTACGTGAGTACTGTGATAAGTATAATACTATGATGCCATTGTGTATTGTAGATGTGATATCCCCGAAAGGATTATGTGTAAACATGCTTTGATGTGCTAATTTTTTTATGTGTTAAAGGCATGATTTAATTTGGGGTTTATGGGTTATGCTTTATGTGGAAAAAGCATGTAATTAAGTTGGGGAATTAATGTATGTGGTTGGTGTTATATTTATTTTAATGATATGGTTTAGGAGGCATGTTAGGTGCTTTTGATGATGTATTGATGTGGTAAAATTATAAAATATCAAGGAGGGATATTTTAATACATCGTATGAAATACCGGGACACAACTAAACACCGCAAGGCCACCCAAACACACCCCCCCCCACTTGCCTGCAACCCACGCCCCTCCCCTGTTTTCCTGGAAAGCTGTCTTGGCCAATCATGCCTTTTGTTTATCTGATTTGATCACTTTCTCCTCCTCCAAAGTCTCCTCCTTCTCTCCTAAAACTCGAACCACACTCAGACAACAGGTAGGAAGAATAAGATCACTTTTGCTCTTTTTCTTGAAGGAAAGTCGAGCCAAAAAGTGGTGAGGAATCATATATTTTTCCCAGATTTCAGTTTTTAAGTATGTATGTTCTTTATAGCAGATTTGGCATGCTACTTTAAGGTTCTATGAAATCTTGTTATGCTTACTTGCATGTGATATTTATGAAGCCCCTAGCATGTTTGGTTAAGCAACTTACATGCTTTATGTGTTAGATTTTCGTTTGTGAAAAGTGTTCCTCGAAAATCTGGGTAAAGGAAGTGCCCTATTTTAAGTTGAGTAGGGGTTTTATCATGAGGTTATGAAGCATGCTAGCTTAGGTTTCTTTAAACCTTCGATTTACGGGCTTGCATGGTGTTGTTATGAAGCTCCCAGTACTTTTCCCGGAGCATTTTGCGTGTGATATGTGAAGGATTCAATCTTGTGAAATGTAGTGTTCAAAAAATATGGGTAGAGTAAATGCCCTGTTTTTCTGGAAAAGGTTGAATGGGAGTGAACTTTAAGAAGGTGTTATTATGCATGTTAGCTAGGTTTTGATCAAACCGTTGATGTGGTTACGTACATAGAAGTTTTGTGATGTTCCTAGCATAATTCCTCGAGCATGTTTTATGTTATATGTTGTAATTTTAATAGCATGAAATGAGGTGCTCGACAATTCTGGAAAATCGCATTTTTTTGCAGGGGCTCGATCGATCGGTGGTGATTTTCGATCGATCGGGCGAGGCAGAAAGTTCTAAACAAAAGGGGTCGATCGATCGGTGGTTTTCTCGATCGATCGCCTAAAGTCCTCGATCGATCGGTGGGGTCTTTTCGATCGATCGGTCGAGGCAGAAGTATGAAAAATGTGATTTTGATTTATTATGTCAAGTTTATGATATTGAATCATAATGAGGTTCCTAATATTGTGTTATGTGGTTATGTAGAACCATCACAGGTACCAGCACAGTCGAGGAGATAAAGTCGGTTGACTCATCTATCTTTTGAAAGGTACGTAAGCAACGTACGGGCATCCCAACGGTAACATGTATTCGTGTTTATTTATTTAAACAAGGTAAAGTAAAGTATGCATAAGATAGTGCATTATGATATGATACATGTTGACATGCATTGTTGTTGCATGTTTATATTGTGGAATAAAGAGTGTGTATTCCACGAGTCAGGGTTATCCCAGTGATGATTTTAATGCTTACACTATAATTCCGCTGAAAATGTGGAGCGAGGGGTAGAGGACCGTTCGCACATGGAGGCGTGAATTTCCATAAGAAGCGAGGAAGAATACCGCTTACGTGGAGGTCCATAAGAAGCGAGGAAGAGTTCCGCTTACGTGGAAAAGTAAGACGCATTGAAATACACTAATGATAAAACGACTCAAGATTGAAGAAATGATTTAAGAAGTAAATATATGTCATGACATTTATATAAGGAAGCCTAATATCATATAATGTTTTTATCATGAGTTATGGTACAGGGACAACTAATGGGCGTTTTAAATGCATTGGAAATACAGGAAGTATTTTATGACTATGATTATGCATTTATGCTTACATTCATATTATGTTTGATATGAATTACGATATGCTCATGTGATGGGGGTTGTCCTTGTAGGTGCTTTTGCTAAGGAGAATCAGGGTCAGGTTCATAAGCTGAGCTGTAAGGAGTGCTACAAGATAGCTAGATAAAGACTTATTTTGTATAGTCTCTACTAGGAGTACAGTAGAAGTAGTTTTACCCAAATTTGTTAAAGAATGTAACAAATTTCTTTTGGTCTGTCATATATACATGTAAACCTTAAGCTCAATTATCATCACGACTTACAACTCTGATTAGGTATGATTAGTTCTCTTAATAGCACCTTATTGTATGTTTGAGATAACGGGGTCTTACATTTTAGTGGTATCAGAGCAGTGGTTAGATAACCAGGGAAGAGTGAAGGGTAGCCTTTAGAGACAAGTTAGCTAGATATTCATTGTTGGGCATGTTATGCATGTGATGCATATTTTTTTTGTATAAGTGTTATACTAACATGCTTTGGAATATGATACTCTTGTTATCTAACGGCTTCTATTATGAACTGATTTTGGTATTGTTGTTAACTCTTGTGTTGCAGCGTGGCGGCTATTAACCCGGAGAACCTCAATGAAGAGGTAGGGGATATGGGCAGTATGAATGCCAGTATTGCTCAGCCAAATCCTTTACCACCACCTGCTGTGGGCGTGGAGCCCAGTGCACAGATGTTATTACCAGGGGAGCTCAGTTTGACAAAGTTTCTGAACTTCCATCCACCTATATTTGAGGGGATTGAGTCTGGTGAAGCAGCCGAAGAGTGGCTGGAGCGGATAGAGCATATACTTGTGACTGCGCCCTGTGCACGTACCGCATGGCTGAGGTTGGCTGAGTTTCAGATGGCGAAGAAGCCTTCTATATGGTGGAAGACCACTGTGATGGAGCTGAGAGCTCAAGGTGTGGCAGTTGACTGGACTGTATGCAGTACCCGGTTCCTTAACCGATATTTTTCTGCAGCTGCCAGACAATTAAAGGAAGATCAGTTCAATAATTTAAAGCAGGGCAGCCTGTCAGTGTCAGACTATGCTATGCAGTATTCCTCATTATTGAGGTATGTACCTCATGTCGCTGTGAGCAGTCATACCAAGATGAGAAACTTTCTGAAGGGACTGATACCAGAACTATTTGATCGGGTTGTCTCCAACAACCCCAGCTCTTTTGATGACGCCCTGACCCGGGCAGAGTTGGCAGAGATTGCAGTGGGCGTGTACAAGGAAGTTGTACCCGCTTTCCCACCACTGCAGAGACCTGTTGGTGACCGTCTGAGGCCACGAGGGGAGCAGTTTAAGCCTCGTGGGGCCTCATCATCTTCTAGATTCAATGGAAAGAAATCTCAGGGTCAGAAGCAAAGTAACCGAGGGCCATCCCAGGGAAGTAAGACAGGAGGAACCGATGTAACAACTGTGGAGGATGGCACTTGTCACGTGACTGTCAGGGTTGCTATATTTGTGGCGAGATGGGCCACTTGGCTCGAGGTTGCCCCAATCGGGGAGGTAAGGCAGACACTGGGCCGAATAGGCCAAGATTTGACGCAGGTAGAACACCACAGAGGCAGCATTTTGCACCACGACCGCAGGGAGGTCAGGCGGCGGGACAGTCGCAGGGTCAGGTGTATGCATTGAGGCGGGAGCAGGCTGAGGCAGCCCCGGAGGAGGTCATTGCTGGTACGTGTCATTTATTTACGTACCCTGCATTATATATAGATACAGGTGCTCCCATTCTTTTGTGTCTTCTGCTTTTGTGGAGAGACACCACTTGTGTTCGTCTCCGTTGCACACGCCTCTCATGGTCTCCACACCCTCGGGAAAGCATGTGATTGCGGATCGACTATTATCTGATTGCCTCATTTATTTTGAGGGCAATGATCTGAGGGCCGATCTGATTCAGTTAGAGATGGCAGATTTTGACTGCATTATCGGCATTGATGTGTTAAGCAGATACCGAGCCGTGGTAGATTGCCGACAGAGGATGATACATTTTCTTTCTGATCAGGGGTTCCAGTGGACCTTTTATGGGGACGACTCTCGTCCCAAGATTCCAGTGATCTCAGCAGTTAAGATGTCGCGGTTATTGGAACGCGGCCACACGGGCTACATTATTTATGCCGTGGACGTCTCTGAGGAAAAGGAAAAGTTAAGGATCGAGGATATACCGGTCGTGACGGAATTCATTGATGTATTCCCGGATGAGACTCCAGGGTTTCCGCCGATCAGAGATGTGGAGTTTGCCATTGAGCTACTGCCGGGGACATCAGCCATTTCTCGTGCCCCATACAGGATGGCACCGACAGAGCTGAGATAGCTGAAAGTACAGTTACAGGAGCTCCTCGACAAGGGATACATTCGTCCTGGTGTATCGCCTTGGGGTGCGCCAGTTTTGTTCGTAAAGAAGAAGGATGGTTCAATGCGTCTGTGCATTGACTATAGGCAACTTAATAAGGCCACAGTAAAGAACAGGTATCCGCTTCCAAGGATTGATGATCTGTTTGATCAGCTTCAGGGCACAGAGATCTACTCAAAGATTGACTTGAGGTCAGGCTATCACCAGATAAGGGTTAGAGCTGACGATATTCAAAAGACAGCCTTTCGAACTCGGTATGGGCACTATGAGTTCTTGGTGATGCCTTTCGGTGTGACAAATGCACCTGCAATTTTTATGAGCTTGATGAACAGAGTATTTCAAGAGTACCTAGATCAGTTCGTGATCGTGTTCATTGATGACATCCTTATCTACTCAAGGAGTGAGGAGGAACATGCCGATCATTTGAGGACGGTGCTTCAAATCCTCAGAGATCACCAGTTGTACGCCAAACTCAGCAAGTGTGAGTTTTGGCTGAGCAGTGTATCATTCTTGGGTCACATTATCTCTCGAGAGGGGATATCAGTAGATCCCAGGAAGATTGACGCAGTTATGGATTGGTCCGCCCCTACTTCAGTCAGTGAGATTCGAAGTTTTATTCGTTTGGCTGGCTATTATCGACGTTTCGTCGAGGGTTTCTCAAAGATCGCCAAGCCACTTACACAGCTGACTCAGAAGGGAGTCCCATTCTGCTGGTCAGAGGCTTGTGAGCAGAGTTTCCGGGAATTAAAGCACAGACTGACTACTGCACCAGTTTTGGTGATTCCCAGGGAGAACAAAGGATTTATTCTTTATACTGACGCATCGCTATAGGGCCTAGGATGCGTACTGATGCAGGACAGACATGTAGTGGTTTATGCTTCTAGGCAGTTGAAGCCACACGAGACGAGGTATCCAGTCCATGATTTGGAGTTAGCAGCTATAGTGTTTGCCTGAAAATATGGCGACACTACTTATATGGTACCTCATTTACACAGGCTGAGCTGAATATGAGGCAGAGGAGATGGATGGACCTGCTGAAGGACTATGACTGTGAAATCGAATACCATCAGGGAAAAGAAAACTTGACAGCCGACGCTTTGAGTCGGAAAGTGAGGAGCACGGCAGAGGATGTCATGTATGTATCAGCTATGATGGGCTCCTACTGTCAGTTGGGGTTTGATTATAATGTATCTTCCTCTCTGGTACAGGTGTTGACCTTGCTAGCTGAGCCGATCATTTATGAACACATCCGGAAGGCTTGGGGGACCGACGCAGAGGTTCAGAGATGGATGTCAGTGGTTCATTCGGGTTAGCCATCGAGATTCAAAGTGGCTGAGGACGGTTCTCTGAGGTTTGGCGACAGATGGGTGGTTCCAGATACACCGGAGTTGCGACATGGTATATTACAGCGAGCTCATTGCAGCAGGATGAGTATCCACCCGGGCGGGAAGAAGATGTATAAGGATTTAGGCAGCCAGTTCTGGTGGAGGCGAATGAACAGGATGTTACCTCATTCGTCAAGTGCTGCTTGATTTGTCAGCAGGTGAAGGCTGAGAGGCAGAGGCCCGGTGGTGAGCTAAGGAGTTTGGAGATACCCGAGTGGAAGTGGCAGCACGTGTCTATGGATTTCGTGACCCACTTACCGAGGACTGTTTCGGGTTTTGATGCCATATGGGTAGTTCAACAGATTGACTAAGAGTGCTCATTTCATTCGCTACTGTATGACCTTCACATACCTAAGGATGGCTCAGTTATATATCAGAGATGTGGTGAGACTGCACGGGATCCCTATTTCGATCGTGTCTGATCGAGATCCGCGGTTCACATCTCACTTCTGGGAGGGTCTTCAGTCAGCCCTGGGCACAGAGTTAAGGTTGAGCACAGCGTATCATCCCCGGACGGACGGACAGACCGAGCGTACGATACAGACACTCGAAGATATGTTGCGGGCTTGTGTGCTGGAGTTCGACACTTCTTGGCAGGACTCAGTAGCCTTGGTGGAATTTTCTTATAATAACAGCTACCAGGCTAGCATACAGATGGCTCCATTTGAAGCCCTATATGGCAGGCGTTGCAGGTCGCCTTTGTGTTGGGATGATGTGGACCGTAAATCGGTCGGAGGACCAGAGTTGGTCCAGGATATGGAAGAAAAGGTAAAGGTCATCAAGAGAAAGATGAAGGCAGCTCAGGACAGACAGGCAGCGTATGCCAATCAGCGGCGAAGGCCGTTGGAGTTTCAGTTAGGCGACAGAGTCTTTCTGAATATCTCACCTTTCAGAGGTGTGGTATGGTTTGGGATGCGGGGAAAGTTATCCCCAAGATATGTAGGGTCGTATGAGATCTTGCAGCGTGTTGGTACTCTGGCGTACCGTTTGGCTTTACCGCCCTCTCTGTCTTATATACACGATGTATTCCATGTGTCTATGCTGAGGAAGTACAATCCAGATCCTTCGCATGTGTTGCAGCCTTCAGAGGTGCAGTTTGAGTCCGATGTTTCCTATGTGAAGCGGCCTATCAGGATTTTGGATAGGGCATACCGCAGGCTTCGGAACATTGTTATTCCTATGATCAAGGTTCAGTGGGATCGTAGGGGTGTCGAGGAGGCCACATCGGAGACAGAGCGGCACATGGTGCAACACTATCCAGAACTGTTCTCTGGTATGTGTTTATGTTTTATATTATTTTGGTAAGTAAGTGTGATTTCGGGGACGAAATCTTATAGGTAGGGGAGTATTGTGATATCCCCGAAAGGATTATGTGTAAACATGCTTTGATGTGCTAATTTTATTATGTGTTAAAGGCATGATTTAATTTGGGGTTTATGGGTTATGCTTTATGTGGTAAAAGCATGTAATTAAGTTGGGGAATTAATGTATGTGGTTGGTGTTATATTTATTTTAATGATATGGTTTAGGAGGCATGTTAGGTGTTTTTGATGATGTATTGATGTGGTAAAATTACAAAATATCAAGGAGGGATATTTTAATACATCGTATGAAATACCGGGACACAATTAAACACCGCAAGGCCACCAAACACACCACCCCCCCCCCCCCCCCCACTTGCCTGCAACCCACGCCCCTCCCCTGTTTTCTTGGAAAGTTGTCTTGGCCAATCATGTCTTTTGTTTATCTGATTTGATCACTTTCTCCTCCTCCAAAGTCTCCTCCTTCTCTCCTAAAACTCGAACCACACTCAGACAACAGGTAGGAAGAAGAAGATCACTTTTTATTGCCCTTTTTCTTGAAGGAAAGTCGAGCCAAAAAGTGGTGAGGAATCATATATTTTTCCCAAATCTCAGTTTTTAAGTATGTATGTTCATTATAGCAGATTTGGCATGCTACTTTAAGGTTCGATGAAATCTTGTTATGCTTACTTGCATATGATATTTATGAAGCCCCTAGCATGTTTGGTTAAGCAACTTACATGCTTTATGTGTTAGATTTTCGTTTGTGAAAAGTGTTCCTCGAAAATCTGGGTAAAGGAAGTGCCTGTTTTAAGTTGAGTAGGGGTTTTATCATGAGGTTATGAAGCATGCTAGCTTAGGTTTCTTTAAACCTTCGATTTACGGTCTTGCATGGTGTTGTTATTAAGCTCCCAGTACTTTTCCCGGAGCATTTTACGTGTGATATGTGAAGGATTCAATCTTGTGAAATGTAGTGTTCAAAAAATATGGGTAGAGTAAATGCCCTGTTTTTCTGGAAAAGGTTGAATGGGAGTGAACTTTAAGAAGGTGTTATTATGCATGTTTGCTAGGTTTTGATCAAACCGTTGATGTTGTTACGTGCATAGAAGTTTTGTGATGTTCCTAGCATAATTCCTCGAGCATGTGTTTATGTTATATGTTGTAATTTTAATAGCATGAAATGAGGTGCTCGACAATTCTGGAAAACTCGCATTTTTTTGCAGGGGAGCTCGATCGATCGGTGGTGATTTTCGATCGATCGGGCGAGGCAGAAAGTTTTAAACAAAAGGGGTCGATCGATCGGTGGTTTTTCGATCGATCGCCTAAAGTCCTCGATCGATCGGTGGGGTCTTTTCGATCGATCGGTCGAGGCAGAAGTATGAAAAATGTTATTTTGATTTATTATGTCAAGTTTCTGATATTGAATCATAATGAGGTGCCTAATATTGTGTTATGTGGTTATGTAGAACCATCACAGGTACCAGCACAGTCGAGGAGATAAAGTCGGTTGACTCATCTATCTTTTGAAAGGTACGTAAGCAACGTACGGGCATCCCAACGGTAACATGTATTCGTGTTTATTTATTTAAACAAGGTAAAGTAAAGTATGCATAAGATAGTGCATTATGATATGATACATGTTGACATGCATTGTTGTTGCATGTTTATATTGTGGAATAAAGAGTGTGTATTCCACGAGTCAGGGTTATCCCAGTGATGATTTTAATGCTTACACTATAATTCCGCTGAAAATGTGGAGCGAGGGGTAGAGGACCGTTCGCACATGGAGGCGTGAATTTCCATAAGAAGCGAGGAAGAATACCGGTTACGTGGAGTTCCATAAGAAGCGAGGAAGAATTCCGCTTACGTGGAAAAGTAAGACGCATTGAAATACACTAATGATAAAACGACTCAAGATTGAAGTAAGGATTTAAGAAGTAAATATATGTCATGACATTTATATAAGGAAGCCATAATATCATATAATGTTTTTATCATGAGTTATGGTACAGGGACAACTAATGGGCGTTTTAAATGCATTGGAAATACAGGAAGTATTTTATGACTATGATTATGCATTTATGCTTACATTCATATTATGTTTGATATGAATTACGATATGCTAATGTGATGGGGGTTGTCCTTGTAGGTGCTTTTGCTAAGGAGAACCAGGGTCAGGTTGATAAGCTGAGCTGTAAGGAGTGCTACAAGATAGCAAGATAAAGACTTATTTTGTATAGTCTCTACTAGGAGTACAGTAGAAGTAGCCTTACCCAAAATTGTTAAAGAATATAACAAATTTCTTTTGGTATGTCATATATACATGTAAATCTTAAGTAATTGTCAACATGACTTACAACTCTGATTAGGTATGATTAGTTCTCTTAATTGCACCTTATTGTATGTTTGAGATAACGGGGTCTTACAGTAGATGATTCCATCTACAAAGGTATGTCATGAACTATTCGATATTGATGTTGATCCCTTGTGTTAGATGAGTATAATCGTGACATGAGAATATTGGTGTTAAACCATTTATCATGATTTAATACTGATGGTCTGTGGTTGTTGGTGTGTATAATGTGTATATACGTATGTGAGAATGACTAATGGGTTTTCTAGTCATTACCTTGCACCAGATAATAGCCAGGAGATGATATATGAAAGATTGATGCGTAAAGGCTCAAGAGTACCGTTACTTCATACGGATGATGGTGATGATGTGGGGATAAGTTGCATACATTTGCAACGACACAGGTATGAAGTTAATTAAGATAAATGTTGGTATATTGTCATATATTCTTGAATATACATGAAAGCATGGATAGCATGATTTAACGAGATTATATGATGGGTACTGTGATGAAAGTATATGAAGGGAAATAAGATTGTGCAATGGAATTGTGTCGATGAAAGTACACAGGTAGTGAGATATGACAAAGAAGCTTGACGGTTAAACACTTCTTGCGATCGTTGGTGCAATGAGGCACATGTGTGAGCCACGATGATTCCGATGACTGTCATCCTACAGATGGTAAAGTCACTATATCGAGCTATATAGGGATGGTAAGCATGCGTTGAAATTTCGAGGACGGAATTTTATATGTTGGGGAGAATTGTGATGTCCAGATTTATTAATAATCATTTATTGGACTAAATATGATTTGGATTTTATTGATAATTAATTTTAGAATTAATTAATTAGAAGTGGAATTGACAAAGTGAAGGTCAACTGACAAGTTATTCGGATCATAAAATATTTTGAGATTGTAAAATATACTCCGATAATATTTTAGAGATAAGTAAATTAAAATGAAGAATTAATTTGCGTTTTAGGAGAGTATAAATCCCGATTGGTAATTGTAAATGTAATTTACCAGTACACCGACGACACTCCGATGTACATTACTGGACTGGAAATGCATTATGTTAAAATGATTTCAGCTTATTTTTGAACACACACATCGGGTTTAAAAAAAAAAAG
This sequence comes from Haberlea rhodopensis, assembly GCA_907163345.1. Taxonomy (NCBI): domain Eukaryota; kingdom Viridiplantae; phylum Streptophyta; class Magnoliopsida; order Lamiales; family Gesneriaceae; genus Haberlea; species Haberlea rhodopensis. Next base: position 770,505 of record CAJQUN010000120.1, on the reverse strand, counting down.
AAGCCGAAGCTTTCTCTCCCATTTCCCTTCCCGTTCACGCCTGACCCTCGCCACTAAAAGCCCTGCGCCTGCGGCCGTCGGACCTCCTTCCGGCGCGTCCAAACCACCATCGTCTTCGTCTCTTTCAGGCGCAACTTTCCATACCAAAAACCTGAAGTTTTGTCGCGGATTGCGTTCGGATCTTGCAAGGAAGCGCAGTGGTTCGAATTTCGAATTTGTCCGATTTTGGGACGATTTCTTCCAATACTTTTATAGGTAATCCTCCCTCATCCTTCAGCCGTTATTCCCCTGAAATCCCTCAAAATTTTGATGAAGTTTGTTCGAATTTTGTTCGTTGCATGTTGAATCGCTGCGTTCGGTTTTACGATTTTGGGGTAGGTTTTGAATTGGTGAGTGATAATTTGTTAAGGAGTTTAAAATCATGCTTAAGCTCGTTTTAGCAGGTTAGGAAGGATTGCATGGATTTTCTTTCCCCTTTTTCTGGAATTTGGTTCGATTTTTCTTCTATGGTGGAGTTCGAAAATCTGTTATGGCTTCATTTAATTTGTGTTCTAGCATTGATTTACCATATGCTAGATAAGTGTTTATGTTTCATTGCATCTTGCTCATCTCTTGCTGTTCGATCGACTTGGCTGCTGTTTGGAGGGTATGGTTCGAATTCTTCTATAGCTTGGTAGATGTTCATGTCTGATTATTGCTGCTGTAATTTAAATGTGTCTTAACTTTCCTAACTGTTAGATTATTACTTTAACCATGAGTAATTCCCCATGTGAAGGGTGGTTTGAAGACATGTTCCCTTGCATTTCCATCTAAGGCATTGCTGATTTGAATTCTTAGGGGCTTTGTGCATCTGAGTTAGTTTTGTGAATTAGTGTGTGTGTGAGTTGTGCATAGGTGAGTGTGTGTATGTGATTGTTGTATATACGTGAATGTTTGTGTCTCAACATATAAAGTGTGGGTATATGCTGTAGATACATGAGTTTCTGCATTTAAGGGTGTATATACTGAAATGGTGTGTTGGTGAACTTTATGATGGTAGTGAGGCTAGGACTATTAGTGTAGGCCCTTGCAATGTATATGAGATAGTAACTTGAAGCACAACTAATATACCTTAACTGCATGCTGAATGTTGAGTGAAGCGTATGAACAGAATGTTTAATGGCATGAGGAAGTGGAGCGAGTTTTATTGATTTAAAGTGAGAATCTCCCATTGGAAGATTGAGTATTTGAATGACAATTCTATGAACTAACTGTATAGTTGATTTGAGCAATATAGATTGTCTTGATTTTGTGAATTTACTTACTATATAGTTGAGTTGGAGGTGACTCAAATAGAGGATTATTGGCTTGTTTGTGTACAATATGAAGCATGAAAATGAAGAGTTCTTAATGATGTTAATTGCTTTGATTTCGAGCTAATATTTAATTGATATTCGATATAGACTCTTCAGGAGACTTCGGACGTTGATGATAGCTTGTTCATGTTGTCTACTATAAGGTACGTGGTGACGTACGAGCAGGTATATCTAATATCTATACATTCATGTACACATGTAATTTCAATATGATGTTTCAGGTTAATCGATTGAATCTGATAATTGAGTTTAAAATACGTAGTTTGGTAGATACGTAGTTATACGTGATCCAAGAAGATGAGTAAAGAAAAGAATATGTGAATACATGTGTTGTGTGAAGGACACATGGTGGTATGTGATCCGGTTATACTGGTTGAGTATTGATGCCTTGGGCATGAGCGACATGAGAAAGTGTCGAGAATGAGATGGTGGGATAACCAGGTGTACATCGATGTTGAATTATTTATGTTGAGCGTAAATAATATATTGTTGTTGTATTGAATTCATAGTGTCGTTGAGTATCATGTTTTCAATGATAATACTAAACTTGACATTATGAATGTGCGTGAGTTTGAAACAGGAACAGTGCGTGGAAACTATACAAACTCGGACTTGTACAGGGAGTATATTTTATGAGTTTTGAATGATCTAAACTGTTGCATTATGATTTTGTATATTGATTTGTGATTGAATATTGAGTTGGAGTATACTCACTTGTGTGGGGGGCTGTTTCTGTTAAAACAGGTACAATATGTACGATGCTGCCTTGGGGTGGTAGGCTCGAACCTTGTTGGATAATGCTTCCAGAAGCGTAGTATGAGATTGAGCCGATATACGAGGTTGAGCTGTTGGTATATATATTAATTATGCATCCGGATGAGTATCCGTTATTCGTTGCTCTTCTGTGAGCACTTGTATCTGTATGTGGACTGTATAAGGGTGTTGAAACCCACTTTTGTTGTCTTATTAGTGTGGTGTCTTCCCTGGCTGGGAATTTACTTAGTTTTCTGTATTCTGCTTAGTATTGTGTTGTCCCTGTCGGGAGTTATGTTATGTGATGTGTTTTTATTTCCGGATAGCTCAGTTTATGGGGAGACTCTGCCCAATTTTTTATAAAATAACCCACAATGTAAAAAGTGGTGTAATGGGTATGGTATTGGGCGAAATCTTTGAGACTATTTGTTGGTAGAGATGAACATATAATGTTGAACATTATTTATATCATTGGATTATGGGAAACATGTAATGATTCTTTTTAAAGAATGAAAAGAAAAAGAAAAATTTATACATATACGACGTCATAAATGAACTAATGACGAGTTCAGGTGATGGGGTCTTACAGGTTCCGTCGAAGAACATAAAAATGTCAAGGCTCTACTGAAGGCTATAGATGAGCAGTTTGAGACTTCAGATAAAGCATAGCCAGCACCCTAATTATGAAATTTTCATCCATGAGGATCACTACTGTGAAAGGTGTGCGTGAGCATATCATGCAAATGAGAGACATTGCGGCTCAACTAAAGACTCTTGAGGTTGAGATGTCAGAATCTTTCCTTGTGCATTATATTTTGAACACTCTTCCAAGTCAATTTGGACCCTTTAAGATATCCTACAACACACATAAGGATAAATGGTCAATTAATGAACTTATGACCATGTGTGTTCAAGAGGAGGGAAGATTGACCATGGAAAAGAGTGAAAGTGTGTTTATGGCAACGGAAAGAAAGGACATTGACCGCTTTATTTTTAAACAAAAGATATTTCAAAGAATAGTGTGAAGTGATTCTACCGCAAGTGCACGGTTGTCAAGTTTTAGTATAGTGAAAATTAAGTAAAGGTTGTCGAATCCACATGGACTAACGTATAAGTACCAAATAAGATTAATAAAATTATATTTAGCCTACGATTAACAGAGTTGGTTAACTGAAGCCAAATTAAACTAAAGATCAAAAAATGAAAACAAGAAACAATAAAATGAATGATTCCGGATATGCGAAGGTAAGTCACTCGAGAAATCTATCAAGCTCGTCGTTCAACTATGTTATCTTCAATGATTCAACTGAATTCTCAAATTATCAACCAATTGATTCTAAAGGTGAAAGGTTTTCGCTGGTATTCGATACACTCTCTCGAGCTGTAAAGAAACTAACATTAAATTAGAATAAGTCACTCTCGTGCAACTATTTACTAATTCAAAATTGCATAAATCGTCAAAACCTTATTAGTCTAAATCTCTCGATTCCAAATTCTCACGTATGCGATGTCATCTCTCGATCTCAATCGTAACATACATCATAAATTAATAGAGCATGTTAAAACGTTATCTCTCGATCTCGGTTATAACTCTCAGATTCAATCAAAGTTAGCTAGGCTTTGATCTACACAAGCAATTAATTTATGAACATTAGTAATCAATGCACTCAAACACAATTGAATCAATAATCAAACACTTTGAAACTAAAACTCGATAAAATAAACTAGATTTAATTCAAATCAAATACATAAGAGTTTAATTGTCTCTCGACCTCAAAAACATCAAATGGAATTGAAAATCAAAGAAATCAAAGTTTAGAAATATGATAAACGGTGGATGAATCCGTGCGTTGCGCCGTGATTTCTTCTCTTGCTCCTTCCTTGCACTCCGGAATGGATTGGCTCGACTTTGGACGAAGAACGGCGATTGAATCTCCTTCTAGGCGGCGGCTAGGGTTCCTCTTTTTTGAGAGATGGGCGTCTGATATGATCTCCTTTGGAATGGAATGATTTCCCCCTTTAAACCCTCGAAAATCCATTCAAAAATGGAAGATAAGATTTTCCCGGATTTGCGTATCGATCGATCGAGAATTGCGTCCGATCGATCGGTGCACTGTTCATGTCAGCCTTTGAAACTTACTGCCTCGCTCGCTCGATCGAGATTTCCTTTCGATCGATCGAGACTTTGATAAAATTAGCTCTGAAGTTACTGCCTCTCTCGATCGATCGAAAAATTGATCCGATCGATCGAAACTTGAAATTCTTTTCTTCTCAGCACACTGTCTAGCTCGATCGATCGAGAAATATTCTCGATCGATCGAGATTCCTAAAATCCCACTTCCTCAATTTCAACTCTTTCTCGCCTCGATTTCGCCCTTTTTCTTCAGTTTAGCTCATTTATTCCATTTCCAACTAATTTTCCTGAAATAGACAAATAAACACCAACAAGCATAATATCATCCAGGAAAAAGTATGAAAAATGGGAAGAAATTACAGCTAAAACACTTAAATTCTAAGCCTATCAACTCCCCCAAACTTAGACTTGATCGTCCTCGAGCAAGCAATAAGCTCAAAAAGAAAAGTTAATCTTAATACTATGCATGAATCATCTTTACAACTCACGTAAAAACTCAGAAATCCTACTTACACATCAATAAAAGTCATTCAACATTCAACAAGAAGCAATTTCTCCTAAGTTAAACAATACATCGCAACATTGGAACGTGCGTGTGTGCTCTTGTGAAACATGAGTAATGTACATATCTTTAAGATCAAAAAGTGCCATAACAACTCCGAGTCAAGATTACTTTGAACTACTCTACAAATTTACTATCCAGCACTTCTCCACTAATGTAATTATTCCCTAGACTTGGATCAACAGGACTTTAAAAGCTTATAACGTTAGGCCTTTTGGTGTCGGCTCCAAAGAAAAGGTAGGATGAATTCAAAGAAGAGAGTACAATAGAATCAGTTCAATACTTTTTTCGCACACTATAGAGCTTCTCTTCAACTTTTTCTAGCCTTGGCCACTTTGGGTCTTATTTAAATTTTCTTTTCAAGGATTTTCTCTACATCTTTTCTTTCTCTTTGCTCATTCTTTTGTTCATTTCATTTTTTTTTTCACAATGAACCTATCAACATATAACAATTTAATGCAATGAATGAGACTCATTATACTCCCTTAGGGGTAGGTAAAAATTTTCTTTTAGGCTCAATCCAAGGTAGGTATAATGAGGTTGCCAAGAATGTCGAATGGGGGTCTAATCATATGCAATACATATACCATTCTTTTTCAATAAGGCACAAGAGGGGACACTAAAGAATAATATATAACAGGTAGGCTTGAAAGGCACAAACGGTCCAAAGATCGCCTAAATCATCTCCAAGTCAAGTTCCTAATTATAAATTTCGCCTTAAAGTGCTTTCAAATAAATTGTAGAGTTATCTAAGATACTCAAGACTCATCATAGTTAACACAATTTTCACTTTAATCAATACATACTTCACTCAATCATGACTCAATAAGTGCTCAAATTATTCCTCAGTTTTGACATATGGTTAACAAAGGATATATACAAACAAGTTAAACATTTTCATGACTCCTATCTAGATGAGGATTAATTTCATCATGTATTACCGTTGCAAATCTAATTCTTCATTTCTCAAGACTAACTTACAAAAATTTTTTTTTGTTGGTAATGCTCAAGGATGAATCAGTCACAAAATCATGCAGTCATGCAAGTAGAGAAACAAGATAAGTAGCAGAATGTGCAGAAACAAGATATATACAATACTCAAAACCCCCCCAAACTTAGTACGTGAATTGCCCTCAATGAACAAGAAATAAATAAATGCATAGGCAAAACACATACCATGATGACGATCATCACAGATCGTCGTCCTCATCAGGCTCCGGAGGGGGAACTGGGTAGTGGTGCTCCTCGCCCTGATATGGCGGAAATGGTGGGTACTCAGAAGGTGGAGGTGCATGCGGATGATAAGGTGCAAGTGTGGCTCCGGCGGGAACTGGAAACCTGGAAAGCCCTGGGCCATGGCAGTGTTCCATGCACTCTGATAGTGCATGAATTCCATCTGACGTTGAGCTACCTGCTCATGGTCCATCTGCAATGATCTCTGCATGCCGTGAATGTCCCGCTACATGCTGTGAATACTCTGCTGCCCCAGGCGAATATCTTGGAGATCCCTATGAAGAGAATCCAATGTAACACGTGTACGCTCTGCAGCAGAGGATGATGCTCCAGCCTGTGTAGTGTCCGAGGGTCTTGGCTCGGCCCTTCGTCGGCCCGTAGGAGGTGGTGGACCGTCCACAATGATCGGGGTCTTCGGCGGAAGTAGCTCCTCGTCTTCCCCCCATGTCACTCCGTATCGCTGACATAAAACAGTGATCGTGGATGGAAACGGTAGTGCGGAGGTCGGTGGGCTGCTCCCAATCTCTTGAATGTGGTCACTGATGATCTCGCCGAAGTCCACTTCCTTCCCTGAGAGGATGGCAAATACCAGGACCGCTCTGTCTTTTGTCACCTCAGAAGTGTGGGTCGAAGGCATGACCCGCGAGGAAACAAATGAGAACCATGATTGGGCCTCTGGCGTCAAATGCTTTTTTAGAACCAACTGTGGCTCTCCTTTATCGTTCCTTTGCCAATCCACTCCCGGCATGCCAATAACTGCCAATACCTCCTCGTAGTCTATCCTGCTATTCTTGAAAGATTGGTATGCACAGTTATGCAGGAACTGCATCCGGTAAATATTATTTATTGAAGCTCGATCTACCAACACATCCTTCCCTCGAACATAAACACTTACTTGGTGCCCTGGTTTAACAGCTCGAAGGTTTGTGTAAAATTCCCTTACCAGTGGCACCACAGCATCAATAGGTGTCTGAACAAATTGATACCACCCTTTTCGCCGTGCTGTCCTAATGACCGGGCACTCAATTTTTTCCATGCTCATGCCCCTTTCACGACTAAGGGGTTTCTTATGATAGGTGGGGTATAATTCAGCAATTGTGGCATTGACAAACCTCTGTTCATCATGCTCTTGCTCCGAAGTAGTTGCCTCTGCTTGTTTTCTCTTCTGTGAGGTTGCCGCTTGCTTGGACCTCTTTGTAGGAGCCATCTATGTGCTAGGTTATTCCCAAATATCTCAATTGACTTCAACTAACACCACACACAACACTGCAAATCCAACACCCTTCAACACCACAAAACTTCCTCCAAACTTAAATCCTTCCTAACCCAATTCTACTACACCAAGAAATTGCACCAAAACATAAAAGCTTTGAGATTTGGAAACCAATTACAACTTAAAAATCCGATCTTGGAAGAGTTTGGCACTTGGCTTGAAATTCCCTTTTGATGCACTTCTACCCAATTTGACTTGCAATTCTTCAAATCTGCAATGAAAATCTCATTAGAACAAATATTACTTCCAAGATTTGAAGTAAATTGGAAATTTGATGGAATAATGATGAGATTAGATGCAAAAATTTGAGGAGGCGACTTGGGTTCTGTTGTGGAAAGGAGAGAAAGTGTTTTGTAAAGTGCAGATTTGTCTTCGGTGCCCTATATTTTTTTCAAAATTTTCTCTCGCTCGATCGATCGGAAAAAATTTTCGATCGATCGAGCGAGGCAGTAGGCAAAACGTTTTTTTTTTAAAAAATTCGGGCGATCGATCGAGATTTTGTCTCGATCGATCGCCAACACCAGAAACCAGAAATTTAATTTTCTCTCAACAACTTTCTCTCGGGTTGCCTCGCCTACATCCTTATTGCTCTTACTTTCACACCTGCAATAAAAACACACGGACTTATTCACGGATAAAATAGAAACACAACTAACAACAAAACAAACTAAAACAAGGAATTAAAACAAAACTCAAGGAAGGAAGAGAAAGTTCTTAATTTATAGTCCCAAGCTGGACTGTCACCTCCTCGTCTTGTCAATTCGATGGCTCCTTTGGATTCTTTACAGAATCACTTGGGAGTGTGCCTTGCGTTCTCCACGAAATCAACGTGGCCAACTGCCCTATCTGCACTTCCAAATTTTTAATAGATGCATCCTGATTCTGCATCCTCACCTCCGTCGACGAAATTAACTTTGCCATAAGTTCCTCCATACTCGGCTTTTGTGTGAACCCTGCCTGCGGTTGTGGGTTCAACACATTCTCCTGGTTCGACCATCTCAGGTTCGCGTGGTTCCTCCATGGTTGGTTATAATTCGAATATGAATTGTTGTGTGGCCTGTTACCTACAAAATTCACAGACTCAATAGATTGGTTAAACTGGTTACCTGCCTGACACTCGATCCTTGGATGACCGCCTCCACACAAGTCACCGAAAACAGCTTGAACTTGCATTGCTGATGCTCCAATGCTATCTATCTTTCTGTTCATAGCCTCAAGCTGTGCCGAAATAGCAGTGATGTCATCCACTTGATGAACTCCTATTGGCTACTGTGGCTTGTTCCTCTCTGACTGCCACTGGTAGCTGTTACATGCCATTTCTTCCAATAAGCTATATGCCTCTTCCGGTGTCTTCATCATTATTGATCCCCCAGATGCTGCATCAATCATCGAACGGTTAGAAGAAAATAAACCATTATAGAAAGTTTGTACCTGCAGCCATATGGGTAGACCATGGTGTGGGCATCTCCTCAACAATTCCTTAAAACGATCCCACGCTTCATATAACGTCTCGGGGTCAAACTGTCCAAACGTTGTGATATCGTTCCGCATCTTCGCCGTCTTGGAAGGGGGAAAGTACTTTGATAAAAACGCTTTTGTCATCCCCTCCCATGTTGTTATAGAACCTGCAGGTAGTGAATTCAACCATGACTTAGCTTTGTCTCGTAATGAAAAGTGAAAAGTCTTAACCTGATGGCGTCGTCGGAGACGCCATTATGTTTGAACGTGTCACAAATCTCCAAAAAGTTGGAGATGTGATTATTCGGGTCGTCCGTGGCCGCTCCCCCAAACATAACCGAGTGCTGTATCATTTGTATAATCGCCGGCTTGATCTCAAAATTGTTCGCTTGAATCGTCGGCCTCGTAATACTGGACAAAGATCCATGAAATGTCGGTTGCGTAAAGTCCATCATTGACCTTGGGTTCTGTGCTTCATTATTATCTGCCATCGCTCGAGCTTCTCGTAATCGCCTAAGTAGAGTTTTTTCTATTTCCGGATCGAAAGGCTCGAGAATGGGCTCCTCTCTTCTGAGCATGCACTAGAGAAACGATTCTTGTACAAAACAGACAAAAAGAGACAACAAAATACACAAATCAAAAATCAAAATAAATCAACTAACAAAAACAAAGAAATAAAACAAATCGAAATAATAAAGAATTGGCTAAATTACAATTAACTAATCTCGTATGATATTATACAGATTAGTCCCCGGCAGCGGCGCCAAAAACTTGACCGCTTTATTTTTAAACAAAAGATATTTTCAAAGAATAGTGTGAAGCGATCTACCGCAAGTGCACGGTTGTCAAGTTTTAGTATAGTGAAATTAAGTAAAGGTTGTCGAATCCACAGGGACTAACGTATAAGCACCAAATAAGATTAATAAAATTATATTTAGCCTACGATTAACAGAGTTGGTTAACTAAAGCCAAAATAAACTAAAGATCAAAAAATGAAAACAAGAAACAATAAAATGAATGATTCCGGATATGCGAAGGTAAGTCACTCGAGAAATCTATCAAGCTCGTCGTTCAACTATGTTATCTTTAATGATTCAACTGAATTCTCAAATTATCAAACAATTGATTCTAAAGGTGAAAGGTTTTCGCTATTATTCGATACACTCTCTCGAGCTGTAAAGAAACTAACATTAAATTAGAATAAGTCACTCTCGTGCACCTATTTACTAATTCAAAATTGCATAAATCGTCAAAACCTTATTACTCTAAATCTCTCGATTCCAAATTCTCACGTATGCAATATCATCTCTCGATCTCAATCGTAACATACATCATAAATTAATAGAGCATGTTACAACGTTATCTCTCGATCTCGGTTATAACTCTCAGATTCAATCAAAGTTAGCTAGACTTTGATCTACACAAGCAATTAATTTATGAACATTAGTAATCAGTGCACTCAAACACAATTGAATCAATAATCAAACACAACGAAACTAAAACTCGATAAAATAAACTAGCTTTAATTCAAATCAAATACATAAGAGTTTAATTGTCTCTCGACCTCAAAAACATCAAATGGAATTGAAAATCAAAGAAATCAAAGTTTAGAAATACGATAAACGGTGGATGAATCCGTGCGTTGCACCGTGATTTCTTCTCTTGCTCCTTCCTTGCACTCCGGAATGGATTGGCTCGACTTTTGACGAAGAACGGAGATTGAATCTCCTTCTAGGCGACGGCTAGGGATCCTATTTTTTGAGAGATGGGCGTCTGATATGATCTCCTTTGGAATGGAATGATTTCCCCCTTTAAACCCTCGAAAATCCATTCAAAAATGGAAGATAAGATTTTCCCGAATTTGCGTATCGATCGATCGAGAATTGCGTCCGATCGATCGGTGCACTGTTCATGTCAGCCTTTGAAACTTACTGCCTCGCTCGATCGATCGAGATTTCCTCCCGAACGATCGATCGAGATTTCCTTCCGATCGATCGAGACTTTGATAAAATTAGCTCTGAAGTTACTGCCTCGCTCGATCGATCGAAAAATTGTTCCGATCGATCGAGACTTGAAATTCTTTTCTTCTCAGCACACTGTCTAGCTCGATCGATCGAGAAATATTATCGATCGATCGAGATTCCTAAAATCCCACTTCCTCAATTTCAACTCTTTCTCGCCTCGATTTCGCCCTTTTTCTTCAGTTTAGCTCATTTATTCCATTTCCAACTAATTTTCCTGAAATAGACAAATAAACACCAACAAGCATAATATCATCCAGGAAAAAGTATGAAAAATGGGAAGAAATTACAGCTAAAAACACTTAAATTCTAAGCCTATCAGACATAAACCAAGCCAATGGAAAGGGAAAGGTAAAATACCGCCCCAAGGTGGAATCAAAAAGGAATCTAAGTGTTTCTTCTGTAAAAAGAAGGGACACATGAAGAAAGATTGCACCAAATTCAAGAAATGGCTTGAGACAAAAGGTAAACCAATCTTATTTGTCTGTTATTTATCTAATATGGTTGATGTTATTTATAACACATGGTGGATTGATTCTGGTTCTACAATCCATATTCCGAATACCTTACAGGGTATGCGAAACCTAAGGAAGCCAGTGGCAAGTGAGCAATGCATTTATTCAGGAAACAAAATGCGCTCACATGTGGAAGCTGTTGGAACATGCAATCTAGTTTTAAACAGTGGTTTTATTTTGAATTTAGAAAAGACATTTTATATTCCTAGTTTTTCTAGGAATTTAATTTCAATTTCAAGACTCGTACCTTTTGGTTATTCCTTTAAGTTTTCAGAAGCATATTTCAGTTTATATTATAAATCTGATCTTGTTGGGAATGGTGTGAGACCCCGTTATCACATCAAGATATTAAGGTGCAATTTAGAGAACTAAACATTCATGCGAATATATCAGAGTAACGTGCCGTGTTGATTAACCTGAGCTTTAGAGATTACAGTACCAAAATGTTTCAAAAGGAAAGACACAATTCCTACAAAGGTACTACATTATAGTCTTACTCTACTCAGTAGAAGCTATACAAAAATTTCTCTAACATGCTAATCCTGTAGCACTCCTTACAGCTCAGCATATCAACCCCGACCCTAGTTCTCGTCAACAAAAGCACCTACAAAGACAACCCCCAACACATGAGCATAACACAATTCATATTCAACATAATATGAAAGTAAGGCATAAATGCACAATCTTAAACACAAGCCCTTCCTGTATTTCCAGCATTTATAACGCCCATTGGTTGTCCCTGTACCATAATTCATAATAAAAACACATTATAAGAATGTATGGTTTCACAAATAAATGTCATGACATTCTTCCTCCTTAAATCCTTATTTCAATCCTGAGTCCTTATCATTAGTACATTTTAATGCTTCTTGCTACTCCATGTAAGCGGAATTCTTCCTCGCTTCCAATGGACCTTAGCGTAAGCAGTTAAAATCCTTACTAAGATAACCTTGACTCGTGAAATACACCTCTTATATTTCACAACATACATATGCAAAAACAATGCATAATAACATGTATCATAACCTTAATGCACCACATTGCATTCATCATGCGTCAAAAAGACAAACATAAAGCACATGTTACCTTTGGGATGCCCGTACGTCGCTTACGTACCTTTCCAAAATGTGATGTGTTGCAGGACTCTATCCCCTGCGCTGTGTAGCTACCTGTGAAGGCTCTACACCAGTGTATAACACAATATTAGATGCCTCATTACAATCCAATATCAAAACTTTAACAAAATATATTAATTTATATTTTTCAACATTATGGGTCTCTCGATCGATCGGCCCCACTTCCCGATCGATCGAGAAGACGCCTAAAATCAAAACCAAGATTCTGCCTCGCTCGATCGATCGAGCTGAAATGTCGATCGATCGAGATGCTCTGTTCGAGAAATACCAACCCAGAATTCTCGAACACCTATATTCACACCCTTCGATCTAGCATATAACATACACCACGTCTTTGAACAATTATGCTAGCAATTACAATACACTACTCCGAGTGTATTCATACCAAATTTACACCCTAAGCATAAGCCTACATGCATAAACGTTGATCATTTAAACAAGTACTGGAACAACTTTTCTGGAAACAGGGTAACATATTCATTTCCAGATTTCTTGAGCACCTCACTTCATGCTATTAAACCTATCACATATAGCATAAAGAAAGCTCGAACAAACATGACATGGGTTTCACAAAACTACCATGCATATTTTCACATCAAAGTTTTACCAAAACCTAAGCTAGCATGCTTCAAATATTCCTGGTAAAACCCTTCCTAACATGAAATACAGAGCACTTCCCTGCTCGGATGTTCGAGGAACCCTTTTCTCTACTACAAATCTAGCACATAAAGCATGCAAGTTACTTAACTAAACATGCTAAGGGCTTCACAAACATCGCATTAAGGTACTCATAACAATATAACATTATACCCTAAACTAGCATGCCAAATCTGGTACAAGGAACATGCATGCTAGAAAACTGAAAACTGGGTAGAACATGTGACTCCTCACCACTTTTGCCCTTCAATTTTCTATATGAAAGGATGAATGAAATCCGATCACTTTCCTCCTAGAAACCGACCAAGTTGCAGAAGAAATGAAGGGAAGAAGAAGGAAACTTTTTGAAAGAGCCAAGGTGAAAATATCTTTGTGTAAAGTGGCTTGCTTAGTCATTCAGCTTTCCAGAAAACAGGGGAGGGGCGTGGGTTAGCAACAAGTGGGGGTGGGGTGGTTGCATGTAGGGTGGTTTTGGGGTGTTTAATTGTGTCCCGGTATTTCATACGATGTGTAAAAATATCCCTCCTTGATATTTTATTATTTTACCACATCATCACAACAATTTAAAAACACCTAACATGCTCCCTAAACCACATCATCAATTAAATAAATCACTCCCACATACAAAACGCCTTTTAACACATAGGTTCATAATTAGCAACCCTTAATTGCATGATTACCCACATAATCATTTCGGGGATATCACAATACTCCCATACTTATAAGATTTCGTCCCCGAAATCAAACATGCTGCTAACAAGATATAAAACAATACATACACGCATACCAGAAAACAGCTCTGGATAGTGCTGTACCATGTGTCGCTCTGTCTCCCACGTGGCCTCCTCGACACCCCTACGATCCCACTGAACCTTGATCATAGGAATAACCTTGTTCCGAAGTCTGCGGTCTGCCCTATCCAAAATCCTGATAGGCCGCTCCACATAAGAAACATCGGACTCAATCTGCACCTCTGAAGGCTGCAACACATGTGAAGGATCCGGCTCATACTTCCTCAGCATAGACACATGAAATACGTCATGTATACCCGACAGAGAAGGCGGTAAAGCCAAACGGTACGCCAGAGTACCCACACGCTGTAAGATCTCATACGGCCCTACATACCTCGGGGATAACTTTCCTCGCATCCCAAACCGTACTACGCCTCTGAAAGGTGAGATCTTCAGAAACACTCTGTCGCCTAACTGAAACTCCAACGGCCTACGCCGCTGATTGGCATATGCTGCCTGTCTGTCCTGAGCTGCCTTCATATTTGTTCTGATGACCTTAACTTTCTCTTCCATTTCCTGAACCAACTCTGGTCCTCCAACCGACTTACGGTCCACGTCATCCCAACACAAGGGTGACCTACAACGCCTACCATAGAGGGCCTCGAAAGGAGCCATCTGTATACTTGCCTGGTAGCTGTTGTTGTAAGAGAACTCCACCAAGGCTATCGAGTCCTGCCATGAAGTGTCGAACTCCAGCACACAAGCCCTCAACATATCTCCGAGTGTCTGTATCGTACGCTCGGTCTGTCCGTCCGTCTGGGGATGATATGCTGTGCTCAGCCTCAACTCTGTACCTAGAGCTGACTGCAGACCCTCCCAGAAGTGAGATGTGAACCGCGGATCTCGATCGGACACTATCGAAACAGGGATCCCGTGCAGTCTCACCACATCTCTGACATATAACTGTGCCATCCTCATGTGCGTATATGTCATACAATAGGGAATGAAGTGAGCCACTTTAGTCAGTCTGTCCACGACTACCCAGATGGCATCAAAACCCGAAATAGTCCTCGGTAAGTGGGTCACGAAATCCATAGACACGTGCTGCCACTTCCACTCGGGTATCTCCAAACTCCTCAATTCACCTCCAGGCCTTTGCCTCTCAGCCTTCACCTGCTGACAAATCAAACAGCGCTTGACAAAAGAGGTGACATCCTGTTTCATACGCCTCCACCAGAACTGGCTGCGTAGATCCTTATACATCTTCTTCCCACCTGGGTGGATACTCATCCTGCTGCAATGAGCTCGCTGTAATATACCCTGGCGCAACTCGGGTGTATCTGGAACCACCCATCTGTCGCCAAGCCTCAGAGAACCATCCTCAACCACTCTGAATCTCGATGGCTGACCTGAATGGACCACTAACATCCATCTCTGAACCTCTGCATCGGTCCCCTGAGCCTTCCTGATGTGATCATAAATAATAGGCTCGGCTAGCAAGGTCAAAACCTGTACTGGTGAAGTAGACACATCATAATCAAATCCTAAATGGCAGTAGAAGCCAAACATAGCTGATAGACCCATAGCATCCTCTGCTGTGCTCCTCACCTTCCGACTCAAAGCGTCGGCTGTCAAATTTGCTTTCCCCGGGTGATATTCGATTTCACAGTCGTAGTCCTTCAGCAGGTCCATCCATCTCCTCTGCCTCATGTTTAGCTCAGCCTGTGTAAACAAGAATTTCAAGCTCTTGTGATCAGTGAAGATGGTAAATGAGGTACCGTATAAATAGTGTCGCCATATCTTCAAGGCGAACACTATAGCTGCCAACTCCAGATCATGGACTGGATACCTCGTCTCGTGTGGCTTCAACTTTCTCGAAGCATAAGCCACTACATGTTTGTCCTGCATCAGTACGCACCCTAATCCCTGTAGCGATGCGTCGGTATAAAGAACAAATCCTTTGTTCTCCTTGGGAATCACTAGAACTGGTGCAGTAGTCAGTCTGTGCTTTAATTCCCTGAAACTCTGCTCACAAGCCTCTGTCCAACAGAATGAGACTCCCTTCTGAGTCAGCTGTGTAAGTGGCTTGGCGATCTTTGAGAAACCCTCGACGAAACGTCGATAATAGCCAGCCAGACGAAGAAAACTTCGAATCTCACTGACTGAAGTAGGGGCAGACCAATCCATAACTGCCTCTATCTTCCTCGGGTCTACTGATATTCCCTCTCATGATATGATATGGCCTAAGAAGGCTACACTGCTCAGCCAAAACTCACACTTACTGAGTTTGGCGTACAACTGATGATCTCTGAGGATCTGGAGCACTATCCTCAGATGATCGGCATGATCCTCCTCATTCCTTGAATAGACCAGGATGTCATCAATGAACACGATCACAAACTGATTGAGGTACTCCTGAAATACTCTGTTCATCAGGCTCATAAATGTAGCAGGGGCATTCGTTACCCCGAATGGCATCACCAAGAACTCATAGTGCCCATACCGAGTTCTAAAAGCCGTCTTTTGGACATCACCAGCTCTAACCCGTACCTGGTGATAGCCTGACCTCAAATCTATCTTGGAGTACACCTCTGTACCCTGAAGCTGGTCGAACAGATCATCAATCCTCGGAAGCGGATATCTGTTCTTCACTGTAGCCTTGTTCAGTTGCCTGTAGTCAATGCACAGACGCATTGATCCATCCTTCTTTTTCACGAACAAGACTGGCGCACCCCAAGGCGATACACTAGGACGGATGTATCCCTTGTCGAGGAGCTCCTGTAACTGTACCTTCAGTTTCCTTAGCTCTGCCGGTGCCATCCTGTATGGGGCACGAGAAATGGCTGATGTCTCTGGCAGCAGCTCAATAGCAAACTCAACATCCCTGACAGGCGGAAATCCCGGAATCTCATCTGGAAACACATCAATGAACTCCGCCACGACTGGAATGTCCTCGGCTCTCACTTCCTTCTCCTCTGAAGTATCCATGGCATAAATAAGGTACCCAGTGTGGCCGCGTTCCAATAACCGCGACATCTTAACCGCCGAGATTACTGGTATCTTTGGACGAGAACCGTCCCCATAAAAAGTCCACTGGAACCCCTGATCAGACAGAAAACGAACCGTCCTCTTTTGGCAATCTACCATAGCTCGGTATCTGCTCAACACGTCAATGCCGATAATGCAGTCAAAGTCTGCCATCTCTAACTGAATCAAATCGGCCCTCAGATCATTGCCCTCAAAATAAATGAGGCAATCAGATAACAGCCGATCCGCAATCACATGCTTTCCCGTGGGTGTCGAGACCATGAGAGGCGTGGGTAACAGAGACGAGCACAAGCGGTGTCCTTCCACAAAAGCAGTAGATACAAAGGAATGGGAAGCACCTGTATCTATCAATATAAGTGCAGGGTACGTAAGTAAATGGCACGTACCAGCAATGACTTCCTCTGGGGCTGCCTCAGCCTGCTCCCTAGTCAGTGCGTACACCTGTCGCTGCGGCGGTCCTGCCGTCTGACCTCCCTGTGGTCGTGGTGCAAACTGCTGTCTCTGTGGTGCCCTCCCAGCATCAAACCTTGGCCTATTCGGCCCTGAGTCTGTCTGAACTGCCCGATTTGGGCAACCTCTGTAGGGTCTTCCTACCTTAATATCATTTAGTACACATATATTGGACAAAACATGCATTTAAAACCTCTTAAGGGTTCCGGTTGTAGTTTGAGCTAGGGAGATTACAGGCCAAAAATAAAGTTTTCAAGCTATTTAATTACATTCCCAATAAAGAATGTTAAAGCTATAGATTTACACTACTCCTAGAGTAGAGACTATCAAAAAAATCCTGCATCCTATGTTCATCATGCTCCCTTTAGCTCACTTCCTCAACCCGACCCTAGGCCCTTGGTCCAAAAGTGTACCTACAGGGATAACACATCATGAGCATTCATATATTTACTTAACATTATATAAAAGCATACAATAATGCATAACATCTTAGTTAAGTAAAAGTTATTGGTCGTCCTCCGACCTCCTTGGTTATCCCTGACTCTTATTCATATATTGGGGTGTCTTACCCCATTGTATGGCATCTTACCATATCATAATCATTGCGTGGCATCTTACCACGTGGGCATCTTTCCCAATCATATGGCGTCTTACCATATTATAAACATTGCGTGGCATCTTACCACGTGGGCATCTTACCCAATCATATGGCGTCTTACCATATTATAAACATTGCGTGGCATCTTACCACATGGGCATCTTACCCAATCATATGGCGTCTTACCATATTATAAACATTGCGTGGCATCTTACCACGAGGGCATCTTACCCAATCCTATACTTTGGGTGGTGTCTTACCACATGGGCGTCTTACCCAATCATACACGTCGTATGACCTTATCATAAACTTCGTCATTATAGACGTCCTCATAACATCGTTATCATAAACATCATCTTAAGCATCATCATCGTAACATCATCATAAGCATCATCATTATAAATATCATCATAGATATCATCATCATAACATCATCTTAAACGTCATCATCGTAAACATCATCTTAAACATCATCATAATATGTAAGGGCATGGTTTACCGTCCGATGCTCGTACGTCTCTTACGTACCTTAATTCCCAAAAGTGGAGAATTTGGAGAGCTTTATCTCCTGGATGTTGTGGGCACCTGGGATGGTTCTACACAACCATACAAATTGATATTAGAAGCTAAACATAGTCCAATATCCAAAAATCCCACAAAAAATCAAAAATCCACTTTTCTTCAGCTCGCGATCGATCGCCACCCAGGCGCGATCGATCGCGAGATCGCACTGGACGAGGGGCCAAAATCTCCTTCTTGGCGATCGATCGCCACTTTTGGCGCGATCGATCGCCAGGCCCGCCGATCGATCGCCCAAAAGTGGCGATCGATCGCCAAATGCTTCTGGCTGGTACTGGACGCTCGCGATCGATCGCCAAGGACGGGCGATCGATCGCCGAGTGCTGTACATCGAATTTTCGCCATTAATGCTCATTTTTCAAGCTCTTTCACATACCATCCCAAAACCAAACTTCCATAAAACATCAATAACATCATAACCCACCAAAACCAACATAAAACACTTCAAAAATCATACCCCAACCATACACAACACATACCCAAACAAACCCACATAAAACATCAAAAACTTAACCCATTTCAACACCACACATCATAAAACTTATAGGAATGGTTCCATACCTCTTGTAGGCTCCAAATCCTAGCAAAGATCACACAAACAAAGTTTTTGTGGAACTTTCCTTCTTCCTTTTTGGTGGATTTCGAAAATGGGTAGGGTTTGGGGTTGGGAAGTGATTTGGGGATTTTTAAAAGGTGAATGGTAATGTGGGGGGTTAAAGTGATGTGTAGGGGATTTAAAAGGGGTTGTAATAACTTAATAAAAATTGTACCCCAAACTTAACATGATGTATAAAATACCCTACTTGGTATTTCAAAAGCATTTTTCAACAATGCTCTAAACTTCATTTAAAATCACATCTTCCTCATATTTGATAATTTAACACAATTAATCATGTTAACATCTTAATACCCAACACATAAATCTATCAATACATGATACATCATATAAACATAATTAATGTCCAAGTTACCATTAATTAATTTCGGGGCATCACAACCTCGAGCCATGTGGCCCATCTTGCCACAAATATAGCAACCTAGACAGTCACGTAACAAGTGCCATCCTCCACAGTTGGTACACCTGGTCCCCCCTGCCTTGCTCCCCTGTGTGGGTCCCCGGTTGTTCTGCTTCTGTCCCTGAGGCTTCTTCCCACTAAATTTGGAAGATGATGAGGCCCCACGAGCCTTGAACTGATCCCCTCGTGGCCTCAGACTATCAGTAACAGGCCTCTGTGGTGGTACTGAAGGGGGTACAACATCCTTGTACGCGTCCACGGCAATCTCCTCCAACTCTGCCCGTGTCAGGGCGTCATCAAATGAGCTGGGGTTGTTGGAGATAACCCGATCAAACAGCTCTGGCCTCAGACCCTTCAGAAAGTTCCTCATCTTGGCATGGCTGCTGACAGCAATATGAGGTACATACCTCAGCAGTGAGGAATACTGCATAGCGTAGTCTGCCACTGACATGCTACCCTGCTTCAAACTGTTGAACTCATCCTCCTTTAATTGTCTGGCAGCTGCAGAGAAATACCGGTTAAGGAACCGGGTCCGGAATACAGTCCAGTCAACTGCCATACCTAGAGCTCTCAGCTCCATCACGGTGGTCTTCCACCACATAGCAGGCTTCTTAGCCATCTGAAACTCGGCTAACCTTAGCCATGCCGTGCGTGCACAGGGTGCAGTCACAAGTATCTGCTCTATACGTTCCAACCATTCTTCAGCTACTTCACCAGACTCAGTCCCCTCAAACATGGGCGGATGGAAACTCAGATACTGCTTCAAACTGAGCTCCCCTGGCAGTAACATCTGTACACTGGGCTCCACGCCCACAGCAGGTGGTGGTAAAGGGTTCGGCTGAGAAATACTGGCATTTCTACTGTCCATATCCCCTACCTCTTCATTGAGGTTCGCCATGCTGTAACACAATAGTTAACAACAATACCAAAAGCAGTTCATAATATAAGCCGTTAGATAACAAGAGTATCATATTCAAAGCATGTTAGTATAACACTTATACAACCATATGCATCACATGCATAAGCATGCCCAAATGAATACCTAGCCAACTTGTTCCTAAAGGCTACCCTTCACTCTTCCCTGGTTATCTAACCTGGCTCTGATACCACTAAATGTGAGACCCCATTATCACATCAAGATATTAAGGTGCAATTTAGAGAACTAAACATTCATGCGAATATATCAGAGTAACGTGCCGTGTTGATTAACCTGAGCTTTAGAGATTACAGTACCAAAATGTTTCAAAAGGAAAGACACAATTCCTACAAAGGTACTACATTATAGTCTTACTCTACTCAGTAGAAGCTATACAAAAATTTCTCTAACATGCTAATCCTGTAGCACTCCTTATAGCTCAGCATATCAACCCCGACCCTGGTTCTCGTCAACAAAAGCACCTACAAAGACAACCCCCAATACATGAGCATAACACAATTCATATTCAACATAATATGAAAGTAAGGCATAAATGCACAATCTTAAACACAAGCCCTTCCTGTATTTCCAGCATTTATAACGCCCATTGGTTGTCCCTGTACCATAATTCATAATAAAAACACATTATAAGAATGTATGGTTTCACAAATAAATGTCATGACATTCTTCCTCCTTAAATCCTTATTTCAATCCTGAGTCCTTATCATTAGTACATTTTAATGCTTCTTGCTACTCCATGTAAGCGGAATTCTTCCTCGCTTCCAATGGACCTTAGCGTAAGCAGTTAAAATCCTTACTAAGATAACCTTGACTCGTGAAATACACCTCTTATATTTCACAACATACATATGCAAAAACAATGCATAATAACATGTATCATAACCTTAATGCACCACATTGCATTCATCATGCGTCAAAAAGACAAACATAAAGCACATGTTACCGTTGGGATGCCCGCACGTCGCTTACGTACCTTTCCAAAATGTGATGTGTTGCAGGACTCTATCCCCTTCGCTGTGTAGCTACCTGTGAAGGCTCTACACCAGTGTATAACACAATATTAGATGCCTCATTACAATCCAATATCAAAACTTTAACAAAATATATTAATTTATATTTTTCAACATTCTGGGTCTCTCGATCGATCGGCCCCTCTTCCCGATCGATCGAGAAGACGCCTAAAATCAAAACCAAGATTCTGCCTCGCTCGATCGATCGAGCTGAAATGTCGATCGATCGAGATGCTCTGTTCGAGAAATACCAACCCAGAATTCTCGAACACCTGTATTCACACCCTTTGATCTACCATATAACATACACCACGTGTTTGAACAAATTATTCTAGCAATTACAATACACTACTCCGAGTGTATTCATACCAAATTTACACCCTAAGCATAAGCCTACATGCATAAACGTCGATCATTTAAACAAGTACTGGATCAACTTTTCTGGAAACAGGGTAACATATTCATTTCCAGATTTCTTGAGCACCTCACTTCATGCTATTAAACCTATCACATATAGCATAAAGAAAGCTCGAACAAACATGCCATGGGTTTCACAAAACTACCATGCATATTTTCACATCAAAGTTTTACCAAAACCTAAGCTAGCATGCTTCAAATATTCCTGGTAAAACCCTTCCTAACATGAAAAACAGAGCACTTCCCTGCTCGGATGTTCGAGGAACCCTTTTCTCTACTACAAATCTAGCACATAAAACATGCAAGTTACTTAACTAAACATGCTAAGGGCTTCACAAACATCGCATTAAGGTACTCATAACAATATAACATTATACCCTAAACTAGCATGCCAAATCTGGTACAAGGAACATGCATGCTAGAAAACTGAAAACTGGGTAGAACATGTGACTCCTCACCACTTTTGCCCTTCGATTTTCTATATGAAAGGATGAATGAAATCCGATCACTTTCCTCCTAGAAATCGACCAAGTTGCAGAAGAAATGAAGGGAAGAAGAAGGAAACTTTTTGAAAGAGCCAAGGTGAAAATATCTTTGTGTAAAGTGGCTTGCTTAGTCATTCAGCTTTCCAGAAAACAGGGGAGGGGCGTGGGTTAGCAACAAGTGGGGGTGGGGTGGTTGCATGTAGGGTGGTTTTGGGGTGTTTAATTGTGTCCCGGTATTTCATACGATGTGTAAAAATATCCCTCCTTGATATTTTATTATTTTACCACATCATCACAACAATTTAAAAACACCTAACATGCTCCCTATACCACATCATCAATTAAATAAATCACTCCCACATACAAAACGCCTTTTAACACATAGGTTCATAATTAGCAACCCTTAATTGCATGATTAACCACATAATCATTTCGGGGATATCACAAATGGTACATTGTCTGATGGGCTTTTCTCTATTGATTGACAAATTAATGATACTTATGATACTATGCATGTTTACACTGGTATGAAATGATGTGTTATGAATGAGGATTCCTCTATTTTGTGGCACCGGAGATTGGGACATATCTCCATAGATAGGATTAAGAGATTAGTAAATGATGGAGTACTTAGTACTTTGGATTTTACTGATTTCAGTACTTGTGTGGACTGCATTAAAGGAAAGCAGACCAACAAGTCCAAGAAAGGTGCTAAGAGGAGTACAGACATATTAGAGATCATACATTCAGATATTTGTAGTCCAGTAACGGACTCACATGGTCCGAGATATTTCATCTCTTTCATTGATGATTATTCACGATATATGTATATCTACTTGCTTCATAACAAGAACAAAGCACTAGACGCCTTTAAAGTTTTTAAGGCCGAAGTAGAGAAACAATGCGAAAAACCAATTAAAATCGTGAGAACAGATAGAGGTGGAGAATATTATCGTAGATACACTGAGGATGGACAAGCACCTGGTCAATTTGCGAAGTTTCTTCAAGAGCATGGGATAGTTGCTCAATACACTATGCCTGGTTCTCCGGACCAAAATGGTGTAGCAGAAAGAAGAAACCGAACTTAATGGACATGGTGAGGAGTATGCGAAGTAACTCCAAGCTTCCTGAATCCTTGTGGACTGATGCTCTTTGATGTGACTAGAAATAGACACATCTATTGCGTTTAATTGTCTACGATTTGGTAGGTTTTGATGGATAATTTGATATGTATGCTACCTAATCGTGTATTTGTGTAATTGTAGGTACAATCGAAGAAAACGAGCTAAAAATGATGTGTAAAGACCAAGAAACGACATGGACATGACAAGGACTCGAAGTTGATCAAGAAAAGGGCAGAAACATAATTTTGGAGGTGGCGATCGATCGCATGGAAGAGGCAATCGATCGCCTATGGACAAAAACTTTTGCATCAAATTTGAAGAAGTAGCGATCGATCGCCATATTCAGTGATCGATCGCCTGAAGCTACTGGAGGGAAGCGATCGCCACTTTATAGCGATCGATCGCCTCAAGCATTTTACCGAAAAAAAATAAATAAGCGATCGATCGCCACATTCATAGCGATCGATCGCCGAAGAGTCCGAGAATTTGGAAAGTGGGTCTTTTACCATGTTTAAAAGATTGTAACCTAATTATTAGCCTCCATAACATCAGAACTCGATTTTTACACCTCATACCAGAGAGATTTTCGAATTTTAGACTAAGTTAGGTTTTTAGAATAATTTCTTTTTCAAGTTTTGTCAAGAACAACGCGAAGAACGGAACCGGAATCGACAAGCCGGAATCGTGATTCGTTTTAGTAATTTTTTCCCTTTGTTTATTTAATGTTTTCGAATAATATATTGTTGATTTTAGATTCAATTATGCTAGGCTAAACTCTTAGATTCTTGGTTTAAGAGATACTTGCTTTTGGAATTGAATCTCTTGTGAGAATTTTGATTTGTTTTGTGAATTTAATTTCGATTTCAATCCTGTTTCTTGGTATCGATTTCAATGATTATTGTGTTTGTTTATTAGATTGATCACCTAGTATTCATATGCATAATCGATAGTTAATTAAGAAGCAACTAAGATTAATAATTACCGGCTGTAGGTGTTATTGAATTCTTAGGAGAAACGATTGGGTAATCAATAATTAACGGCTGTAGTTTTTATTGATTAGATTTATCGACTTCACTAGTTTTGAAATCTATCATTGATTTAATCATTAACGGCTGTAGTTTTGATTAGAGATTTGATAAGGGGCGGATTGAATATTGTTTTCTCTTTGACTATGATTAAGGTGGATAGGAATTAAATTTTCAATCGATAAATAATTGAAAGAATTCGAATGTTAGTGGTTTGATGATCGAGAGAGAATTTTCCAAAAGTAAAGTTGACCGACAACCAAGAATCGTTTCACTCTCATAAGTTTAATTTGTTTTAGTTAATCTCGTTAATTAGTTTAATTTTTAGAATTTACTTAGTAGTAATCACTCAACCCAAAAACCCCCTTTTTACTATTCATTTTTAATTGGCACTAAAACAATACTACCTTCCCTGTGGGATCGATCCATACTCTCGCTACTACATACTTTTCCTATTAACTTGAGAAGGGTTAATTTGGGCGTACGCGATAAACGCTACCAAATTTTGGCGCCGTTGCCGGGGAAGGCATTGGTATTATTTTGTGTCGATTTTTGTTTTATTATTTATTCCGCATTACTACCTGGGTTTGTTGATGAGTACAGGTGGATCTTTTAATCACGAAGATAACTTTCACTACGATCCTGAGATCGAGAGGACACTACATCAAAGAAGAAGGGAAGCAAGGCTGCTTGAAGAAGAAGAGAGGACCACGATGGCTGCAAATCAAAGCTTGAGGCAGTTGGCGAATCCTAACTTGGACCAACAACCTCTCTGCATCACTCTCCCTGCCTTCGAAAATAACGTAAATTTCGAACTCAAGTCTGGTTTAATTCACTTATTGCCATCCTTTCATGGACTTGCAGGCGAGGATCCCCATAAGCACCTGATGGAGTTTCATGTGGTTTGCACCACCATGAAACCGACCAGAATTACTGAAGATCAGATCAAGTTAAGGGCTTTCCCTTTTTCTCTAAAGGACGCTGCAAAGGACTGGCTATTCTACTTACCATCAGGCTCAATCACAACATGGACTGACCTCCAAAGAACGTTTCTGGAGAAGTACTTTCCCGCATCAAGAGCGGCCAACATACGAAAGGAGATCTATTCCATCAAACAGTACTCGGGAGAAACATTGCATGAATACTGGGAACGCTTCAAGAAGTTATGTGCAAGCTGCCCACAACACCAGATAAGTGCACATTTACTCATTAAGACTTTTATGAAGGGTTGTTATCCAATGACAGGAACTTGGTTGACGCTGCGAGTGGAGGAGCCTTTGTCGATAAAACACCAAAGGATGCGAAAAGCTTGATAGCTAACATGGCAGCCAACTCACAGCAGTTTGGCAACTTTCGACCGGAACCAGTTCAAAGGAAACAAGGAGAAGCAAATGTGTCCAACTTAGAACAACAGCTCATTAGCCTCACCTCCCTTGTTTGTCAAATGGCCGGAGGAAATGGACAGACAGTGAAACCATGTGGCATATGTTTGGAGATGAGTCATAATGCATGCCCGGCACTTCAAGAGACATCAGCCGAGCAAGTACATGCAGCAGGGGGATTTCCGGGACAACCCCAACGAAGACATGATCCTTACTCCAACACATACAATCCAGGATGGAGAGACCACCCTAAATTGAGCTATGGACAACAATCGATAAATCATGTTCCTCCTCAAGCACCACAACATCCTCCGCCATACAGACCACCTTTTCAGAGGGCACAGCAATCCAATTTCCCGTCTACTACTGACAGGTTAGAGGTTATCATTCAAGATCTTGCTCACAATGTTACTAAATTTCAACAGGAAACAAGATCGAGTATTCAAACCTTGAACACCCAAGTGGGTCAACTAGCCACTGCTCTTAATCGAGTTGAAGCAAACGGATCAACCACTCTACCATCACAAACAGTGGTAAATCCGAGAGAAAATGCAAGTGCAGTCACACTTAGGAGTGGGAAGGAATTGGAGACACTGGAGAAGACGGAGAAAGAACCGCCCAAGAGTGAGGAAGAAAAGGAAGCGGAAGTTGGAGAAAAGTCCGGGATAGTACACGAGGCACCAAAAGGTAAGCCCCCTTCTTTTTTCTGAATATAAAGTGCCACCCCCTTTTCCCCAAGCTTTAAAAGACAACAGGAAAGATGCTTGACTCAAAGGCCTGTATGAGACCTTCAGAAGATGTGAGATAAACATCCCATTGCTGGATGCCATCCAACAAGTACCTCGCTATGCGAAGTTCTTAAAGGAATTATGCACGGCCAAAAGGAGTCATAGATTGAAGGGACCTCAAAAGGTAGAACTAAGTGAAAACGTATCCGCAGTGATACAAAGAAAAATCCCTACCAAGTGTAAAGATCCAGGTATGTTCTCTATTCCGTTCACCATTGGAAACACTCGCTTTGAAAAGGCCATGTTAGATTTAGGAGCATCAATAATGTCATGCCATATTCTATTTATGCTTCCTTACAACTTGGTCCTTTGAACCCTACGGGCGTGGTGATTCAATTAGTAGATAGATCTAGTGCATACCCTAGGGGTTTACTAGAAGATGTGTTAGTGCAAGTGAATGAACTAGTTTTCCCAGCTGATTTTTATATCCTTGACATGGAGAATGGTGATAAAAGTAGACCCATCTTGTTAGGAAGACCATTTCTCAAAACTTCTAAAACAAAGATAGATGTGCATAGTGGTACCCTCACTATGGAATTTGATGGTGAGATTGTTACATTTAACATCTATGATGCCATGAAATATCCTTGCAATAATGATGATACTGTGTACTCTATTGATGTTATTGAGTACCTGTCACATGAAGTTTTTAAGAATGTAGGCAAAGAAGAATTGGAAAGCACTCTCACCATGGATATGGAGAAGGAAGAAGAGGACGTACCCCTCATGGACGAAGTGAAGCACACCATTGTTGCGCTGGATGATACACCTGAGCTATTTCAGTCAGGTAACGTTTCTTTCATATCATTACCTATTTCTAACGCTAGACCTCTCCCATCTGTTTTGCATGCACCCACCATCGAGCTGAAGCCACTGCCTACCCGCCTTAAATACGTATTCCTTGGTGAAGGTAACACATTACCAGTGATCATCCCAGCAAGTTGGGGGATGATCAAGAGAAGGACCTGATTCATGTGCTCAAGGAGCACAAGACTGCCATAGGCTGGACAATCGCAGACATAAATGGAATCAGTCCCTCCACATGCATGCACCGAATTCTAATGGAGGAAGGAGGGAGCCCTACACTTCAGCCCCAAAGGAAGCTAAACCCACCCATGTTGGATGTGGTGAAGGAGGAGATTCTGAAACTTTTATCGGTTGGCGTGATATATCCTATATCCGATAGTCAATGGGTTAGTCCAGTTCAAGTGGTTCCAAAGAAGACCGGTATCACTGTGATAAAGAATAAAGACGATGAACTTGTGCCCACACGCATTCAAAATGGATGGCGAGTGTGCATTGACTACCGGAAGCTTAACGCTGTGACTAGAAAGGACCACTTTCCTCTACCCTTTATTGATCAGATGTTTGAGAGGTTAGCATGCCATTCTTATTATTGTTTTCTTGACGGTTACTCGGGCTATTTTCAGATTGCAATCGCTCCGGAGGATCAAGAGAAGACCACTTTCACGTGTCCTTTCGGCACATTCGCATACCGTCGCATGACCTTTGGACTCTGCAATGCCCCAGCCACTTTTCAACGGTGTATGGTCAGTATCTTTTCGGAGTTTATTGAACATATTTTAGAAGTATTCATGGATGACTTTACTGTTTACTGTAACTCATTCAAGGATTGCCTATCTAGCCTTACACTGGTATTGAAAAATGCATTGATACTAACCTTGTTTTAAATTCTGAAAAGTGTCATTTTATGGTCGAACAAGGTATAGTGCTGGGTCATGTTGTTTCTGCTAATGGTATAGAGGTAGATAAAGCAAAAATTGATGTTATGCAATCTTTACCCTAGCCTACTTGTGTCCGGGATGTGCGCTCTTTTCTTGGTCATGCAGGTTTTTACAGGAGGTACATCAAAGACTCCGCCAAGATAGCTACACCTTTGTGTAAGCTACTACAAAAGGATGTCCCTTTTGAGATGGATGCCGAAAGCAAGAGAGCTTTTGATACATTGAAAGAGTCATTGACCTCTACCCCCATCATCCAACCACCCGACTGGAGTAAGCCCTTCGAGATCATGTGCGATGCAAGTGACCATGCGGTTGGTGCTGTTTTGGGACAAAAAGAGGGCAATGCTTCACATGCCATCTACTACGCCTCCAAAACCTTGAATGATGCCCAACGAAATTATTCTACTACTGAGAAAGAGCTTTTAGCAGTTGTTTTTGCTCTTAAAAAATTTCGATCTTATTTACTTGGTACTAAAGTTATTGTTTATTCTGATCATGCAGCTCTTCGCTATTTGATGACGAAGAAGGAGGCTAAACCAAGGCTGATAAGATGGATTTTTCTCTTGAGTGAATTTGACATACAAATCAAGGATAAAAAAGGCCGCGAGAACCAAGTAGTGGATCACTTGAGCCGTCTACCGCATGTGGAGGATGAGCTTTGCTTGAAGGAGGAATTCCCGGATGATCACCTATTCTCCATAAACAACAATCTACCATGGTATGCTCATATTGTGAATTTTTTAGCTTCTCATGTGCTACCCCCTGAATTGTCTAGGTCTCAACGAACTAAGATTGTAATGCCTCGATTTGTTTTATACACGTGTGATATGATTTTGGTGTAATTATATCACTTGGCAGTATGATAATGGGGGTTCGGGTGGAACCAAGAATGAATTAATACATGTATGAAATGATATATGGCAAGGGCAAGGAATGAAACATGGTGTACAATGATTTAATAACATATCAAGTAACATGAATTAGTAGGTATTTGAATATGCATGTGAATTGAATTTGAATTGGAGTTTCATTTGAATTTGGATTTCATCTTAAGTACATGTTACTTAACATGTCATTAACTCCAAATGATATGATAACAAATGATTTAGGGAACTAATGACCTTATATCAAGGTGATTTAGGGAGTAGAATCACATAGTTCTCATTTTACACCTACTAAAACACTACACAAGCTCCTCTCCATATCTTTCAAGTTCTTGTTGGTTTGAGCTTGGGATTCACTTGTGAATTGAGCTAGGAAGTTGTGTGAAGTGAAATTGTACCATCTTGGTAAGGAATTTATGGTTTTTCACTTGAATTGTGTAGTTGGTGTTGAAGTATGTGAATTTGAATACCAAATGGTTATGCTTAGAATCATAACTTGTTTCTAGGCCAAGAATTGATGCTATAATGGTAGAAACATGTTTATATGATCCTAGGGATTGCATGAAATGTGGTTAAATGATAGGAAATGAATTGTGCAAGAAATACCATGAAGATATGCTTGAAATCGCCATGGTTTGAAATGTTCGAAGCGCAGCGATCGATCGATAAGGATTTCCGATCGATCGACGTTGACAGAAACATTTTAAGGCGGTTTGAGCATGAGGCGATCGATCGGTGATTTTGAGGCGATCGATCGGTGCATGTGGCGATCGATCGGTGCTTTTGGTCGATCGATCGGTGAAGAGTGAACAGTTCGGCGATCGATCGAGAATCTGGGGCGATCGATCGGTGATGGCAGAATGTTGAAAAATGTTATATTTTTGTAGAATTTGATTTTAATGCCTATGATAACATGATATATTGTTGGCATTGTTGTAGCATCATCTCAGGGGACGGGACAACGAGGCACCTAGTCAGTGACGCCTAATTTATCTCGTTTGTGTCGCAGTACAGGTACGTGTTGACGTACAGAGTATAGATATTATGTGATGATGATGTTATGGTTTTGATATCATATGATTTATGTTAGCTTTTTGTCATATGATTGGTAGTATCATATGCATGTACATACATGGATTTCATATGATTGGGATGGAGGCCTCGATAGATATGTGTATATGCTTTGGTGAGATCATTGCCTTGATAGATATGCCCGGTTTGGTATATGCTTTGGCTGGGATCGTTGCCACGATAGATATACGACATATGCTTTGGCTTGAGAGATATACGCCTGGTTTGGGTATATGCTCTGGCTATTATCACAGATGAGTATGGTACTATGATATGTGCTGCTAATATGAAGATGTGATGTGGTTCCACTGACATTGAGCTAAATAGGCATATCATATGGGGCTCGTGATAATAGGGTGATTGTTGAGACATGTCATGACATAGTGCATTTGTTGATGCATGATACAGAACATTCACTATTGATGATTTTATTGTGCTTTATCATTAATGTTATTGTTTTGATATTGCACTGAGATAGTTGTTATCTATACTCATTGTGTGAATGTTTCTGTAGGGACTCATAGACGTGGGGAGACGGGATGTGAGTCATTTTCCGCTGTGAGCTGAACCACTGCTTAGGAGTTATCTTGTACTAGGTTGTTGTTTGTACATATGATGTGTAGTTGGTAGGTTTTTAGAAACCCTGTAACAACTTAACTAGTAAGATACTCTTAATCAGTGTATGTTATTATTTAATTCAGACTCACAGATGTATGTTAATATAATACATAATGGATTAAGTAACGAGGACCCCACAAAGATCAAGAGTGACACCAAGTATTATGTATGGGATGATCCTTACTTATGGAAGAATTGCGTGGGACCAAATCATTCGACGTTGCATACCCGAGACTGAGGTACATGACATTTTACGGTTTTGACATTCATATGCTTGTGGTGGACATTTTGGAGCCAAGAGGGCCTCTAGGAAGGTACTCGAGTGTGGATTCTTTTAGCCCATTCTATTTCGTGATGCATATCTTTTCTGCAAGAACTGTGCACAATGCCAATTGACCGGTAATCTCTCCCAAAGAAAGGAGATGCCTCAACAACCCATTCTCATTTCTGAATTTTTTGACGTGTGGGGCATCGACTTTATGGGACCCTTTCCTATGTCTTATGGTCAAATTTATACTGCTTGATGTTGATTATGTGTCGAAATGGGTGGAAGCTATAGACACCCGTACTGACGATTCCAAGGTTGTTGCAGATTTTATCAAACATAACCTTTTCTCTAGGTTTGGAATCCCGAGAGCCATCATCAGTGATAGAGGCACACACTTCTGCAATCGGACAGTGGAAAGCCTATTCAAGAAATACCACGTGACTCACAAAGTCTCCACTGCCTATCACCCGCAAACAAATGGCCAAGCCGAGGTCTCTAACCGAGAAATCAAGGCCATATTGGAAAAAAACGGTCAACCCGACAAGGAAAGATTGGAGCTTGCGACTAGACGATGCACTGTGGGCCTACCGAACCGCATACAAAACTCCAATAGGTATGTCCCCTTATCGACTGATTTTTGGTAACCGTGTCATCTTCCTGTAGAGTTGGAACACAAAGCATACTGGGCAGTGAAGAATTTCAACATGAACTATGATGAGAGTGGCGTGCATAGGAAGCTGCGATTGCAAGAGCTAGAGGAGATACGAAATGAAGCCTACGAGAGTGCAAGATTTACAAAGAAAAGGCGAAGGACTTTCATGACAAGATGATATCAAGGAGAAACTTTGAAGTTGGTCAAAAAGTTCTCCTATACCATTCACGCCTTCGCCTGTTTACAGGTAAGCTTCGTTCTAGGTGGCATGGGCCTTATTTAGTTATTAATGTGTATCCCCATGGTGCAGTGGAAATTCAGAGTTTGGACACCACTAAGACATTCAAGGTGAATGGTCACCGATTGAAGCACTACTATGAAGGTGTCCAAAATGAAGAAGGAGGGCAAGTAGACATCAAGGTGGCTCTAGAGGATCCACCTCACTTCGACTTAGCACAAGGACTAGCGTCGGGTCACCGACGTTAAACAGAGGCGCTGCTTGGGAGGCAACCCAAGGGGAGTTAGTTTCCTTTCTCCCTTTTACTTTTTTTTTTTTGTTTAGTCATTAGACTTTTCTCTTTTCTTGTATTTTTGCCTTACATTGGGGACAATGTAAGATTTAAGTATGGGGGAGGGATTAGTAGTGTGTTATTAATTTTTTTATTTCAAAAATACAAAAAAAAAAATCGAAAAATTTTGAAAATTTTGAGCTCATAGTTAGTAATGAACAAATGCTTAGAGTCACTAGCCCATGATGAAACCTAATTGATATCTTGCATGCTTTTGAACATATGTGAATTGTTAACCTTGGAACACTTTGAACTCTAATGCAAAGTTTACTTTAACGTAGTAGTTGAATATTTTGAGCACATTCTTGTCATGGCTTGTGAAGTGTTCATAGCTTAGTGAAGATTGTGTAAATTTTGTGATAGTCTTAAGAAGTCTCTAATACATGCTAGAACTTAACTACATGCCCTTTGAGGCGTATGTCTAGACTACTTGCAAACATGAAAGTGATATAGGCAATCTTTGAAGCGTTTGAGCCTTTCAAGCCTACCATGTAAACAAAATCAATCTCTAGTACCCTTTTTGAGCCTTAATGTAAAAGAATGGTAGTATGCTAGGCATACTAGAGACCCCCATTCAATATTCATTGACTAGCTTATCATCCTTCCCTTTAGCCTGCTAGGCATACTAGAGACCCCCATTCAACATTCTTTGACTAGCTTATCATCCTTCCCTTTAGCCTAAATATGATTTTAATCCGTACCTTTTAAGGGAGTGTGATGTATTTCATTCACATGCACTTGGAAATTCATTGAAATATTGTTGTGAACTTTATTGTCAAAAGAATAAAATACATGAAAGAAAAAGGAATGTCTTGAGAAAATAGATAAAAATATGACTCCAAGGGGAGCCAAGGCACAAAAGAAGAAAAAATGTTGAAATAAACCTTGAAAAATGAACAAGGTTTGAAAAATTCATACAAGAAGAGAAGTTTTAGTGTGCATTTCATCATACTCTCTTGTTTGATATATCTTTATCCTTTCTTTCATAAGCCAATACCTAGGCCAAACTACAAGCTAATAAAGACCTACTTGATTTATGTTTGCAAAGTAGCTAAGATAGTGGAGAAGAGTGTGCAAGTGAGCTTATACTTGTGTTAGTGTATGACTTGAACTATTGTGGATTTACATCTTTTGGAGCTATAAGTTGTACACAACATTTGTTTATGACCAAACACACACGTTCACTACTCTGTTGAGTATGAAATGTATAGGGATTGAACTTGTTCCACTGTTAACTTTTCACCGCCTTTCATTACCGTGCATGTTAATTGTTGAGGCATTAAAGTGAGGACAAGTTGCTTTGTTATTAACTATGAGCTAACCAAAAATATTGTAGTTTTCATTTGTTTACTCGAGGTCGATTAAAGAGTAAGTATGGGGGAGTTTGATGTGACTAGAAATAGACACATCTATTGCGTTTAATAGTCTACGATTTGGTAGGTTTTGATGGATAATTTGATACGTATGCTACCTAATCGTGTATTTGTGTAATTGTAGGTACAATCGAAGAAAACGAGCTAAAAATGATGTGTAAAGAACAAGAAAAGACATGGACATGATAAGGACTCAAAGTTGATCAAGAAAATGGCAAAAACGTAATTTTGGAGGTGGCGATCGATCGCATGGAAGAGGCAATCGATCGCCTATGGACAAAAACTTTTGCATCAAATTTGAAGAAGCAGCGATCGATCGCCATATTCAGCGATCGATCGCCTGAAGCTACTGGAGGGAAGCGATCGATCGCCACTTTATAGCGATCGATCGCCTCAAGCATTTTGCCGAAAAAAATAAATAAGCGACGATCGCCACATTCATAGCGATCGATCGCCGATGAGTCCGAGAATTTGGAAAGTGGGTCTTTTACCATGTTTAAAAGATTGTAACCTAATTATTAGCCTCCATAACCTCAGAACTCGATTTTTACATCTCATATCAGAGAGATTTTCGAATTTTAGACTAAGTTAGGTTTTTAGAATAATTTCTTTTTCAAGTTTTGTCAAGAACAACGCGAAGAACGGAACCGGAATCGACAAGCCGGAATCGTGATTCGTTTTAGTAATTTCTTTCCCTTTGTTTATTTAATGTTTTCGAATAATATATTGTTGATTTTAGATTCAATTATGCTAGGCTAAACTCTTAGATTCTTGGTTTAAGGGATACTTGCTTTTGGAATTGAATCTCTTGTGAGAATTTTGATTTGTTTTGTGAATTTAATTTCGATTTCAATCCTGTTTCTTGGTATCGATTTCAATGATTATTGTGTTTGTTTATTAGATTGATCACCTAGTTTCATATGCATAATCGATAGTTAATTAAGAAGCAACTAAGATTAATAATTACCGGCTATAGGTGTTATTGAATTCTTAGGAGAAACGATTGGGTAATCAATAATTAACGGCTATAGTTTTTATTGATTAGATTTATCGACTTCACTAGGTTTGAAATCTATCATTTATTTTGTAAGGACCCCCGTGCCCTTATCCCGTTATTAGTGTATTAAGCCATACCATTAGTGCATATAATCATACTATCATGGGGGAAACCATATGCAAGTGCAACACCATATGCTATCCAGAAAATTTATTGCATTCAATCCACATATATTCATATTCCCCAACCAAGATTATTCATATAACATGCACCCTCATAATACACTAACATGCTCTTAGTTCATTAGCAATTCCGTATTTAATTGCATGTAACCATAAATGAATAGAGAAGAGTCCGTAACCCATTTATACATTCTATATACACGTAAAATGTACTCACATAAGAGCACCCAATGAACACACGTGTATCTAATGTATAAAAGCACTCTACAGGGTACCGTTACTAGGCACTTCAATCCTGGAAGCACCTCCCAAGCATAGCTCGACCTCAACTTTGGCATCTATGCGCTTATTCAACCAGTTCTGGTACCTCGATCTTGGAAGTACCTCAATCAACAGCCCTAGCTCAATCTCCAAAGCTGCTGCTACACCTGTAACACCTGCCCCAATAGAGACAGCCCTCACACGGGGTGAGCATACCAATACCACCAATCCAAAAATCATAACATTGACTTTCAAATACAGAATGTAAACTGCAATAATTTAAATGATACTCCCTGGATGGTAACACCCTCATCCAGGATCCCCTGTATTGTCCATATTCTCAAAATAACCAAACTCATCAAATTCCAAAGCCAGTTAATCGTCACATAGATTAACTAATACCGTTCTATTATGCCAGTTCCATGATCAATATGGTAAAATCATAATATAAAAGACCATAGATCTCACATATATCTAACCAATAATTCCATGTTCCATTTCGTTGCTCGCTCCACAATAGCGGCATACTAAACCTCGCGCACGCTCAACAATAGCGACGTCATAACCGATGTCGCTCAACGGCGACAGCATCCCAAATCATTGCTCGCTCAAAAGCGGTACCGTATGGTTCCCAATGTATAACCATTTGACGTGAATACCATTTACCAGGCATGTCATTATCCATTTATAGTAAGTATCATGCACCATGCATTTCAATACATATTCGATGCAATTACCACATGCCACAGATTTCAATATCCATATAATGCAATTATCACACCCCATGTGTTCCAATGCCCATTTCATACAATTATCACATACCGTGCATTTTATAGTTGCAACACTATAATAGGCTATGCTTGTACGTCATACGTACCTTAAGTCTCCGTAGTCCAAGACAAACCTTGCTTGAGTTCCATGCCTCGAGAAATATTTGCTAAAACACTATAAACAACTCACAATCAAGAATAAGCATGCGATCACGTGCCCACGCACGTTTGCAAACCTCTAAACCCATCATCAATCTATGACGATTACCAAAATAAAAGCCCCCGGCTAAACATGCATAATACCCAAAATATACCATTTAACAAGTTTAAAAGATAACCAAGAATTCAACCGGGAATTCCGTTTTATTAAACTTTGGCCTCAACCAATCCATTTTAAAAGCATAGCATTCCCATTGGAATGTGAAAATTGCCCCGGAAGCCGACCATTTAAGTCGCAAATCCAAAATCCCACGAAAAAGCCAAGTAAAACAAAAATCCCCTGCTGGCGATCGATCGCTATACCGGGCGATCGATCGCTAGCCCCTTGGCGATCGATTGCTCGATATGGCAATCGATCGCCAGACCTTACTGGCGCGAGGCGATCGATCACTCAAAAGTAGCGATCGATCGCCACCCTGCTGAAAAGCCCACTGCTTGCGCGCGATTGATCGCCAAAAACGGGCGATCGATCGCCGCGACCTGCAACTCGAAAAACACCATTTTTTGCAAGCTTGAAACCTCCACAAATCATACCCCAACTCAAAACCACAACAAATCCACACACAAGGACCTCCAACAAGGGTGCTCAACCCAAAATAAAACAAACCCAAAAGATTTATGATTTTTACCAAAATCACCCAAATCAAACTAACCCAAAACTTAACCAAAACTAACAAAAACACAATCCAAACGAAGATAAAAGCGAGGGGAAGGAGATTACCAACTTATCTTCGAAGAATCCGGCTCCTAAATCGAGCCTCCGACCATTTTTCTCCAAAGAGAAAAGATGAGGGTTGGGGAAAGGGGTGTTACACGATAAGAGGGGGGAGAGGAGAAAGAGAGAAGTGATTCCGTGCCAAATGACGGAAATCTCGTGTCCAACGGGTATATATAGCAAAAATACCACAACACACCAATACCTCCACAAATACATCATGATTCATTAAAAATCATCTGTTTTTCAAAGATCACCTCTCCAACTCAAATTCCATTGCCAGCCCCAGTACAAAGTACTCCGGACCCCAAATCACACCAAAGACCAAAATCCAAGGTCATCGCCACGATGAGAATACAATCTCATCCCTTGGATCCAACGACTCCAAAAATCGGATTTAAAATCCCCGGGAGTCCCAAACCGCAATTAATTCTTAATTGCCACAAATAAAATCCCTTAAGGATTAATACCATACCGGGATTAACGTCATTAATCCCCGGACATCACAATTATCACCCACTAATAAAATTTCATCCTCGAAATTGCACCGGTGTACTCCACGTAACACTAGGACTACACCAACAAAACGAAACCTCAACCCCGATTCTGGACCACATCAGAATCGAATTAACAACTGCGAGAACACCCATTTCGCACCAAGCTCTAAAATAGAGCAAACGCCAAGATCAATACAAACCCGAAAGATAACAACATACCTCAACGTGAATCGTCCCAGAAGTCAGTCCACCACGACTGCAAACCAACCAAATCTCCCTTGGTTCTGACAAAGATATCACTCCATGACATTCATCACTTGCCCACGATGCTTGACACGCATCGTCATGATGGGGACCACTAGTATACAACAGTATACTCACAGTAAACCCGGTTCCTGCTTCCCACCCCTATCTCCTCCAAAGGAGTAGTTGCACCACTCGTAACACGGATCGGGCAACCCACGGTCACCGATCCACACAAAGCACATCTCTGAGGATGTTTATGCCGGTGTGTTCCAAGAAATCATATCTTGGTCCTGACACACCATCAAGACTCCACAAAGTCTCAAGTTCCACAGAGGTCATGCAAGACAACCAATTGCATTCCCGCCACGCGTGTCAACCACGACACCAAACATCCGAGTCCTGGCCACCCCTTGTCTATCCTGGGATTTAACAATCCTAAAACAGGGAGGCTATCGAATTAACCAGCAGAACTACCATGGTTTCAAAACACGACAATCCCTCCTCAGGGGGAAGTCAAACAACCCTCACGATCATTCATCAGAATGCATCGTGCCATCCAGATTACCGATCTCGAGGTTCCACAATCTCACACCGGAGATTCACCAAACCAAGCATACAAACTCGACGTTCAACAATGAACAAAATAACGTTGGCATTCGTATACACTCACGGCATACATGCCCAAACACAGATCACAACATGCATACACAATGCAATAGACTCGGGTATCTCCAATCATACCCAAATCCCAAAACCAACTGTCAAACCTCAATTATTCTCACCCCACGGAGAATGATGGTTGACAAACCAAAACCAAAGGGTGTGATTTTAACATCACCACCACACGAACCAAAATAACGAATCTCCCCAAAAGATTCAACCGGTAGGTATCATAATACCGCCTTCCTCTCAAGGGAAAAGTCATGAATCCATGATCCTCCAATCCTCGAACCACCGTTCGGAAAACCTGGATATATTTATACCGAAACACATCCCGGAACCCAGAAATACACAACTGGTTAGTGTAGTGCATCAATACCACAAATACCCAATCCAAAATCCGTATACGCCATGTATACACATCCCAACGATGCTCTGTACTAATGCCATAGTACTCCACAATCGAGCATCTACCCGGAGACGTCTCCTCAAATGTCTCACCGAGGTAAGAAATCCATTACTCGGTCCAACACCAGTAATGCTTACCATGGCTGATTTACAATCAATCCACGACCGATGCAAGCTGTCTCCAAGACAGTACAATCCAAATCTCTCCGAGAGACAAAATCAATATAGTAGTGTCACCCCACTAACTATATCTCACAAATCATTGTTACTCCCATTGCATGCCATATGCAAGGATGCTCAACTAGAGCTAACAACGACTTGTTGACACTCACGTTGGTAATACCAACAAAATTGAGCTGTCCCAGTACAAGTCCCTCAAAACAATGGCGTATAAACGTCCCCGTGAGGTATTCCCTACCTCAATCGCCATGTCACATAGAGACTACAAGAGTCTATCATAACCCTCATCGTATCACCATACGATTCACCCATCTCGAATCCAACGAGCAGCATAAAGGCTAACACAAGCCCACCAAAGTACTGCAACCATACATGGCTAGCGATTCGCTGGCCCCATAGGTTCATACCAACCTATCAACGTGACACACGTTCCATCCCGGTATACCATACCGCACAAACCATTAGATTTGTGGGTCATCGCCCAATATATCTCTAAAACACCAAAGTACAATGGACAGCCCGGCGTCCATGCTTAATTACCATGCAATCCTAATCCATTAGGACTTATTCCACACCTTGAGGGTGGGTGTAACCATGCTTACTTCTCATCACAATAACAAGCGAGTAGTTTCCTCAATGACTACTCTTACCACCAATCACTTGGCCTTAGCCATCCCAGCGAGCATACCCGAGGTATCATTGCTCGACAAATATTTACCTCTATAATACGATGCGGTACACTCACCGGTACAATGCATCAATGCTCCATCGAGCAAACCTGCTCGGCAAAAGGTCTCGTCAACTAGTGACCCAGACTCTACCATGTGCCCACCATCGGCACTCAAACCATACAACCAAATACATAAACATGAATGCATTATTCACCAACGACGCCACGCGTCCACATAGACATCCCAAATAACATCGTCAAACATATGACGGTACTTATCGATACACGACACTCATAATCTCATCGTCAAACACATGACGGCACATATCGATATACGGCATCCATAATCTCATCGTCAACACATGACGGTATAAAACAACACATGGAATTCACAACAATGATATCAAAAGTAATTTGCCATACCTCATCGCTATCAAGATAGCGGAATACCTGAATCTATCGTCCACTAGCGGTACATAAGGAGCATCCATCGCTCGAAGGTGGCATAATCCAGTGCTACACACATAGCGGTATAATCCATCGCTATAGAATCGGCGGCATGATCCCTCGCCATAAAGTCAGCGGCATAAAACATCGCTATAAATACCTGGCAGTATGAACCATCGCCAATAGAATACCCGGCGGAATGAACCATCGCCAATAGAATACCCGGCGGAATGAACCATCGCCAATAGAATACCTGGCGGCATGAACCATCGCCAATAGAATACCTGGCGGCATGAACCATCGCCAATAGAATACCCGGAATAATCGCGGACTCAAGAGGTACTCACACCCATGTAGTACTTTGTTCCCGATCGCATCGCTACGTCATGACAGCGGCATCATCGCTTCGACGTGACAGCGGCATGTATCATCGCTTCGACACGACAGCGGCATCATCGCTTCGACATGACGGTGGTACCATCGCTTCGACGTGACAGCGACATTTACCATCGCTTCGACACGACAGCGGCATTTACCATCGTTCCGGCATGACAGCGGAAATACCCCTCGCTTCGACATATTAGCGGCATAATATCCCTCGCAATAGTAATATGACAGCGGCATTATCCTTCGCTTCAACATATTTGCGGCAAATATTCTTCATCGCTATAATATGACAGCGGCAAGTATTCACATCGCTATGCCATGCATGCAACCATAATGCATAATCCGTATTCCAATAATTGTTTCGGCACGACAGCGGCATCATCGCTTCGACGTGACAGCGGCATTTACAATCGCTTCGACACGACAGCGGCATCATCGCTTCGACGTGCATGCAACCGTAATGCATAGTCCATGTCTCATATGACCCTGCAACCACCATGGTTAACAATAACATATTCCAATTATGAACACATATCATATATGCACATAAGCAATATAAATGTGCCACACAACACTAACTACCATCGTGCATAAGTATGTGCTTCTCATTCTCATCATCATTTTCCTAGGCCCTCAACAGCCCCAAAGAGCTAACCACTGCTCTGATACCACTAATGTAAGGACCCCCCGTGCCCTTAACCCGTTATTAGTGTATTAAGCCATACCATTAGTGCATATAATCATACTATCATGGGGAAAACCATATGCAAGTGCAACACCATATGCTATCCAGAAAATTTCTTGCATTCAATCCACATAATATTCATATTACCCAACCAAGATTATTCATATAACATGCACCCTCATAATACACTAACATGCTCTTAGTTCATTTAGTAATTCCGTATTTAATTGCATGTAACCATAAAAGAATAGAGAAGAGCCGTAACCCATTTATACATTCCATATACACGTAAAATGTACTCACATAAGAGCACCCAATGAACACACGTGTATCTAATGTATAAAAGCACTCTACAGGGTACCGTTACTGGCACTTCAATCCTGGAAGCACCTCCCAAGCATAGCTCGACCTCAACTCTGGCTCTATGCGCTTATTCAACCAGTTCTGGTACCTCGATCCTGGAAGTACCTCAATCAACAGCCCGAGCTCAATCTCCAAAGCTGCTGCTACACCTGTAACACCTGCCCCAACAGAGACAGCCCCCACACGGGGTGAGCATACCAATACCACCAATCCAAAAATCATAACATTGCATTTCAAATACAGAATGTAAATGCAATAATTTAAATGATACTCCCTGGATGGTAACACCCTCATCCGGGATCCCCTGTATTGTCCCTGTTCTCAAAATAACCAAACTCATCAAATTCCCAAAGCTAGTTAATCGTCACATAGATTAACTAATACCGTTCTATTATGCCAGTTCCATGATCAATATGGTAAAATCATAATATAAAAGACCATAGATCTCACATATATCTAACCAATAATTCCATGTTCCATTTCATTGCTCGCTCCACAATAGCGGCATACTAAACCTCGCGCACGCTCAACAATAGCGGCGTCATAACCGATGGTCGCTCAACGGCGACAGCATCCCAAATCATTGCTAGCTCAAAAGCGGCACCGTATGGTTCTCAATGTATAACCATTTGACGTGAATACCATTTACCAGGCATGTCATTATCCATTTATAGTAAGTATCATGCACCATGCATTTCAATACCTATTCGATGCAATTACCACATGCCACATATTTCAATATCCATATAATGCAATTATCACACCCCATGTGTTCCAATGCCCATTTCATACAATTATCACATACCGTGCATTTTATAGTTGCAAAACTATAATAGGCTATGCTCGTACGTCATACGTACCTTAAGTCTCCGTAGTCCAAGCCAAACCTTGCTTGAGTTCCATGCCTCGAGAAATATGTGCTAAAACACATAAACAACTCACAATCAAGAATAAGCATGCGATCACGTGCCCACGCACGTTTGCAAACCTCAAAACCCATCGTCAATCTATGACGATTACCAAAATAAAAGCCCCCCGGCTAAACATGCATAATACCCAAAAAATACCATTTAACAAGTTTAAAAGATAACTAAGAATTCAACCGGGAATTCCGTTTTATTAAACTTTGGCCTCAACCAATCCATTTTAAAAGCATAGCATTCCCATTGGAATGTGAACATTTGTAGGGTCTTCCTACCTTAATATCTTATTAATCATCTATTAGGGACTAAACATGCATTTATAACGTCTTAAAGTTTCAGTTGTAGCTTAGAGCTAGTAAAATTATGGACCGAGAATGAAATTTCAAACTTAACTTATTACATTCGTAAAAGAATGTTAGGGCGATAGAATTATTCTACT
Source organism: Haberlea rhodopensis (assembly GCA_907163345.1). Classification (NCBI taxonomy): domain Eukaryota; kingdom Viridiplantae; phylum Streptophyta; class Magnoliopsida; order Lamiales; family Gesneriaceae; genus Haberlea; species Haberlea rhodopensis. The sequence continues at coordinate 727,589 of CAJQUN010000120.1, read as the reverse complement.
CCTAGAGTAGATACTATCCAAAAGTTCTTGCATCCTAACTTCTTCCATGCTTCTCAAAGCTCACTGCCTCAACCCGGCCCTTAGTCCATTAGTCCAAAGGTGTACCTACAGGAACAACCCATCATGAGCATATACATCGTTACTTAATAATCATAAGGAAATGGCATATAAATAAATGCATGAAAGTAATTGATAACATATACTTCCTGGTTAATCATATTAACCCTCTTTGGTTGTCCCTGTTTCATAGTCATGCATAAAATCATTAGTTCTTGCCATAAATGATTAAACATCATACTTCACATATATGCTCATAGCAAACTATGTTACTTAGAAATGGGACTGTCCGGGTTCCATTATGACAGCGGTATAATTTGGCCCCCCTCGCTCGACATAACACATCATATGATACCCATCGCTACACCTTGATAGCGGATGTATCTCTTTGTTCAGCGGATGATACCCCTCGCTACACCTTGATAGCGGATGTACCCCCTCGCTTAGCGGATGATACCCATCGCTACACCTTGATAGCGGATGTACCCCATCGCTCATCAGCGGATGATACCCATCGCTACACCTTGATAGCGGATGTACCCCATCGCTCATTTATGTGAGCGGCAAGACCTTCCTCGCTTGCCCATAATAACCACCGGACATTCAACCATTCTTAAGAACATAGTTTCATATGCATCATAAACATCATAGCATCTCATAAACATCATCATCTTGTAAACATCATTATCATATAAGCATTATCATTTTATAGACATCATCGTCTCATCATAATCGTTATAGTAACATCTTATCATCATCATTTATCATAACATAATCTTAAGCATCTTGTCATCTTTATTCATCATAAAATCATCTTTATTCATCATAACATCATCGTAAGTATCTTACCATCTTGATTCATTATTAAATCATCTTCATCATGGACTTACTTATCATAACATCATCTTAAACATCTTATCATCTTGATTCATTGTCAAATCATCTTCATCGTGAACTTACTTATCATAACATCATCTTAAACGTCTTATCATCTTCATGCATTATACACATCATCGTGGCATCGTAAATTCTTATGCATTCATAGTCATAGTATAGGAGTATAGTCTCTTATCATGTGGGCATCTTACCCTGTGGCATCTTACCACATCATAAACATCATATTGCATCATCATAACTTACTTATCAAAACATCATCATCATGACGCCATCATTATAAACTTACTCATCATAATCATCATCATAAGCATCATCATCATAAACTTATTTATCATAATTATCATCGTAAGCATCATCATCATAAACATCATCATAATAAACTTATGCAATCAATACATAGTCATAGTTAGGAGGGTGTTACCGTCCGATGCCCGTACGCTTCTTACGTACCTTAATTCCAAAATGGAGAAGTTGTAGAACTTTATCTCCTTGAAGTTGTGGGTACCTGGGATGGTTCTACATAACCATACAAATCGATATTAGAAGCTAAATATAGTCCAATATCCAAAAATCCCACAAAAAATAACAAAAACACATAATTGTGTGACTCGCGATCGATCGCTGAGATGCCCCGATCGATCGCGAGATCGCACTGCCCGTTGCTGACTTTTTGTGCCTTCGGCGATCGATCGCCACCTTAGGCGCGATCGATCGCCAACCTCGCCGATCGATCGCCCAAAAGTGGCGATCGATCGCCAAATGGCTCTGGAGCCTACTGCTGGCTCGCGATCGATCGCCAAAAACGGGCGATCGATCGCCGATCTCTGTACATCGAAAATTCGCCATTTTTTGAGCATTTTTCAAGCTCCACTTCAACCCCTTTAAATCCAAACTTTTCTACAACATTAACATCATCATAACACACTAAAACCCACATAAAACACCTCAAAAATCATACCCCAACAACATACAACATATACCCAACCAAACCCACTTAAATCACTTCAAAATCAACCCATTTCAAATCCAAACTTCATAAAAACTTAAGGGAGGGTTCCATACCTCTTGAAGACTCCAAATCTTAACAAAGATCACACAAAGACAAGTTTTGTGGAGTTTCCTCCTTCCTCCTTTGAAGGATTTCGAAAATGTGGTAAAGGGGTAGGGTTTGAGAGTAATTGGGGATTTAAGAGTGAAAATGGTAAAGTGAGTTGGGTAAGGTTGGGGAAAGGGTTAATTAATTTATACCCAAAATTAACATGATATATGAAATACCCCAACATGGTATTTTAAAAGCATTTTACAAAAATGCAACCAACTTCATTAAATTCATACTTTCCTCATAATTAACAATTAACACAATTAAATCATGTTAACCCCATTTCCTATCATGCATAACATGCACCTTGAAACGTAACCCCCGGGTCATGCCTATCATGTGACTAAGCATTTCATCGTGATAATTAATTTAAGCACATAATCAATTATCCACATAATTAAACACATGAACATAATTAATGCCTTAATTGCAGTTAATTATTTCGGGGCGTCACATTACTCCCCTACTTATAAGATTTCGTCCTCGAAATCACATGCACTTACCCAAAATGAAACTAAACATAAATCATACCAGAAAATAGTTCCGCGTAATGCTGCATCATGTGCCGTTCCGTCTCCCACGTAGCCTCCTCGACACCCCGACGATCCCACTGAACTTTGACCATCGGCAAAACTTTACTTCGTAGTCTGCGATCCTCACGATCCAGAATTCTGACCGGTCGTTCAACGTAGGATACCCCTGGGTCCAACTGCACTTCAGTAGACTGTAATACATGAGACGGGTCTGGCTCATACTTCCGTAACATAGAGGCATGGAAAACATCATACATCCCAGATAAAGACGGCGGTAGAGCTAAACAGTAAGCCAAAGTACTGGTACGCTGCAATACTTCATATGGCCCAACATACCTCGGAGATAACTTTCCCCGCATACCAAAGCGGACTACACCTCTGGAGGGTGAGATTTTCAAGAAGACCCTGTCTTCTACTTGGAATTCTAGCGGTCATCGCCGCTTGTTGGCATAGGCTGCTTGCCTATCCTGGGTCACCTTCATCTTTTGGCGTATCAACTTAATCTTGTCTTACATATCCTTATGTCTTACATATCCTTAATCATATCCGGTCCTCCGACCGTCTTACTAGTCAAGTCCTCCCGATACAGCGGTGACCTACATCGTCGTCCGTAAAGAGCTTCAAAAGGAGTTATTCGAATGCTCGTCTGATAGCTATTAATATCGGAGAACTCTATCATTGGCGCTGAATCTTGCCACGGAGTATCAAACTCCAAAACATATGCCCTCAACATGTCCTCGAGCGTCTGAAGGGTACGCTCTGTCCGGCCGTCTGACTGAGGGTGATAGGCCGTACTCAGTCTCACCTCTGTGCCTAAAGTCGCCTGGAGACCCTCCCCGAAATGTGAAGTAAACCTTGGGTCTCTGTCAGACACAATCGAGACTGGAACTCTATGCAATCTCACTACATCTCGCACATATAATTGGCCATCCTTAGGTGCGTGAAAGACACATGACAAAGGATGAAGTGAGCTACTTTGTCAGCCTATCCACGATCACTCAGATCGTATCGAATCCAGAGGCCGCTCTTGGCAAGTGGGTTACAAAGTCCGTAGGTACATGTTCCCACTTCCATTGGGGTACTTCCGAGCTCTTCAGCTCGCCATCAGGCCTCTGTCTTTCTGTCTTTACCTGCTGGCAGATCAATCATCTTTTGACAAGGCCATAACATCACGCTTCATACGTCTCCACTAGAAGCGACCACTTAGGTCCTTGTACAACTTTCTTCCTCCTGGGTGGATACTGAACCGGCTACGGTGAGCTTGCTCCAAGATTCCTTTACGCAACTCCGGCGTATTTGGGACTACCCATCGGTGGCCCAATCTCAATGAATCATCTTCTGCCACTCTGAACTTTAATGACCGTCCTTGAAGTACTATAGATGACCATCTTTGAACCTCATCATCCGATCTCTGGATTTCCTGAAAACCTCAAATATGTCTGGCTCGGCCATCAAGATCGACACTCGCACCTGCGATGTGTCTACATCAATATCATAGCCCGGACGGCAATAAGAAGTCATCATCGTTGATAAACATATAATGTCCTCAGCAGTACTTTTCACTTCCGACTTAGGGTGCCTGCTATTAAGTTGCTTTACCAGGATGGTACTCAATCTTACAGTCAAAATCCTTGAGTAAGTCCATTCATCCTCTTTGTCGCATATTCAACTCAGCCTGTGTGAACAAAACTTCAGGCTCTTATGGTCCGTGTAGATAGTAAACGACGTACCATCCCAGTAATGCCTCCAAATTCCAAGGCAACATAATGGCTGCCAGCTCCGAATCGTGGACTGGGTACTTAGCCTCATGTGGTTTCAACCGCCTCGATGCATAAGCCAGCACAAGCTTATCTCGCATCAACACATAGCCCAAACCTTGAAGTGATGTATTCGTGCACAAGGCAACTTCTTATTCCCAGAAGGAATCACCAACATAGTTGTCGTAGTCAAACGATGCTTCAATTCTTGGAAGTTGTCCTCACAAGCTTCGGACCAAAAGAATGGCATTCTTTCCTGAGTCGGCTGTGCCAGCGGCTCAGTGATTTTGATATAACATTACCCAAGAACACTACACTGTTCAACCAGAACTCGTACTTACTGAGCTTTACATACAACTGATGATCCCTAAGGATCTGGAGTACTATTCTCAAGTGCTTTACATGTTCCTCTTCAGTTCGAGAGTGAATAAGTACATCGTCAATGGAAAATATGACGAACTGATCCAAACATGGTTGGATCACCCTGTTCATCAGGCTCATAAAATAGTTGGGGCATCCGTCACCCCAAAGGGCATGACTAAGAACCCGTAGTGCCCACATAAGGTCCTGGAAGCTGTCTTCTGTACATCGTCCACTCAAACTCGGATCTGATGATCCCCGATCTCAGATCGATCTTACTGTAGAGCCTCGTACTCTGCAGCTGATCAAACAAATCGTCGATCCCCAGAAGCGGATACTTATCTGTAAGGACCCCAAGCCCTTAACCCTTAATTAGTGTATTAACCACTATGTGTGGCACATGCTTTCAATGAAAACTCAGTCGGGAAGCTCAGATGATACTTTACCATTGAATGGCAACTACAAAATTTCTTTAATGCCCAATGCTATAATATCATCATCCTAACAACATATAGACTCATCGAGTTCGCCCAATACCATCCCCATTCTGCCACTTTTCACATTGTGGACTTTTATAAAAAATTTGGGTAGAGTCTCCCCATAAATTGAGCTATCCCAAAATACAAGCACATCACATAATATAATTCCCGGCCAGGGAATACACAATAACCAACAGAATACTGAACACAAGGTAAATTCCCAGCCAGGGAAGACACCACACATAAGACAACAAAAGTGGGTTTCAACACCCACATAATACACTAACGACTCTCATATCATTAGCAATTCTACCACAATTGCATGCAACATATAATGAAAGAGAGAAAGGCTCATGCCTTTATATACAACCCATATACATGAATATCCATGCTCACAAGCGAGCATCATAAATGTGTATATAAACCTCGGGTGTATATAAGTACTCTATACGATACCGTGCTCCATCAAGCCCTGGTACCACGATCCTGTGAGTACATCCAATCAACAGCTCGAGCCCAGCTCCATAGCCATCGATGCACCTGTTCACCTGCCCCAACAGAGACAGCCCCCCAACGGGGTGAGCATACCAATACACAAAATCCCATAATCACAATAATGAAATTCATAATTTACAATAAAAGTAAATACTAATGAATTTAAATGATACTCCCTGGATGGCAACATCCTCATCCGGGATTCCGTGTACTGTCACTGTTCTCACAATCATCAAACTCATCAAATCTCATAAATCAGTAAATCAACACATTGATTTAACTCATAGCATGCCTGATTCTCAAGTATCAATAATCAATGATTTCCAAGTTCATTATACATACAAATATAGATATCACAATATCTAGTACTGATTTCTCAATTTCACTATCAATCACAGATAGCTCAAATGCCTAGACATCTCACATGTCTTATAATGAGTACATGATCCCACGATCATTCTCAGGCATCTCAAATGCCGTACGATAGTCATATAGACTCAGTACCCCATATATATCAACATATATATGCATATAGCCATACCCACAACCATCTAATGCAATTACAACACATTATGCGTTTCACAATTTCTATCACATAAAGTAATGCTCGTACGTCGCACGTACCTTAAATCTCCGAAGTCCGAGCCAAACCTTGCTCGAGTTTCATGCTCCGAGGAACGATGTGCTAACACGATAAATTAATTCACGATTAATTACGAACATGCAACTCATGCTCAAGCACACCCATAACCCTCAAAAATATTGTCAACACAAGACAATAACCAATATCGAAAATTGCTCAAGAATTCCCCACAAATTTTCGAACCTTCACAACACAAAATCCAACCCAAATAATTACCATAATTCATCTAAAACATGAGTTAATCAATAACAACGAAAATCATCATCCCCAAGCCAAAATCCCCAATTTTCGATTCCAGCCCTAAATTCGAATCCAATTCCTCAAATTCGAACACAATCAAGCATCATAATGCATCTACAACATGAATTAATCAATCCATAACAAGAATCATCACTCCTTGTCAAAAATCCCCAAAATTCGAACCCTAACTCACGAAATCGAGCTGAAAATTCGAACCAAACTTAACCAATAATTTCGAACCAAAAAGTCTGAAATAATCGACTCAAAACCAGCTTAAAAACGCCCCAAAAACATCAGAAAAATTGTACCAAAAACATACCAAAATCGCGCCCCAAAAATCGGATGAAATCCAGTTTTCGAACCCTACGCTTTTCTGGCAAATCCGAGCTCGATTCTCGACCAAACTTCAAATTGTTGGTATGGATAGGACCGCCTGGAAGAGACGAACACGGCGGCGGGTCGGACGCGCCGAACGGCGGCCGGACGGCGGCGGGCGGAGGCCTTTTCTGCGCGGTGGCAAAGGGGATCGGGAAAGGCAGCGTGCGCGAGGAGAGAGAGAGAGGTGAGGAAAATGGCTCCCATAATTAAAATCTCGGGTTCCACTGGTATTTATAGCAAAAATACCCCGAAATACTAATATCCCCACAAATACATCATGATTCATTAAAAATCATCTGTTTTCAAAAACTCTCTCTCTAACTCAAAAACCCCATACCGGTGCCCACACACAGCACCCGAGATTCTGAGTCACACTAAAAAAAAACCCAACTCACAGGTTTTCACCGAAATGAGAATACGATCTCAACCTCGGGATCCAACGATCCCAACTACTCAAATAGACGAGCCCAGAAGGCCCAACACTTCGATTAAACCCCAAATCGCCACGTAAAACAACTTTACGGGTTATTAACACTCCGGGATTAACATCCCTAATCTCTGGTCATCACAATATCCCCCACTAAAAGAATTTCGTCCTCGAAATTAGCACCGGTGTATCACGTAACACCCGGGCTACACAACAACATGGAGTCATAACCTCGATTCCTGACCATATCAGAATCGTCTTAAAAAAACCTCGAGAATACTTATCTCACATCGAACTCTGAAACAGAGCGACATACCAAAACCAACACCAACTCGTCACCCAAGAGGCAAAACGTACCTCGATGCGGCTCATCCCAAAAGTCAGTCCCTCATGACTGCAAACAACCAATACTTACGACCGTAGATCGGACAGTCATCTTTAGTTCTAATACAACTAGTAAGAACGCATCCTGGATGACACCTCAACCGTGAGAACGTTGACCTCGTGTCAAACTCTGGAGTGGAATAGACTCCCAAATCCATCATAACGTCAAAGAGCGTCAGCACAACTCAACGCTAACAGTCCAAAAGCAGTTAGTCAACTGAAACTGCAAGGATTCGAATCGCTCCCGATTCCATCGTAGATATCATCCAATGATATCTTTATCATGACTCACGATGTCTAACACATATCACTACGAGGAAAAACACTAGTATTCCACGATGTATACACACCAAACCTGGTTTCCACTTTCAAACCTCCTCCATCGAATGAGCAGTCGCATCATTGCAACTCAATTTGGGCAACTGACGGCCACGGATTCACACAAAAGACATCTCACAAGATGTCCACCTCCGGATATACCAAGGATCACATCCTGATCATAAATAAACCATTGAGACTCCACAGAGTTCAAATTCTGAAAAGACATGCAATAAACACATTGCATCCTCAACGCTTGTGTGGACAGCGACACCCAATAACTCTGAATTCCTGCCATCCCTTGGAAATCCTAGGATTTAACAATCCAAACTTGGGAAGGCTACCGCATAACTCGAAGGGAAACACCAACAATGAAACACCTCAACCCACACAAGATGATCCCTCCTCAAAGGGAGTCAACTAAATCCACGATTGTTTCTCATAATTCATCGTGCCATGGAGATTCCCAATCTCAAGGTGTTCAATACTCTCATCAGAGATTTAGTCATCCAAAGTAGCATAACTCTATGCTTGACAAAAAGGGACGTCAAAAACTAGCATCCGGATACTCACCGGTATACCTGCCTAAGCACTGACATCACATGCACGTTCAATGCACTTGGCTCGGGTATCTACAACATACCCCTAAGCCCCCAAACACAACTGTCAATACTGAGTCATTCCATTGCAGTGGAGAATGATTATCGACGATCAACAACACGGCGTGATTCCCAAAATCAACACCACACGTACCAACTTACCGAATCCTTCAAAGATTCCCAAATAGGTCTAATACTACCTCCTTCCCCACAAGGGAAGTGCCATCGAACTCGAGATCCACAAGTCTCGAACCACCGTTCGGAAAAACTGGATACAATAACACCCATTGCATCCCAAATGCACAGATTCCCCAGATCGAGTCAACAACGACTTGATGACTCTCTTGTTGGTACTTCAACCTTATGAGCTGTCCCAGACAAGTCTCACCAAGATTAAACATAAACGTATACACGTTTCAGTGAGGCATGCACAACCTCAACCTCAATTGACGTGGTGACTACTAGAGTCCACCACAATCCACATCGCATCACCTCACGATTTGCCAAACTTGGTTCCAACGAGCAGTATCATGGCTCCAACAATCACACTATATCATCACTACGATATCTGGCTAGCAAAGCGTTGTCTCCATAGGCTCAATCAAGCCCACCAACAAACCATATGTTCCATCTCGGTATGCCATACCGTACAAACCGTTAGAGTAATGGGTCATCGCCCAACATATCTCTAAAATACCAAGCACTATGGACAACCCGGTGTCCTTGCTCACTTATGATACAATCATAATCCGTTAAGACTTATCCCACACCCTCAGGGTGGGTGCAACCATGTCTACCCTACATCACAACACAAGCGAGTAGTTTCCTCAATGACTACTCTTACCACCAATCACTTGGCCCTAGCCAAACTAACGAGCATACCCAAGGGTACCATTGCTCGACAAAATGTCTCGTCAACTAGTGACTCAGACACTACAATGTGCCCACCAAGGCACTCAAACCATATAACCAAATACATAACATAAATATATTAATCATCAAAACGACGCCACACGTCTACATAGAACATCAACTATGTCATCGCCATCCCGTGACGGCATATGTCAACATATGACATCCAACTAACATCGTCAAACATACGACGGTACATGTCAATACACGACATCCATAATCTCATCGTCAAACACATGGCATATATATAGCAACACATAGTATCCACAATAATGCTAACACAAGTAATATGCCATACCTCATCGCTATCAATATAGCGGCATACCTGTCTCCGTCGCTCGATAATAGTACGTAGTCAGCACCCATCGCTCGAAGGCGGCAAAAATCCTGTGCTGAGTACATAGCGGTACAATCCATCGCTATAGAATCGACGGCATGATACCTCGTCATATAATAAGTGGTATGAAACCTCGCTATACACCTGAGCATGAAAAATCGTCCACATAATAGCGGAAAGAGGCATCGCTATCAATACACATGGCGGCAAGAACCATCGCCAGTCAATATAGCGGCATGAACCATCGCTATCAATATACATGGCGGCAAGAATCATCGCCAGTCAATATAGCGGCATGAACCATCGCTATCAATATCCATGGCGGCAAGAACCATCGCCAGTCAATATAGCGGCATGAACCATCGCTATCAATATCCATGGCGGCAAGAACCATCGCCAGTCAATATAGCGGCATGAACCATCGCTATCAATATCCATGGCGGCAAGAATCATCGCCAGTCAATATAGCGGCAAGAACCATCGCCAGTCAATATAGCGGCATGAACCATCGCTATCAATATCCATGGCGGCAAGAACCATCGCCAGTCAATATAGCGGCATGAACCATCGCTATCAATATCCATGGCGGCAAGAATCATCGCCAGTCAATATAGCGGCAAGAACCATCGCCAGTCAATATAGCGGCATGAACCATCGCTATCAATATCCATGGCGGCAAGAACCATCGCCAGTCAATATAGCGGCATGAACCATCGCTATCAATATCCATGGCGGCAAGAACCATCGCCAGTCAATATAGCTGATCCCTAGTCATTGTCACGGTAGTGTATTTTAATGCCCCTCGCTCAAGTAAAAACATGCGGTACTCCCACCCCTCGCTTCACATATAGGCGGCATAGAATAACCTCGCTTAAATGGACATGCGGTACTCCCACCCCTCGCCTCACATTTTAGCGCCAAATATTCTTTCCTCGCCTCATATGCTAACCACGCTTCAATGTGACATGCGGCGCTCCCACCCCTCGCTTCACATTTTAGCGGCACAAAATAATAAATAGCGGCAAGCATTTAAAATCATCACTCATCCATAACAATGACTCATGGGATATTCACCAAGTATTCCATTTACACCTGCAATCACAAAGCATATGCCATATCCAATATACATCAACATGAGTGTATTTTAATGCACCTCGCACAAATGTGACATGCGGCGCTCCCACCCCTCGCTTCAACAAATGGCGGCAAAGCATTAAAATCATCACTACATGTACACATGCAACAACAATGCATAAATCCATGATGTATATAAAATGCAGGTTACCGTTTCGTGTCTTTCAACCATGGCCTTAGCCTTTCGCATCATAGTGTTCCTACAGGAACAATCACAACCCATGAGCATACAATAATCCATATTCCCACAATATGATTATAATGAGTAAATGCATAAATCATGAGTACAAAGTACTTCCCATATTCCGATGCATTTCAAAATGCTCCATTTGGTTGCCCCTGTGTCACAACTCACAATCATAATCAACAGGTTATATTATGATTCCATAGATGTCATGACATATAATCGTTTCACTATGATCGCATATCACAAATGCACATAAGCAAAACAGTTGTGTCACACAACACTAGCTACTATCATGCATAAATATGTGCTACTCATCCCTATCAGCATGTTCCAGGCCCTCAACAGCCCCAAAGAGCTAACCACTGCTCTGATACCACTAATGTAAGGACCCCAAGCCCTTAACCCTTAATTAGTGTATTAACCACTATGTGTGGCACATGCTTTCAATGAAAACTCAGTCGGGAAGCTCAGATGATACTTTACCATTGAATGGCAACTACAAAATTTCTTTAATGCCCAATGCTATAAGATCATCATCCTAACAAAATATAGACTCATCGAGTTCGCCCAATACCATCCCCATTCTGCCACTTTTCACATTGTGGACTTTTATAAAAAATTTGGGTAGAGTCTCCCCATAAATTGAGCTATCCCAAAACACAAGCACATCACATAATATAATTCCCGGCCAGGGAATACACAATAACCAACAGAATACTGAACACAAGGTAAATTCCCAGCCAGGGAAGACACCACACATAAGACAACAAAAGTGGGTTTCAACACCCACATAATACACTAACGACTCTCATATCATTAGCAATTCTACCACAATTGCATGCAACATATAATGAAAGAGAGAAAGGCTCATGCCTTTATATACAACCCATATACATGAATATCCATGCTCACAAGCGAGCATCATAAATGTGTATATAAACCTCGGGTGTATATAAGTACTCTATACGATACCGTGCTCCATCAAGCCCTGGTACCACGATCCTGTGAGTACATCCAATCAACAGCTCGAGCCCAGCTCCATAGCCATCGATGCACCTGTTCACCTGCCCCAACAGAGACAGCCCCCCAACGGGGTGAGCATACCAATACACAAAATCCCATAATCACAATAATGAAATTCATAATTTACAACAAAAGTAAATACTAATGAATTTAAATGATACTCCCTGGATGGCAACATCCTCATCCGGGATTCCGTGTACTGTCCCTGTTCTCACAATCATCAAACTCATCAAATCTCATAAATTAGTAAATCAACACATTGATTTAACTCATAGCATGCCTGATTCTCAAGTATCAATAATCAATGATTTCCAAGTTCATTATACATACAAATATAGATATCACAATATCTAGTACTGATTTCTCAATTTCACTATCAATCACAGATAGCTCAAATGCCTAGACATCTCACATGTCTTATAATGAGTACATGATCCCACGATCATTCTCAGGCATCTCAAATGCCGTACGATAGTCATATAGACTCAGTACCCCATATATATCAACATATATATGCATATAGCCATACCCACAACCATCTAATGCAATTACAACACATTATGCGTTTCACAATTTCTATCACATAAAGTAATGCTCGTACGTCGCACGTACCTTAAATATCCGAAGTCCGAGCCAAACCTTGCTCGAGTTCCATGCTCCGAGGAACGATGTGCTAACACGATAAATTAATTCACGATTAATTACGAACATGCAACTCATGCTCAAGCACACCCATAACCCTCAAAAATATTGTCAACACAAGACAATAACCAATATCGAAAATTGCTCAAGAATTCCCCACAAATTTTCGAACCTTCACAACACAAAATCCAACCCAAATAATTACCATAATTCATCAAAAACATGAGTTAATCAATAACAACGAAAATCATCATCCCCAAGCCAAAATCCCCAATTTTCGATTCCAGCCCTAAATTCGAATCCAATTCCTCAAATTCGAACACAATCAAGCATCATAATGCATCTACAACATGAATTAATCAATCCATAACAAGAATCATCACTCCTTGTCAAAAATCCCCAAAATTCGAACCCTAACTCACGAAATCGAGCTGAAAATTCGAACCAAACTTAACCAATAATTTCGAACCAAAAAGTCTGAAATAATCGACTCAAAACCAGCTTAAAAACGCCCCAAAAACATCAGAAAAATTGTACCAAAAACATACCAAAATCGCGCCCCAAAAATCGGATGAAATCCAGTTTTCGAACCCTACGCTTTTCTGGCAAATCCGAGCTCGATTCTCGACCAAACTTCAAATTGTTGGTATGGATAGGACCGCCTGGAAGAGACGAACACGGCGGCGGGTCGGACGCGCCGAACGGCGGCCGGACGGCGGCGGGCGGAGGCCTCTTCTGCGCGTTGGCAAAGGGGATCGGGAAAGGCAGCGTGCGCGAGGAGAGAGAGAGAGGTGAGGAAAATGGCTCCCATAATTAAAATCTCGGGTTCCACTGGTATTTATAGCAAAAATACCCCGAAATACTAATATCCCCACAAATACATCATGATTCATTAAAAATCATCTGTTTTCAAAAACTCTCTCTCTAACTCAAAAACCCCATACCGGTGCCCACACACAGCACCCGAGATTCTGAGTCACACTAAAAAAAAACACAACTCACAGGTTTTCACCGAAATGAGAATACGATCTCAACCTCGGGATCCAACGATCCCAACTACTCAAATAGACGAGCCCAGAAGGCCCAACACTTCGATTAAACCCCAAATCGCCACGTAAAACAACTTTACGGGTTATTAACACTCCGGGATTAACATCCCTAATCTCTGGTCATCACAATATCCCCCACTAAAAGAATTTCGTCCTCGAAATTAGCACCGGTGTATCACGTAACACCCGGGCTACACAACAACATGGAGTCATAACCTCGATTCCTGACCATATCAGAATCGTCTTAAAAAAACCTCGAGAATACTTATCTCACATCGAACTCTGAAACAGAGCGACATAAAAACCAACACCAACTCGTCACCCAAGAGGCAAAACGTACCTCGATGCGGCTCATCCCAAAAGTCAGTCCCTCATGACTGCAAACAACCAATACTTACGACCGTAGATCGGACAGTCATCTTTAGTTCTAATACAACTAGTAAGAACGCATCCTGGATGACACCTCAACCGTGAGAACGTTGACCTCGTGTCAAACTCTGGAGTGGAATAGACTCCCAAATCCATCATAACGTCAAAGAGCGTCAGCACAACTCAACGCTAACAGTCCAAAAGCAGTTAGTCAACTGAAACTGCAAGGATTCGAATCGCTCCCGATTCCATCGTAGATATCATCCAATGATATCTTTATCATGACTCACGATGTCTAACACATATCACTACGAGGAAAAACACTAGTATTCCACGATGTATACACACCAAACCTGGTTTCCACTTTCAAACCTCCTCCATCGAATGAGCAGTCGCATCATTGCAACTCAATTTGGGCAACTCACGGCCACGGATTCACACAAAAGACATCTCACAAGATGTCCACCTCCGGATATACCAAGGATCACATCCTGATCATAAATAAACCATTGAGACTCCACAGAGTTCAAATTCTGAAAAGACATGCAATAAACACATTGCATCCTCAACGCTTGTGTCGACAGCGACACCCAATAAATCTGAATTCCTGCCATCCCTTGGAAATCCTAGGATTTAACAATCCAAACTTGGGAAGGCTACCGCATAACTCGAAGGGAAACACCAACAATGAAACACCTCAACCCACACAAGATGATCCCTCCTCAAAGGGAGTCAACTAAATCCACGATTGTTTCTCATAATTCATCGTGCCATGGAGATTCCCAATCTCAAGGTGTTCAATATCTCTCATCAGAGATTTAGTCATCCAAAGTAGCATAACTCTATGCTTGACAAAAAGGGACGTCAAAAACTAGCATCCGGATACTCACCGGTATACCTGCCTAAGCACTGACATCACATGCACGTTCAATGCACTTGGCTCGGGTATCTAACATACCCCTAAGCCCCCAAACACAACTGTCAATACTGAGTCATTCCATTGCAGTGGAGAATGATAATCGACGATCAACAACACGGCGTGATTCCCAAAATCAACACCACACGTACCAACTTACCGAATCCTTCAAAGATTCCCAAATAGGTCTAATACTACCTCCTTCCCCACAAGGGAAGTGCCATCGAACTCGAGATCCACAAGTCTCGAACCACCGTTCGGAAAAACTGGATACAATAACACCCATTGCATCCCAAATGCACAGATTCCCCAGATCGAGTCAACAACGACTTGATGACTCTCTTGTTGGTACTTCAACCTTATGAGCTGTCCCAGACAAGTCTCACCAAGATTAAACATAAGCGTATACACGTTTCAGTGAGGCATGCACAACCTCAACCTCAATTGACGTGGTGACTACTAGAGTCCACCACAATCCACATCGCATCACCTCACGATTTGCCAAACTTGGTTCCAACGAGCAGTATCATGGCTCCAACAATCACACTATATCATCACTACGATATCTGGCTAGCAAAGCGTTGTCTCCATAGGCTCAATCAAGCCCACCAACAAACCATATGTTCCATCTCGGTATGCCATACCGTACAAACCGTTAGAGTAATGGGTCATCGCCCAACATATCTCTAAAATACCAAGCACTATGGACAACCCGGTGTCCTTGCTCACTTATGATACAATCATAATCCGTTAAGACTTATCCCACACCCTCAGGGTGGGTGCAACCATGTCTACCCTACATCACAACACAAGCGAGTAGTTTCCTCAATGACTACTCTTACCACCAATCACTTGGCCCTAGCCAAACTAACGAGCATACCCAAGGGTACCATTGCTCGACAAAATGTCTCGTCAACTAGTGACTCAGACACTACAATGTGCCCACCAAGGCACTCAAACCATATAACCAAATACATAACATAAATATATTAATCATCAAAACGACGCCACACGTCTACATAGAACATCAACTATGTCATCGCCATCCCGTGACGGCATATGTCAACATATGACATCCAACTAACATCGTCAAACATACGACGGTACATGTCAATACACGACATCCATAATCTCATCGTCAAACACATGGCATATATATAGCAACACATAGTATCCACAATAATGCTAACACAAGTAATATGCCATACCTCATCGCTATCAATATAGCGGCATACCTGTCTCCGTCGCTCGATAATAGTACGTAGTCAGCACCCATCGCTCGAAGGCGGCAAAAATCCTGTGCTGAGTACATAGCGGTACAATCCATCGCTATAGAATCGACGGCATGATACCTCGTCATATAATAAGTGGTATGAAACCTCGCTATACACCTGAGCATGAAAAATCGTCCACATAATAGCGGAAAGAGGCATCGCTATCAATACACATGGCGGCAAGAACCATCGCCAGTCAATATAGCGGCATGAACCATCGCTATCAATATACATGGCGGCAAGAATCATCGCCAGTCAATATAGCGGCATGAACCATCGCTATCAATATCCATGGCGGCAAGAACCATCGCCAGTCAATATAGCGGCATGAACCATCGCTATCAATATCCATGGCGGCAAGAACCATCGCCAGTCAATATAGCGGCATGAACCATCGCTATCAATATCCATGGCGGCAAGAATCATCGCCAGTCAATATAGCGGCAAGAACCATCGCCAGTCAATATAGCGGCATGAACCATCGCTATCAATATCCATGGCGGCAAGAACCATCGCCAGTCAATATAGCGGCATGAACCATCGCTATCAATATCCATGGCGGCAAGAATCATCGCCAGTCAATATAGCGGCAAGAACCATCGCCAGTCAATATAGCGGCATGAACCATCGCTATCAATATCCATGGCGGCAAGAACCATCGCCAGTCAATATAGCGGCATGAACCATCGCTATCAATATCCATGGCGGCAAGAACCATCGCCAGTCAATATAGCTGATCCCTAGTCATTGTCACGGTAGTGTATTTTAATGCCCCTCGCTCAAGTAAAAACATGCGGTACTCCCACCCCTCGCTTCACATATAGGCGGCATAGAATAACCTCGCTTAAATGGACATGCGGTACTCCCACCCCTCGCCTCACATTTTAGCGCCAAATATTCTTTCCTCGCCTCATATGCTAACCACGCTTCAATGTGACATGCGGCGCTCCCACCCCTCGCTTCACATTTTAGCGGCACAAAATAATAAATAGCGGCAAGCATTTAAAATCATCACTCATCCATAACAATGACTCATGGGATATTCACCAAGTATTCCATTTACACCTGCAATCACAAAGCATATGCCATATCCAATATACATCAACATGAGTGTATTTTAATGCACCTCGCACAAATGTGACATGCGGCGCTCCCACCCCTCGCTTCAACAAATGGCGGCAAAGCATTAAAATCATCACTACATGTACACATGCAACAACAATGCATAAATCCATGATGTATATAAAATGCAGGTTACCGTTTCGTGTCTTTCAACCATGGCCTTAGCCTTTCGCATCATAGTGTTCCTACAGGAACAATCACAACCCATGAGCATACAATAATCCATATTCCCACAATATGATTATAATGAGTAAATGCATAAATCATGAGTACAAAGTACTTCCCATATTCCGATGCATTTCAAAATGCTCCATTTGGTTGCCCCTGTGTCACAACTCACAATCATAATCAACAGGTTATATTATGATTCCATAGATGTCATGACATATAATCGTTTCACTATGATCGCATATCACAAATGCACATAAGCAAAACAGTTGTGTCACACAACACTAGCTACTATCATGCATAAATATGTGCTACTCATCCCTATCAGCATGTTCCAGGCCCTCAACAGCCCCAAAGAGCTAACCACTGCTCTGATACCACTAATGTAAGGACCCCAAGCCCTTAACCCTTAATTAGTGTATTAACCACTATGTGTGGCACATGCTTTCAATGAAAACTCAGTCGGGAAGCTCAGATGATACTTTACCATTGAATGGAAACTACAAAATTTCTTTAATGCCCAATGCTATAAGATCATCATCCTAACAACATATAGACTCATCGAGTTCGCCCAATACCATCCCCATTCTGCCACTTTTCACATTGTGGACTTTTATAAAAAATTTGGGTAGAGTCTCCCCATAAATTGAGCTATCCCAAAACACAAGCACATCACATAATATAATTCCCGGCCAGGGAATACACAATAACCAACAGAATACTGAACACAAGGTAAATTCCCAGCCAGGGAAGACACCACACATAAGACAACAAAAGTGGGTTTCAACACCCACATAATACACTAACGACTCTCATATCATTAGCAATTCTACCACAATTGCATGCAACATATAATGAAAGAGAGAAAGGCTCATGCCTTTATATACAACCCATATACATGAATATCCATGCTCACAAGCGAGCATCATAAATGTGTATATAAACCTCGGGTGTATATAAGTACTCTATACGATACCGTGCTCCATCAAGCCCTGGTACCACGATCCTGTGAGTACATCCAATCAACAGCTCGAGCCCAGCTCCATAGCCATCGATGCACCTGTTCACCTGCCCCAACAGAGACAGCCCCCCAACGGGGTGAGCATACCAATACACAAAATCCCATAATCACAATAATGAAATTCATAATTTACAACAAAAGTAAATACTAATGAATTTAAATGATACTCCCTGGATGGCAACATCCTCATCCGGGATTCCGTGTACTGTCCCTGTTCTCACAATCATCAAACTCATCAAATCTCATAAATCAGTAAATCAACACATTGATTTAACTCATAGCATGCCTGATTCTCAAGTATCAATAATCAATGATTTCCAAGTTCATTATATATACAAATATAGATATCACAATATCTAGTACTGATTTCTCAATTTCACTATCAATCACAGATAGCTCAAATGCCTAGACATCTCACATGTCTTATAATGAGTACATGATCCCACGATCATTCTCAGGCATCTCAAATGCCGTACGATAGTCATATAGACTCAGTACCCCATATATATCAACATATATATGCATATAGCCATACCCACAACCATCTAATGCAATTACAACACATTATGCGTTTCACAATTTCTATCACATAAAGTAATGCTCGTACGTCGCACGTACCTTAAATCTCCGAAGTCCGAGCCAAACCTTGCTCGAGTTCCATGCTCCGAGGAACGATGTGCTAACACGATAAATTAATTCACGATTAATTACGAACATGCAACTCATGCTCAAGCACACCCATAACCCTCAAAAATATTGTCAACACAAGACAATAACCAATATCGAAAATTGCTCAAGAATTCCCCACAAATTTTCGAACCTTCACAACACAAAATCCAACCCAAATAATTACCATAATTCATCAAAAACATGAGTTAATCAATAACAACGAAAATCATCATCCCCAAGCCAAAATCCCCAATTTTCGATTCCAGCCCTAAATTCGAATCCAATTCCTCAAATTCGAACACAATCAAGCATCATAATGCATCTACAACATGAATTAATCAATCCATAACAAGAATCATCACTCCTTGTCAAAAATCCCCAAAATTCGAACCCTAACTCACGAAATCGAGCTGAAAATTCGAACCAAACTTAACCAATAATTTCGAACCAAAAAGTCTGAAATAATCGACTCAAAACCAGCTTAAAAATGCCCCAAAAACATCAGAAAAATCGTACCAAAAACATACCAAAATCGCGCCCCAAAAATCGGATGAAATCCAGTTTTCGAACCCTACGCATTTCTGGCAAATCCGAGCTCGATTCTCGACCAAACTTCAAATTGTTGGTATGGATAGGACCGCCTGGAAGAGACGAACACGGCGGCGGGTCGGACGCGCCGAACGGCGGCCGGACGGCGGCGGGCGGAGGCCTTTTCTGCGCGGTGGCAAAGGGGATCGGGAAAGGCAGCGTGCGCGAGGAGAGAGAGAGAGGTGAGGAAAATGGCTCCCATAATTAAAATCTCGGGTTCTACTGGTATTTATAGCAAAAATACCCCGAAATACTAATATCCCCACAAATACATCATGATTCATTAAAAATCATCTGTTTTCAAAACTCTCTCTCTAACTCAAAAACACCATACCGGTGCCCACACACAGCACCCGAGATTCTGAGTCACACTAAAAAAAAACCCAACTCACAGGTTTTCACCGAAATGAGAATACGATCTCAACCTCGGGATCCAACGATCCCAACTACTCAAATAGACGAGCCCAGAAGGCCCAACACTTCGATTAAACCACAAATCGCCACGTAAAACAACTTTACGGGTTATTAACACTCCGGGATTAACATCCCTAATCTCTGGTCATCACATTATCCTTCACCATGGCTTTGTTCGATTGTCTGAAATCGATGCACAGCCGCATCGAAACCATTTTTCTTTTTGACAAATAGGACTGGTGCATCTCAAGGCGATATGCTAGGTGTATATAGTCCTTGTCAAGGAGCTCTTGCAACTGAACCTTTAACTTCCCTTAGCTCCGCTGGTGCCATCCTATACGGGCACGAGAAATGGTAGGCGTCCCTGGTAGTAACTTAATCCCAAACTCGACCTCTCTCGTCGGTGGGAATCCGGGAATCTCTTCCGGAAATGCATCAGGAAACACCGCCACTACGGGCACATCCTCAACCTTTACTCTTTCCTCTTTCAGTAATAACCACAGTATAGTTGAAATATCCTTTGTGGTCTCGTTCCAATAACTGTGCCATCTTGACAACAGATATTAACGGAATCCTTGAACGTAAATCATCCCCATAGAATGTCCATCGGACTCCCATATCAGACTTGAATCGTACAGTCCTTGTCTGCAGTCCACAACTGCCTGATACATGTTCAGAACATCAATGCCCACAAACTGACATCCCCAGAACAATCAAGTCTGTCCTCAGTTCGTTATCCTCAAAATAAATGAGGCCATCTTAACCAATCTGATCAGTTATCAAACTTCTTCCAGCGGGGGTCGAGACTACAAGAGGCGTGGGCGACGGAGAAGTGCATATAACATCGTATCACTTACTTCTGCATTTGCTGCTATGATGCAACACAAGGGTTAACAACGATACCCAAAAGCAGTTCATATAATACATCGTTAAAGAAACAAAACATGTTAGTACAACATCATATCCTTCATATGCAACTTATGCACAAAACATGTTTAAAAGTAAGCACCTAGCCAACTTATTGCTAAGGCTACCCTTCACTCATTCCCGAGTTATCTAACCACTGCTCTGATACCACTAATGTAGGGTCTTCCTACCTTAACATCATATTAATCACCTATTAGGGACTAAACATGCATTTATAACGTCTTAAAGTTTCAGTTGTAGCTAGAGCTAGTAAAATTATGGACCGAGAATGAAATTTCAAACTTAACTTATTACATTCGTAAAAGAATGTTAGGGCGATAGAATTATTCTACTCCTACAGTAGATACTATCCAAAAGTTCTTGCATCCTAACTTCTTCCATGCTTCTCAAAGCTCACTGCCTCAACCCGGCCCTTAGTCCATTAGTCCAAAGGTGTACCTACAGGAACAACCCATCATGAGCATATACATCATTACTTAATAATCATAAGGAAATGGCATATAAATAAATGCATGAAAGTAATTGATAACATATACTTCCTGGTTAATCATATTAACCCTCTTTGGTTGTCCCTGTTTCATAGTCATGCATAATTCATTAGTTCTTGCCATAAATGATTAAACATCATACTTCACATATATGCTCATAGCAAACTATGTTACTTAGAAATGGGACTGTCCGGGTTCCATTATGACAGCGGTATAATTTGGCCCCCCTCGCTCGACATAACACATCATATGATACCCATCGCTACACCTTGATAGCGGATGTATCTCTTTGTTCAGCGGATGATACCCCTCGCTACACCTTGATAGCGGATGTACCCCCCTCGCTTAGCGGATGATACCCATCGCTACACCTTGATAGCGGATGTACCCCATCGCTCATCAGCGGATGATACCCATCGCTACACCTTGATAGCGGATGTACCCCATCGCTCATTTATGTGAGCGGCAAGACCTTCCTCGCTTGCCCATAATAACCACCGGACATTCAACCATTCTTAAGAACATAGTTTCATATGCATCATAAACATCATAGCATCTCATAAACATCATCATCTTGTAAACATCATTATCATATAAGCATTATCATTTTATAGACATCATCGTCTCATCATAATCGTTATAGTAACGTCTTATCATCATCATTTATCATAACATAATCTTAAGCATCTTGTCATCTTTATTCATCATAAAATCATCTTTATTCATCATAACATCATCGTAAGTATCTTACCATCTTGATTCATTATTAAATCATCTTCATCATGGACTTACTTATCATAACATCATCTTAAACATCTTATCATCTCATTGTCAAATCATCTTCATCGTGAACTTACTTATCATAACATCATCTTAAACGTCTTATCATCTTCATGCATTATACACATCATCATGGCATCGTAAATTCTTATGCATTCATAGTCATAGTATAGGAGTATAGTCTCTTATCATGTGGGCATCTTACCCTGTGGCATCTTACCACATCATAAACATCATATTGCATCATCATAACTTACTTATCAAAACATCATCATCATGACGCCATCATTATAAACTTACTCATCATAATCATCATCATAAGCATCATCATCATAAACTTATTTATCATAATTATCATCGTAAGCATCATCATCATAAACATCATCATAATAAACTTATGCAATCAATACATAGTCATAGTTAGGAGGGTGTTACCGTCCGATGCCCGTACGCTTCTTACGTACCTTAATTCCAAAATGGAGAAGTTGTAGAACTTTATCTCCTTGAAGGGTACCTGGGATGGTTCTACATAACCATACAAATCGATATTAGAAGCTAAATATAGTCCAATATCAAAAAATCCCACAAAAAATAACAAAAACACATAATTGTGTGACTCGCGATCGATCGCTGAGATGCCCCGATCGATCGCGAGATCGCACTGCCCGTTGCTGACTTTTTGTGCCTTCGGCGATCGATCGCCACCTTAGGCGCGATCGATCGCCAACCTCGCCGATCGATCGCCAAATGGCTCTGGAGCCTACTGCTGGCTCGCGATCGATCGCCAAAAACAGGCAATCGATCGCCGATCTCTGTACATCGAAAATTCGCCATTTTTGAGCATTTTTCAAGCTCCACTTCAACCCCTTTAAATCCAAACTTTTCTACAACATTAACATCATCATAACACACTAAAACCCACATAAAACACCTCAAAAATCATACCCCAACAACATACAACATATACCCAACCAAACCCACTTAAATCACTTCAAAATCAACCCATTTCAAATCCAAACTTCATAAAAACTTAAGGGAGGGTTCCATACCTCTTGAAGACTCCAAATCTTAACAAAGATCACACAAACACAAGTTTTGTGGAGTTTCCTCCTTCCTCCTTTGAAGGATTTCGAAAATGTGGTAAAGGGGTAGGGTTTGAGAGTAATTGGGGATTTAAGAGTGAAAATGGTAAAGTGAGTTGGGTAAGGTGGGGGAAAGGGTTAATTAAATTATACCCAAAATTAACATGATGTATGAAATACCCCAACATGGTATTTTAAAAGCATTTTACAAAAATGCAACCAACTTCATTAAATTCATACTTTCCTCATAATTAACAATTAACACAATTAAATCATGTTAACCCCATTTCCTATCATGCATAACATGCACCTTGAAACGTAACCCCCGGGTCATGCCTATCATGTGACTAAGCATTTCATCGTGATAATTAATTTAAGCACATAATCAATTATCCACATAATTAAACACATGAACATAATTAATGCCTTAATTGCAGTTAATTATTTCGGGGCGTCACAACATTAGCCCGGAAGCCGACCATTTAAGTCGCAAATCCAAAATCCCACGAAAGAGCCAAGAAAAACAAAAATCCCCTGCTGGCGATCGATCGCTATACTGGGCGATCGATCGCTAGCCCCTTGGCGATCGATCGCTCGATATGGCGATTGATCGCCAGACCTTAGTGGCGCGAGGCGATCGATCGCTCAAAAGTAGCGATCGATCGCCACCCTGCTGAAAAGCCCACTGCTTGCGCGCGATCGATCGCCAAAAACGGCGATCGTTCGCCGCGACCTGCAACTCGAAAAATACCATTTTTTGCAAGCTTGAAACCTCCACAAATCTTACCCCAACTCCTACCAACTCAAAACCACAACAAATCCTCACACGGACCTCCAACAAGGGTGCTCAACCCAAAATAAAACAAACCCAAAAGATTTATGATTTTTACCAAAATCACCCAAATCAAACTAACCCAAAACTTAACCAAAACCAACAAAACACAATCCAAACGAAGATAAAAGCGAGGGGAAGGAGATTACCAACTTATCTTCGAAGAATCAGGCTCCTAAATCGAGCCTCCGGCCATTTTTCTCCAAAGAGAAAAGATGAGGGTTGGGGAAAGGGGTGTTACTCGATAAGAGGGGGGAGAGGAGAGGGAGAGAAGTGATTCTGTGCCAAATGATGGAAATCTCGTGTCCAACGAGTATATATAGCAAAAATACCACAACACACCAATACCTCCACAAATACATCATGATTCATTAAAAATCATCTGTTTTCAAAGATCACCTCTCCAACTCAAATTCCATTGCCAGCCCCAGTACAAAGTACTCCGGACCCCAAATCACACCAAAGACCAAAATCCAAGGTCATCGCCACGATGAGAATACAATCTCATCCCTTGGATCCAACGACTCCAAAAATCAGATTTAAAATCCCCGGGAGTCCCAAACCGTAATTAATTCTTAATTGCCACAAATAAAATCCCTTAAGGATTAATACCATACCTGGATTAACGCCATTAATCCCCGGACATCACAGATTTAATCATTAACGGCTGTAGTTTTGATTAGAGATTTGATAAGGGATGGATTGAATGCTGTTTTCTCTTTGACTATGATTAAGGTGGATAGGAATAAATTTCCAATCGATAAATAATTGAAAGAATTCGAATGTTAGTGGTTTGATGATTGAGAGAGAATTTTCCAAAAGTAAAGTTGACCGACAACCAAGAATCGTTTCACTCTCATAAGTTTAATTCGTTTTAGTTAATCTCGTTAATTAGTTTAATTTTTAGAATTTACTTAGTAGTAATCACTCAACCCAAAAACCCCCTTTTTAATATTCATTTTTAATTGGCACGAAAAAAATACTACCTTTCCTGTGGGATCGATCCCTACTCTCGCTACTACATACTTTTGCTATTAACTTGAGAAGGGTTAATTTGGGCGTACGCGATAAACACTACCACTCTTAAAACGGCAGTGTATATATTAAACCGAGTTCCAACTAAGGTTGTCCCAACCATTTGAATTATTCAAAGGTTGGAAACCAAGTTTGCGACATATACGTGTTTGGGGATGCCCGTCTGAAGTAAGAGTTTATAACCCACAAGAGAAGAAACTAGACCCAAGGACCATTAGTGGATATTTCATTAGATATGCCGAAAGGTCAAAGGGTTATAGATTCTATTGTCCATCTCATAGCACTAGGATTGTGGAATCAAGAAATGCGAAGTTTCTTGAGAATGACTTGATCAGTGGGAGCGATTGATTTCATGACATTGTTTCTGAAAGAAATCATATTGTGTGATGTCCGGAATAATTAATAATTATTTATTTGGATTTAATTATGATGTTTTCATGATGTTTTTATGATATCTCAGGATTTAATTTTTTTGGGTATCGGATTTTGGAGCAGAGTCTGGATAAATGATTCCGGGATCGAATTTATAATGTTAAATAAATTCAAGGAGATTCTTTAATTCTTGGGAATGTCATTTTGGTTCGGGATTAGAATAAATAATTCTGGATTGAACTTGTATCGTAAATTAAAGTTAAGAGGGGTTTCTTGCAATAATATTTATTATTATGATTTGAGATTTAATTAAAGAATAATTAATTAAAGGGAAGAGATAGAATTGAGTAGTATAGAATTTAAAATAGAGTTGGAATAAAAAGAACACATAGTTCTCCTATTCCACACACTAAACCCGATTGTCTTCATTTTTCCCCCTTCATGCGATTTCTTCCCCCTTAAACCGAGTCCCCTTCGTTGCTGAGAAAACCGAACGAAAAATATTTCTTCAAGGTTGGTGAGTGATTTCTCTTCCTTGTTATTTAATTTATCTTTCCTTGGATAGTTTTGGCATTGGTCGACATTTTATTGCCTCTGGAAGGGTTTAGTGCGGCCGTATGGTTCTGTATGGTAGGGAAGATTTCGATTTTATTTTTTTTTTAATTTATACCTTGTGGGCTAGTGTTTTTGATGATTTCAATCTTTATTGGAGTTGAGTGTGGGGAAGGAAGATTTGTGCATGTGTTGCTGCGTTCCCTGTGTGTGTTTGTGCGTTTTCAGTGTGCAGGTGTTAGTGGTCGGCCAAGTGAAGGGGAGTGTGCATTTCAGTGTGTATTTGGAATGTATGTTGGTGATAAATGATTCTCTTGTTACTTTGGTTCGAATTTCTACCATTTTTATGATCAAAATCTTGCTGTGAGGATTTTCAAAAAAATCTGTTGCTGTTATTTCGAAAATTCATGTTGATATGGGTACAAAAATTGGTTGCTATTGGGTTCAATAATGTAACACTACTATGGTTCAAAAGTCTTGTAGTTTTGGTTGGATTTTGATTTGTTTTGGGGTCAGAAACTTAATGCTATATATTGAGTTGGTGGGGCTGCTATGGGCAAGTTTTTAGGGCTGTTGTGGGCTTAAAGATGGTGCTGATATGGTGTTTGAAAATATGATTAAATGGTGTTAGAGAATTGGTTTAAAACCTTGTGAATTGTGTGGTGAAAAGCTACTCTTTATGGCTCATAGCTTGGTGGAGTTTTAGTTGGATTTAAACATTGATATTGAGGAATTTAAGCTGCTGAAATGCTGCTGCCAGTGCATGTGTGCGCCACTGCATGCACGAGCTTGTGTTGTGTGCATGTCTATATGTGCATTAATGAGTGCATAAATGTTGCCTATACGTGTAGACATGAGTTTTACAAGTATTAAAGTGTATATTAATAAATATACTTGCATGTATGCAATAGCATAAATTGGAGACGTTGTTGAGTATTTGAATATCAAATCTATGAACTAACTATTTAGTTGAGATGGTGGATAACTTGATTTAAATGGAGGATTATTGGTTTGTTTGTGTAAACTATGAAGCATGAAAATGAAAAGTGTTTAATGATATTAATTGCTTTGAATATGAGCTAATAATATATTGGTGTTCGATATAGACACTACATGAGACTCCGGACGTTGATGCTTGTTCATGTTGTCGACTATAAGGTACGTGGTGACGTACGAGCAGGTATAACCAGTATTTATATATTCATGTATACATGTATTTTGAATGTGATGTTTAAGGCTAGGGATTGAGTTTGGTAGTTGGATTGAATATACGTGGAATGGTGGATACGTAGAGGTACGTAATCCGGGTATACGAGTTGAACATTGATGCATTTGGCATGATCGATATGAGAAATGGTTGAGAATGAGATTTAATCGATAGGCATAGTTGCCTTGAATATGAGATTCGTTGTGATTGAGCATAAAATGTTGAATTGTGATTATAGTGAATCTATTGCATTGATGAGTACCATATTTTTGAATAATGATACTGAGCTTGATGTTTATGTAAGTGTATAAGATTGAACAGGAACAGTTCGTGATGGCTATGCCGGTTTGGAATTGTACAGGGAGTATATTTTATAGATTTTCAATAACCTTAATTGTTGCTTTACAATTTGATATATTATTGTGTGTGGTTATTGAGTTGGAGCATGCTCACCCGTGTGGGGGCTGTTTCTGTTGAAACAGGTATAACAGGTACGATGCTGCTTTGGAGTGCTAGGCTCGAACCTTGTTGGATGATGCTTCCAGAAGCATAGTATGAGATTGAGCCGATATACGAGGTTGAGCGGTTGGTATTTATACTAATTATGCATCCGGATGTGTATCCGTTATTCGTTGCTCTTCTGTGAGCACTTGTATCTGTATATGGACTGTATAAGGGTGTTGAAGCCCACTTCTGATGTCTTCCTAGTATGGTGTTTTCCCTGGCTGCGAACTTATTTAGAGTCTTGTTTTCTTTTAAGTATTGTGTTTTTCCCTGGCTGGGAATTATATTGGTGATGTGTATTATTTTGGGATAGCTCAATTTGTGGGGAGACTCTGCCCAAATTTTTATAAACCCACAATATAAAAAGTTGTGTAATGGGGATGGTAATGGGCGAAATCTTTGAGTCTATTTGTTGGTAGAGAAGATCATATAATGTTAAACATTATTTATGTCGTGGGATTATGGGAAGCATGTAATGATTCTTTTTTTTAGAATGAAAAGAAAAGTGTAAATTTATACTTATATGACGTCATAAATGAACTAATGACGAGTTTAGGTGTTGGGGTTTTACATATTGACGCTCAAACTTCCACTCCAAGTGATAGATTGATTATCATTTGCAACACTCCTCAAGTTCAAAGGGGTGTTGGACAACCAATCATTGAAGTTCCACAAGCTGCTGATAATATTCCAATAGATCAAGATGTTCAAGAATTGCCAGAAATTATTGAACATCCAGTTGAACAACATGATCCTGAGGAAAATGTTGATACAACATTAAGGAGATCTGCTAGAGTAAGGAAATCAGAAATACCTAGTGATTATGTTGTGTATTTACAAGAGGCGGACTATAATGTTGGAGCCGAAAATGATCCTGAAACGTTTTCACAAGCCATGAGTTGTAAAGAATCACGTTTATGGTATGATGCCATGAAAGATGAGTTGAATTCTATGGCATCTAATGGAGTCTGGGATCTTGTTGAGTTGCCTGATGGTGTAAAAGCCATAGGATGTAAATGGGTCTATAAAACAAAGAAAGACTCAAAAGGCAACATTGAAAGATATAAACAAGACTTGTCGCTAAAGGATTTACTCAAAAGGAAGGAATCGACTACAAGGAGACCTTCTCTCATGTATCAAAGAAAGATTCACTTCGTATCATCATGGAATTAGTTGAACAATTCGATTTGGAGTTGCAACAAATGGATGTGAAAACAGCTTTTCTAAATGGAGATCTAGAGGAAGAGGTTTACATGAAACAACCAGAAGGATTTTCCTCTAGTAATAGTGAGCAATTGGTGTGCAAGCTCAAGAAATCTATATATGGATTGAAACAAGCTTCCCGTCAGTGGTATTTGAAATTTCATGATGTTATCTCTTCATTTGGATTTGTAGAGAACATTATGGATCAATGTATATACCAGAAGGTCAGTGGGAGTAAGATTTGTTTCCTTATTCTGTATGTGGATGACATTTTACTTGCAACCAATGATAAGGGTTTGCTACATGAGGTGAAACAATTTCTCTCTAACAACTTTGATATGAAAGATATGGGTGATGCTTCTTATGTCATAGGCATTAAGATACATAGAGACAGAATTCAAGGAATTCTGGGCCTATCTCAAGAGACCTATATCAACAAAGTTTTAGAGAGATTTCGGATGAAAGATTGTTCACCAAGTATAGCTCCCATTGTGAAGGGTGACAGTTTCAATTTGAACAAGTGCCCGAAAAATGATTTTGAAAGGGAACAAATGAAGAACATTCCTTATGCTTCTGCCTTTGGAAGCCTAATGTATGCTCAGGTCTGCACAAGACTTGACATTGCATTTATTGTTGGGATGTTAGGAAGATATCAGAGTAATCCAGGTATGGACCATTGGAGAGCTGCAAGAAAAGTAATGAGGTGCCTTAAGGGGACCAATACATGCTTATGTATAGACGGACCGATAATCTGAAAGTGAATGGCTACTCTGATTCGGACTTCGCTGGCTGTGTTGATTCACGGAAATCAACATCAGGATACATTTTTATGTTTGCTGGTGGAGCTGTATCTTGGAGAAGAGCAAAGCAGACATTGACTGCTACTTCCACTATGGAAGCCGAGTTCGTATCTTGTTTTGAGGCTACATCACATGGTGTATGGATGAAGAGTTTCATTTCTGGACTTAGAGTCGTTGGTTCGATCTCTAGGCCTTTGAAAATGTATTGTGATAATTCGTCTGCAGTTTTTATGGCTAAGAATAATAAAAGTGGTAGTCGAAGCAAGCACATCGACATCAAGTATCTTGTCATAAGAGAACGTGTTAAAGATAAAACAGTGGTTAGTGAACACGTTAGTACCGAATTAATGATAGCTGATCCTTTGACAAAAGGCATGCCACCACTAAAATTTAAGGATCATGTAGAAAGAATGGGACTTGGTTCCTCTATGTAAATTTTGTTATAAGAACGAATGTTTGAGAAACTCTGTTTGTGATATTCTCATATTTTGACTTGTGTACACATTTATTTTGAGAAATATCATTGATGTTTGGACCTTGAATAATCATGTGGTTTATTCATTAAGTAATATGGGCTGGGATTTGAGAAACATGACGCATTGTGATACATGGAAGATAATACTCGTATTTAGAGGACCTATCGCCATGATTCATGTATTTTTGTTTCTTACTGTGGTGAACGGTGAATATATGGACCAAGTTGGAGAATGTTAGTAACCGATGAATTTAGTGTTCATCTAATGTTCATTTAAGTGATCCATTAAAACCCACATTCAATATTTCACTTGATTTCCCATGTTATAACCGATGAAAAAAATTGGCTTTTGATGGTATGAGCCTATCCTATAAATAACACATATTGGGTCCCTAAACTAACAATCTCATTTAGTACCATATACACCATCTAAGGGAGATTGTGAAGGTTTAGAAGACCTAATAAACCAAAGCAAGAAGAGCAATGACTGGAGGTATACTACTAATCCATTTTATTCCGCATTTGATCTAACAAAGTGGTTAGATCATAAAGAAATTACTTACATATTATCTATCTTATCATGGTTAGAGCTCATATTCAAATTTGTTTTGCTTTCTAATTTAATATTTTTTTTTACTTTCTTTTCAATTAATACTTCTCTCATCAATTATTCGTGTAAATTGGGTTGTTGGCTGGTTTTGACGGAATGAGATTCTATTAATTCTTAATAAATTAGTGTTATAATGACTTGAAAATTAACACAAGCACAAGAATTGTTCAATCATGTAATAGTTGGGATCATAACTGTAAAATGAAAATCCAACGGCTATATCCAAACTGCAAGAAATGGAAGTTGGGGTCTAAGAATCAGCCGACAAACTTCCAAAGGAGTAGCAGCATAAATAAGAGATCAAGGTCAAAGAGAAGAACTAAAAAACTTGAAGCAAAGTTGACACACAAATATCACCTGCAAAAGCCAGAAATAGATCATCTACTTGGGAGTGAGAAAGGAACATAGTGGGTGGATGTTCTTGGGATATTTCTCTTGTGAAGGAAAATCATTGTGTTGTAACATATAACATATCTTCGGTCGAGTTAAATGCCGGACCACAAAAATCTAGTCTTGTGCCCTCTCTTTATTGCTATTGTTCGTGATTTTGAGTTTCATTTTTATTCTTATATGAATTTGAGATACTATCTGAATTGAATAAGACTGTTTGCTGCAAATATACCGAATGGATGGTGAGATCATATCACAACTTTGGTATACACGTGACATTAGAGTCGGAGTGTCGCAAAAAATGATCGATCCATTTATGGCACTGAAAAGGGCCTGTAATTTGGTTTAGCCAACGTTAGTGTGCTTATATCGGAAAGGACCCATCACAAATAAATTAGTAGTCAATTATACAGGCAAATAATAAAAGGGAAGCAAAGAAAAAAAGCTCCAGCGTCGGTGATATGTTCGTTCCTCTAATGAAAATTATGAAGAATAAATTTATATAATTTTGTTCAAAAAATTTAAATTCTACCATCAGGATATGATAAGTTGCATATTGATCATGTCTCCTATGTCATTTGAACACCTGCATCATCATCACGACAAAAATAGTCACATAGAATAGAGCATTTGAAATAGTAGTCATAAATTTCTATGAACTAGTCAAATATAATCTCACAGAAATTGTTGCTTTAACAAAATTGGTATTAAAAAAAGAACGAAACATACATGTATCATGTACATAGAGACGTGTGTCGGACTGGGGAAATTTATTCTTGAATGGACACGTGGTGTTTCATGTTTTTTATTTAACGAAAACGTGATTTTTGAATATTTTTGTGAAAAAAACAATTTTTTGGGGACTATATTCGGAAAAAATATTACGTCGGACTATTTTTGTTTTAAAAAAAAAACAATTTTTTGGGATTATATTTATTTAATCTTAAAAATATAATACAATTTTTATAATTTCCACTGTCACACAGGTCGCCGTGCTACCATTATATTGATAATAGTTTAGCAACTAAAATTATTCATCATATCCCACGTAACCGAAATTATTGTTATCTAACAATTCCATTAACAATGATATTTTACAGATAAAATCTCAACATTAATTTTTAAATCTCAAATTTTAGAACATGTATTTAATTGTTATCTTAGGTGTCATTGTTGGATCCAAAGTTTTTCATTCGGTGCATTAATTGCCCTCTAAAAACATTTATGTGTTCAAGCGATGAGATATTGCCAAACAAACACCGATTGAATGTAACTAATGCTAGCATTAATTAGTTTAACAAAAGCGGCTATTTTTCAGGTGCCAAATATTACACATCTAGTTGATTTAAAATTTAAATGCAAGGCCACTTGAAACCGATGGAAGGGAGGCTGGATTTGAATCCAACATGGTTACCATGAAGCCACGTGCAACCATACATCGGAATGGCCCTTCGACGCCGACTGAACCGCCGTATGCAGCCATTCATCACCAATAGAGCCACTGTGTGGAACCATTCATGTGATATCCCCGAAATAATTAATTGCATTTGGGCGTTAGTTATGTTTATGTGATTTTTATGGTAATAATTAATAATTGTGTTGGCATTAATTATCTTGGTGAAATGCTTAGTCACATGGTAGGAGTGACCCGGTAGGGCATTTCGGGGTGCATGTTATACATGTTGGGTAATTGAGGATTTTAATGGTTAATTGAAATGGTTTGTGATTATTTGGGTGAATCATGTTTTAATTGTGATTTTGGTGCATTATGGTAAAATACCTTTTAAAATATCATGTTGGGTTGTTCTATACACCATGGAGTTGTGGGGTGTAATTTAATTAAACCCAACCCACTTATACCCCAATCCCCCTTATACCTTCATTTTCTACTTTCCCAATTAACTCATCCAAAACCCTTCTCTACCTCACATTTTCGAAATTTGGTATAGAGGTGAAGAGAAATCCTTCCAAAAGTTTGATTTGTGGAATTTATTGGGTGATTTGGAGTCCCCAAGAGGTATGGATGCCTCCTTGTTGTTTTTGTTGTGTTTGGATTGAGTTTGTTGTGGTTTTGTATGGTTTTGAAATGGGTTTTTATGGGTTGGTATTATTTGAGTTGAAGGTTGGATTTATGGTAGTTTTAAGGTGTATTTTGAAGGTATATGATGTTATTTATGTTGTGGGTTTGATGGTTTAAGTGTTGGTATGGTTTGGGTTGAAAATGGTGTGCAAAAATGGTGGATTTCGGTGTACAGAGGTCAGCGATCGATCGCCCGTTTTTGGCGATCGATCGCGAGCCAACAGTAGGCTCCAGGGGCATTTGGCGATCGATCGCCACATCTTGGCGATCGATCGCGCCAAGTGTGGCGATCGATCGCCGAAGGGTGAAAAATTTAATAACGGGCAGTGTGATCTCGCGATCGATCGGCCCTTTGCGGCGATCGATCGCGAGATACAAAAAATGGTGTTTTTGAATATTTTTGGGGAATTTTTGATACTGGACTATTATTGGCTCCTAATATTGAATTGTGTGAATGTGTAGAACCATCCCAGGTGGCCACACAGCTTAGGAGATAAAGTCCACGACACATCACATTTTGGGACTAAGGTACGTAGTGAGACGTACGGGCATCGGACTGTAAAAGGTATTTATTACGCTTGAATTGGTTATGCATTGTGGTTGCATACATGGTCTTAATTATGCATTATGGTTGCATACATGATTGGATATGCATTATGGTTGCATGTAATTGTGAGTCGAGGTTATATTACAGTGATGAAGAATACTTGTCGCTTTCATGTCGAAGCGATAATGGAATACTTGCCGCTGTCATATTTAGCGATGAAGAATATTTGCCGCAAACATGTCGAAGCGAAGGATAATGCCGATGTCATGTTGATGCGAGGGATATTATGCCGCTAATATGTCGAAGCGATGGGTATTAATGCCGCTGTCATGTAACGCGAGGGGTATTATGCCACTGATATAATGAGACTGGGATTGGCCATTGGTGTATATGGAATGGATGCATGTCATGACATACATTATTGGTGTTATAATCAATTGATTGTAATTATGGTACAGGGACAACCAAGGGAGCTTTTATATGTGTTAAATACAGGAAGTGATTCGCATTTATGGTTTATCATTGAATTATGATCATATTATTGTGAATATGGTTTATACATGCTCATGGTTTTGGGGTTGTTCATGTAGGTACTTTTGGGCGGACGGGCTGAGGCGGGTTGATGCGGTGAGCCAGTGAGGAGTGCTTTTGGCATAGCAGGCCTAATTCTTTTGTATAGTTTCTACTCTAGGGGTAGTGTAAAACTATAGGATTAACATTCAATTGGTTGGGAATGTAATTAATCCTTTTTGAAAATTTTATTTTGGCCTGTAATCTTATCGGCTCAATACATCAACACGAACTTTATAGTCTTATATGCATGTTTAGCTCTTCTACGTCTTTTATCCGCACTTAAGGGACTAGGGTCCTTACAATTCATCAGAGCGGCCCTTCGACCCCAATGGAGCGCCACATGCAGGGTGGAGCCAGGATGCAAATTTACCTAGGACTGATCGAGTTAGGTGTAGTACTAACGGACTATATCGATTTAAAGGGTGGGGCTAAAGCATAAATTTTTCAAAATTAACATTAATTTTCTTCCTAAGTAATGCAATTTTTTTAAAAAAAAAACGATGCCGCCTCTAGCCACATGCCTACATGCATGCGAGCGGCCCTTTGTGTAAGGTCCCAACTTAATTATCTAAATATTACTCATTAAGAGATGTGATTTCTATAATTCTTTAGTAAAGTAATTCTAAAAGAGATTTTTCTTTCTAACATATGATTTAATTACATAGTTCACATAATCAGTTCATATGACCAGTATTCCAAAAGCATAAGGAGTTATTAATCAATTACCAACAAAATATACAATTCCAAAATGAATTTAGTAAATGATTTTATTCTCCTTCTAAACAAAGTTATCCAGATCAAAATGTTGTCTAATACTCCTCTGGTGATAGTGATTCTAGTCCCCACATCTTCCAAAGGTCTATTCCTGACACCTGTACCTACCAATAATACATTAAATACCGAGAATATGAAATTCACAAAAGGTCATTATATTAGTATGAAGATACTTCATGATATTACTGAAATGATAGTGCTTTTCGTGATTGTCCCTGTTTCATAATCAATAATATTGCAAACACGCTAATAGTAAACTTAACAGTTCATATCGATAGTTTTATGTCGGCCAGTGACATTTCAAAATATTCCACGTCAACCCGTGACATTTATAAGGTACCACGTCAACCCATGACGGTCCATGTCAACCCGTGACATTCGTAAAATACCACGTCAATTCGTGTCGGTCCATAACATCATTTTCAATAACATATACAATGTATATTTAAAGTAAGCTCAAACATCACCACGTACATTTTTCTGCCAAAATAAGTGATAATTCAAAAAATTTCTTCCTCGTTGTCCGGATGTTGTGAAGGCTCTACGCAATTACAACAATTCAATATCAATAGCCGTAAAAGATTGCTTGACACTCGCGATCAATAATGAGGTATTCAGTTCCTCGCACAAAGTTATTGTCTTCGCGCGCTCGATCGCGACAAGGTGCTAGATCGATCGCGAAAGTCTTTGTTGCCCAGATTTGGTTTTTTAAATGTTGCTTGATCGATCGCTTGTGGCTTCACAAGCGATCGATCGCCGCACCCTGTAAATGCGGAAATCCACCATTTTCAAGTACATACCCCATCCAATACACATACCACTAAATCTGTGATATCCAAAAATTAATTGTGTTCATCCCGGAATGGTTATAATCCTTAATTGATTTAATTTGGAGTAATTATGAGATAAGTACTATGTTGAGACTCCCAGGGATTTTAATCCGGTATGGGGATTGTCTGATCCAAGGGTTGAGATTTTATTCTCATTATGGTGTAAACCTTGGAATTGTGTTGGTAGTGGGATTTTGAGTCTGGGGTGCTTTGGATTGAGATTGGTAATGAAAATAGCGAGTGTGAGATAATTATTGAACACATATGATTTTTAATGAGTCATGGTGCGAGTATTTGAGACTCAGGTTTTTGGAGTCTTGGTAGTATATATACCAAGTGGGATCGGTGTTCAGTCATTTCCCTCTCCTCCCTCTCTCTCCTCTCCCATGTTTCCCCCTTTCTTTCCATTTTCCCTTCTCTCTTTTGATGGAGAAATTGATGGAGGCTCGACTTCGGGGCGTGATTTCTCGAAGATAATTGGGTATGTTCTTCCCCTCGCCTTTGTCTTCGTTTTGAATGTGGTTTTGTTGAATATGGTTGGGTTTTGTAATGGGTTTGATATTTGGGAATTTTTGGTAAAAATCTTAAAGTAAAGTTTTTTGGTGTTTTTAATGAGTTTAAATGGAGTATTTGAGGTTGTGAAGGTGTTGGGGGTGTTGGTTTTGAATTTGGGGTGAAAATCACCATTGAAGCAAAATATTTTCGGAAAATTGCAGGTCGTGATTGATCGCGGCTTGGCGCCGATCGATCGCGACATATCACTGATTTTTTATGACCATGAACAGTCGCGGCGATTGATCACGAAGACTCGGCGATCAATCAGGGAGGGTGCGGCGATCGATCACGGAAGAATGAATTTCGGGTAGTATGATCTCGCGATCGATTGAGGGAAATGGCGATCGATAGCGTCTCCTGTTTCTTTGGTTTTCAAACTTTTGTTAAAAGTTGGGATTTTGGAATTTGGGTTTGTTTGGTAGCTTTTCGGGATGATGTCTACATTCCAATGAGTATATTACACTTTAAAATAAAATGGTTAGGATTGAACTTTCATAAGACGCACTACTCGTTCGAGTTAATCGGTACCTCATTGGACATTAAGTTGAGATGGCTTGAGTAGTATGCATAATTCATTATGGTAACTAATCATCATGGTATGAGGATGTATTTGTGGGTTGTGTACATGCTTATGCATGTGATTGTGAGCTTATTATTGATTGTGGGTTATTAACAGAATCTAGCGTATAATTCACTGAATCTTGGGGCAAGTCAAGGAGTGGCTCCTGCTATCGGATTATAAGGCACGTATGACATACGAGCATAGCTAGATATATTATTGTCATGTGCATGAATAATATATGGTTGTTACAATCATTTTTTATATGCATTGAGAATCATGTGGTGCCGCTATTTAGCGAGCAATGGTTATGATGTTGTCGCTGTTGAGCAAACATTGGTTATGATGCCGCCGCTATTGAGTGTGCGAAAGGATGGAATGCCACAGCTATTGATCGAGCGATGGGATATGATGTGATAGATCTGTGGAATCATTCTTAAGATATGTGTGATATCTGTAAAATCATGAGTGTAATGATTTAACTGTAATAGATTATGGAATTAATGGTTTGAGCATGAGCATAGTTAATCAAAGTAATGATAACTGATTTTGGGGATTTGATGGTTTGACTATTGTGAAAACATGAACAGCTCGGGGGATCCCATATGATAACTATACTATACATGGAGTATCTTTTACATTTATAGTTTTATATTCTGTAAATTCTGAATTGTGATATTGATGTTATTGAGACGGTGGCTTGGTATGCTCACCCGTGTGGGGGATGTTTCTGTTGGGACAGGTGAACAGGTACAACATTGGCTCTGGAGTTGAGTTCGGTTTGTAGATTGGGAATGCTCCCATGGATAAGGTACCAATGCTGGTATTGAGTAGTATGTTTTATACATTAGATACACATTTTTTATTCAATGCTCGCGTGTGAGCATTTGATGTGTATATGGGTTGTATAAAGGTTGTTAGAGTTATGGTTGCATGCAATTAATTATGGAGTATTGCATAATGAATTGATAACATGTTAGTGTATTATGAGGTGTATGTTCATGCTAGTGGAGTGGTATTTGAACATTAAGGGAATTGATGTTGAAATTTATGTTATAAAAGCATGCACTACTATTTGTGATAATACACTAATAGCACTTTAAGGCATCAGGGGCCTTACATTAGTGGTATCAGAGCAGTGGTTTGCTCTTTTGGGCTGTTGAGGGCCTAGGGATATGTTGCTAGAAAAGGATAGCACATAGTTTATGCATGATTGTAGTTAGTGTTGTGTGACACAACTATTATGCTTATGTGCATATTATGATATGATAAGTTAAATAAAATGTGTTATTGTTAACCATTGTGGTTGCAGGATCGTACATAATATGATGAGAATGGTATTGATGGAAATGATTTGCACTTATGTAAAAAGTGCTAAGAAATCTGATTTTTTAGGAAAATCAGGGAATGAGAAACGTGATGCACTGTCTGAGGACAAGGAATGGCAGACAATGTGGTGTCGTCAATAGGTGACGGCGGATGATGACTAGGTATGGTTGCCTTATGATTATAAGGATGCATGTATATGCATACATTGGAATTGATTTATTATGGGGATGCATGAATGTTGGATATTATTATTGTGCTGCTACGGGTATATCGACTAGCGATGGATCATAATGTTTGTCGCTGTCTTATCAAGCGATGAATCAGGTTATTTGACGCTGTCATCTCGTAGCGCGGGTCGCTGGTATGTCAAAGCGAGGGATATCTGTAAGGCCTCTCTACCTTAACAATGTAATAAACATATAAATAGGGCTAACATGAATTAAAGACAGTTATGGTTCCGGTTGCAGCCTTGAGCTATTAGGATTACAGGCCAAAAATAAAATTCCAATTACATTCCCAAAATGAATGTTAATACTATAGATTTACACTACTCCTAGAGTAGAGAATATCCAAAAATCCTGTAACCTAATTCCTTAATGCTCCTCGTAGCTCACTGCCTCAACCCGGCCCATAGCCCTCCAAGTCCAAAAGGTGTGTACCTACAGGAACAACTCATCATGAGCATATACGTCCCTTATTCAATAAATCCAAGCACAATAACATAATAATTGCATGAGATATGTATGTATGTATGCTCCCTGATTTACCACATTAGCACATGTTCATTGTTGTTCCTGTTTCATAAACTCATGCACAAAATCATTAGTTCACAATATAACGATTGATACCACGTTCCAGTTATAACCACAATGTTCCACATTAATCACTAGAAATGTGACTGTTCCGGTCCTGTTACAACAGCGGCATTTTAGGACCCCTCGCTTCGACATATAGCGGCATCATATGATATCCCTCGCTCGACAATGACAGTGGCATGTCCCTTGCTTCGACATGACAGCGTCAAATATCCATATACCATCGCTTCATATGGCAGCGGCAAGTACCTCCCTCGCTCGTATATAACAACTACCGGAACAATCAAGCATTTCCAACCACATATATATAAACACGACACTTGGTTCCACAATCATAATGCATCACCATTATCTCAATATATAACAACACATTTTGTAATCCATACTTGTCCATGATATATATAGCCTGTGATGTCCCCGAAATGATTAATTGTGTTTAAGGCATAAATTGTGTTCGTATGATTAATTATGATTAATTATGGTGGTAATTGCCTTATGTGTTAGAATTAATTGCCATGTGGAAATGCTTGGTCATGTGGACTGGTAGAGCATTTCAGGGTGCACGTTATGCATGTTGGGTAATCGGGTGTTTTAATGGCTTACATGTGTTAGTAGTCATTTATTTTGTGAAACATGCATTTAATTGATATTTGGCGCATTGTGGTGAAATGTGTCTAGAATGCAATGTTGGGGCATAATTTACATCATGTTAGGAAGTGGGGTGTAAAATTTAATTAAACTCTCATAACCCACTATAACCTCATATCCTCTTTACCCCCCCCTCACATTATTCAACCCCCAACACTTTTCAAACCCTACCCTCCTCCTCTCATTTTCGAGTGGAACTCCAAGGTGGAAGAGAAGTTCTTGCAAAACTTTATTCTTGTGATTTCTTGGTAAGATTTGGGGCCTAGGATGTATATATATATCATCCCTTGTTGTTTTGTGAGGTTTATTGTGAATTTGGATTGTTGTTTGGAGTTTGAAAATGGGTTTATTTGGGTTGGTATGTTTTGTGGTTGGGTGTGGGATTTTGGGGTTGTTTTATGATGTGTATTGAAGGTTTAAAGTGTTTTTGTGTTTTGAGTTTATTGGTATAAGTGTTGTGGAAGTTGGGAAGGAATATTTGGTGTAAGAATGGTGGAAATCGTGTGCCTGTGCGAGGCGATCGATCGCCTGAAAAGAGGCGACCGATCGCCTAAGGGCAGTGGGCGAAGTGCAGGGCAGGCGATCGATCGCCTGAAATGAGGCGACCGATCGCCGAGAGGCAGTAGCCAATCCAAGGGTTAGGCGATCGATCGCCATGTTTGAAGCGATCGATCGCCGCGAAGAAAAATTTGAGGCGATCGATCGCCTCAGTGGAGCGATCGATCGCCAGCTGTGTAATTTTGAAAAATGTTGTATTTTGTTGAATTTTTGGTATTTGGCTATTGTTTAGCTTCTAATATTGATTTGTATGGTTGTGTAGAACCATCCCAGGTACCGACAACGTCGAGGAGATAAAGTTATACAACTTCTCCACTTTTGGGACTAAGGTACGTAGTGAGACGTACGAGCATCGGACGGTAAAACGTGTTATAACTCTGATAAAGTATATTGTGAATATCGTGCCCCTTATGTGATGGAATATGTGAAATGATAGTGTTATATCATGATATTGGAATCAATTGTGTTTGATTAATTGTGGTAGAATTGATGAATGTTCCGGTAGCCTTTATCTCCGAGCGAGGGAGGTACTTGCCGCTGTCATATGAAGCGATGGTAGTATGATATTTGCCGCTGTCATGTCTAAGCGAAGTAACATGCCGCTGTCATTGTCGAAGCGAGGGATATCATATGATGCCGCTATATGTCGAAGCGAGGGGTCCTAAAATTCCGCTGTTGTATTGGGACCGGAACAGTCACAATTCTAGTGATTAATGTGAAATATTGTGGATATAATTGGAAACGCGTTATCGATCATTATGTCGTGAACTAATGATTTTGTGCATAAATTTGTGAAACAGGAACAACAGTGAAATGTGCTAATGTGGTGATCAAGGAGCATATCTAATATTTGCCGCATGCGCTTAATTACTTTGTTAAGTTGAATTGTGTTAAATGGTGATATATATATGTTCATGGTGAACTGTTCCTGTAGGTACGCTTTTGGACAAAAGGGGCTCAGGGTTGGGTTGAACTGTGAGCTGAAAGAGACTTGAAAGAAGATAGATTACAGGATTTTTGTTAGTCTTCACATTCATTTTGGGAATGTAATTTAACTAACTATTGAAGTTTTATTTTGGCCTGTAATTACATTGAGCTCACATAACAACCTGAACTCTAAGATGTCTCTAATACATGTTTAGCCCTGTTTATATCTTGATTTCACCGTTAAGGAACTAGGGTCCTTACATTAGTGGTATCAGAGCAGTGGTTAGAGAACCCGGGAACGAGTGAAGGGTAGCCTTAGCAATAAGTTGGCTAGGCATCTATCTTTTAAACATGTTGTGCGCATATGAAGTATGTGACTGTTATGCTAACATGTTATAGTTTTCTAACGATGTATTTTGTGGATTGTTTTTGGATATTGTTGTTAATCCTTATGTTGCAGTATGGCAGCAAATGTAGATGCTGGTGATGCAGTGAGTGTAAATGCTAGTGCTAGGCATACAAATCCCCTACCGCCGCCAGCCTTGGGTGAAGAGCCGTCCGAACAACAGCTATTGCCGGGAGAACTGAGTTTGACGCAATTTCTAGCTTATCGGCCCCCGACTTTTGAAGGGACTGAAACAGGGGAGAAGGCCGAGGAATGGCTAGAGAGATTGGAGCAGATATTTGTAGCTGCCCCGTGTGCAAAGACAGCTTGGATACGGCTAGCAGAATTTCAATTGGCCAAAAAGGCGCTGATGTGGTGGAAGACCACAGTAATTGAACAGGAGGCTCAGGGTCAGGAAATAAACTGGAAGCTGTTTAGGACTCGATTTCTGACCCGGTACTTCTCAGCAGCGGCACGGCAGGCTAAAGAGGATGAATTCAATAGCTTGAGACAAGGTACTATGCCGGTGTCTGACTATGCTCTCCAGTACTGTTCCTTACTCAGATATGTGCCTCATATCGCCTCTAGCACCCAAGCAAAGATGAGGAATTTTATGAAAGGCTTGAGGCCGGAGTTGTATGATAGGGTGATCACTTATGGCCCTGCTTGTTTTGATGACGCCCTAGCACGAGCTGAACTGGCAGAATTGGGAGTGGGTGCATATCCGACTGTGGCACCGCCTCCAGCACCATCTCAGAGACCGACCCCTGAAAACTTGAAACCAAGGGGCGACCATTTTAAGCCAAAGGGAAACTCATCATCTTCCAGATTCAGTGGTAGATGGCAAGATGCTCGTGGAAGGGGTGGCCGTGGAAGTAATGCTCCGTCTCATAGGGGACAGTCTCAGGCTAGCAAT
The DNA here is from genome assembly GCA_907163345.1 of Haberlea rhodopensis. Lineage (NCBI taxonomy): Eukaryota > Viridiplantae > Streptophyta > Magnoliopsida > Lamiales > Gesneriaceae > Haberlea > Haberlea rhodopensis. The sequence goes on along the minus strand of CAJQUN010000120.1, from coordinate 684,345 downwards.
TTTGAGAAGGTTAAGTGTTTTCTGTGCGGGGGACCCCATTCAGTGAAAGGATGCTCTGCTTGTTATGAGTGTGGGAAACATGGTCACTTGGCCCGAAATTGTCCTAACCGGGGAGGGCCACAGAATACTATGGGGACAGGCCAGCACAGCAGAGACCACCATTTGCACCGAGGCCATTGGGAGGACAGCCGTTGGGGCCACCTCAAGGGCAAGTGTATGCCCTTACCAGGGAGCAGGCTATAGCAGCTCCAGAGGAAGTGATAGCGGGTACGTGTTATTTATTTACGCACCCTGCTTATATTTTGATAGATACAGGTGCGTCACACTCCTTTGTGTCGACGAGTTTTGTGGTGAGGCACCGTATATGCACGACTCCGTCACCCACGCCTCTTGTGGTTTCGACACCCGCTGGAAAGAGTGTGATTGCAGATCAGTTTGTTGATGGCGGCCTCATTTATTTTGTGGGCAACGAGTTGAAGTCAGACCTGATTGTTCTGGGGATGTCGGACTTCGACTGCATTGTGGGTATTGATGTGCTGAACAGATACCAGGCAGTAGTGGACTGCAGTCAGAGGACAGTACGATTCAGATCTGATTTAGGGGATCGGTGGACTTTTTATGGGGATGGTTCCCGCTCAAGAATTCCGTTGATATCGGCTTTAAAGATGACTCAGTTATTGGAACGTGGGCACGAGGGTTATCTTATTTATGCCATTGACATTGCTGGCAAGAAAGAAGAGTTAAGAGTCGAAGATATACCCGTGGTTGCCGAGTTTGCCGATGTATTTCCGAAGGAGATTCCCGGATTCCCGCCGGTTAGGGAAGTTGAGTTCGGGATCGAATTATTACCGGGGACATCCGCTATTTCTCGTGCCCCTTATAGGATGGCACCAGCGGAGTTAAGAGAGCTGAAAGAGCAGCTACAAAAACTACTTGATAAGGGTTACATACGCCCCAGCGTATCACCTTGGGGTGCGCCTGTGTTATTTGTCAAAAAGATGGATGGGTCGATGAGATTGTGCATCGACTACAGACAATTGAATAAGGCCACAGTGAAGAATAAATACCCTCTTCCGCGGATCGACGACTTGTTTGATCAGTTGCAGGGCACGAGGTTGTTCAGTAAGATTGATTTGAGGTCATGGTACCACCAGATCCGAGTTAGAGAGGATGATGTGCAGAAGACGGCCTTCCGGACCCGTTATGGTCACTATGAGTTTTTGGTCATGCCATTTGGAGTGACAAACGCCCCGGCTGTGTTTATGAGCTTGATGAATCGAGTGTTCCAACCCTATTTGGATCAATTCGTCATCGTATTTATTGACGATATACTTATCTATTCTCGGAGCGAGGAAGATCATAGGAATCATTTGAGGACAGTGCTCCAGATTCTGAGGGACAATCAGTTGTATGCTAAGCTGAGCAAGTGGGAATTTTGGCTGAGCAGCGTGGTATTTTTGGGGCATGTGATCTCCAGTGATGGGATTTCTGTGGATCCCAGGAAAGTGGAAGCAGTGATGGATTGGTCTGCGCCTACATCTGTGCCCGAGATCCGTAGCTTCCTCGGTTTAGCGGGTTACTACCGACGTTTTGTCGAGGGATTCTCTAAGATCGCTAAGCCGTTGACGTAGTTGACTCAGAAGGGTGTTCCGTTTTCTTGGTCTGAGGCATGTGAGCAAAGCTTCCAAGAGTTGAAGCACCGGTTGACTACAGCACCTGTTCTGGTGATCCCTTCGGAGAACGAAAGGTTTGCTTTGTACACGGATGCATCACTGCAGGGATTGGGTTGTGTACTGATGCAGGATAAGCATGTGGTGCCTTATGCATCGAGGCAGTTGAAGCCTCATGAGACCAGGTACCCGGTTCATGATTTGGAACTGGCGGCCATTATTTTCGCTTTGAAAATTTGGCGGCATTATCTTTATGGTACTTCTTTCACCATTTACACGGATCATAAGAGCTTGAAGTTCCTATTTACCCAAGCGGAACTGAATATGAGGCAAAGGAGGTGGATGGACTTGCTCAAGGACTATGATTGCGAGATAGATTACCATCCAGGGACGGCGAACGTGATAGCTGACGCCTTAAGTAGGAAGGTGAAGTGTACGGCAGATGATGTTATTCAGTTGTCGGCCTTGATGACCTCTTATTGTCATTTGGGATATGATTTTGATTTAGATGTATCGCCGGTGCTGGTATCGACCCTATTGGCAGAACCAGACATCTTTGAACTTATCAGGAAAGCTCAGATGACAGACGTTGAGGTATAGAGATGGTTTTCATACTTACGTCTGGGTCAATTATCGAAGTTCAGAGTAGCAGAAGATGGTTCCTTGAGGCTTGGTAACCGTTGGGTAGTGCCGAGGGCACCAGAGTTGCATCAAGGAATCTTGCATCGTGCTCACAGTAGCAGATTTAGCATCCATCCAGGTGGGAGAAAGATGTACAAGGACTTGTGTGATCAATTTTGGTGGAGACGGATGAAGAGAGACGTTATGACATTCGTTAAGAAGTGCCTAATTTGCCAGCAAGTGAAAGCAGAAAGGCAGAGGCCCGGAGGCGAATTGAAGAGTTTAGAGATACCAGAGTGGAAGTGGGAGCACATCTCTATGGATTTCGTGACCCACTTGCCAAGGACTGCCTCGGGATTCGATGCGATCTGGGTAATTGTGGATCGACTGACTAAGGTGGCTCACTTCATCCCATATTGTATGTCTTTCACATACTTAAAGATGGCCCAATTGTATGTACGGGACGTGGTGAGATTGCATGGCATCCCAGTCTCGATTGTGTCTGATAGAGACCCGCGGTTCACATCGCACTTTTGGGAGGGTCTTCAATCGGCTTTGGGTACAGAAGTGAGGCTGAGTACGGCTTATCACCCTCAGACAGATGGTCAGACAGAGCGTACCATACAGACGCTTGAGGACATATTGAGGGCGTGTGTTTTGGAGTTCGATACTCCGTGGCAAGATTCAGTGCCACTAGTGGAATTCTCTTATAACAACAGTTATCAGGCGAGCATTCAGATGGCTCCATTCGAGGCCCTTTACGGTCGACGATGTAGGTCACCGTTGTACTGGGAAGATTTGACTAGTAAGGCGGCCGGAGGACCGGAATTGATTCGTGAAATGGAAGAGAAAATCAAACTGATCCGTCAGAAAATGAAAGCGGCTCAAGATAGGCAAGCGGCCTATGCTAATAAACGACGGCGACCATTGGAATTCCAAGTGGGAGACAGAGTCTTTCTGAAAATCTCACCTTTCAGAGGTGTAGTTCGTTTCGGTATGCGCGGGAAGTTGTCTCCGAGATATGTTGGGCCGTACGAGGTATTGTAGCGCATCGGCACTTTGGCTTATCGTTTGGCCCTACCGCCGTCCTTGTCTGGTATACATGATGTCTTCCATGTATCTATGTTGAGGAAGTATGAACCAGACCCGTCTCATGTGTTGCAGCCTTCAGAGGTTCAGTTGAGTTCAGATGTATCCTATGTTGAACGGCCAGTCAGGATTCTGGATCGTGAGGATCGCAGACTTCGAAGCAAGGTTATACCGATGGTCAAGGTTCAGTGGAATCGTCGGGGTGTCGAAGAAGCCACGTGGGAGACGGAACGGCATATGGTGCAGCACTACCCGGAACTATTCTTTGGTATGTGTTTATGTTTAGTTTCTTTTGGGGTAAGTGCATGCGATTTCGAGGACGAAATCTTCTAAGTAGGGGAGTATTGTGATGTCCCCGAAATGATTAATTGTGTTTGAGGCATAAATTGTGTTCGTATGATTAATTATGATTAATTATGGTGGTAATTGCCTTATGTGTTAGAATTAATTGCCATGTGGAAATGCTTGGTCATGTGGACTGGTAGAGCATTTCAGGGTGCACGTTATGCATGTTGGGTAATCGGGTGTTTTAATGGCTTACATGTGTTAGTAGTCATTTATTTTGTGAAACATGCATTTAATTGATACGCATTGTGGTGAAATCTGTCTAGAATGCAATGTTGGGGCATAATTTACATCATGTTAGGAAGTGGGGTGTAAAATTTAATTAAACTCTCATAACCCACTATAACCTCATATCCCCTTTACCCCCCCTCACATTATTCAACCCCCAACACTTTTCAAACCCTACCCTCCTCCTCTCATTTTCGAGTCGAACTCCAAGGTGGAAGAGAAGTTCTTGCAAAACTTTATTCTTGTGATTTCTTGGTAAGATTTGGGGCCTAGGATGTATATATATATCATCCCTTGTTGTTTTGTGAGGTTTATTGTGAATTTGGGTTGTTGTTTGGAGTTTGAAAATGGGTTTATTTGGGTTGGTATGTTTTGTGGTTGGGTGTGGGATTTTGGGGTTGTTTTATGATGTGTATTGAAGGTTTAAAGTGTTTTTTGTGTTTTGAGTTTATTGGTATAAGTGTTGTGGAAGTTGGGAAGGAATTTTTGGTGTAAAAATGGTGGAAATCGTGTGCCTGTGCGAGGCGATCGATCGCCTGAAAAGAGGCGACCGATCGCTAAGGGCAGTGGGCGAAGTGCAGGGCAGGCGATCGATCGCCTGAAATGAGGCGACCGATCGCCGAGAGGCAGTAGCCAATCCAAGGGTTAGGCGATCGATCGCCATGTTTGAAGCGATCGATCGCCGCGAAGAAAAATTTGAGGCGATCGATCGCCTCAGTGGAGCGATCGATCACCAGCTGTGTAATTTTGAAAAATGTTGTATTTTGTTGAATTTTTGGTATTTGGCTATTGTTTAGCTTCTAATATTAATTTGTATGGTTGTGTAGAACCATCCCAGGTACCGACAACGTCGAGGAGATAAAGTTATACAACTTCTCCACTTTTGGGACTAAGGTACGTAGTGAGACGTACGAGCATCGGACGGTAAAACGTGTTATAACTTTGATAAAGTATATTGTGAATATCGTGCCCCTTATGTGATGGAATATGTGAAATGATAGTGTTATATCATGATATTGGAATCAATTGTGTTTGATTAATTGTGGTAGAATTGATGAATGTTCCGGTAGCCTTTATCTCCGAGCGAGGGAGGTACTTGCCGCTGTCATATGAAGCGATGGTAGTATGATATTTGCCGCTGTCATGTCTAAGCGAAGTAACATGCCGCTGTCATTGTCGAAGCGAGGGATATCATATGATGCCGCTATATGTCGAAGCGAGGGGTCCTAAAATTCCGCTGTTGTATTGGGACCGGAACAGTCACAATTCTAGTGATTAATGTGAAATATTGTGGATATAATTGGAAACGCGTTATCGATCATTATGTCGTGAACTAATGATTTTGTGCATAAATTTGTGAAACAGGAACAACAGTGAAATGTGCTAATGTGGTGATCAAGTAGCATATCTAATATTTGCCGCATGCGCTTAATTACTTTGTTAAGTTGAATTGTGTTAAATGGTGATATATATATGCTCATGGTGAACTGTTCCTGTAGGTACGCTTTTGGACAAAAGGGGCTCAGGGTTGGGTTGAACTGTGAGCTGAAAGAGACTTGAAAGAAGATAGATTACAAGATTTTTGTTAGTCTTCACATTCATTTTGGGAATGTAATTTAACTAACTATTGAAGTTTTATTTTGGCCTGTAATTACATTGAGCTCACATAACAACCTGAACTCTAAGATGTCTCTAATACATGTTTAGCCCTGTTTTAACTTGATTTCACCCTTAAGGAACTAGGGTCCTTACATAGCCAAAAGCGTAAAAACACATTTTACCGTTCGATGCCCGTACGTCTCACTACGTACCTTAGTCTCAAAAGTGGAGAAGTTGTGATGTCCTGGGATTATTAGTGTTAATCCCGGAGGGTTATTAATCCTTAATGGATTTTTATTTTATAGTGGCAATTAGGAATTAATTGTGGTTTTGGTCTCCCAAGTTTGTTAAATCGGGCATTTAGGATCGTTGGATCCAAAGGTCGAGATTGTATTCTCAATTTGGTGAAAAACCTATGATTTAGGTTTTTGGTGAGAATCGGGATCCGGGACGCATTCGTCGCATGTTGGGAATTTTGGTTATTGGTATGATTTGATCGGAGTGAGTTTTAATTATTTAATTAAAACATGACTAATGTGAGTCTTAATGTGTAAGGACCCCAAGCCCTTAACCCTTGATTAGTGTATTAACCACTATGTGTGGTACATGCTTCTATACAAATCAATCGGGAAACTCAGATGATGCTTACAAAATTCCCTTAACATTCAACGTTATAAGATCATCTCTACTAACATATAGACTCATAGAGTTGCCCATTACCATGCCCTTTTCGCCACTTTTTACATTGTGGACTTTTATAAAAATTTGGGCAGAGTCTCCCCATAAATAGAGCTATCCCGAAATAAAAGCACAACACAATATATAGTTCCCGGCCAGGGAAAAACACATACTCAACAGAACACAGCAACGCTAAGTAAATTCCCAGCCAGGGAAGACACCACACATAAGACAACATAGATGGGTTTCAACACCCACACAATACACCCATGACTCTCATATCATTAGCAATTCCACTCTTAATTGCATGCAACATAGAATGAAAGAGAGAAAGGCTCATGCCTTTATATACAATCCATATACAAGTATAATCGTGCTCACAGGCGAGCATCATGAATATGTATATAATCATCAGGTGTATATATGTAATCTATACGATACCGTGCTCCACCAAGCCCTGGTACCACGATCCTGTGAGTGCATCCAATCAACAGCTCGAGCCCAGCTCCATAGCCATCGATGCACCTGTACACCTGCCCCAACAGAGACAGCCCCCAACGGGGTGAGCATACCAATACACGAAATCTCATAATCACAATAATGAAATTCATAATTTACAACACAAGTAAATATTAATGAATTTTAAATGATACTCCCTGGATGGCAACATCCTCATCCGGGATTCCGTGTACTGTCCCTGTTCTCACAATCATCAAACTCATCAAATCTCATAAATCAGTAAATCAACACATTGATTTAACTCATAGCATGCCTGATTCTCAAGTATCAATAATCAATGATTCCAAGTTCATTATACATACAAATATAGATATCTCAATATCTAGTACTGATTTCTCAATTTCGCTATCAATCATAGATAGCTCAAATGCCTAGCATTTATTTTACCAATTTTCCATTATACCTAGACATCTCACATGTCTTATAATGAGTACATGATCCCACGATCATTCTCAGGCATCTCAAATGCCGTACGATAGTCATATAGACTCAGTACCCCATATATATCAACATATATATGCATATAGCCATACCCACAACCATCTAATGCAATTACAACACATTATGCGTTTCACAATTTCTATCACATAAAGTAATGCTCGTACGTCGCACGTACATTAAATCTCCGAAGTCCGAGCCAAACCTTGCTCGAGTTCCATGCTCCGAGGAACGATGTGCTAACACGATAAATTAATTCACGATTAATTACGAACATGCAACTCATGTTCAAGCACACCCATAACCCTAAAAAATATTGTCAACACAAGACAATAACCAATATCGAAAATTGCTCAAGAATTCCCCACAAATTTTCGAACCTTCACAACACAAAATCCAACCCAAATAATTACCATAATTCATCTAAAACATGAGTTAATCAATTAACAACGAAAATCATCAACCCCAAGTCAAAATCCCCAATTTTCGATTCAAGCCCTAAATTCGAATCCAATCCCTCAATTTCGAACACAATCAAGCATCATAATGCATCAACAACATGAATTAATCAATCCATAACAAGAATCATCACTCCTTGCCAAAAATCCCCAAAATTCGAACCCTAACTCACGAAATCGAGCTGAAATTCGAACCAAATTGCAACCATTATTTTCGAACCAAAAAGTCTGAAATAATCGACTCAAAACCAGCTTAAAAACGCCCCAAAAACATCAGAAAAATCGTACCAAAAACATACCAAAATCGCGCCCCAAAAATCGGATGAAATCCAGTTTTCGAACCCTACGCTTTTCTGGCAAATCCGAGCTCGATTCTCGACCAAACTTCAAATTGTTGGTATGGATAGGACCGCCTGGAAGAGACGAACACGGCGGCGGGTCGGACGCACCGAACGGCGGCCGGACGGCGGCGGGCGGAGGCCTTTTCTGCGCGGGGGTCAAAAGGGGATCGAGAATCGCGGTTACGGGGAGAGAGAAATGAAGTGCTGAAATGGTTCCGATAATTAAAATCTCGGGTTCAACTGGTATTTATTAGCAAAAATACCCCGAAATACTAACATCCCCACAAATACATCATGATTCATTAAAAATCATCTGTTTCCAAAAATTCTCTCTCTAACTCAAAAACCCGCTACCGGTGCCCACACCAAGCACCCGAGATTCCGAGTCACACTAAAAACCCAACTCACAGGTTTTCACCGAAATGAGAATACGATCTCAACCTCGGGATCCAACGATCCCAACTACTCAAATAGACGAGCCCAGAAGGCCCAACACTTCGATTAAACCCCAAATCGCCACGTAAAACAACTTTACGGGTTATTAACACTCCGGGATTAACATCCCTAATCTCAGGTCATCACAATATCCCCCACTAAAAGAATTTCGTCCTCGAAATTAGCACCGGTGTATCACGTAACACCCGGGCTACACAACTACAAGAAGTCATAACCTCGATTCCTGACCATATCAGAATCGTCTTAAAAACCTCGAGAATACTTATCTCACATCAAACTCTGAAACAGAGCGACATACCAAAACCAACATATCACCCAAGAGGTAAAACGTACCTCGATGTGGTTCATCCCAAAAGTCAGTCCCTCATGACTGCAAAACAACCAATACTTACGACCGTAGATCGGACAGTCATCCTTCGTTCTAATACCACTAGTAAGAACGCATCATAAATGACACCTCAACCGTGAGAACGTTGACTTCGTGTCAAACTCTGGAGTGGAATAGACTCCCAAATCCATCATAACGTCAAAGAGCGTCAGCACAACTCAACGCTAACAGTCCAAAAGCAGTTAGTCAACTGAAACTGCAAGGATTCGAATCGCTCCCGATTCCATCGTAGATATCATCCAATGATATCTTTATCATGACTCACGATGTCTAACACATATCACTACGAGGAAAAACACTAGTATACCACGATGTATACACACCAAACCTGGTTTCCACTTTCAAACCTCCTCCATCGAATGAGCAGTCGCATCATTGCAACTCAATTTGGGCAACTCACGGCCACGGATTCACACAAAAGACATCTCACAAGATGTCCACCTCCGGATATACCAAGGATCACATCCTGATCATAAATAAACCATTGAGACTCCACAGAGTTCAAATTCTGAAAGGACATGCAATAAACACATTGCATCCTCAACGCTTGTGTCGACAGCGACACCCAATAAATCCGAATTCCTGCCATCCCTCGGCAATCCTAGGATTTAACAATCCAAACTTGGGAAGGCTACCGCATAACTCGAAGGGAAACACCAACAATGAAACACCTCAACCCACACAAGATGATCCCTCCTCAAAGGGAGTCAACTAAATCCACGATTGTTTCTCATAATTCATCGTGCCATGGAGATTCCCAATCTCAAGGTGTTCAATATCTCTCATCAGAGATTTAGTCATCCAAAGTAGCATAACTCTATGCTTGACAAAAAGGGAAGTCAAAAACTAGCATCCGTATACTCACCGGTATACCTGCCTAAGCACTGACATCACATGCACGTTCAATGCACTTGGCTCGGGTATCTACAACATACCCCTAAGCCCCCAAACACGACCGTCAATTCTGAGTCAATCCCTATACAGTGGAGGACGATAATCGACGATTAACAACACGGTGTGATTCCCAAAATCAACACCACACGTACCAACTCACCGAATCTTTCAAAGATTCCCAAATAGGTCTAATACTACCTCCTTCCCCACAAGGGAAGTGCCATCGAACTCGAGATCCACATGTCTCGAACCACTGTTCGGAAAACTGGATACAATAACACCCATTGCATCCCAAATGCACAGATTCCCCAGATCGAGTCAACAACGACTTGATGACTCTCTTGTTGGTACTTCAACATCATGAGCTGTCCCAGACAAGTCTCACCAAGATTTAACATCAACGTATACACGTTTCAGTGAGGCATGCACAACCTCAACCTCAAATGACGTGGTGACTACTAAAGTCCACCACAATCCACATCGTATCACCTTACGATTTGCCAAACTTGATTCCAACGAGTAGTATCATGGTTCCAACAATCACACTATATCATTCCCCCAATATCTGGCTAGCAAAGCGTTGTCTCCATAGGCTCAATCAAGCCCACCAACAAACCATGTGTTCCATCTCGGTATGCCATACCGTACATTACCATACCCATTACACCACTTTTTACATTGTGTGTTTTTATAAAAATTTGGGCAGAGTCTCCACACAAACTGAGCTATCCGGAAAGAAAAGTACATCACATAATATAACTCCCGACCAGGGACAACATGATACTAAACAGAATACAGAAAGACAAGTAAATTCCCAGCCAGGGAAGACACCACACTAATAAGACAACAAAAGTGGGTTTCAACACCCTTATACAGTCCATATACAGATACAAGTGCTCACAGAAGAGCAACGAATAACGGATACACATCCGGATGCATAATTAGTATAAATACCAACCGCTCAACCTCGTATATCGGCTCAATCTCATACTATGCTTCTGGAAGCATCATCCAACAAGGTTCGAGCCTAGCACTCCAAAGCAGCATCGTACCTGTTGTACCTGTTTCAACAGAAACAGCCCCCACACAGGGTGAGCATACTCCGACTCAATATCCAACCACAAATCGATATACAAAATCATAATGCAACAGTTTAGATCATTCAAAACTCATAAAATATACTCCCTGTACAATTCCGATTTTGTATAATTTCCACGCACTGTTCCTGTTTCAAACTCAAGCACATTCATAATTTCAAGTTTAGTATTATCATTGAAAACATGATACTCAACAACACCATGAATTCAATACAACAACAATATATTATTTATGCTCCACATAAATAATTCAACATCGATGTACACCTGGTTATTCCACCATATCATTCTCGACACTTTCTCATGTCGCTCATGTCCAAGGCATCAATACTCAGCCAGTATAATCGGATCACGTACCACCACGTGTCCTTCACACAACACATGTATACACATATTCTTTTCTTTACTCATCTTTTTGGATCACGTATAACTACGTATCCACCAAACTACGTATTTTAACTCAATTATCGGATTCAATCGATTAACCTGAAACATCATATTCAAATTACATGTGTACATGAATGAATAGATACTAGATATACCTGCTCGTACGTCACCACGTACCTTATAGTAGACAACATGAACAAGCTATCATCAACGTCCGAAGTCTCCTGTAGAGTCTATACCGAACATCAATTCAATATTAGCTCATAATCCGAGCAATGAGCATCCATCAAATAGTTCTTACTTTCATTTCCATATCACAAATCAATAACCCAATATTATGAATCAAATCATAATCAATACTTTGGATGCACACATCCTCACATTAATCATGATATAACATTGGTAATGCAAAACCCCATCATCTCCCACCATCCGCTACATCACACACATGATGCGGGATACACACACCCATACGTGCAAGATCACGCCTAACTCACATAGTAGTTCACTAGACACGCAAGTTCAACAGAGGGAAAGAAAGTGCAAGGGTGTATGTATAATAATATACAACTAGTGTCTAACTAAAACAATCCAATTAAGCCAATTAACATGTTCCACAATTATTCAAACCCACACCGAGGTGATTCAAACCAAGACATGAAAGAATGGGTCCATGTAGATAAGAGATTCTACCCCTTTAATCCAATTCCCTTAATCCCAACATAAAGTCATTATTTGAAGAAATTCAACTTTAACAAATTAAAGATGCATTGGATTCCAAATTCTTGATTTAGAACTCACTATAAGATTAGTGACTCAACAAGGTGACATAAATCAATAACACATGCTATGCTATCCAATTGAGCATAAATATCACTATAACACTATTCCATGTCATAATACATACTAGCATGCCTCTAACCCATTTATTTTCACACTACACATGCTTCCAATTGAACACATCCCATACCATAGCCCAACATCTACCAAATATCACAATGGTTACAAGCCATAAAAGTTAGTCATTTTCACCCACTAACAAGACTTAGACCCACACTTGAATCACATTTAAGCCTATTAACAAACACATTCCATGCATGATTTTAATCTTCATCTTTTAACCAATAATAATACTAAGTCAAGACTTATTCCACAATTTATTTTCAACAATTAACCATTCAATAAAGTGAGCCCCAATTAACTTCCAACAATCAAAGCATTCATCATGCTATCCCATTCCCAAATACAACACCTCAATACATGAAGGAATACATACATACCCACCATCTTCACCCACAAACACATGCTGGACACACACACACACGCAGAAACACACACACGCACACACACTGCTGCACACACACGAACACACACTAACAACCCTACCAAAATGCTAGCAAAAATCGAACCAAAGTTCATCAAAAATTTGTGGGATTTCAGGGGAATAACGACTAAGGGACGACGAGGATTACCCACAAAAAAATCGGAAGAAAATCGCTCCAAAATCGGACGAATTTGCAATTTTTATCCGCGCACTTCCTTGCAAGATCCGGACGCAATACGCTACGAAACTTCACGTTCTTGGTATGGAAAGAAGCGCCTGGGAGAGACGAAGGTGATGGCGGTTCGGACGCGCCGGAAGGAGCTCGGACGGTGGCGGGCGCGCGCGATTTAGCGGCGTGGGTCGAGCAGCAGCGAAGAGAAAGGGGATCGCGTTTTCAGTGCGTGTTTTTACACATTTTAATGTGTGTCCGAAAATGCCAACATAACATATTTATTTTTTTGTTTCCTAACCCGGTTTTGTACATCGAAGTGTCGCCGGTGCACTGATATATTATTTAGAGACAACGATTGAGATTTATACACACCCCCAAATACCCAAAACTTAAATTCTTCATTTTAATTAATTTATCTCTAAAATATTAGTATATATTACAACCTCAAATTATTTTATGATTAGCTCGCCAGTTGACCTTCACTTGGTCAATTCCACTTCTAATTAATTCTAAAATTAATTATCACTAAAATCCAAATCATATTTAGTCCAACAAATGATTAATAATAATCTGGACATCACAATTCTCCCCAACATATAAAATTTCATCCTCGAAATTTCAACGCATGCTTACCATAAAAGCCAACTGTAAAATTTACGTACCGTATATAGCTCAAGATAGAGACTTTACCATCCATAAGGCGACAGTCATCGGAATCATCATGGCTCACACATGTGCCCCATTGCACCAACGATCGCAAGAAGTGTTTAACCGTCAAGCTTCTTTGTCTTATCTCACTACCTGTGTACTTTCATCGACACAATTCCATTGCATAATCTTATTTCCCGTCATATACTTTTATCACAGTACCCATCATATAATCTCGTTAAATCATGCAATCCATGCTTCATGTATATTCAAGAATATATGACAATACACCACATTTTATCTTAATCAACTTCATACCTATGTCGTTGCAAATGTATGCAACTTATCCGCACATTATCACCATCGTCCGTATGAAGTAACGGTACTCTTGAGCCTTTACGCATCAATCTTTCATATATCATCTCCTGGATATTATCTGGTGCAAGGTAATGACTAGAAAACCCATTAGTCATTCTCACATACGTATATATACATTATACACACCAACAGCCACAGACCATCAGTATCAAATCATGATAAATGGCTTGACACCAATATTTTCATGTCACGATTATACTCATCTAACACAAGGCATCAACATCAATATCGAATAGTTCGTGACATACCTTTGTAGATGGAATCATCTACAATACACAATGTCATCATAATATCATGTTAATCACAACACTCACATACTCTTAAGTATCAACATTTCCACATTACTTCACCCAATTACTATCTGTCATAGGACAAGTACAAAATAATCTCGTTAGTATTTCTCAAATACTAGTAACATAACACGTACCTTGTCATTTACGCATTTCGATATTCATAATGTTTCTGTCATCAAACATTAATTCCCTGCATCAAAAGTTTCACGCGGTTCTATACACATCATGTTACAGCACACTGTCTCATAGGGTGATTGAAATTTAACATCAGAATTAATTGCATGCCTCAATGACGCAATTTATATCGATCTTTAACTCATCCTCAAAACATAATAATTCATTAATCATGAATATTCACAATGAACACATGTCCACACACGACATTCGTACTAATCACGCGTCATCCCGTGACATACACATGCCATCCCGTGACACACTCATTCAACTCATGTCTATCTGGTTGTATTCCATTCAACATAATAGGTGATTAATCAATTATTAATCCTACCACATACCAAACTAGTATGCTTTCACAACAATAATTATCATCACAAAGTGATTAACATCTATTTTCAATATCTCATCACTACACACCGTATATATGAGAGTGATATCACAAAGGTTACACCCCTTCTTGCCTTATTACCGCAACAAAATATAAATGATACATCTAGGTTCCACTTCAATTCCATTATCATTTCTCTACATGTACATTATTTCAAAATCAATATGAATCAACAAAATAACTCGAATCAACATATATCAATATGTTCAACCAACTGAAACAGTTTACCCTCGATATTTGTCCTCCTGGACCGATCCAATATCCTCTTGGGCCTAAATCACATATACCAAATGAGCAATAACATAACTGTACATAGCACAACTTCTATTGCCATCTGCAATCAAAACATCATCAATACTCATTGTTAACACAATTGCGATACAACATCATTCATCGTTAATCATAATAGCGGTACCAAAAATATTCATTGCTAACACATAGCAATGCATCAATCTTCATCGCCCTACGGCGGTACATA
The DNA here is from genome assembly GCA_907163345.1 of Haberlea rhodopensis. NCBI lineage: Eukaryota > Viridiplantae > Streptophyta > Magnoliopsida > Lamiales > Gesneriaceae > Haberlea > Haberlea rhodopensis. The sequence continues at coordinate 669,279 of CAJQUN010000120.1, read as the reverse complement.
ATACTCATCGCCACCACTGGCATACATGTTATATCCATAATCACAAAGATATACATTCTTAAAACAACAAAACGTAATAACACTTACTGTACACAGTTGATCCACACTTGATCTTTTAAATTGTCCCTGCTCTCAACATAATTATTCCACAAAATATGATTTCATATCAATACACAAGTTGATATACTCACCATCAACAGAATAGCGAAATGAGACGTCGCAATATATATAATCGGCGGCAAGAACCATCGCCATGGAATCAGCGGAATGCACCATCGATAAACACGTGTCTGGCGGCATGAGCCATCGCCATTGACATAGCGGAAAGAGGCATCGCTACACATGTACCCGGCGGCATAAACCATCGCCAATCACTATAGTGGAATGAGACATCGGTATCAATATACCTGGCGGTATGAACCATCGCCAACCAATATAGCGGAATGAGACATCGCTGTCAATACACTTGGCAGCATGAACCATCGCCAACCAATATAGCGGAATGAGACATCGCTATCAATATCGATAATGTGGTTGTTCCGGTCTTGTTATAGCAGCGGAATTTTAGGACCCCTCGCTTCGACATATAGCGGCATCATATGATAATCCCTCGCTTCGACAATGACAAGCGGCATGTTACCTCGCTTAGACATGACAGCGGCAAATATCATACTACCATCGCTTCATATGACAGCGGCAAAGTACCCTCCCTCGCTCGAATATAACAACTACCAAAACTTCCACTAGCTCCATGTACCTTGCATCCAGGTTAATACAACAGTTCACAATATAATGATCGATATCACGTTCCAGTTATAACCACAATATTCCACATTAATCACTAGAATTGTGACTGTTCCGGTCCCAATACAACAGCGGAATTTTAGGACCCCCCTCGCTTCGACAATGACAGCGGCATTTTACCTCGCTAGACATGACAGCGGCAAGTACCTCACTCGCTCAGAGATAAAGGCTACCGGAACATTCATCAATTCTACCACAATAATCAAACACAACAATTGGTTCCATTATCACAATATATCACTATCATTTCACATATATCATCACATGTAAGGATCCACTATCCACGATATAAAAAATCAAAGGTGTAACACGTTTTACCGTCCGAAGCCCGTACGTCTCACCTTTCCTGATTTTCCTACAAAATCAGATCCCTTAACAAATAATACATGAAGTGCTAGACATCACCATTAATGCCATCACATCGCATTCTACACGATTCCTGCAATTATAATGATTAGCACCACTTTTCATATCATAAAAGCACATAAACAACTAGTTGTGTCATACAACATTAATGCCATAATGCATAAATATGTGCTATCAATAACTTCCTAGGCCCTTAACAGCCCCAAAGAGCAACCACTGCTCTGATACCACTAATGTAAGGCCCCAACACTTAAACTCGTAATTAGTTCATTTATGACGTCGTATGTGTATAATTTTTTTCATTTTCTTTTCATTCTTTAAAGAATCATTACATGTTTCCCATGACATAACCAATGTTCAACAATATATGATCATCTCGACCAACAAACAGACTCAAGGGTTTCACCAATACCATCCCCATTACACCACTTTTACATTGTGGGTTTTTATAAAAATTTGGGCAGAGTCCTCCCCACAAACTGAGCTATCCGGAAATAAAAACATATCACACAACATAACTCCCGACCAGGGACAACGCAATACTAAACAGAAAACAGAAATACAGTAAAATCCCAGCCAGGGAAGACACCACACTAATAAGACAACAAAAGTGGGTTTCAACACCCTTATACAGTCCATATACAGATACAAGTGCTCACAGAAGAGCAACGAATAACGGATACACATCCTGATGCATAATTAGTATAAATACCAACCGCTCAACCTCGTATATCGGCTCAATCTCATACTATGCTTCTGGAAGCATCATCCAACAAGGTTCGAGCCTAGCACTCCAAAGAAGCATCGTGCCTGTTGTACCTGTTTCAATAGGAAACAGCCCCCACACAGGGTGAGCACACTCCAACTCGATATTCAATCACAAATCAACATACGAAATCATAATGCAACAATTTAAATTACTCAAACTCATAAATATACTCCCTGTACAATTCCGAATCTGTATAGCTTCCACACACTGTTCCTGTTTCAAACTCACGCACTTCATAATGTCAAGTTTAGTATTGTCACTGAAAATGTAATACTCAACAACACTTATGAATTCAATACAATGACAATATATTATTTATGCTCAAACATAAATAGTTCAACATCAATGTGAACCTGGTTATCCCATGTAACCCTGGTTATCCCACCATCTCATTCTCGATACTTTCTCATATCGCTCATGCCCACAGCATCACTACTCAACAAGTAAAATTGGACCACGTACCACTACGTGTCCCCCATAACTCGTATATGAAACTCAATTATTAAAGTCAAACACTTACCTGAATCATCATATTCAAATTGCATGTATACATGAATGTATAGATACTAGATATACCTGCTCGTACGTCACCACGTACCTTATAGTAGACAACATGAACAAGCTATCATCAACGTCCGAAGTCTCCTGTAGAGTCTATATCGAACATCAATTCAATATTAGCTCATAATCCGAGCAATGAACATCCATCAAATAGTTCTTACTTTCATTTCCATATCACAAATCAATAACTCAATATTATGAATCAAATCATAATCAATACTTTGGATGCACACATCCTCACATTAATCATGATATTATTCATTGGTAATGCAAAACCCCATCATCTCCCACCATCCGCTACATCACACACATGATGCGGGATACACACACCCATACGTGCAAGATCACGCCTAACTCACATAGCAGTTCACTAGACACGCAAATTCAACAGAGGGAAAGAAAGTGCAAGGGTGTGTGTATAATAATATACAACTAGTGTCTAACTAAAACAATCCAATTAAGCCAATTAACATGTTCCACAATTATTCAAACCCACACCGAGGTGATTCAAACCAAGACATGAAAGAAATGGTCCATGTAGATAAGAGATTCTACCCCTTTAATCCAATTCCCTTAATCCCAACATAAAGTCATTTATTTGAAGAAATTCAACTTTAACAAATTAAAGATGCATTGGATTCCAAATTCTTGATTTAGAACTCACTATAAGATCAGTGACTCAACAAGGTGACATAAATCAATAACACATGCTATGCTATCCAATTGAGCATAAATATCACTATAACACTATTCCATGTTATAATACATACTAGCATGCATCTAACCCACTTATTTTCACACTACACATGCTTCCAATTGAACACATCCCATACTATAGCCCAACATCTACCAAATATCACAATGGCTACAAGCCATAAAAGTTAGTCATTCCACCCACTAACAAGACTTAGACCCACACTTGAATCACATTTAAGCCTATTAACAAACACATTCCATGCATGATTTTAATCTTCATCTTTTAACCTAATAATAATACTAAGTCAAGACTTATTCCACAATTTATTTTCAACAATTAACATTCAATAAAGTGAGCCCCAATTAACTTCCAACAATCAAAGCATTCATCATGCTATCCCATTCCCAAATACAACACCTCAATACATGAAGGAATACATACATACACACCATCTTCACCCACAAACACATGCTGGACACACACACACACGCAGAAACACACACACGCACACACACTGCTGCACACACACGAACACACACTAACAACCCTACCAAAAAGCTAGCAAAAATCGAACCAAGGTTCATCAAAAATTCGTGGGATTTCAGGGGAATAAAACTAAGGGACGACGAGGATTACCCACAAAAAAATCGGAAGAAAATCGCTCCAAAATCGGACGAATTCGCGATTTTATCCGCGCACTCTTGCAAGATCCGGACGAAATCTACGACGAAACTTCGTGATGTTGGTATGGAAAGAAGCGCCTGGGAGAGACGAAGACGGCGGCGGTTTGGACGCGCCGGAAGGAGCTCCGACGACGGCGGGGCGCGCGGCTTTAGCGGCGAGGGGTCTGAATGTGCGCGATTGCAGAGAAGAAAAGAGGGGGTTCGGGTTTCAGTGCGTGTTTTTACACGTTTTAATGTGTGTCCGAAAATGCCAACATAACATATTTATTTTTTTGTATCCTAACCCGGTTTTGTACATCGAAGTATCGGCCGGTGCACTAATATATTATTTAGAGACAACAATTGGGATTTATACACACCCCAAAAACCCAAAACTTAAATTCTTCATTTTAATTAATTTATCTCTAAAATATTATCGGAGTATATTTTACAACCTCAAATTATTTTATGATTCGATTTGCTCGCCAGTTGACCTTCACTTGGTCAATTCCACTTCTAATTAATTCGCAAATTAATTATCACTAAAATCCAAATCATATTTAGTCCAACAAATGATTAATAATAATCTGGACATCACACCTTATCAGTGTGTGTGATTGGTATGTGTTAGAATTTTTACCTTTTTCGGTTACCTTTTCCTCGGTCTTACCTTTGTCTTCAGTGGTGGTTCCACAACTTTCGTTTGCTTCAGTCTGTGTCCTTAGCTCTTTTCCATTTCTTAGTGCTATGGCATTTGCTTGCTCCTTTGGATTATCACTGTATCACTTGGTAGTGTACCTTGAGCTCGTCCGGAAATCAATGTTGCGAGTTGCCCTACTTGTATTTCCAAGTTCTTTATGGATGCATCCTGATTTTGCATCCTAGTTTTCAGTTGATGATATGAACTTGGTCATGAGCTTCTCCATACTCGGCTTGGGTACATATCCTGGTTGTGGTCGTGGGTTCAACACCTTGTTTTGGTTGGACCATTGCAGATTTGGATGATTCCTCCATCCCGGGTTGTAAGTGTTTGAGTACAGGTTTATTGGGCTGCCTGGTTCCTACATAATTAGCAGACTCATTAGGCTGAGTAAATGGATTACCTGCCTGGCATTCGTTGCTTGGATGATTGCTTCCACATAAGTCACAAGTGATAACTTGAGCTGCATCGCTGTCATGCTCATGCTATCTATCTTTTTATTCAATGCTTCCAACTGTGCCGCAAGAGCTGGTGATGTCGTCAATTTGATGAACTCCACTCGGTTTCTTTGGCACATTCCTCTCTGATTGCCATTGATAGCTATTAGAAAGCCATCTCTTCCAAGAGTTCATAAGCTGCTTCCGGTGTTTTTCGCATGATGGATCCTCCTGAGGATGCATCTATCATAGAACGGTTAGATGAAAATAAACAGTTATAAAAGGTTTGTACCCTGAGCCAAATAGGATGACCATGATGTGGGCATCTCCTAAGCAAGTCCTTGAAACGATCCCACGCCTCATATAAAGTTTCAGGATCATATTGCCCCAACATCACTGAATGCTGGATCATCTGAATTATGCAGGCTTATCTCAAATTGTTAGCTTGAATACTTGGCCTCGTAATGCTTGACAGTGATCCATGGAAAGCTGGTGAGCAAAGTCCATCATAGATCTTGGATTCGGTGCTTCATTATTAGCGCCTCCTCTTGATTGTTATCCGCCATCGTTCGAGCTTCCCTTATTTTCCTTAGAAACGCTGGGTCAAAGGCTCGAGTGTGGGGTTGCTACTCCTTAATATGCACCAAGAAGATGACTACCTGTAAAAAATCAACCCAAAAGGAGAAACACAAATGTAGTAAACCCAATAGTCAAAATTGACAACCAAACAAAACAAAAAAATTGGCTAAATTACAATTAACTAATCTCGTATGATATTATACAAATTAGTCACCGGCAACGGCGCCAAAAACTTGATCGCTTTTATTTTAAACAATTAATTCCAGTGTAACGATTTTATACCGCAAGTGCACGGTGTCAAGTTTTAGTATAGTGATTTAGAAATATGGATGTCGTACCCACAGGGACTAACGTATAAGTACCAAATAAAATTAGAAAAATTATATTTAGGCCTACGAAATATATGAAAAATTATCTAATTAAACTAAAAACTTAAAAACTCAAATTAAATCAACTCCTTTGAAGATGCGAAGGAATTCCACTCGAGAAAATTTATCAAGATGTTGGTTCACTTGTTTTATCGTCATTGATTTGTTTGTAAAAACAATTACTAACCAAGGTGACGGATTCCCTAATATAATCAATACACTTTCTCAAGCTATATTGAAACTAATATTAAATTGAAACAAGTAACTCTCGTTCACTTAAACCAATTTAATATTGCATAAATCTCGATGAAAACCGTTGACTTTAAATCTTTCAATTCAAAGTGATCAAGTATGTGATTTAATCTCTCGATCAAATCTTTAACATACATATGAATTATTATAGCGTATTATAATTTATCTCTCGATCTCAATTATAATTCACAAATCAATCAAAGTTAGCAAGGCTTTGATAGCATTAAGATTATAAATCATGCACAAAAGAATTAATCCACTCAAACAACATTCAAATCACTAACTCAATTACAATCTTCCCTAACCTTGATAAAATAAACTTATTTTATATTCAAATCAAACTAACATGATGAATAATTGTTTCTCAACCTCATAAACATCAATAAATTCGAAAATCAAAATAAATAAAGCTTAGAAGTACGATAACGTAGGAGTTGAATCCGTGCGTTGAAACGTTACTTCTTCTCTTGCTTCCTTCCTTGCACTTCAAAGGTTTTTTCTCTTATTTTGTATGGATGTTGGAGGATGAAAGGAGGCTGATTTATGGTGTATGATATGATATTGGTTCCCAGATTTCGTGCCCTAGGTCTCTTATTTATAGAAGAGGAGGTGGATGGAAGTATTCCCAATAGATCAAACTCAATCAAGACTTTTTTTTTTCTGAAAATTCTGTTGCTCGATCGATCGGTTATTTGTCTCGATCGATCGAGCCCTCTCTTTTCTCGTCCCTGACTTTTTCTGCCTCGCTCGATCGATCGAGCTCCAACTTCCGATCGATCGAGCACTCTTCAATCTCGCTTGATAAATCTCTGTCATGCTCGATCGATCGAGATAAATTACCGATCGACCGAGCTCCTATTTTTCTTGTTGGCCAAAACTCTGTCTTATTCGATCGATCGCACTCCACTTCCGATCGATCGGTTATGTCAGATTCCAAATTCTTCAATTCTTACCTCGGTTTGATTCGTTTTCTTGTTTCTAGTTTAATTCTTCCACTAACCCACCTAGATTCCTGAAACAAACAAATAAATACCAAAAGCGTAACAACATCCAGGAATCAACATGAAAATATATTCATATCATTGCAAAAATACACGTAATATTCATCCTTATCAGACAGCGACAAATATCCTGATCCAGCGCTCGATAAGATAGCGGCAATATTCTGATCCATTGCTCCTCAATATATATGTATCATCACAATGATCTCAATATACACAAATCAACATAATATCCCATAATCTACGTTATATCAACGGCTCAATATTGATCCATTGCTAATTGATATAACCGTAGTATTACAATAATCGCAATACCTTTGTACGCACAATGACAATACCAAGTGTTCATGCATCACGATAATAAGTCAATATCAATGCATACATATAATTCCACATATACTTGCATTTTCATAATCATAAGGTAACCATATATCACATCGTCTGTTGTCACATATCAACGACATATCATTGTCCACCATTTCCTGTCCTCAGACAGCACATCACGTTTCTCATTTTCCGATTTTCCTACAAAATCAGATTTCTTAGCACTTATTACATATATAAGGTGCATATCATTTCAATCAATATCATTTACTCTTTGACCAATCACCACATCAAAATTACTAGTACCTATCAACATAGCATACCAGTCGTCTCTCATCCGGCGCCACATCATTACTGTCAACAGTTAAATCTATGATATGCTATTTATATATGTTACCTGTTGATAGTACCTTCAATCATACCACCCTCCGTGCGTACGTTCATTGGTGTCAATGGTTATTTCACAACATCACTTTCATCGTATTCCATAAGCTCCTGCAACCACGGTGGTTAGGAATAACACATTTTCATTCATGACCTCATATCATACTATGAAAGTATATAAATGTCATGTCACGCTGGCACAAACTGCAATTACGCGTAAACTATGTGCTATTCATTTCTACCAATAGATCCTTAGGCCCTCAAACAGCCCAAAAGAGCAAACAACTGCTCTGATACCACTAATGTAAGGACCCCACATCCGAAACCCGTCATTAGTGCATTTATCATCCATATTAGTGCATACATTCATAGCTTTTTGGAATTCTCATTACAAGCTTAATAACAATAGCATGCTGTCCATAAAAGTTTTGACATAAATTCTCTTAATGTCCAATTCCCAACCCAACTCAACTAACATAAGTATACACTTGACAATGCACCAATCTTATTCTCAATTCATCATGCAATTACATTCTCAAATAATTGCAGGTAATACAAAAGTGAAAGGAGAAGTTTCCATTTATACATGCCATATACACCTATTCAAAATGCTCACATATGAGCTTTTAATAATGGATACATGTACCTGTGTCATTATCAAAACCAACATTGGTACTTCAATCTTGGGAGCATTCCCAATCAACCACTCGAAGTCATCTCCAGAGCCAATGTTGTACATGTTCTACCTGTTTCAACAGAAACAGCCCCACACGGGGTGAGCATACCAATAGCACAATCTCAATATCATCAATCTCAAAATTCATAATTTACAGAGTGTAAAGCTGCAAATTCAGAAAATACTCCATGTATGTACCATTACCATATGAGATCTCCCCATGATGTTCATCTTCTCACAATAACCAAGATCATCAAACTCCAAAATCAGTTAATCATTACAATGATTCACGATACTCATGCTCAAACCGCCAGTTCCATAATCAATTATAGCTATATCATTTTGATAATGATTTACAGTAATCAATTACTTCTTAACCAACAATTTCATCATTATTATTTGTCATGTCACATCGTACGCTCAACAGCAGCGGCATTCTAACATCTCGCACGCTCAACAGTGGAGGCATCATAACCATAACTTGCTCGACAACGGCATCATCATACTCATTGCTCGCCCAACAGCGACATCACCACAATTCTTAATGCATGCCAATTTATCGCAACAATAATATATTATTGATAAACATGACAATAATAATCTAATGCTCGTACGTCACACGTACCTTAGAAGTATCTATATTGAATGTCAATTCAATATTACTCAACAATACTTCAAATAACATCATTATTTACCTACTAAATTCATCATGCATAATAACGTGACCAATCACAATTATTGTACTATGTATACTACTCAAGGCATCCCATTTTATTCTATGCTCTCATTTGAGTTATCAATTAACTTTATCGAGTAGTACATATCTTACTACAGTTCAACTCATGCCATTTCATTTTAATGTGTAATATTCTCATTGGAATGTAGAAATCATATTGAAAATCTACCATAAGTATTACATTTCCAAAATCCCAACATTTTAACAAATTTTTAAAAAAATAAAACACGAGCCACGATCGACCGCCAGCCATCTCGAGATCGATCTCGAGAACTCACTGCCATACTTCGTTCTTCCCCGATCGATCTCCGAGACCCCATGATCAATTGCCAGACCCCCGTGATCGATCGGTTGCTTCGGGCGATTGATCGCCGTGACTGTTGATCGCCTTCAAAATCAGTGATACGTCGCGATCGATCGCGACCTGCGATTTTCCAAAAAAAAAAAATTTGCTTCCATGGTATTTTTCAAAACCAAGCTCAAAACCAACACCCCCAACACCCACATAACTTCAAGGGCTCCATTAAAACACAAAAAATACATTAAAAACATCAACTTAACAATTCTTCAAAAAATCTCCAACTTTCAACCAACTGACTGTATACCCATTCTTCACAAAAATACTATCCAAACAAAGATAAAAGAGAGGGGAAGAAGATTACTCAGAAATCTTCGAGAAATCTAGCTCCAAAATCGAGCCTTTCTCGATCTTTTCTCCATGGGAGAAAGAGGGGAAAGGGGAAGAGGTGGGATATGAGAGAGGCGATGTGGAGGAGAGAGAGGGAAGTGAAGTGGAGAATGGTTGAACACCGAGTCCACTTGATATATATAGTACCAAGACTTCAAAAACCCAAGTTTCAAATACTCGCACCAAAACTTTTAAATAACCATGCGTGTTCAATAATTATCTCCCACTCACTCAATTGCATCACCAATCTCAAATATAAGCTCCACAGACTCCAAATATCACTACCAACACAATCCAAGATTCAACACATCAATGAGAATAAATCTCAAACCCTGAATCCAACACCGGATATTAATTCCCCACCATAAAAACTAAAGTCGATAATTATATCATAACTACCACAATTAGAATCAATTCATGATTAGATTAAAATATGGGATCACTACAATTAATTCCATATATCACAATCCCTTTGTCCTAGGTGTTTAGATTAAACACGAGTCATTGAATATGCCATACTCTTATAGTTCAATCTTTTATTTCTTGATCCCCGAGTAGACTAGATTAAACAAATGAGCTCAATATCACATATCGACTCATTTGAGCATGGCCATGAATATTTAGTCTCACTCGATCAAGGGCCAAAACAACACTCCCGTTATATGGAAGAGACAATCCTATATTAGTCACTCAATATCCCTTTGCATAATTCGTAGTATATCCAATGATTGTCTTTATAGCTCACCCTGTTACAGGTAGAGTTTGATAATATCAAGATATATAACTCTTTATGTTGGGACCCTCTGGTGATCTCAAGTCGTAAGGATCACATACATAATTATCACTATGATAATAGCTTATGACTTTCATATAACAATCCATGTAGCATTCTCATGATGTGTCGATCTAGTACATAGTTCTCTAACATGTACCCATATGTTGATTTGATAACTCATATTCATGACTAAAGTCATCAATCAACATATACTAGTCTCCATGTATCATTATTATCATAGTTAATGATAATACTTGACTAGAGACTATTTAATAATAATATATTATTATTGTAAGGACATTATTATATATAAATTCATAATACACAGAAAATGAATATAATATATAATAATGAATTGCCATTAATGAAATATCATAATACAATGTTTGCCAAAATCAAACATCTAATGAATGGTCTTTATATCATATTCCAACAGATTACAGTCGAATAAAAACAAGAATTGTTAAGGTGGTTACAATGGATGATAACAAGAAAATATTCTCCTGCAAAATAACAAATCTGGCAGAGGATTTGTTAATGTCGTGTTCCAGAGATTGATCCAGAAATGTGTGTGTGGGCTGGACAAAGATTATCATCTCATAATGGGTCGATCTAATTCTGTTTTGTGCTACTGGTGTATAGCAGGCTTGCATGAGTTTCATCTTCATGTGATTCCTTAACTTGCCCCCTCAAGCAAAGTTGGGGGAACTTTGACACCACATGAAGCTTGTCCCTAAGTCGACAGAATGTGACCACCGATAAAGACGTAGTGAGTATGTCGTCAGTTTGGTCACAGCTACGAAAATGTTGAACTTTGAGCAGATTAGCTAGGACTTTCTCACGAACAAAATCCAAGTCTAATTCGAAGTGCTTGGTCCTTGAATGCAAAATAGGGTTGGCACTTAATGCAATGGCACTTATATTGTAACACTAGAGAACTGTGACTTCAAGATGAGAAATGTGAAGCTCTTGCAACAAGGACTGAATCCATAACATGTCTGCTAAAGCATTAACCAGGCTCCTATATTTGGCTTCAGTACTTGATCTTGATACCATAGGTTGTTTCTTCGAAATCCATGACACCGGCGAATGACTGATGTGACTAGAAATAGACAATTTATTACATTTAATTGTCTTTGATTTGGTATGTTTTGATGGTTAATTGGATACATATGCTACCTAGTCGTATATTTGTGTATTTGTAGGTAGAATCGAAGAAATCGAGCTAATAACGATGAATAAGGATCAAGAAATGCATTGGAGTTGACAAGAGATCAAAGTAGACCAAGAAAAATGCATAAAAGTTGAACAAGACAGGCGATCCATAACCCAGGAAGCAGAGATCGATTGCCCCGAGGCAGAAAGTTTCAGCAACAATTTTATCACATTAGCGATCGATCGCTTTACTTTCCAAGCGATCGATCGCTCGCCCGAGAAAAATGAAAAAAATAAGCTAGCGATCGATCACCATCTTTACAGCGATCGATCGCCAACAGAGTTTTAAAATCTTTGGATTCTTGATTTCTTTCCACATGAACTCTAACCTACCCCATTAGCCTCCCTCTAGATATAGGCACGAAAATCAGACCTTAGAATCAATTACATAGAGTAGGTAGAATAGTTTTGACTAGTTTTATAATTTTTCTTTCAATTTTGTTGAAGAACGCTACGAAGATCAAAGCGAAGACGGGATTGACGACCTCGACGAGTGGAGATCGGATTAGTTTTGTTTCCTTTGTTTTTTTTTATTGCTTTATCTTAGATTATGTCTAGCTAGTTTTTAATTCTTGGTTGTTTATCAATTTTTATTGAATATCAATGTTTTCAAATTTTGATGATATGATTTATGTTTGTTTATTGGATTGACAATCTAATAACTTGCATGGAATCTAATACTAAATTTGATAATTGTTTGATTAATCAAATTTGTGAAGCAACTAAGATTGATAATTACCTGTTGTTGGTGTTATTAAATTCTTAGGGAAAAAGATTGACTAGATTTATATAACCAGCTTGTGTTTATGTTGTTTAGATTCATCGCTCACTAGTTTTGAATGTTGTCATGATATAATCTTGATTGCGCATAAATAGATTGATTGATTGATGAAAGTTAAATTAGGACGCTTGGACTAATTGACTAGGAATAAGGTGAGGGATAAATTAGATTTCCAATTTATGAATATTCAAATAAAATTGAGTCTCTTGTGAATCGATGAAATAGATAATAATATCCAAGGAATAGTCGACCGATACCAAGAATCACTTTCATTAGTTTAAAATCTTTGCTTTTAATTTAATTAGTATAGTTAACTCATAACCCCATCTTTTTATTTTAATTGTTTTGTTTCATTAACACAAGAATTCACACCTCCTCGTTGGATCGATCCCTACTCACGCTACTACATTATTGTTACACGATAAGCGCACAACGAATTTTGGCGCCATTGCTTGGGAGGCGTTGTATATTTTTGTGTTAATATTTTTTTCCCCTTTCTGCCCCTTTCTTTTTCTTTCATTCTTTCTCCATTGTCCTACTTTGGTTTGTTCGTGATTATAGGTGAACATAATCTCGAACCACTGAGCCACACTGATTTCCATGGCGAAATATAATAGCTTGGACGAATTGGAGTATCTTGTGCACCAACTTGGCGTAGGGGATGGACAAAGTGCTTACAATTCAAGTTGGAGTGATCATCCCAATCTCAACTATGCAAATCAATGGATGAGCCCACCTCCACCCTACATGCCATCCATCCTACCGCCATACATACCGCAATATCCACCATGGCCACAACAACCTCAATAACATACCCCTGGTGAGTCTTTAGAGGATCTTGTTTCAAAACTTAACGATAGTACTTTGAAATTTCAACAGGAATTCAGGGCTAGACTCAGAATTTGGGTAACTAATAAGATCGGCCTATCGGATAGCAGCACAAACGGAGACCATGATTGCATTCAAATCATGGAGTGACGAAGAAGTGGAGACTATGGAGAATGTGGCACTGATGCCACCCGAGCTAGAAGAGGAGACACATGTGCCAATAGAAGAAAAGGAGCTTGTACATCCTGCAACTCCGAACTGTACGTTTCCAACTGAGAGCTATGTTGAATACCTAGATGAATAATGTGATGTGGAAAAGGAGTCGGCGAAAGAGTACTGTGATGGTACTCCTTGGGACGATTTTTTCGAAGACAACATCACCTTGGACAGTAGCAAAGAGGTAGAAACTCCAGAAACGATGGTACTGAGGCCATCAATTCTTGAAGAACAAACAGAGATTGAGGTGGATAACAAAGAATCTCACCAGAATGAGATTCCCAAAGGCGAGCATAAGGGACAACAAGTTAAAGGATGGCATGAGGTAGATCTTGATCGACCTCAACTGACTTCTTTGGAGGAAGGCGACATAGTGAAAAGACAAAAACCCTCCAAGAGGTGCAAGGTTTAGGAATCGCCTTAAGCGAGAGGACTGGAGTCGGGCCACCGACGTTAAATAGAGGCGCTGCTTGGGAGGCAACCCAAGGGTAGTTAGTTTCCCTTTCTTTATTTTTTTATTGCTTTATTAGTTAGACTTTCTCTTTTCTTATATTTTTGCCTTAGGGAGAGATTAATAGTCTGTGTTACTGTTTTCTTATTATTAAAATAGCAAATAAATCAAAAAATTTGAAAATTTTGAGCTCATAGTTAGTAATGAATGCATGCTTAGAATCACTAGCTCATGATGGAACCTAATTGAGGCATGCATGTTTTTGAACATTTGTGAATTGTTAACTTTGGAAAACTTTGAACTCTAATGCAAAATTATGCTTTGACATAGTAGTATATTGAGCACGAATATGTCATGACTTGTGAAATGTGCATAGCGTAGTGAAGATTGTGTGAACTTTGTGATAGTCTTAGGGAGTCTCTAATACATGCTAGAACTTAACTACATGCTCTTTGAGGCGTATGTCTAGACTACTTGCGAACATGAAAGTTATATAGGTGGTCTTTGATGCGTTTGAGCCTTCAAGCCTACCATGTAAATAAAATCAATCATTAGTACCCATTTGAGATTTAATGTAAAAGAATGGTTGTATGCTAAGCATACAAACGACCCCCATTCGACATTCTTTGACTAGCTTATCATCCTTCCCTAATGAGCCTAAATATGAATTTTTAATCCATATCTTTGAAGGGAGTATGATGTGTTTCATTCACATGTACTTGTTATCAATGATTCATATATTTTTGAGAGCTTCATTGTCAAAAGAATGAAATGCATGAAAAAGGGGTGCCTTGAGAAATTTGATAAAAATATGACTCCAAGGGGAGCCAATGCACAAAAGAGAAAAAAAAATTGAAATGAACCTTGCAAAAATGAACAAGGTTTGGAAAATCATGCAAGAAGAGAAGTTTAAATTGTGCATATCATCATACTCTCATGTTTGATGCATTTTTACCCTTTCTTTCATAAGCCAATACCTATGCCAAACTACAAGCTAATAAAGACCTACTTGATTTGTGTTTGCAAGCGGCTAAGATAGTGGAGAAGAGTGTGCAAGTGGGCTTATACTTGTGTTAGTGTATGACTTAAGCTATTGTGGGCTTTGCATCTATTGGATCTATAATTTGTACATGAAACTTGTTTATGATCACGCACGCACGTTCACTGCTTTGTTAAGTATGAGATGTCTAGGGATTGAACTTGTTCCACTGTTAACTTTTCACCGACTTTCATTACTATGCATGTTTATAATTATTGAGGCATTAAATTGAGGATAAGTTAGTTTGTTATGATACTATGAGCCAACAAAAATATTGTAGTTTTGTCTGATTTACTCGAGGTCGAGTAAAGACTAAGTATGTGGGAGTTTGATGTGACTATAAATAGACACATCTATTGCGTTTAATTATCTACGATTTGGTATGTTTTGATGGTTAATTGGATACATATGCTACCTAATCGTATATTTGTGTATTTGTATGTAGAATCAAACAAATCGAGCTAATAACGATGACTAAGGATCAAGAAATGCATTGGAGTTGACAAGAGATCAAAGTAGACCAAGAAAAATGCATAAAAGTTGAACAAGACAAGCGATCCATCGTCCACGAAGCAGAGATCGATCGCCCCGAGGCAGAAAGTTTCAGCAACAAATTTATCACATTAGCGATCGATCACTCGCACGAGAAAAATGAAAAAAATAATCTAGCGATCGATCGCCAGCAGAGTTTTGGAAACTTTGGATTCTTGATTTCTTTCCTTCCTACATGGACTCTAGCCTACCTCATCAGCATCCCTCTACATATAGGCACGAAAATCAGACCTTAGAATCAATTAGGTAGAGTAGGTAGAATAGTTTAGACTAGTTTTATAATTTTTCTTTCAAATTTGTTGAAGAACGCTACGAAGATCGAAGCGAAGGCGGGATTGACGACCTCGACGAGCGGAGATCGGATTAGTTTTCTTTCCTTTGTTTTTATTTATTGCTTTATCTTAGATTATGTCTAGCTGGTTTTAATTCTTGGTTGAGGAAGACAAATCCTTAGATTTATTTATCTTGGGGAGATTCATACGCTTTTGTTTATCATTTTTTATTGAATATCAGTGTTTTCAGATTGTGATGATATGATTTATGTTTGTTTATTGGATTGACAACCTAATAACTTGCATGAAATCTAATGCTAAATTTGATAATTGTTTGATTAATCAAATTTATGAAGCAACTAAGATTGATAATTGCCTGTTGTTGGTGTTATTGTAAGGACCCTAATCCTTAAGTGCGGAATCAAGGCATAATAGAGCTATCATAATAATCAGAGTGTAAAAGAACGTGTTGAGTTTATGAGCTTAAGCATTACATGCCAAAAATAAGGACTACTAAAATGGATTAATTACATCCCAATCAATGAATGTGTTTAACTATAGTTCAAGCTACTCCTAGAGTAGACACTATAGGAAGCAATCCTGTCCTTCAAGTCCAAAAAGCATCCTCAACAAGCTCACCATCTCAACCCGTCTAGCCCTTCTATCATGCCAAAAAGGTACCTACAAGGACAACCCCCAAACATGAGCAATAATAATCATTCATATTCAACACAATATGAAGATAAAGCGTAAATGCATAATCATAATAAAACACTTCCTGTTTTCCCCATGCATTTCAAACGCTTCCCGTTTGGTTGTTCCTGTACCATAACTCATGAGTATAATCAATAGATTATTTTTAAATGGTCTAAACATGTCATGACATATACCAGCTCATCAATACCAAATACTGATCACCAATCCCTAGTCTGTCCATCACAATGTATTTTAATGCCCCTCGCTTATTTACATATAGGCGGCATAGGATAACCTCGCTTCAATGGACATGCGGGACTCCCACCCCTCGCCTCACATTGAGCGGCAAATACCCTTTCCTCCCCCTATATGATAACCACGCTCAAATGTGACATGCGGCGCTCCCACCCCTCGCTTCACATTTAGCGGAACCAAACAAATAGCGGCAAGCATTAAAATCATCAAGGGATGACCACGACTCATGGGATGTGCACCAATAATCATATGCATCTATAAACATCATGCATAACATGTATTTGCATCCACAATGCAATACCACATATATACTTGCATCCACAATGCATAAACAATGAGTATATAAGATACATGTACCGTTGGGTGCCCGTACGTCCACTACGTACCTTTCCAAAATGTAGGATATGGTAGGACTTCAATGCCTTGGCTGTGTTGCCACCTGGGATGGTTCTACACATTCACACAAATCAATATTAGAACCCAATAATAGTCCAATACCAAAAATCCTACAAAAAATCCAAAAACACCATATTTTAACCTTCGCGATCGATCGCTCATCACGGCGATCGATCGCCAAACCTCACTGTCCGAGAACCAAAATTTTTCACCCTTCGGCGATCGATCGCCACACTTGGCGCGATCGATCGCCTGGAATGGGCGATCGATCGCCAACCCCTGTTACCCGAAAAACCTCCATTTTTGCACCTCAAAACCATTCCAACACTTAACCATCAAACCAACAATTCAAATAACAACATAAACCTCCAAAATACACCTTAAAACAACCATAAATCCAACCCCCAAACAAAACCACAATAACCCAACACAAACCCATTTCAAAACCTTTCAAAAAATCATTTCAAACTCAATCTAAACACAATAAAAGCAATGGGGAGGTATCCATACCTCTAGGGGACTCCAAAACTCACACCAAATCCCACAAAGCAAGTTTTTTTGAAGGTTTTCTCTTCAACCCTAAGCACCAACTCGAAAATGGGAAAAGAAAGGGTTTGGTGGTGGTTTTTGGGGAAAGTAAGAGTGATGGTTGGAAGGGTGGAATTGGGGTATAAGTGGTTTAATTAAACCAATTGCATTCCATAAATTACCATGGTGTATAAAACACCCCAACGTGATATTTTTAAAAGCATTAGTCCAAAATGCACCAAATATCAATTAAACTCATGATTTCCAATTAATTGCTACCCATGGCAAATAAATAATGCTTCCAACCATAATTCCCAACATGCTCAACATGCACCCGGAAATGCAACCCAATCACATCTACCATGTGACTAAACATTTCAACATAATAATTCAAACACATAATTAATTACCACCATAATTAATCATATAATCACAATTAATGCCCAAATGCAATTAACCATTTCGGGGAGATCACAATACTCCCCTACTTATAAGATTTCGTCCCCGAAATCACATGCACTTACCCCCAAAAGGAAACTAAACATAAACACATACCAGAGAATAGTTCCGGGTAGTGCTGCACCATATGCCGCTCCGTCTCCCACGTAGCCTCCTCGACACCCCTGCGATCCCACTGAACCTTGATCATAGGTATCACTTTGTTCCGAAGTCTACGGTCTGCTCGATCCAGAATTCTGACAGGCCGTTCCACATAAGACACATCGGATTCTAACTGAACTTCGGAAGGCTGTAAAACATGCGACGGATCCGGCTCATACTTCCGCAGCATAGACACATGAAACACATCATGTATACCAGATAAAGAAGGCGGCAAAGCCAGTCGGTAAGCTAAGGTGCCAATGCGCTGCAAAATCTCGTACGGTCCAACATACCTCGGAGACAGTTTCCCGCGCATCCCAAATCGCACAACGCCTCTGAAAGGCGAGATCTTCAAGAAGACCTTATCTCCCAACTGAATTCCAACGGTCTCCGCCGTTTATTTGCATAAGCTGCCTGTCTGTCCTGGGCCGCTTTCATTTTCTGCCTTATCGTCTTTATCTTCTCTTCCATCTCCCGAATCAACTCCGGTCCTCCGACCGATCTGCGGTCCAAATCATCCCAACACAAGGGTGATCTACACCGTCTGCCATAAGGAGCTTCAAACGGAGCCATCTGAATACTCGCCTGGTAGCTATTGTTATAAGAAAACTCTACCAAAGGCACTGAATCCTGCCAAGAGGCATCGAACTCCAAAACACAAGCTCTCAACATGTCCTCGAGCGTCTGAATAGTGCGCTCGGTCTGGCCATCCGTCTGAGGATGATAAGCAGTGCTCAATCTGACTTCAGTTCCCAAGGCTGACTGAAGGCCTTCCCAGAAATGAGATGTGAATCGCGGATCTCGATCTGACACTATGGAAACGGGGATCCCATGCAATCTCACCACATCTCTAATATACAACTGCGCCATCCTCAAAAAGGTGAAAGTCATGCTATAGGGGATCAAATGAGCTACCTTGGTCAATCGATCCACAATCACCCAAATTGCATCAAAGCCTGAAGCACTCCTCGGCAAATGAGTCACGAAGTCCATGGAAATGTGTTCCCACTTCCACTTCGGTATCTCCAAGCTTCTCAACTCGCCGCCAGGTCTCTGTCTTTCTGCCTTAACCCGCTGGCAGATCAAACACCTCTTTACAAAAGCGACGACGTCACTCTTCATCCTTTTCCACCAAAACTGGCCATGCAGATCTTTATACATCTTTTTCCCGCCTGGGTGGATGCTAAGTCTGCTACTATGAGCTCGCTCTAAGATCCCTTTACCCAACTCCGGCGTACTCGGAACCACCCAACGGTCACCCAATCTCAAAGACCCGTCATCGGCCACTCTGAATTTCGTTGGCTGACCAAGATGTACTAAAGATAACCACCTCTGAACCTCATCATCTGACCTCTGAGCTCTCCTGATGTCCTCATAGATATCTGGCTCAGCTAACAAGGTCGATACATGCACAGGTGATGACTCAATGTCAAAATCATAGCCCAGATGGCAATAGGAGGTCATCATGGCTGACAGATGGATGACGTCCTCAGCAGAACTCCTCACTTTCCGGCTCAAAGCGTCTGCTGTCAAATTGGCTTTCCCGGGATGGTACTCTATCTCGCAATCATAGTCCTTGAGTAGGTCCATCCACCTCCTCTGCCTCATGTTCAGCTCTGCCTGAGTGAATAAAAACTTGAGGCTCTTGTGATCCGTGTAAATGGTAAATGAAGTACCATACAAATAATGCCTCCAAATCTTCAGGGCGAAGATGATAGCCGCCAGTTCCAAGTCATGGACTGGGTATCTCGTCTCATGCGGCTTCAACTGCCTCGATGCATAAGCTACCACATGTTTATCTTGCATCAGAACACACCCAAGGCCCTGAAGTGATGCGTCAGTATACAGAACAAATCTGGAGTTCTCCGTAGGGATCACTGACACTGGTGCCGTCGTCAACCGGTGCTTTAATTCCTGGAAGCTCTCCTCACAAGCTTCTGACCAAAAGAAAGGTACACCCTTCTGGGTCAACTGCGTCAGCGGCTTGGCAATCTTCGAAAAACCCTCGACAAAGCGTCGATAATACCCGGCCAAGCCAAGAAAACTCCGAATCTCAGGCACAGAAGTGGGGGCAGCCCACTCCATCACAGCCTCAATCTTCTTGGGATCCACAGATATCACGCTGCTCGATATGACATGCCCCAGAAACACTACACTGCTCAGCCAAAATTCACACTTACTGAGCTTAGCATACAACTGATGCTCTCTGAGAATCTGAAGCACTGTCCTCAAGTGTTTCACATGCTCTTCCTCACTCCGGGAGTAGATGAGAATGTTGTCAATAAACACAATGACGAACTGATCAAGATACGGCTGAAATACTTTGTTCATCAGACTCATAAAGACTGCTGGAGCATTCGTCATGCCGAACGGCATCACTAGGAACTCATAATGTCCATATCGGGTCCGGAATGCTGTCTTCTGCACATCTTCCTCTCTGACTCGAATCTGATGATACCCGGATCTCAAATCAATCTTGCTATACACCCTGGTACCTTGCAACTGATCAAACAAGTCATCTATCCTTGGGAGAGGATACTTGTTCTTTACTGTAGCCTTATTCAGTTGCCGGTAATCGATGCACAACCGCATCGAGTCGTCCTTCTTCTTCACAAAGAGAACTGGTGCGCCCCATGGCGACACGCTCGGGCGTATATATCCCTTGTCAAGGAGATCCTGCAACTGTTCTTTCAACTCTCTCAACTCAGCCGGTGCCATCCTATAAGGTGCACGAGAGATAGCGGATGTCCCTGGCAACAACTCGATCCCAAACTCAACTTCCCTAGCCGGTGGAAATCCTGGGATCTCTTCTGGGAATACATCAGCAAACTCTGCCACTACTGGCACATCCTCAACTCTCAATTCTTTACTCTTCCCAGACGTGTCCACGGCATAGATGAGATAGCCCGTGTGACCACGTTCCAACAACTGAGTCATCTTGATCGCTGAAATCAACGGAATCTTCGCACGAGAACCGTTGCCATAGAAGGTCCACTGACTGCCCAACTCAGGTCTGAACTTCACTGTCCTCTGCCGGCAATCTACCACTGTCTGATATCTGTTCAGAACATCAATACCCAAGATGCAGTCGAAGTCTGACATGCCCAACACAATCAAGTCTGACCTCAATTCGTTGCCCTCAAAATAAATGAGGCAGTCTGCCATAAACTGATCAGCAACGACATTTCTTCCAGTGGGTGTCGAGACCAAGAGAGGCGTGGGTAAAGAAGACGTGCGCATATGGTGTCTTTCCACAAAACCCACCGATACAAAAGAGTGGGAGGCACCTGTATCGATCAAAATAAAAGCAGGGTACGTAAATAAATGACACGTACCGGCGATCACCTCCTCTGGGCTGCCTGGGCCTGCTCTCTGGTCAGTGCATACACCTGTCCCTGGGGCGGTCCTACTATCTGACCTCCCGATGGTCGAGGCCCAAACTGTTGCCTCTGCTGCACTGTCCTATCCTCAAACCTCGGCCTGTTGCCCTGAAACTCAGACTGTCCTCCCCGTGTGGGGCAATACCGAGCGATGTGGCCCATCTTGCCACAGATATAACAGGCAGGACACTTGTTTGATGAATGTGGCCCTCCACAATTGTCGCACCTAGGCTCTCCCGGCCTATTTCCTTGCGTGGATCCTCGGTTGGCGGACCAATTGCCCTTCTTGCCCTCCTGCTTCTGTCCAAAGAATTTCTTTCCACCAAATCGCGAAGATGAAGAGGCACCACGGGGTTTAAATGGCTCTCCTCGGGGCCTCAAGCTGTCATTAGTCTGCCTCTGTTGCGGTACTGGTGGTGGCATAGCACTAGAATAAGCTCCCACCCCAAGCTCGGCAAGCTCCGCCCTTGTGAGAGCATCATCAAAAGAAGTTGGGTTATTGGTGATAACCCGGTCATAGAGTTCCGGTCGCAACCCCTTCATAAAATTCCTCATCTTTGTGTGCCCATTAGTGGCAATGTGGGGAACATACCTCAGCAACGAAGAGTACCGTGTGGCATAGTCTGACACTGTCATGTTCCCCTGTTTCAAACTTGTAAATTCGTCCTCCTTCGTCTGTCTCGCCGCTGCTGAGAAGTACCGGTTCAGAAACCTAGTCCTGAAGAGTGTCCAATCAATCACAGCACCTAGTGCTCTTAGCTCCATCACCGTGCTCCTCCACCACATGAGAGGTTTCTTTGCTAACTGAAACTCCGCCAGCCTCAGCCAAGCTGTAACAGCACAAGGAGCCGATACAAAGATCTGTTCAAGTCTTTCCAACCACTCTTCAGCCTCCTCTCCGGACTCTGTCCCCTCAAACCGGGGCGGATGGTAAGACAGAAATTGCGTCAGACTGATCTCACCCGGTAGTAATAACCGAGCTACGGGTTCCAAGCCTACTGCTGGTGGAGGTAGAGGGTTAACTTGTCCAATACTTGCGTTCACACTACCAACATCTCCAACCTCCTCATTAGCAGCCATGCTGTAACACAAATGTTAACAACAATTCCAAAGCAACATATATATTATGCCGTTAGATAACAGGAATGAGAATAAGCACGTTAGTATAACAAGATATACATTAATATGCACCACATGCATAAACATGCTTCAAATGTAAGCACCTAGCCAATCATGCTAAGGCTACCCTTCACTCGTTCCCGGGTTCTCTAACCACTGCTCTGATACCACTAATCTAAGGACCCTAATCCTTAAGTGCGGAATCAAGGCATAATAGAGCTATCATAATAATCAGAGTGTAAAAGAACGTGTTGAGTTTATGAGCTTAAGCATTACATGCCAAAAATAAGGACTACTAAAATGGATTAATTACATCCCAATCAATGAATGTGTTTAACTATAGTTCAAGCTACTCCTAGAGTAGACACTATAGGAAGCAATCCTGTCCTTCAAGTCCCAAAAGCATCCTCAACAAGCTCACCATCTCAACCCGTCTAGCCCTTCTATCATGCCAAAAAGGTACCTACAAGGACAACCCCCAAACATGAGCAATAATAATCATTCATATTCAACACAATATGAAGATAAAGCGTAAATGCATAATCATAATAAAACACTTCCTGTTTTCCCCATGCATTTCAAACGCTTCCCGTTTGGTTGTTCCTGTACCATAACTCATGAGTATAATCAATAGATTATTTTTAAATGGTCTAAACATGTCATGAAATATACCAGCTCATCAATACCAAATACTGATCACCAATCCCTAGTCTGTCCATCACAATGTATTTTAATGCCCCTCGCTTATTTACATATAGGCGGCATAGGATAACCTCGCTTCAATGGACATGCGGGACTCCCACCCCTCGCCTCACATTGAGCGGCAAATACCCTTTCCTCGCCCTATATGATAACCACGCTCAAATGTGACATGCGGCGCTCCCACCCCTCGCTTCACATTTAGCGGAACCAAACAAATAGCGGCAAGCATTAAAATCATCAAGGGATGACCACGACTCATGGGATGTGCACCAATAATCATATGCATCTATAAACATCATGCATAACATGTATTTGCATCCACAATGCAATACCACATATATACTTGCATCCACAATGCATAAACAATGAGTATATAAGATACATGTACCGTTGGGTGCCCGTACGTCCACTACGTACCTTTCCAAAATGTAGGATATGGTAGGACTTCAATGCCTTGGCTGTGTTGCCACCTGGGATGGTTCTACACATTCACACAAATCAATATTAGAACCCAATAATAGTCCAATACCAAAAATCCTACAAAAAAATCCAAAAACACCATATTTTAACCTTCGCGATCGATCGCTCATCACGGCGATCGATCGCCAAACCTCACTGTCCGAGAACCAAAATTTTTCACCCTTCGGCGATCGATCGCCACACTTGGCGCGATCGATCGCCAGCCCCGCCGATCGATCGCCCAAGAGTGGCGATCGATCGCCAAACGCTTGCAAAGCCTACTGCCTGGGCGCGATCGATCGCCTGGAATGGGCGATCGATCGCCAACCCCTGTTACCCGAAAAACCTCCATTTTTGCACCTCAAAACCATTCCAACCCATTCCAACACTTAACCATCAAACCAACAATTCAAATAACAACATAAACCTCCAAAATACACCTTAAAACAACCATAAATCCAACCCCCAAACATAACCACAATAACCCAACACAAACCCATTTCAAAACCTTTCAAAAAATCATTTCAAACTCAATCTAAACACAATAAAAGCAATGGGGAGGTATCCATACCTCTAAGGGACTCTAAAACTCACATCAAATCCCACAAAGCAAGTTTTTTTGAAGGTTTTCTCTTCAACCCTAAGCACCAACTCGAAAATGGGAAAAGAAAGGGTTTGGTGGTGGTTTTTGGGGAAAGTAAGAGTGATGGTTGGAAGGGTGGGATTGGGGTAAGTGGTTTAATTAAACCAATTGCATTCCATAAATTACCATGGTGTATAAAACACTCCAACGTGATATTTTTAAAAGCATTAGTCCAAAATGCACCAAATATCAATTAAACTCATGATTTCCAATTAATTGCTACCCATGGCAAATAAATCATGCTTCCAACCATAATTCCCAACATGCTCAACATGCACCCGGAAATGCAACCCAATCACATCTACCATGTGACTAAACATTTCAACATAATAATTCCAACACATAATTAATTACCACCATAATTAATCATATAATCACAATTAATGCCCAAATGCAATTAACCATTTCGGGGATATCACAGTTATTAAATTCTTAGGGAAAATGCTTGACTAGATTTATATAAACCGCTTGTGTTTATGTTGTTTAGATTCATCGCTCACTAGTTTTGAATGTTTTTATGATTTTAAATTAGGACGCCGGACTAACTGACTAGGAATAAGGTGAGTGAGGAATTAGATTTCCAATTGATGAATATTCAAATAAATTGAGTCTTTTGTGAATCGATGAAATAGATGATAATATCCAAGGGAGAGTCGGACGATACCAATAATCGCTTTCATTAGTTTAATCTTTGCTTTTAATTTAATTAGTATAATTAACTCATAACCCCATCTTTTTATTTTAATTGTTTTGTTCTTTGAGTTTCATTAACACAAGAATTCACACCTCCTCGTTGGATCGATCTCTACTCACACTACTACATTATTGTCATCAATTTTGAGGATTGAGTGTGGTTAATTTGGGCGTACACGAATAAGCGCACACCAATGACCAAGAAACCGAGAATCCAGAAGTTGAATGTCTATCATCCAGATCATTGCCCCAATCCGCATCACAATACCAATTTAGAGAATGCCGAGACCCATTTAGAGAATGCCGAGATGATGCACGTAAATGAATACAAAGTTCATGGTGCCATTGAGATAGCGAAGGATTCGTTTGACAGCTTTCCAGTGTGTAAGGAGCAGAGTTTGCATAAATTGGCACTCAAGATGTATGTGGGTATAGCCTTTTTGCGATTGTAGAGAAATATACATTCGCTCTTCTCGACTTATACACTTATAGCCTTTGTGTTGCACACTATCCTATAAAACACTCAAGGTGTAGAACGAAACTTGATTTTATGATGTGTCTAAGGTCTAAGACTTGGAAAACATAGGCAACCAAAAACCTTGAGAAATGAATAATTTGGTGTTTTATTAAAAAGTCGAGTGAGAGGAACGTCTCATGAGATACTCGAAGATGGTAGTCTGTCTATAAAAGGTAAACACAGGTTAAGAATGCATCGGACCAAAAGGACAGGGGCATAGATGCCTGGGCCAACAAAGTAAGGCCTGTTTCAATAATGTATCTATGTTTTTGTTCCACAATCCCGTTTTGTTATGAAGTATGAGGACATTACATATAAAAAAATACACTCTTGAATTGTGTAAACACATAATAATTGTATTTTCACATCTTAAATGAATATATATACAATCCTAGAGCTTTACAAAAGGCTATATAATTGGAAATAAATCTTTACAGCAAAGATAATGAAGCAATCCCTATAATTAAGCTTGCCATTAAATCAGAGAGTGGAATCTGATGGTGATTGGAGTGATGCGATCCCTATGATCAAGCTTGAGTGTGTTGCTGCTGAATGCTTGTGATTGATTGCATAAGAACTTCTTTTTTAATACGCCCGCAAGAATGGGCTCCCATCAGTGAGGCCAATCTTGTTTCTGAGATAGATAGTGTGTTTCCTCGAGAGGGGCTTGGTAAGTAAGTCTGCAAGTTGATCATTGGTATGGACATGACGAACATGAAGGACATTTTTTTGAACCAAGTCTCGCATAAAGTGAATGTCAATTTGAATATGTTTCATTCTAGAGTGCTGGATTGGATTGAAGCTCAGATGTGTTGCTCCCAGATTGTCACAAAGTAGAAGTGGTGGCTTGGGTAATGAAAATCTCATTTCCCGAAGTAATGAAAGTAGCCACACGGAATCAGCTACAGCCATTGCGAGAGCTCTATACTCTGAGTAGAATAAGATAAGCTGATGTGGATTTTCTATCATCCAGGTTGCCTGCCCAGTCATCATCCGAGAAGCAAGTAAGAGCTTGATGCACTGATTTGGTTATGTTGATACCATGAAAAATGGTATTTTTCAAGTAACGCAGCAATCTCTTCATTGTTGTCCAATGGATCAATGTTGGAGAGTGCTTAAATCGAGAGAGTTTATTTACAGCAAAACTTATATCAGGTCTAGTTAAAGATAAGTATTGCAATGCACCAATGTCTTTTAATTCTAAACACCCACTTGCAACCAACAAGATTGCAGTGAGTTGGGGTTGGAACAAGTTGCCATGTATCATGTTTCATGAGAGCAGTGAGCTCAGAGGACATGGCTTCACGCCAATTACAAACAGCAAGAGCAGCACTGACAGACGTAGGTTCAATAGAAGGCGGGATAGGATGCTTGGTAACCAAGAATGATGTTTTTGGCTTGTAAATATGATTCATAGATCGTGTGGTCATGTTGTGAGTACGCATAGCAGAAGTAGATGGAATGACAGATTCACGCGTTTCTAAACTTGACATCGATTGAGGAATTAAAGGGGAGGATGAGGGTACACTTACCTGAGATGAAGACGGTGTTGGAGAAGACTCACTTGTAGGCAGTGATGATGATGATGTACCCATGGCCAGAGAATCTTGAACATGGACAGTTGGCAGATGAATATTTTGCAAAGTGATGGTAGCATCCGAAGATTGAGAAATAGTAGGTTGAGTGTTAGGGGTTGAAATTTTGAATGGGAAGATCCCTTCATCAAATAGAACATGCCGAGAGTAGTAATGCTTTTTAAACTTTGGCTCAAGACATATGTATGCATTTTGGGATAGTGAATATCCCATAAAGGAACAAGGTTGAGCTTTTGGTTGAAGTTTATGATTATTATAAGGCTTTGTGAATGGATAGCACAGACAACCAAATTGCTTAAGCTTAATGTAATTTGGTTTTTGCTTAAACAATTTTTCAAAAGGAGACTGATTTTGTAACATAGTGGTTGGCATTCTATTGATGAGATAAACAACAGTTTGAAAAGCATATGGCCAATATGTGAGTGTCATATGAGCATCAGTAAGAAGAGTAAGGTCAGTTTCAACAAGATGGCGATGACGTCTTTCAGACATTCCATTCTGTTGTGGAGTATGTGGGGCAGTAGTGAAATGACTTATGCCATGGAAAGACAAGTAAGGTTTTAGGCCAATATATTCACCGCCATTGTCGGAGTAAATACTCTTGATCTTAGTACTGAATCTATTTTCAACAAGATTCCTAAATAGAGGAAAAATGCTTTAAACGTTGGAGTTTGAGCTCATTGGATAAAGCCAAATATATTTGGTATAATGGTCAACAAAGATGACGTAATATTTTGAACCATCAATACCAATTTGATGAGATGGACCCCAAACATCAGTGCCAATTAATTCCATAGGAGAAGTACTAGTGAGACCATGGGAATTAAAAGGTTGACGATGAGCTTTATTTTGAGCACACGAATTACAAAGAGATGAATGCCCAGTTTTATTTGTGGGTGATGAAAAAGCATTAATCAAATGGTGAACAATTTTGGATGATGGATGACCAAATCTTTTAGGCCAACCATCAGTTGTGGTACGTTCATGAACATAGGCAACAACATTTTTGGAATGGATAGTTGGTGTCTTTGGAAATGGGTACACTCCATCTTCACAGTCGCCTTTGAGTAGAGTCACCCCCGTGATCCGATCCTTCACCAAAAAGTAAGAAGGGTGAAACTCAAGATAAACATTGTTGTGCTTGGTGAAATGGTGAACAGAAATAAGATTTTTTTGAATAGGTGGAACACAAAGTGTATAACGTAGGTGAAATATACGATTGGGCGACGAAAAACGTTAATGAACCAACATGAGATACATGCAAACCTGAACCATCACCAATAACCACTTCATCTGTACCATCATACTCTGAGTGGATGGACAGATTTGATAGATCTATTGTCATATTATGGGATGCCGCAGAATCAACGAGCCATTTTTATTTTTATCTGGCACGATGGTTGAACAATTTGATGTTGGTTCACCAGATTTTAGTAGTGAACAAGTTTTGGCCATGTGACCCACTCGATCACACAATTGACATTTTGGGTGATATTTGCGATAACCCGATTGAGAAGACCCACTTTTGGTGGTATTGTCGCGGCCCTTGTTGTTGTAGGAGCGAGTGTGTGTCTTATTATTGTTGGAGTTGTTTCCTGGTCGATGAGAGTAGTTTGTCGTAGAAACTAGGCTTGTGGCTGACTGGTTTCCAGTCTACGGAGATAGCTTTCGTGACTGACTAGAAGATCGTGAAGTTCCTCAAACTTGAAAGAGGTTTCACGGGTACGAATTGGGGCTGCTATCTCTCTGAACTCTGGGCCTAATCCATTAAGGATATACAGAGTTAAGTTATCATCCGAGATAGGATGATCAATAATTGCAAGTTCATCTGCAATCATTTTGATCCTTGTAGGAACTCTGTGACAGAGCGATTTCCACGGCTACTCAAGGTAAAAGTTTCCTTGAGTTGCATCGGACGTTTTGCAAGAAGCAAGAAGAGGGGCGATGGTGGTGGTGGTTGAGGCAAGGATGGCATGAAGGATTAATTTGTCTTGACGAACCCAGTAGGAGTTCGCTGCTTTTGAAGTGGTGGAGTTTGTGGCATCAATGGGTGGACATGGTTTGTCTCCGGTGATAAAATCGATAAGGTCATACCCTATTAGCAAAGCTTCAAACGGTGCTCGCCATTGAGGAAAGGTAGGAGTGAGTTTTTCATTGATGGTGGTGTTGGCGTTGATGGTCATGATAGGAGATTCTGTGTTGTTTGAAAGAGTGGCAACCATTTGGGAAGATTATGATACAAAACTCGTTAGAGAAAAAAGGCTATACTGATACCATATAAAGAAATATACTCTTGAATTGTGTAAACACAGAATAATTGTTACATGAATATATATACAATCCTAAAGCTTTACAAGAGGCTCTATAATTGGAAATAAATCTTTACAGCAAAGATAATGAAACAATCCCTATAATTAAGCTTACATAAAATCAGAGAGTGGAATTTGATGGTGATTGGAGTGATGCGATCCCTATGATCATGGAACTCTTAAGAGATTTTTCAACACAATCGAGAAAAGGAAAAATGGAACGTAGTATCTCCTATGTGAGAAATAGAGAAATCTTCTATGTTTCCTACGTGAACCTTACAATTACCAGAGTATTCAGAGCAATGGACAGATTGTTCAGTTCATTTGTAATTTGATGAGTGACTCAGGAATCAGGATACCACCATTCTTCAATAGTAGGCTCTGGATTGTTTGTTGTGGCCAAAGATGCAGATGTATATTGATTTGCGAAGTGATGATATTGATTCGAAGGCTAATAAGAACCTTTGCCTTGGCTTTTTTAGTTAGAATTAGAATTAGGCCCTCTAGTTTGCCTTTGAAAAGGAACAAAGCCCCTATCAAATCGATAGGAGCATTTCTCCGCATCATGACCTATAATGCCACAGATTTGGCAAACTGGTCGTCCAGGTGTATTGTGCCATCCTAATCTTCCACCTTTGGCTTGCCTGCCTCGACCTTTGCTTCAATGAAAGTTTCCTTGAGGCTGTAGTTAATTTACCGGACTCTGATTTATTTGATGAGGTAAATGTAGTTGATTAACTGATGAAGTCGTCCATGTTACATTATTAGAATAGGATTCAATCCTCTCTTCATGAGCCATCAAGAGTGCACTTACCCGGAGATTGACATGTTATCAACTTGAGACGTGACATGAACAACCACCGAACTCATGTCATACTCCTCCGAGGATATAGAGAATTTGGTATTCCTCAGGAATGGAGTGACCGCAGGCTGTCAAGATGTCCATATATCCTTTTCATCTTGCTTAGTTAGTCTTTCATATTTAGACTCCCTTTCTTCAAAGTCTGCAATTGTAAATTATACTGCATGGCTCGAACTTTCGACCGCGTGGCAAATAAATGAGAGATTTTGCTCCATAGTTGGGTTGAAGTGAGACATCCTATCATTTGAGCTTGCACTCCTTCTGTCATTGAAGCAAGAAGAAAAGAGAAAAGAAGTTGGTCTTGTCTACACCAAGTTATAAAACTTGGATTCACGATTTCTGCGCCAGCTGCATCAAGAGTAACCTTTAGAGGTACTGGTGGCTCATCAAGGATAAACACTTCCAAGTCAAGTCCTCGAAGTCCATCCAATATTTGTAAATTAGTAGTTTTCATCTTTGAGCTTGAGAGCATTTATCTGGTTAGCCGGGTTAATGACCAACAGGTTGGGACCGCAGATGGTTTCCACCATTAGCTCTGATACCAATTTAGAATATGATGAACCAGCCATGAATTGAAATTTATTTATGGATAATTATTCTTCAAAGCATTACTGAGTCTAACTCTAATATTTATAAGTTAATAAAATCAAATAAGAACAAGAATCGTTAAGGTGGTTACAACGGACGATAACAAGAAAATATTCTTGTTGGGTTTTGGCCCATTACCATCATATTCCTTGTTGGGCTTTGGCCACCCTTCCTATTGCCCATAACCGAGCCCCTTTACCATTCCCCTTCACCCTTGCTCTTCCCTCTCCAGAAGCTTCGTGCGTCTCCTCGGCTGGCTCCAGAATCTTGGGACTTGCTCCCCTTCTCTTCGTCTCCCTCCGTGCTATTAATGTTGGCTTGGTTCTTGATGAGGTAACACTCTCTGACAACCGAAAATCCTTAGTGTATTTTCGTTGCCCCCTTTCCTTCGTGTCTCTATCTTCAGCGGTGGTTGGCCGTGAGTTTTGTGCTCCGGTTTGTGAGTGGTTCAGACGGTGGCCGTGTGTTAAGCTTGGTGCTTTTGTGGTCAGCCTTGTGGTGGAACTCACTGTGTGTGTCTTGGTGTAACCCTAGTGTGTTTTCCCTTGCTGTGTTCGGCCTCCTCCTTCGGCAGCTCTCGGGCAGTGTCTTCGGGCAGTGCTTTCGGGCAGTGTGTGTCTCCATCTGTTGGATTCGATACCTTGGTTCCCCGGTGACGACGTTGAAAGGAATCCCTGCTCGGCCTGAGCCCAAATTCCTTACTCTTGTTTACAATTTCTGTTTATTGTTTATTGTGAAATTGTATACTGTGATTGCTTCTGTTCTTGATTGCAGGTTATTAATCGAGATCGAAAGCGGAACGTACACCTTACAGTGGTATCAGAGCGTTCCGTGCCTGGTGGAGTGCTCGTTTGGTCTCGGGCAGTGCTCGGTGGACTTCGGGCAGCAGCAAGAGTGCTCGGGCAGACCTCGGGCAGCGGCTGGAGAGCTCGGCTGGTCTCGGGCAGTGCTCGGTGGGCTTCGGGCAGCAGCAGGAGGCTTCGGGCAGCGGCTGGAGAGCTCGGGCAGCTACTGGAATCTCGGGCAGATTCCGGGCAGAGCACTTCGGTGCTTCGGGCAGTGTGGTTTCGTCACCCCAGAGCTTTGTCTCTGGGTAGTAAGTGATTATTCTAACCTTTAATCATTTTACTATCTTGTTTTTAGGTGTTTGTGTCCCTTACCCGTAGGAAAATCTCTATCTGAAGCCCATGCTCGTACACCGTTGAGTGTATTGTGATCTTGTGGGTGATAGCGATTTTTCCTTCCCTTAGCTTGATTAATTCTTTCATATTGTTTTGTGCCTTGTGGTCCTTGTTCTGCTGATTGGTTGTTGAAATTGTGTGTGCCTCTCTGCTTATTTGTGATGGCTTCAATTTCTGGATATAACCTTGAACCTTTTAATGGAAAATCTGATTTTTCTATATGACAACAAAATATGAAAGGAATTTTAATACAGCAAAAAGTATTTAAAGCTATTGACGGTAATTGGGCTGAAAACATTACAACTGCTAAGAAACTTGAAGATGACGAATATGCTTATTCTTTTATTATCTTGAACTTATCTGACTCTGTGCTCAGGAAGTGTGGTAAACTATCATCTGCTAGAGAACTTTGGGAAAAATTAGAAGAAATGTTTACTGAAAAATCTTTGCCTAGTAAACTTTTCTTGTTGGAAAAATTTTTCAGATTCAAGCTAGACTTGAACAAAGACGTAGATGAGAATTTGGATGTGTTTACTAAGTTAATTCAAGATATTAAATTTACAGGAGATAAGAACATTGACGACTATTCACCTATTGTTCTCTTAAATGCTATTCCTGAAAATTATAGTGATGTAAAATCCGCCATTAAGTACGGTAGAGATTCTATTACATTGGATACTGTAATGAACGGCTTGAAAAGCAAGGAATTAGATTTAAAAGTTAACAAAGGTAATAGACAATCCTCTGGTGAAGTTATGCACGTTCGTGGTAGATCACAACATAGGCATAATAACAATAACCAATATCAAAAAGGTGATAAAAGAGGAAAGAGTAAGGCTAGATCGAAATCTAGGCCTAGTAAGAGAAAATGTTACAATTGTGGGGACCCAAATCATTTCATAAAAGATTGCCCTAAAAAGAAGAATCAGAATAAAAATGGAAATCAGACAAATGAACAAGCGAACTTTGCTTCTACCTCTGGGGAAAACATGGGGGATATTTTTATGGTGACTGAATTATGTGATTCTGTGAACTCTGTGCTTTCATTACCTGTGTGTGAAAATGAATGGCTCATTGATTCAGGTTGCACTTATCACATGACACCACTTAAAAATTTGTTTTCTAGCTACAGAGAAATTGAGCATGCTTCTGTTTCTATGGCCAATGAGAAATTGTGTAAAGTTTCTGGTATTGGTGATATTTGTCTGAAATTTGAATCTGGTTATTCTGTGACTTTGAAAGATGTTAGACATGTTCCTGCTTTGTGCAATAACTTGATGTCTTGTGCTGCTTTAGAGTCTGATGGTTATGAGGGTAAATGGGGAATGGTTGCATGAAAATTATGCGGGGGTCTTTGGTAGCTTTTAAAGCTGAGAATAGGAGGAATTTGTATGTTTGCAAAACAGTCTGTGATAAAATCTGTGCTAATTCTGTGTCAGATGATTTAACTGATTTATGGCATAAAAGGTTAGGTCATATGAGTTCTAAAGGATTAGAGATTTTACACAAAGATGGTTGTTTTGGTAGGGATAAATTGTCTTGCATGACTTTTTGTGATTCCTGTGTGTTAGGCAAACAGCAAAGAGTCAAATTCCCTATCTCCCCTTCCCCTAATGTGACTAAGTGTTCTGATATACTTGAATACCTGCATGCTGATGTTTGGGGACCTTCACCCGTCCCAACTCAAGGTGGTAATAGGTATTTTTTGTCTATCATTGATGATTACTCTAGAAAAGTGTGGATTTTTCTAATGAAGAATAAATCTGATGTTTTTGATAAATTTAAAAACTGGAAGATTTTAATTGAAAACCAAACTGGAAAAAAGATTAAACGGCTTAGGACAGATAATGGAATGAAATTCTGCAATATCTTGTTTGATGACTTGTGCTGTGAATCTGGGATTCTGAGACACAAGACTGTGCCCCATACTCCCCAGCAAAATGGTGTTGCTGAGAGGATGAACAGAACTTTACTCGAGAGAGTTAGAAGTATGCTTGCATCTTCTGGACTCTCAAAGAAGTTCTGGGGCGAAGCTGTCGTGACAGCTTCTTATTTGATAAATAGATCCCCTTCCGTGCCTTTGAATGGTAAGTGTCCCGAAAGTGTTTTTTCTGGTAAGCAATTAGATTTTTCAAATCTTAAAGTGTTTGGTTGTTCTGCTTTTGTGCATAGGAAAGGAGACAAACTTGAACCTAGGTCAGTTAAGTGCGTCTTTCTTGGTTATCCTGAGGGTGTAAAAGGATATAGGCTTTGGTTAAGATGTGAACCTGGTTTCAAAACTATTATAAGTAGGGATGTCATTTTTAATGAATCTGAAATGCCTTGCTTGCTTCCATCTTTGCCTGAATCTGACTGTGTGTCTGAGTCTACACCGAGCAAGGTGGAGTCTTTGCCTATTGTTACCCCTGTTATTGAAAACGATGTGCTCCCTGATATGAATCATGAGAACTTTCCTGTTAATGAACCTGATTTGCATGAAAATGTTGACGAACATGTGCATAATGAATTGGTTGCTGATGAACATGAAGATCTGCATGATTATATGTTGACTAGGGATAGAGTTAAAAGGAATGTGAAACAACCTGCTAGGTTTAATGATTTTCACCTCACAACGCATGTTTTCAATATGTTTGAGTCTATTGATAATTGTGAGCCTAAGACCTATAATGAAGCTTTGAAATCTAAAAATGCTGTGCATTGGCTTAGTGCCATGAAAGATGAAATGCATTCTTTAGTTCTGACTCATACATGGACTCTTGTACCTAAACCTGTTAATTGCTCTTTGGTAGATTGCAAATGGTTATTTAAGGTAAAGAATGAAGTTGATTCTGTTAGATATAAAGCTAGGCTAGTTGCAAAAGGTTTTACTCAAAGAGAGGGTATTGACTATACTGAAATCTTTGCTCCTGTTGTTAAGTTTACTACTGTGAGAATTTTATTATCACTTGTTGCTCACTTTAATTGGGAACTTAAACAGATGGATGTTAAAACCGCTTTTTTGCATGGTGACTTAGATGAAAAGATTTACATGAAACAACCTGATGGTTTTGTTGACTCAAAGAACCCTAATCACGTTTGTTTGCTTAATAAATCTTTGTATGGCCTAAAGCAGTCACCTAGGCAATGGAATAAGAAGTTTGATGAATGCATGCTTACCTTAAAATTTAAAAGAAGCTCTTTTGATCATTGCTTGTATTTTAAGGATAAAATGCCAGTGCCTGTTTTCTTGTTGATTTATGTGGATGACATGTTGATTGCTAGTCCTTGTCTGAAATCCATTGAGCATATTAAGAACTGTCTAAGTGATAAATTTGATATGAAGTTCTTAGGAGATGCTAGTAGAATCCTAGGCATGAACATTGTTAGAGATAGGAAGGTATCTACTCTCTGGTTAAAGCAAACTTCTTATGTAGAGAAAATTTTAAAGAAATTTTCCATGTTTGATGCAAAACATGTTAACGTGCCCTTAGCTGCTCATTTTGTGCTAAGTAAAGATCAAAGTCCCAAAACTGATGCTGACTTTGATGCCATGAAAAATGTACCGTATTCAAATGCAATTGGTTCTATAATGTATTTGATGGTTAGCACTAGACCTGACATTGCTTATGCTGTTAGCTGCTTAAGTTGATATATGTCTAATCCTGGTGTGGTACATTGGAATGCTGTTAAGTGGTTGTTGCGATATTTGAAAAACTTTATGCATTATGGCTTATGTTTTTCTAAATATGCTGATGGTGTTAAGTTGAATGGTTATGTGGATTCTAATTATGCTAATGATAAGGACAATAGAAAATCTACTACTTCTTATGTTTTTACTTTGTGTGGAGCATGTATAAGTTGGAAATCGCAGCTGCAGCATATCGTTGCCTTGTCGACAACGGAATCAGAATATGTTGCTGTTACAGAAGCTTTGAAGGAAGCTGTCTGGCTGAAAGGTTTGATCTCTGAACTTAGCTTGCTTGAAGGTAAGGTAGTGGTATTTTCTGATTCTCAGTCTGGTATTCAATTGTGTAAGAATCCTGTTTTTCATGACCGCACTAAGCATATTGATGTTAGGTTTCATTACATTAGGGATGTAGTGGCTAAATGATAGTTAATCTTGAAAAGATTCCTTCTGAATATAATCCTGCTGATATGGGAACTAAGTGTTTACCTATTTCTAAACTACAATCATGTCTTAAAATTTTGAATTTTGATACAGGTGATTGATTTCTGGTGTTAACTATTTTGATAGTATATAACTGCTGTGTGCGTGTTATAGAATTGTTACCCCGGTTATTGACTTTAACCTCCTTTGTGTTGGTTATTGTCTGTGTTCTTTGTCTGTGCTGTGTGCTATGACAAGAACTTGGTCCACACAATGCTTTGTGTGTTGTGGGGACCCTTTGGGCGATGATGAGTCATCTATGGGGTTTTCCTTACGTCGAGGTGGAGCCGGTATTGTGCCAAGGTGGAGATTTGTTGGGTTTTGGCCCATTACCATCATATTCCTTGTTGGGCTTTGGCCACCCTTCCTATTGCCCATAACCGAGCCCCTTTACCATTCCCCCTTCACCCTTGCTCTTCCCTCTCCAGAAGCTTCGTGCGTCTCCTCGGCTGGCTCCAGAATCTTGGGACTTGCTCCCCTTCTCTTCATCTCCCTCGGTGCTATTAATGTTGGCTTGGTTCATGATGAGGTAACACTCTCTGACAACCGAAAATCCTTAGTGTATTTTCGTTGCCCCCTTTCCTTCGTGTCTCTGTCTTCAGCGGTGGTTGGCCGTGAGTTTTGTGCTCCGGTTTGTGAGTGGTTCAGACGGTGGCCGTGTGTTAAGCTTGGTGCTTTTGTGGTCAACCTTGTGGTGGAACTCACTGTGTGTGTCTTGGTGTAACCCTAGTGTGTTTTCCCTTGCTGTGTTCGGCCTCCTCCTTCGGCAGCTCTCGGGCAGTGTCTTTGGGCAGTGCCTTCGGGCAGTGTGTGTCTCCATCTATTGGATTCGATACCTTGGTTCCCCGGTGACGACGTTGAAAGGAATCCCTGCTCGACCTGAGCCCAAATTCCTTACTCTTGTTTACAATTTCTGTTTATTGTTTATTGTGAAATTGTATACTGTGATTGCTTCTGTTCTTGATTGCAGGTTATTAATCGAGATCGAAAGCGGAACGTACACCTTACAATTCTCTTACAAAAATAACAAATCTAGCAGAGGATTTGTTAACGTCGCGTTCCAGATATTGTTCCAGAAATGTGTGTGGGTTGGACCAAGATTATCATCTCATAATGGGCTGATCTAATTCTGTTTTGGATGTAAAGCAGGGCTTGCATGAGTTTCATCTTCATGTGATTCCTTAACTCTTACGAAGTATCAGTCACAACTAAAAGTGGCTGCGTATAATGGAAGAAGCCACCAATTGACCAAATAGCGAATACCTAAATCTCTCTCCGCCTTCTCGACTCCACCTCTACCCTTTCCATCGCGGATGCGCTCAACACTTTCCATCTTCTATTCAGCTACAGAGCTACTTAAAATGACTATTGAGTAATTTTCAACAAAAAAAGAAAAAAAATGAATGGGAGTTGAATGAACAAGAAAAATTGAGCTGTACACTTAGATAGGGGTTTGGGGCATCAAATTGGGCTATTGTTGGATGAGTGTGGTTCCTGTTTTGGATCGAATTACACTCGACATATGGTATAGGATAGGTCCATTTCCATTACCCCACAATCTCTAACCGATCCAATCAAATTTGAAACTGATCCGATCCGACCCTATTTACTTGAGGCTTTTAAGAGAATCCCTCTATTTTTCATCCAATTGCTTTAATCTAATTTTTTAGATGTGTTTTTCAAAACTGGCCCGAACAATATTTTATTGGCTCCGAAAAATAATAAAAGAATATTGAATTGAAGTATCCAAGTAATAAGTAACAAGAGGAAATTGAAAATATGGAAGTTTAGCTTAACTTTATATAGTTATAATGTTCATATGCTAGAAAACATATAACATAAATTTGATTTTTTATCCAATATAGTTTTATGTAAAATATAATTATATTGGATTTTTTTATTAAATTAATACTTGAATTTTTATTTTTATTACGTTTGATTTCACAAAAAATAAAAATAATAAAGGGAAGGATATGTTGCGGAACAAATGTGACGTGTTTAAGTTAATTTATTAATATCTCTACCTTAATAATATAATTTAAAGAGAAGTACTCTTTCTTCCTCTTTTTTTTAAGACACTCTTTCTTCTCTTTCTACCAATATAAAGTGAGTTGACATTTAAAAGAAAGTTAAGCGTACCACTTGCTTAGTCTCTCTCCGCTCACAATTCATTTCCGATTTCTTGCAAAAAAATTATAATTTTATCCCGATTTCCAAACTCTTAACGAATAATTTCGCTGAAAACCCAAAACAAACACCTCTTTATTCAAATGTAACAACTTTTTCCTTTCACAAAATTATATATAAAGATATCAAAAAAGAAGGGTATAAGACTATATGGAAGGCCTAACCATAACCACTTTACAACCCCGTCAATCAAAAAACTCATATTATGTATCTTTAGATAAAATTACACGAGGAAAAAATGTAAAAAATTCCAAACTGCTTCAAAGCAGGTAACTATGGGAGAGGCGCTATATCGACCAACCGAAAAAAATACATCTAAGAGTGGAGGCTCTCCCATCATCCATCCCACTCGAGTCAAAAACACTAGTGAAAAAACGCCCCCACTGCATCGTATCACACGCTTCAACTTTCTTCCATGTATTCTCCTTCAAATATCCATATTAAGATCAAAGTCTTCCAGTTTCGATACTAATATGGGCATCAGACTAGTGAAATTCCAAGTTAATTGTATATTTTCACTGGTTTCTCAAATGTATGGCGGTTCTGCAATGATCAGAAAGGAGCCAAGAAGTTTTATGTTTAGGGATCATGATCTATGTAACTTAATAGTCTTTCGCGAATGAAGCTAAGTGTAAAGGACAGAAGAATATTGGAAACACGTGACATTGAGTCCAATATTTCATAGATAATTCGGTAATAAACAACTGACGGCTTCTCAATGTGTATATAGCTGTGGATCATCATCGAACAATTGATCTGGTAATAATTGATTCACAAACTATGGCAATCTGGAGATATTACCTGGTTCACAGCATAAGCTCTTTTGGGAGTTGTGTCTGAGTGCTCTAGCCCCAGGTACTGCTCCCAAGCACCATAAACCTCTCTTCTCTGGAAGAGGGAGAAGCAAGATCTCTCAGTCATTATTGATTTTACAGGAATAATTTAATAATTATGATAAATATACATGACAAAAAGACTCATGAAGGAAAAACAGTGACCTGAAAACGACTAGAGACAATGTCAGAATCCTCAATATACTCTGGACGTCCCAACGACAGAAACGCAAACTTCCACTGAATTTTTAAGCAAATAACGCAATGATCAGAAATTCTACTTAGAAATTAAACAAATCAATGGAATTTTTTTTAGCAGATCCAACTAGAGTATCTGCAGTCCTAACATGAGAATAGAGCATACCTTAGAATATTCCTCATCCGGAATTTGCAATCTCCTTTGAATGCGCAATTTAACATCTTCTAATTTCTCACCTTCGTGGATGACCATAAAAAAGGGATCCCCAAAATTTTGGACTTGCTGTTTATGAAAATAAATGAACAATTAAATACATGATTGCATCATAACACGTGTATTTTTCAAGCTCCTCATTGTCACAAAACAGTAACTTTGCCTAAAAACAACCAGACAGTATCAAATGGATTTTATTATTGTATCAAGCACATCATAAGTACCACTTGATTCTGGGCGCTCTCCTTTGTGAAATGGTAAACATGGATCAAGCGATCGTTGGGCCCAATGTTCTTTTCTTCTTCTGGAATCTATAAGAGAACAAATCATGGAATATAACTTGCAGGAATAAACTGATGATAAAATCGTGCTTTCTGTCAACATACAAACATTTTATGGCAAATGAGAGAGAAAAAAATTATAAATTTAAACACCGTGAAAGGTTTTTCAGAAACAGCTAAGGTTGCTCATTTTGAACTTTGTAGGACACTGTTCGGAATTCATGCCATAAATCATATTATTCAGTTTTGGAAGTCATACAATGAGGTTCAAATAGTACGGACAACTGGAAACATAAAAAAGAACACCCAAGAGCATAAGAAAAGACTGACAAAAGAATTCACCTCCTCAGCTCGTAAAGTCCAGTACTGGTCATTTATATTCTCAATCTTCTCGTTAATCGGAAAGATCTGAAAAATCAAGAAAGTGGAATTTGGATTACATCACAAGAAAAAAGTTCACAGCAAGATAAAATATTAAAGGAAAATACATGAAGACCTCCTCAAGGAGTCTGTTACAAGAAATTATTTAGAAGAACAAAACCAAAGCCCAAGTGAAGAAGCCCAAGCACAAACCCATGTGAAAAAGCCCAAAGAAATCAAGGTCTATCAGCGAAGAGCTAAAGGACAGATGACGTAGGGAGAGAGAAGAATATTTTTGTTACATGGACGGTTAGTTTGTTATAGCATCAGGAATAAATAGAGGGAAGGAGGAATAGGGAGAGCAGACTAGATTTCGAGTGAGAATAGCAAGCTAATTGCATGGGCAAGAAGTTCATCTTCTTGAGTAAAAGTTAGCAAGAGAGTTTTCTTTGTAATTTTCAATTCAGTTTTGTTTTTCAATTCATTATACATATCGAAAATCCCAAAAATACCGTGTTATCGTGTGAATCTCCTTAGTTCCTAACAGAGTCTCTGCATCTAATGATTTCTAGGAAGAAAGAAAATCATATGACACTGAAAACTTTCACCAAATTCTCAAGAACAAAAAAATGTCAGAATACAATACATTACCTTGTAAATCTTGTGATAGAAAACTTCAAGCAACCTAAGTTCAGCACTTGTATGAGACAATTCTACCTATCATTTGATGCCAAATATATGAGACGTCGAAAAATTTTATGACCTAATCACACAATTATTTATCTTAGAAGAAGTCGCCACTGGGTAAAATTGCGAAAAAGGTTACAGAACAAAAAATAACCACAGGCCGAAGTTGAGTTAAAGGATTACAGAGAAGGAATCGGTTAAAAAAACGCAGGTCAACTTACATTTTCACCAACAATTTTCCGACGAGACAACTACTACTGAAATAAGCAGTTTTACATTTTAAACTCGACAGCTTATAATACAACTAGCTTACAGGACAAGAGTGAGCTAACCTTTGTTTTAATCTCATTAAGAACATCTCCTACAGTGCTTTGTTTTGGCAATCTAATATTGAGAATTAGGTCCTGCAAAGGAAAATATAAAAATAGAACAATAATTTTATACAACTCAAGTGGACAAAGGAAATCTATAGAGGAGCATAAGAATAGCGTCACCTCATCCTTTGTGGCATGATGGAAGGCAACTTTCAGCGTTTTCAGACATTGCAGTTCTGGAAGAGGAATGTCCAGCACTTCATAG
Organism: Haberlea rhodopensis; assembly: GCA_907163345.1. NCBI lineage: Eukaryota > Viridiplantae > Streptophyta > Magnoliopsida > Lamiales > Gesneriaceae > Haberlea > Haberlea rhodopensis. Next base: position 627,137 of record CAJQUN010000120.1, on the reverse strand, counting down.
TACAATATATCTGATATCTACCACAAGATACAAAAATATCATTATTCCTCCAGTAAAATCCTGACCTACACCTCTTAAGCCGACTTCACATCCTGCACAACCCATCAATAAAAAGAAAAAAAGGCATAACCCTTTCTGTCAGATCTACCTGATTGTAGTGCACGAGCATGTCTAATAAATGGTCAACTGCTCTATATTTGATAGGATTGGGTTTGGGTTGCTGGGAGTAGCAATTGTGCGGAGTAAGACGAATTTTTGACGGATCATCCAAGCCAAGGCGATGGGCAACCCTTTCCACGACGTCATCATAAGTGTGATTCTTTGACCTGTAGATTTATTAATTACCTATTACAAACAATTTTGCTCAAAAACTTGCAGCATAAAGTAGAAATGGTAACAAGTTGCAGTCCTCAACAATGAACAGAATACTATAAACACTCACAACTCAAGGAAAAGTTCATCTTCCTTGGGTCTTTCCAGTGCTCGAAAATGCACGATCTGCAAGGAATAAACGTCTACTGAAAAGGCAGGAAATAAAGTGTCTAACTATATATTTGACAAGAATAAAATTCCATCAAAAGGGGCACATGGAAGGGGGAGGAAGGAGAAGCTTTTCAGCTAGACCAGGTTAGACAGAGGATTTATAATGAAAGGACACACAGAATCCACTCAAAAGTCCGAAATATAACTGAACATAAAGTAGATAGGCAAAGTGCACATCAGCAAAATTCTATACAAGTTGCTGAAAAGATATTTCTGAGGAACTTTATGGAATAAGTTCCTTTATGGAATAAGTTCGGAGAGAAATTGATTAAATCGGCGTGTGCTTCATAGATTATAAGTATTTTTTGGTGGATTGGATGACTACTAAAAGTACAAAGACTATGTGATGATATATGATGCATATGGTATTTTCTTATCACTCAAAAAGACCTTCAAAGATTTTCTGAAAGAACAAGATTAACCTGGCGATTCTTCACATATTCCAAAAATAAAGGGACATCAGGAAATCTAAATATCTCTTCACTTTCAGGCTCAGGCCGTTTCTGGAAGCAAATTATGTCCCCATCTTCAATCTAGCAGAAAGAGAGGAAAAAGATTAAGAAAATAACTAACAAATGGAAAGACATAGTTCCATCTGATAAAAATTCAACACAATACGTACCTGACTAAAACGAAACGAAGCTCTCTTATTAAGACGTTCACATATAACAGATGGTTCATATTTAATTTCCTAAGGAAATGGCAAACAAGAGAATTGAAAGAGGAAATTAGATAAGCTCGAGATAGCAAATATCATGTATATAGTCTTGCTACAAGACCATTTCTGTGTCAGACTGCATATTGTAGCGTGAAGATCAGACAGACCTCATAGAGTTCGATCTCTTCATCAGGAGCAAATCCAGCCAGTTCATTTAGCTTTGTTAGGATCTCAATCGGCTTTCCAGAGCTTTTCACAAAAAGCCTCCCAACATATCTGGAATGACGATTAACACAAGTAAAATAGCGCGCACTTTAAGAAAGTGGAAAAGAGAGCACTTCAAAAGAAAATTACCGAAGCTCTTCTTTCACAGGATCATAAAGTTTAAAAAACAGCAGCATTTCTTCCTTTGATTTTTCTGGTGGAAGAATAGGATGTAAATCCTATACATTCATTGGAATAGAAACAATTAGTATAGGAGCAGCGAAAATCCTTCAATGTTCTTCAAAATTCTCAACATTATCTCAAATGTGGTTTGATAGGGTTGAATATTACGCGTTTTTAGGCTATGTATGTATATGTTTTCATGTTGATTCTTGGATTATTTTATGGTTTATGGTATATATTTCTCTATTTCAGGAATCAATGTTGAAATTCATAAAAGGGGAAGAAATCAAGCTAAAATGATGAAAAAATGAATTAAGTTGAAGAAAAGAGGGAGAAACCAGAATCCAAGACACATATTGCTCCTTTCTCCTCAAATTACTATATGTTCGAGCCATGTTTTGGAAATGTGGTCTATATAAAAATTGTAGAACTTTGATTTATCTTCGCGTGGACAGCTGATTCATCGAATTCGGAGTTCGTATGAGAAAGTTACGGCCAAAATACGAAACTCGCCAGAAGCTGAAAAAGGCGAAGAAACTTACTGTGAAGGGCGATCGATCGAGAAAGGATTTCGATCGATCGAGAAATGCTGAAAACTGAGCGAAATTCTTACTGGAAGGATCGATCGATCGGCCACTTTTTCGGATCGATCGGGACGAGCAGTTTTGAGAAAAAAAACTTCCTTGTAGAGTTTGTATGCAAAAGGGAAGTCCATAATTCTTTCCCCTATATATTACAAACGATTTTTACAACCCATATCATACTTTAAACCCTAGGAATAGCCTCCACACCTCCATACACCCATTCACCATCCAAATCTCAGCCCCCTTTCCTTCAATTCCATCATACCTCCATCACTCTCCACTAACACCATCTCACGCCTCCTTCCATATAATTCACGTCCATCACCCCTTTCCTTCACTTCATATCCAACCTCCATCCTTCTACCATTCAACCTTCATCCACCATCACCACTTCATCCTAGGAATTGGAACAAGCCAACAAGATAATCGAAGAGCACGATCGAGAAAGAAGCGAGGAAGGATCAAGAATCAACGAACGGAGTCGACTTGGGAGTTTGCTTTTACTTTTCGATTATTTGTTTTGATTTATTATTGGATTTTATGTGTTTTGGATGATTGAGAAATATCTTAAACATTGTTTTCCTTTAATATTATTGATTCATTGATTTCGTACATCTTCTATGAGCATGTGTTATTGTTTTTAATGCTTTTGAAGGATTGATCACCTTTGAATGATATTTTATTATAATTGAGATCGAGAGATGAAATTATAATACGATATAGTAATTCATGCCGTGTGTTAAAGATTGAGATCGAGAGATAAAATCACACACGAGTGATAGCTTTGGGTTGTTTAATCTAAAAGTTAGTGGTTTTCATAAAGCACATTCAACATTAAATTGTTAATTACGTGAACGAGAGTTACTAGTTGCAATTTGATGTTAGACTTAATATAGCTCGAGAGAGAATATTGAATAAATTCGGAAAACCCGTCACCTTAGAGATGTATGAAGAAAAGAATTGTAAGAGTTGGGTTAGGTGAATAATTGTCTTGATACTTTCTTGTGGATTTTTCTCGTGATCGTTGACTATTTTGGTTGGATTATAGTAGCTTAATTTAGTTTAGTTTAATTATTAATTGATTATCGTAGGTTAAATATAGTTAAAAGAAATCTTATGTGGTACTTGCTTGTTAGTCCTTGTGGGTTCGACAATCCGTATCTTCCTATCTATACTAAAACTTGACACCGTGCACTTGCGGTCTAAAATCGCTAGATTGGAATTAATTGTTTAAAATAAAAGCGGTCAAGTTTTTGGCGCCGTTGCCGGGGACTAACTTTAGTAATATCATACTAGGTTCTTTGACTGTAATTTAACCATTTTTCCCTTTGTATATATTTATTTCGAAAAAAAAAAATTTATTAATTTATTTTGTTTATTTGTCTTGTGAGGTACTTGAAGATGCTACATCAACAAGCCTTCACAAGCTTTGCCCAACAACGTTCCGAGCCGTTCTACGCAGCGTGGGGAAGATTCAATGAATTGGCAGACACATTCCGGTATCATAACTTTTCGAACTATACTCTTCTACAATATTTCTTCAAAGGTTTGGATGCAAAGACACGAGAATGGGTATTTAGCGGAGCACTAGCAACTGGAAGTCCGTTGGTTGCAAGAGATGAGGACAGTGTGGTGCACCTGCTCAATGATATGGCGGACTTTGATTACCAGTGGCATTGGAATCCTTCACTACAGGGTTGGAGTCACCAATACCCACCGGAGCCTCGCTACCCTATTGATACGCCACAACCATTTGAACATCTCGAAGAGAGGAGAGATAGTTCTGCAGATGTCACAACTCAGTTAGAAGATACCTTAAAAAGATTCATAGCATCAACTGAGAGTAGTTTAGAGTGCCAAACCAACTCTATGCGTCACCTGGAGCAGCAAATGGCGGTCCTTATGGAAACAATTTCAAGTAGTTGCCAAGAGGAAGAGATGAGGGCTACAAAGAAAGAGACGACGAATCGAGTTTGGTTATATGATTACGATCACTCAACCAACCAAGTTTGGGGGAGTGATCCTGCTAGTGTGGAAGAGTCGAGGGAACTTGAGCCTCTTCAAGAGATTGAGCATACTTCAGAGATGTCATCCGAGGAGTTCCCATATGAAGATGAATCGAATGTGATGTTGGAGAAGGAAGATACTTTCGAAGATTCTGATTTGAGCCCATCGATGGAGACATGTCCTATGCCATATGTGGATCCATATTTTCCATCGATGCCAACTTCACCGCACTACATCCTCCATATGAAGCCAAGTCAAGAATCATTCTCCCATACCTACCACTTCAAGATGAATGTTGTTGGAGCGATGAGCTTACATTGTTACAATCTTGCCAATCTTGAGGGCATACTGAGTGAAGACCCATTAGTGGTATCATACGATACTTACTATGGGCGGCAGCCGCTCTTTGATGGTTGCTTCTGATGGTCAAGCCGATGACTAGAAATCAGCGCTTCTTGGGAGGCAACCCAAGCGTATCCTTTTGTTATTTAGTTTTGTTATTTGATTTTCAGTTTTTGTTTTTAGTTTGTTCATCTCTCGAGTCGACTATTTTATTATATGCATTCTTCTCTTGCTAGGTACTTGGTTGGAGCGATGAACCCCTACAACAGTGGAGCTTTCAAAATCAAATCTTCCTCAACCCTCATGCAAGCATCTTGATCAGGGGAGTTTACTGTTTCCCTTTTAATTCTTTTAAACATTGAGGCAATGTTTGATTTAAGTTTGGGGGAGTAGTAGCTTGCATGTTTTACTTGTTTTAACCACATGTTGCGTGCTTAAATGACACTTGAATCGTCCGATTATTATGAGCTAAAATTTTTTTTTTTTATGAGTTCAAACTTGAGAAAAAAATGAATTATAGTAGTGACTATTCAATGAGGATTTTGATCTCACTATGCATATGAACTTGATTTGTGATTGGACTTGTACATGAATATCCTAATTTGAGTTAGCATGTCAAGAATGAGGAATACTTTGAGCACAATGAGTCATGATCTTGTGGATTTCATGTTGAATAGTGATAATTGTTGTGAACTTGACGATTTGTCTTGAGCATCTTAGAGTTATCCTAGAACTTATTTGATGATGACACTTTGAGGCGAAATTTTATAGTTACAAACTTGACTTGGAAATGATCTAGGCGATCTTTGACACGTTTGAGCCTTTCAAGCTTACCTAGTCTATATCAATCCCTAGTGTCCTATTTGAGGTTTATTGAAAAAAGAATGGTATATGCATTGCATATAATTAGACCCCATTCGACATTCTTGGCAAACTCATTATACTTACCCTTATTTGAGCCTAAATGAAAAAGTTATCCTTACCCTAAGAGAGTTTAATGAATTCCATTCGATGCACGTAAATTATTATATCCTGATGAGCTTATTGAAAAATATTGATGAATGAGAAAAGAAAAAGATAGACAAAGAGCCTTGAAAAGAAAAAAAATAAACATATAAGACCCAAAGTGGCCAAGGCTATAAAAGAAAAAGAAGAGGAGCTCGATGTGTGAAAAAATTTGAACTATAAATGATTATACTCTCTTCTTTGCGCTTATCCTATCTTTTCTTTGAAGCCAACACCAAAGGCCTTACATTACAAGCTTAAAAAGTCCTTTTGATCCAAGTCTAGGGAGTAACTATCATTAGTGGAGAAGTTGTTTGAAAATAGGCTTATAGGGTGCTTGATAATAATCTCGACTTTGAGTTGATTAACATGATTTGATCTTGAATATGTGCATGAAACTTGAGACTGGCTATATCACACACACACGTTCCGATTTTGAGATATGTTGCTTGAATTAGGAGAAAACATGTCTTGTCAACTTTTGTATATGTGCATGAGATTTCTGAGAATAAAATAAGTCATGAAATAATTGTTTCAAGTATCAAGAATTAACTCTACCTTGTGATTTTAATGCTTAATCGAGGACGATTAAGTGATAAGTTTGGGGGAGTTGATAGGGTTGAATATTACGCGTTTTTAGGCTATGATATGTATATGTTTTCATGTTGATTCTTGGATTATTTTATGGTTTATGGTATATATTTCTCTATTTCAGGAATCAATGTTGAAATTCATAAAAGGGGAAGAAATCAAGCTAAAATGATGAAAAAATGAATTAAGTTGAAGAAAAGAGGGAGAAACCAGAATCCAAGACACATATTGCTCCTTTCTCCTCAAATTACTATATGTTCGAGCCATGTTTTGGAAATGTGGTCTATATAAAAATTGTAGAACTTTGATTTATCTTCGCGTGGACAGCTGATTCATCGAATTCGGAGTTCGTATGAGAAAGTTACGGCCAAAATACGAAACTCGCCAGAAGCTGAAAAAGGCGAAGAAACTTACTGTGAAGGGCGATCGATCGAGAAAGGATTTCGATCGATCGAGAAATGCTGAAAACTGAGCGAAATTCTTACTGCCAAAATACGAAACTCGCCAGAAGCTGAAAAAGGCGAAGAAACTTACTGTGAAGGGCGATCGATCGAGAAAGGATTTCGATCGATCGAGAAATGCTGAAAACTGAGCGAAATTCTTACTGGAAGGATCGATCGATCGGCCACTTTTTCGGATCGATCGGGACGAGCAGTTTTGAGAAAAAAAACTTCCTTGTAGAGTTTGTATGCAAAAGGGAAGTCCATAATTCTTTCCCCTATATATTACAAACGATTTTTACAACCCATATCATACTTTAAACCCTAGGAATAGCCTCCACACCTCCATACACCCATTCACCATCCAAATCTCAGCCCCCTTTCCTTCAATTCCATCATACCTCCATCACTCTCCACTAACACCATCTCACGCCTCCTTCCATATAATTCACGTCCATCACCCCTTTCCTTCACTTCATATCCAACCTCCATCCTTCTACCATTCAACCTTCATCCACCATCACCACTTCATCCTAGGAATTGGAACAAGCCAACAAGATAATCGAAGAGCACGATCGAGAAAGAAGCGAGGAAGGATCAAGAATCAACGAACGGAGTCGACTTGGGAGTTTGCTTTTACTTTTCGATTATTTGTTTTGATTTATTATTGGATTTTATGTGTTTTGGATGATTGAGAAATATCTTAAACATTGTTTTCCTTTAATATTATTGATTCATTGATTTCGTACATCTTCTATGAGCATGTGTTATTGTTTTTAATGCTTTTGAAGGATTGATCACCTTTGAATGATATTTTATTATAATTGAGATCGAGAGATGAAATTATAATACGATATAGTAATTCATGCCGTGTGTTAAAGATTGAGATCGAGAGATAAAATCACACACGAGTGATAGCTTTGGGTTGTTTAATCTAAAAGTTAGTGGTTTTCATAAAGCACATTCAACATTAAATTGTTAATTACGTGAACGAGAGTTACTAGTTGCAATTTGATGTTAGACTTAATATAGCTCGAGAGAGTATATTGAATAAATTCGGAAAACCCGTCACCTTAGAGATGTATGAAGAAAAGAATTGTAAGAGTTCGGTTAAGTGAATAATTGTCTTGATACTTTCTTGTGGATTTTTCTCGTGATCGTTGACTATTTTGGTTGGATTATAGTAGCTTAATTTAGTTTAGTTTAATTATTAATTGATTATCGTAGGTTAAATATAGTTAAAAGAAATCTTATGTGGTACTTGCTTGTTAGTCCTTGTGGGTTCGACAATCCGTATCTTCCTATCTATACTAAAACTTGACACCGTGCACTTGCGGTCTAAAATCGCTAGATTGGAATTAATTGTTTAAAATAAAAGCGATCATGGTTAAAGCATACTGATCCATATTCTACTTCCAAAAACAACTTCAATTCTGCATTGTGGGCCTTGTTGGAAACTTCCCTCAATGCTCCAACCTGCACAACATTATATTTAACTCTCGTTAAAATTTCAAATAATTAGGAATGAAAAATTGAATTGAAGTAGAGGATAACACATCTAGCTCCCAGAAATTGATGTTACATGGTGACCAAAGCAAAAGAAAATCAGCTTAGTCAATCATCAAAATATGAAACAAGACAGTGGTTGCATCCAGATGCATATGAGGATGGTCGAACAATGAGCCAAAAAACAGAATATAAGAAGCTGATACAGGGCTTTCCAAAGCTCACATCTCCTTAATGCTATAACATTTATCAATGATTCTACCAAATAAATGTTTTGTCTCTCAATAAATTAGAACAAGAAACATGAAAATAATATGTTGCTTCCTTCTGTAAATTTTTTACAGTTTTTAAAGCTGTCTAAAAATTGAAAATGAAGGCAAAAGTTAAAAATATTTACGGTTTGTGCTTCCTCTTGCGGAGTCAACGGCCTGTTCGGACGATAAGTATGGTTCTGCCTCTTTGCCCAGATCCAAAAGCGCTGAAATTGAACTGGTACACCAAGTTCTCTGGCGACTTCCTCCTTCAATCACATTCACAAATTTAAGTAGCATTAAACAAGAATATGAAAAAAGGAACGGAATGCCTTGCTTTGTTACGAAAAATAAACTTAGCAAAGACAATAATGTAGTAATAAAAAGCACGTGACATATTAAGAACAAATTAGTAAGTTTTCAACCCACAGTGAAGACTCACAATATTTTGAAGCATTATATGAAACACAATAAAAGATATTGGAAGGATGCAACAATAGAAGTTGAACAAAAATGCGTGAAGGCGTATAGTTACCCCAGCCATCCTGCATGGTTGCCTATATAGCATATCAATCAAAATATGGTGTTTTGGCTATCTAAGACTTAGAAGATATGATTTGCACCATCACCAACATCTATAACTCTTGTGCAGTTGGTTTGTCGGAATCCTCATTGATTTTCTTGCACCTTTTATATGATTGAGTGCTAACCATAGGTTGTAGTGATGATGCAACTCTAATATTTTAGATTGTAGAGCAGTCCGAGTGTCACATTTAAATCATTGTGTCATATAGACCGCCATATATAATAGCAAGGTGGTATCATAGGTAACAATGGGAAGCGAACATCAAGAAAATAATGGTGAGGCCTAAAAGAGTGGCAGTGGAGGAAAACCATTTGTAACCAAGTTGTTCATTTGGTATTTGTATTGTTAGTATAAAGGGAAGGGAAAAGGAAAACTCTCGTACTTTTAAATAAAGAGAAGTTTGAAAGAGCCAATATTTAAAAAGTCGAGTGTTTTCATACACAAACTTCCTTTAGATTAGATCCGATAGAGAACATAAACATTATATTACTTATCTTTATACATTGCTTTATATTTGTACGTCAACTATCTAATCTTATTTAAAAATATCAAAACACCAATCCTAATCAAAAGCCAATCTTAATCTAAGTTTAAACCAATTCAAATCCTACTCAAATAAAAGAAAAACCAATCCTAATAAATATAAAAACAGTAAAGATAATTCTCTAAGATCTCATCCAAGATCTCCTCTCTTGTAGGCCAAGTCTCCTTTCAGTCCAGGACTCTTGCATGCTACACTGGGGCATAGATGCATGAGAAATCTCATTTGTTTGGCTATGTCTTACTTGTGCCCAAGTATTTTGGTTGCTAATATATCCTTAGTCTATGTTAACCAACGGATTTAGTTGATTTTAATCTAATAGCTCTTTTGGAAAGAATAATAAATATTGTAGTCCACATATTTATCACCACTCATGTTTAGGTCCTTCAAGAAATTACAGGTTCAATCTTCTTAACTAGTTGGGACTACAGATCAGCTAAGATTGTCTTAACTAGTCGTGATTCCAGATTAGGTTTGCTGAAGAAAACCAGAATAAATATGTTGACAAGTGGTTTTCAGTCATATTTTTACTCCATCACATACACCTATAACGATGCTTTATCATTGGTCCATCAGCTGAGTATCTGCATCCCAAAGCACTCTCTTTGAGGTGTTATTGGACTTTTAGCACTTGTCGCCCCTATTTTCCGAATACAGAAACCAATCTTCATACAGTTACTAAACTCCACAAATGCTTCGCTTCCTTTTCCGTCCCACCGGTCAAGGTATCCAACTCGAAACCATGAAGGTACAAATCCTAATCAATGATCTCAGTTATGAGATGTGTTACATTGACTTTTCCCTCTAGGTTGTATGATCGAAGTGATTTTGGCTAGCCTATTAGCAGCATTCATTGAACTGGCTAACCTTCCGATAGACCATAATATTTCAATTATTGTAGAACCAATTTCACACTAATTCTTTAATCAAAATAAATAATGGGAAAAAAACAGTACCTTGAAAAGGTTAAAAGGCATCTGTTTCTGAATTCGAAAGTTACGGACTTTATCATGATCAACAAGATCAAAATATATGTCCTTTCCAATCTGTTCCCTCAAGTCCTCATCTCGAGCAACCTGCAGACATTAATGTATACTTCTTTGGCAACCAATTTCAAGAAACGTGGCAATCAATTTTACATGAGAATAAGAAACAATAACCTTGATAATAGTATAAAGGTGAGCCTGAGCTTTATATCTTCTCTTGTCTTCTTTTTCTTCTTGTTCCTTTTTCAGTCTTATCTGAGATGAGCAGGTTTGTGATGTTTAATGACAAAATTATATACAAAACAATATGTTAAGAGAGATCTGTATGTACAACTGCAAACATTACCTGAAGATGTTCTGCAATGTCCTTTTCATCCACATTGCAAATTATCTTATCCTCGTCACTCACACGTATATAGACAAGCATGTATGCGTTTGAGTATTTTGTAAATTTAAATGGAGTGTTGTTGTAGCCAGGATTTGTCTGTGGCAACTACAGGATAAACTGAAGTTTAGGAAACAATATTAAACGAGCAGTGCAGGGATGAAAGGCAAGAACATCACCTCTTCCTCGCCACCATACTGCTCCTCTAATGCCCTTTTCACATCTTCTTTAGTGACCCTCTCATCATCAAATTTATACCTGTAAAGGGAATCATAAAAGGACAATATAAGCCTCGATCAGGTTCTAAGTAAACACAAAAGCACAATCTCATGATACATCATATAAAGGTAGGCAAATATATGGAAAGTTGAAAAGGTGGTTGGTCGTGAGGAACCAAAACCAAGTGAACTGATGGATGGATTTCAAAAACTGCATTTCTATTCACCTCTAAAATGATTGACATGGAAAATTCAATTAAATCAATCAACACTCTCACATAAAAACATGTGTAAGTTAGTACTCCTGGGGGTAATGGAAGGGGAGAGAGATTCTGCAGAAGTGTTGACACATACCACTGATCAGAGAGCGTTGGTCTGATGAAAGCATAATAATGTCCACCATGCACACCACCACTATGAACCAAAACACTGTTGGAAATGAAATATGTAAGAATGAAAGCCACAAAGATCAATAAGCAGAAAACCTTCAAAGATCAATAAGCAGAAAACCTTCTGCCATATCTATCTGGCCATTAGGATAGTTCACTCCAAATTTGATTGACAACAAGGGATTCCTCAAAACCCAAACAAAGAGGTGTCGGAGCTCATTCCAATATATGACTTATGAGATATACTTTCTTATTCATGCAGCTCTCTCTGATCACTTTTGAAGTTCATGATTTTTACCCGGTTAGGTTGATGCTACTTGAGGGTCCATAGGTTGTTGCATACCCTTAAGGGCACAACTCTTACAGATAGCATAAACCCAAGCTTTTTGCCCTAATGCTAACAGTAACAAAACCCACAGTACAATGGAGAGAGAGAGAGAGAGAGAGAGAGAGAGAGAGAGAGAGAGAGAGAGAGAGAGAGAGATGCATAGGTATAGGCCAGGAGGTACAATTACCTGTGAAGCATGTAAAGGTTTCGTACACTCTTATCTGCTTCTGGCGACAAATACTTGCCATTATCTCTATCAAGATCAAGTTCCAAAGAAAATTCATATCGGTCATTTATCTGCAACCATGAAGCACTTTTTCAAACGATGCATCAAAGTTAGACACCAAATTTTTTTTAAATTTTATCATGTTCCAAAGCTTTATAAAATCATCAGTAAACCACAAAAAAAAAAAATTAAATGTATCACATTAGTGTGATAAAAGGTATGGGATTCTAAGTAGCGTTTTCTCAAAGAAATCCAATTCAAAAGGTAAAAAAAAGGAAAAAAAAAAGTTACGAGTACAGGCTAAATCAACTTTCAAGTGGGAATTGAAGAAACATGAAATTGGACAGAGTAAGAATTTGGACAGGAGCTCCACTAAACAATTGAGCGTCCAGCACAATCAAAAAATTGAAGGTAGAATGGAAATCCTGGATCGAACAGATTCAGGATTAATCCTCCTAATATGATCCCTACACTTATCTCTGAAGGAGATTAATGAAAGACTAACAGATCAAAAGTATCTCCAACAGAAACGCATAAGCAAAACCTAAAATATACCAAGAAAGACATCTGAAACAGAAAAAAGTATAGAATAAGATAAACTTGAAAGAACTAAAATTTGATGCTGTTTTAAGTTTAGTGATAGTGGCGGAGCAATTAATATATATAAAAACACAAAAAAATTGGTACAAAACAGAATTATCAACATAGTCTGCAGAACTATTAGATTCATCAAATGGTTAACATAAATATAGAAAATAGGCAAAGAGATTAGTAATGTGAAAAAAAAATACCAGTACATATTACCGCTAAAAACAACAAAAAAGACAATCCAAGATCGATCAAAATCATGTAATGAATAAAATGCATACTAGTCACCTTAACCATCATATCTCTCATAAAATCATACTCAAACCGCTTTAATTGAAGCTGGAGCACTGGAGGGAAGTCAATGAACAAGACACCCTTCTTGGCATCCTAAGATTCAAACAATAAGTTTCAGCCCAATATCCAACAAAAGAAAAGGTCATTCAGCACTGAGATGACATAAAATGTAAATCAATTCTGTAATCAAGACAAAGATGAGTATGAAATCACCACAAAAACAAAAATCATTATAGTTTCATAAATTAACGATTATCTCCTTTTCCTCAGTACCCCAAATAGTTAACCATGTCGCACATGAAAAACCATCAAACTGGAAACAAAGTTTCAACAGCATAACAAAAACCTTTTTCTCTAACATATTATGGTGCCACTCAGATTAGTCCAACACTGAGATGGCCAACGATGCTCTTTCCTTACACTGATACACAAATCACAACAATAATTACTTAAATTATCAATACTGTTATTTTAAAAAGGCACAAACAAAAAAAGCTGAAAACTCATATTTTACAACTGGTAACAAATGTGTTAGCCGGGCACCGGGCACCGCTGTTTGATATAATCATCTCCTGTATCAGCTGGAGTGCATCTTCACAATGCCAGGTATGTTTAGAAGTGTCCGTTGCAGAACTTTGTTAAATGAACCATATAAATAGCACATATATTAGCTACATCAAGCATGTATAGAAACTCAAAGATCATGGAATTAAAGGACAACTAAAATTACAAAGGTGAGATGCGAAAGAGTTGCAAGATCAGGTGGGGTAAAAAATTCACTGGTAGGAATATGAAGGCACAAACAGAATCCTTAAGAATCTTCTCACACTTGGAAGATTCGTATGATTAAGGAAATAATTGTTATGACTTGGTTCTCCAATCGTTATTTATTTCTTCAACGGGTTATGGTGAACATCTCATCTCACCGCACTGCCTCTTTCCGATTGAGATGTCAGCATGAAGCTGACAACATCGCGACCAAACCAGTAACGTCTAAAAGCGATAAAGCTCCACAACAGTTGGCAACCAGGTTTACATGATTTTTTACTGCGAATATCTCCAAGTGCTATTTTCAAGCAACAAACAGCCCTCAAATCAAAAGAATGAAACATAAGCAACAAAATTTCTTAAAGTTCAACGCTGGCCTCTCAAAGAATGCAATCAAAAGTTCAAAAATGGAAAAGTGACAATATTATTAACACTTTCCAAACAAAGAGGTATTTATCAGATAGTAATTAGACATACATTTTTGCATGAAAGAAAAAATGAAGGCATCAAGTCAACTTCAAACTGCTTCAACACTTATCTAAAAGTAGTTTTAAACTATGAATGGATCCCATCATCGGGATCTACTCCAAAAATATTAAATCAATGACGTTTCATACATTTCTTAGAGTGTAAGACTAAAAGCTAGTGTTAGACTTGTTCTTTGTTATGTACGCAGGATCACGTGATGGAAAAATGATAGAAAGAGAGCTATGTAACGAAAGCAGACACCTTGTTACCATAAGAAATCAACTTAAAACTTCATTATTCTTAAGTTTATTAATCAAAACCACTCTATTTATAATAATTGAGTCCAACAAAATCTTGATAATCCAATCACTAAGATAAACCAAAATCCTAAGAAAACAATCCTAGATAAAGATCAAATAAAGATTCCTATCTTAACCAAAGTATCAAAACACCAATCCTAATAAATACCAAATTCTAATAATTAATAAAAATATGAAAAGGTAATGTCTTTAAGAGTTTGTTGCATCAAGGACTGTTGTAAGTAAAGTCTTCCTTCTTTCCAGGACTCTTCTCGGCAATGAGGGTTGATGCACATTACATCACACCTCTCCTCAAAATTGGTGTTTGTCCTCAAACATCACTTGAATTTCATAAAAAATATGCATTGTTTTTCGAGAAATCCAAAAACGAGCCCATGTGATATTGATCTTTAAATTCGTTTTAAGGAAGAGCAGCAACAACGAAAAGAGGTAGATTCTGCTCTTGTTATGATTTGGTTTATGGATTCGTGGAACGAGCTTGTGCACGCCCGTTATGTAATTTGGTTTTCCTCGCCGAAAAAGTGTGCGGTTGTGTGTCGTGCATTGTTCACATGTTTCTAGGTATGTAAACGCAGCAGTTCTGGGCGACATGTCCTCGAACCACCTGCACCGCATCGTCCTTGCAGGTCGGCATGGTCTAGACAAAGTGGGCTTTCGAGAATTGTTGGTTTGAATCTCGGTTGTCGTTGTTGGTTCGCACGGTATGCAAGCGAGCCTCCGTGGCTTCGGGTTGAGAGTTGAACGTTGTAGTGTAATCAGATTGAAGGGACACGACGTGTAAGCATAGTGCGTAGCGTCGTGATGTGAGATTATCCGTGCTGGCCTTGTATAAGGCGATGAATTCAACAAGTTGACGTTGAATGTGTCGATTATCGCTCGTTGAATACCAAAACAGTTAAGGACAAGTTCCCAATTCCTGTTATAGACGAGCTCCTTGACGAATTACACGGTGCCCGGTACTTCTCAAAACTGGATTTAAGGGCATGCTAACACCAAATTTTGATGGACGATGCAAGTATCCCACTCACCGCCTTTTGGACCCAAAATGCCACTTCGAGTTCCTCGTGATGCCCTTCGGACTAATTAATGCACCCTCGACATTTCAGGCCATGATGAACGCCATCTTCAGCGACTATTTACGTATATTGGTCCTTGTCTTTTTTGACGATACAACCACTCATGGAACACCCACCTTCATCATCTCTCTCTAGTGTCCGAAGTGCTCAGTAAATTACAATTTTTTTTGAAACGATAGAAGTGGTCCTTCGGGCAAACACAAGTGGCCTACCTTGGTCATGTTGTCTCGGGGAACGGGGTCACTGTGGATGAGGGGAAGATATCAGCCATCAAACAGTGGCCGCAGCCATCTACCCCTCGTGCGTTGCGGGGCTTCCAACACATTACATTCTTCTACTGCTTTTAGGGTTTAGGGTTTCAGTTCTCAAAATACCAACTTTGAACACTGTGTCATAATAACCTTCAGCTTGGCACATTTTTAATCATCATTAATCTACAGAAAGAAAAAGCATTTGGATACAACTCATGAATTACAAGCTTATCAATTAAGGTAGCAAAATACCTGCAAACCATGGTCTTCGGCATGGTATTTGTTGTCTCCTTCAAGGCGTTCAACTTCCACATACTTATCAAAGGAAGCATAAACATCCTTACAGCCTTTTACATCAAGTTGAAGATCTGCCAAATGAACACTTGTAAACGATAAAATTGTCTTCCAATTGAGAAGTTAACTAGCCTGTGAAACAGAAAATACCATAAAATGATTCTTTTCTCGTAGATTTAAAATCTACATTGATACATTCAATGTAATTCATATGGTGCCCCTCAAACAGCTGTTGTATAGTCCCTTCAACAACAGTTCCCTGTCCATTAAGACAATTGTCAATATAATGCGAATTTATTTTTAGCTGCATCAGAAAACAAGAACATCCAAAGAAGTCAGGTCAGACACCTTACCTTCATCTTGTCTTCAAGTTTTTCACATAAAACTCTGTTAAGTTCTTGCACATCATGTTGTAGAAAGGAATCATACGTGTCCCATCCAAATGATTTCGTCAATTCTTTTGTAGCTACACTGGTGCCATTATATTGGAGCTTATAAAATAAACTTTGTAAAGCTAAAGGTATGCTCCCAGTTGGGTTATCGTTCTCAGTCGTTGGCATATGATATACAGCCTGATTCAACACTTTTCAAGTGAGGCTTCTTATTTGCCCTTACACAATAGCATATATTAAAGAAAATTGATAATCAGTGCAAGCTATATCATGAAAACCTACTGTTACCTTTCTGAAGTAAGGAATATGATACAAAGTTTGGAGAAGAGAGTTCATGTAACAAGTTGCTCCCTGGTTCTTAAGTCCAACATAGCCTGTCTCCTTCTTTGAGTCGTAAGCCCAATAATCAACAACCTTCCTTACAGCAACACCAGCTTCCACAACACAAGTATCATTTACAATGTACCCTTTGTTGGGGTCATAAAGCTCACTAAGCGGCATGAACGATGTGAAACCCCAATCACTCTCCCTTTGATTGAACTGGTGCTGTGTATCTGTGAAACCCACAAACGTGGATCGACATTATGACACTCATGTTATACATCATAAGTCATTCAATTCATAATACATTTGAGAGGGGAAAAAATCATTTTGATGTCCTGTAAGTAAATACCAAGTTTATTGCTCAAGGTGAAAATCCAACCATCTTGTCAGTCCAAGTTTCAACTTAAGAATTTTATTCTACATTCTTCACAATGAGAAGAAAATACAACCTAAAGGCGGGACACTAATTGGATCTTTTATTCAATAACAAAAACAAAGGGATGAATCTAACGAGAATAGACATTCAGCACAAAGAACATTTGGGAAGTCCAGCTTGTTTTCCATTTCAATTTTCCTTTTTGGGACAGGATCACACATATTGCAGTCAGAACATCCGATTACATCACTAGAGAATAAGCCTCATAGAAGGGTAACAATCACAAACCATCAACACCACCAAAAAAGAGGTGCACATACATTTAAATGTGAATGAGAAGAAGTCTAAATTCTTCACAATGAGAAGAAGTCCAACCCAAAGTCGGTATTCTAAGTGTATATCTTCGAGAATAAATAATAAATTATACAATATATTTACAAGCTCGAGCTTTTAGACGAGACAACAATTCAATATGGTAAAAAAGCATCTGGCTAACGCCGAGATCCTGGGTTCAAAAATCATAAACAACTACACTTAAATGAAATATTCACTTGATGAGCCTCCCAAAGAAGAACAAACCGGCCTATAGGAGAAGCTTGAGTTTTTAGATGAGATGAGACAACAATTCAATAGTATATTCTAATAAATGACAAAAACAAAAGGATGACTCTAATGAAACAATAGACATTCAGCAGAAAGAAACATTTGGGAAGTCCAGCTTGTTTACTATTTCTATTTTTCTTTTTGGGAGGGGATCTCACATATTGTCAATCACTACTCAATCCTCATTGAATTGGAAAAAATCACAAACCATTGACACCCTTCCCAAACAAAAGGCACACACACATTTAAATGTGAATGCATGCCTGTCGGTATGTGTAATCATAAACAGGGGCATATATTAGAGAAAACACACAGGTCAGCACTAAGAGATACCTTTTTTAACTGTATACTTGTTATGCACATGATTAACTATAGCCAGGCTAAACTGTGCATATCTATTCCACCCATATGGCAAGGTTGCTGAATCAGCGACATCTAAATACATCGACAAATATTCCACATTATTTCCTTTTGGGAAAATAAGTACCCGCCTGCAAAGATCAATAAAGGTCAATAGGGACTCAAATCAATTTTTGTAACATGGTGAAATCTAGTTTTCTAAAGAATAAGTATTGCCCAATTAAGTTGAATTATGATAAATTTTCCTCGAGACACGCACCAATCTAAATGAAAGACATAAAGCAACAGTTAGAACTCTCAATTACCATTTATAACCCCCCACAATGAAGATGTCTGAATAAAGCTTCTTCATATTCAATCGGGAGAAGTTCTCTATCGCCCATGAGAAGCGTGATGCCTGAGGCTCATCACTCACCTGGTTCTCCAAAGTTCCAGCATTGTCTGCTGCTGCCGCTATGAAATTGAAAACATAGAGACTCAGTACAGAAACAACAAAACTTCAGAAAAAAAGTTATTTCCACCAAAACCATATAACTCCAAATTGAAAAAACCTAAATACCGAATGCCAAATGTAATGGATCGACATGAATAAGTTCAGTAGTTCCAAAACACGCTATGCCAAGGAAGAAAATAACAAACTCAAACAGTAGTGTACATAGGATCACCTTCCATTGGCTGAGGTCCTTCAACTAAAGGCTGAGGACCTTCAACTAAATCTGGCTGCGGCACCAGCATCTCTTCTTCTTCCTGCTGCTACATTTTCATTCGCCAAAAACAAATAATAACACACTAATAAAAAACTGATCTTGATCCAATAACCAACCCAATTTCAAACCCCAAATTCCTACAAACGCATTAAACTTACGCAATTGCACTTAACAAAAATTGAATTCGGGAACTAAAACCTCCCCCGCACTCACTCAAAAGCCCTAGTCGATCACAGATAAATCAGCTCAAACACACAAATGCACGCCCTCCAATAGACAAATCATTCTCAAAAGAAAATAAAAAATCATGTAAATTTACGACAATTTACAAAATGAAGGATGCAAGTATACACACATAACACAGACGGCGCAATAGTGAAAGGTGACAATGGGAGCAAAATGAGAAAAAGTGATGAAGAAGAACAGAGTGGAGTTACATCCAAAGGCTGAGGAGTCATCATCGTCATGGCAGGAGATATTGCAACCGTCAAATCGATAAATCAGAGAAGAATTTATGGTATTTTAGAGAGGAGAGGAGATGAGAGGGAACTAGAGAGAGGAGAATCCCGGGTTTTTCGTTCGGAAATTTAGAAAAGTATAGGGATATAATGCGATTTTAAAATGAAAAAGAAGTGTACAACTAATTAAGTAACTGGTTTCTGACACGTAGGTACCAGGGGGTCTTAAAAATAAGTTCTTTGTTTTTAATATATGTGATACACATAGAGAGTAGGGGTGGCAATGGGACCGGTTCAGACCCGGACCCACATTAAACTCGCCCCGTCGGGGCGGGTCTGGACCCACTTCAACTGGGTTTGGAAGCGGGTGGGGCGGGGTGGGGCGGGGCCGAACCCGCCCCGGACCCTCCCCGCTTTACATTTTTAATTTTTTTTATAAAAAAATTGATATCAATTATATATTTTACTTCTTTGATTGAACAATAAATTGTCATTATTTAATTTTATATCAAAATTCATGTGTTCGTGTTAAAGAAGTTGGACATTTTGAAGGAAATAAGAGCAAATTAATAAATATTTAGTAGCTTAAAGATAGTTTTACAATGCTTATTATAAATATTTACTAGAGAAAACATGAAATTTAATCACAAAACTCAACTTTTGTGTTTCAAAATTGATTTTTAGCTAAATTTTTTTAAAAAAAAAAAAAAAACTGGAACCGGGGCGGGGCGTGTAGAACCCGCCGGGTTCACGGGTCTAAGAGGGGCGGGGCAGGTCCGGGTTTTATGTGTAGCGGGGCGGGTCCTGGATTGGCCAAACCCTTCCCATACCCGCCGCGTTGCCATTCCTACTAGAGAGTAGATGTCACCTTTATAGAAATTTGTAATTCAACGTCTTGTCGAGTTGTTGATCTACCAAGCTAAATGTTCACCTTTAAGAAAGAATGGTCACGTATATGCGATCTCATGATGGTGTCCGGCATGTTATAGCCAACCTGATGACTATGTTTTGGGAGGCGTTATGTGTTTCGTATTATACTCTTGCCGAGTTGAGCTATGTTGCCGACCTAATACATTTTGTTGACCTCCCATAATTTATTTCAGGCAACCTCCGAATAGGTGGCAGAGCTCCCGAGTTCCATAGCTCACGACACGTACCGATTACCACCCAATAGTCGAGCCCTCAAGTGTATAATCATCACTTCAGATAAGGTTGTATACCAAGTATCGAATCTCGTGTTTATTGGTAAGAAGAACTTCATGATCTGATTGACCCGAGATCTCCAAGATTTGATCATCCTTATCAAAGATTGTGAAGATCTCATAAGAGCATACCATATCTCAGACATATTTAGATAAGTATGGATAGTGGTAGGGATGACAATGGGACGGGTCCAAACCCGAACCCGCATTGAACCCGTCACGCGGGGGCGGGTCTGGACCTGCTTCAAACCCGGACCCGCCCCGCAATACATTTTTATTTTTTAAAAAAAAAATTTGATATTGATTATACATTTTATTTCTTTGATTGAATCATAAAGTGTCAATATTTAATTTTATATCAAAATTCATGTGTTCATGTTAAAGAAGTTGGACATTTTGAAGGAAATAAGAGCAAATTAATAAATATTTAGTAGCTTAAAGATAGTTTTACAATGCTTATTATAAATATTTACTAGAGAAAACATGAAATTTAATCACAAAACTCAACTTTTGTGTTTCAAAATTGATTTCTAACTAATTTTTTTTAAAAAAAATAAAAACAAAAGTGGAACCGGGGCGGGGCGGGTAAACCCGCCGGGTTCGGGGGTCTAAGCGGGGTGGGGCGGGTCCGGGTTTTATGTGTAGCGGGGCGGGTCCTGGGATTGGCTAAACCCGTCTCATACCCACCCCGTTGTCATTCCTAGATAGTGGTGTACGTGGGTGGGTTTGGGTGGATAAGCATCAAAAAAATCACCCAAACCACTACGTGTGGGTTGCTAAATTATCAAATCGCAACTGCATAACAAACATACAAAACCGCGTGGTTCGGGTACAAGTAGTGCATTTTACAAGTTCTTAAACTAAGATATTTGCTATCGATGATAATAAAACATAACTAAAATAAAATAAAATGATATAACAATATAAAATAATAAAAATCTAAAATTATGCGAACAAAAAAATTAATGAAACATAATTATCAAATCCTTTTAAAAATCAAAAGATAGTTAAAACAATAGATCATCAATCATAACATTATCATCATAAAAATTATATATATTCAAATAATGTACTTATACTAAAACTGAAAATGTTATCTCACAATATGAACCAAAAAAATAATAAATTAAAAAGTATCAAAATCTTCCGCCATCAAATTGAAATATCAATAACTTTATGCATTTACTTGTACAAAAGAAAACGATAATTTATAAGTCAGAAAAATTAAAAAAATATATGTATTTCTTCTTCATTCGTACAAGATGAAGTTCCCAAAATAAAAAAAAATGTTTCTTGTTATTACGAGATTCATAATAAAATAACTTTAAACTATTGTTTCTCAATGAGTCAATTTGTTTTTTAATCGGCAAAATAAATTATATTAAAAAGATAAGTACAAGTTATATTTTAATTAATACACAAGAAATTAGCAAACTGAAATATTGATGCTTTAAAATTCACAATTTGCAATTTAAACCCCTAAATACAAGGTTTGTTGTCGTCTTGATTCATTCATAAAGACTTTTGCGTACTTTGCAGCATATATTTTCCTATTCTCTCGCCTGACTTGATCATCGGAGGGAACAGGCTGGAACATCCTTATGGAACCCTTCTTACGTTTATTTCGTGTTCTCAGATCCCTGGAGGTGAGGATCATATATCTTGACACTATTATTTCACACATCAAAGAAGGAAAGAGATGTAATATCTCACCTCTCATTGATATCTAGAAGTCGTCGCACTTTTTGGTTATAGCAATTGGCGATGTCTGTGGGAACACGAGTTAGAGACATTGATATGGCTGGAAGACGTGGGCGTGGAGGCCGAAGAAACCCTGGCGGGAGGGGTTAATCTGAACCTAAGTGTCAAAACATTCCTCCTGAACAAGGGAATAAACCACCCCCTCCGATCGATAACGTAGCAGAGATTACTATGGACCAATTGGCACAATTCATCACCCGACCTGTTCGTAATACCATAAATCAGAACCGGGCACCATCTCCTCCTCAACATGATCAGACACCACCTCCTCCTTAACATAACCAAGCCCTTGAGCCCAATGAGATCGAGAGAGCTGTCATAAAACCACAGGTAAAGCCCCCAACACCAGATCCGATGGATGAGGTATGGGGATAAATTAGAAGGCTAGGTCACCATATGGGTGCCCGAGCTCCTGCACTCAGTAGAGATAGTCTGTTTTTACAGGCTATTTTAGGAGAAGAAGTCCCACCAAGTTTCAGGCAACTTGCTGTGGGAGAATATGGCGGGAACACTAATCCGGAAGAACACCTTAGAAGGTTTGAAAATGCTACTTTGTTGCACCGATACTCTGATGGGATCAAGTGTCATGCCTTTCTCAGTACACTCGCCAGATCGTCACATCAATGGTTGAATTACTAAATCCATGCACTATCCAATGTTTTGAAGAGTTCAGATCAGCGTTCCTTAACCAGTTTGCCAGCAGCAAGAGATATCACGAGACATCTCTGAGCTTGTTCACTACCAAACAGTTTGAGCAAGAGTTCATGCGAGAATTTGTGCAGCGTCTCAACATAGCTGCTCTAGAGGTCCTAGCACAACAACTGATATCCTTATCAATGTCTTCACTCAAGGTCTGAAAGCCGGAGAGTTCTTCAAATCATTGGTGAAGAAACCTCCTTGCAGTTATGATGAGCTCCTTGGCCGAGCTGAGAAATACGTGAATTTGGAAGATCCTCAGAAGCAGAAGAGGGGTGGATATCTGGTCAGTTGAAAAATCGAAAAAAGAAGAGAGGTCAGAGGTGAGTAAGAAAAGGCCTATCGAAAAAAGAGAAGATTACGGCCGTTGTCAATGTTGATGATACTATCATCACTGGCTCCTTATCCATTTCTATTTATGGCATTAAAGAGTTTTTTCATTCTCAATTCAAGCTCAAGGATTCGGGCACACTTCGATATTTTGGGAATTGTAATGCAAGATCTACTACTTGAATTTACTTATCACAGCACCAATACGCCCTTCATTTGCTTGATGATTTAGGTTTTCTAGTATCCAAGCCTGCCTCAACCCCTATGGATCCTCGCTTGCAACTCAGTTCCAACGATGGTGACTTGCTTGCTGATCATGCTCAGTGTAGACATCTTTTATGACGTCTCTTATATCTTACTTTGTCTCGTCCAAATATTAATTTCGTGGTCCATAAGCTCAGCCAATTTTTTTTGAAGCCAAGGCTACCTCGTTTGCATGCTATGCATCATTTGCTCCGCTGCCTCAAAGGGACAACGGGCCAAAGTATATTCTTTTCAGAGGCATCTTCTATTATTTTTGGGATTTTTCTCAGATGATGATTGGGGTGCATGTGTTGATACTCGCAAGTCCACCACTAGTTTCTGCATCTTCAAGGATGATTCCTTGATCTCTTGGAAGTCAAAGAAGCAATCCACTGTGCTCGCTCCTCCGCTGAGGCCGAATACCATGCTTTAGAAACATCAACATGCGAATTGGTATGGGTCCAACCACTGTTATCAGAACTTCATGTTGCTACATCTTCTCTAGCACTTCTTTCTGTGACAATAATGCTACCATTTGCAATGCTTCCAATCCTATCTTCCAGGACCGCATAAAACATGTTAACTCAAGAAATTTCACGTCGTGGCAATACATAAAAATGTTTCAGAAATTAGATGAGACACCCATGTGATCTAGTCCAGTATTCCACCATTAATATCATGAATTACAAAGCTATGGTACAATAATCAAGCCAATAAAAGAGAAGGAAAATGATTTTTGTTTAAGAAAAGGGAAGAGGTCTACTGTCCTCTTTTTCTCCAAGTGCAGCATCCCTCCTCTTTTTCCCCCTCCTCTTTGTATATAGTTGGAAGACTTAACCATTAAGTTACTTCAAGAGGTGAGAAAGTGGTGGTGACTTTTTCTTGGGAATTGAAGTATGAGATGGCCTTGTGCAGTGCTTGTTTCCTACCAAAATGACATGTGTTTTTTACACATATAACAATATCATCCCTCTTAGTCGAGCTAGAGTGCAGCTCGTGCTCTTGACTTAAGTATTAATCAAGAACTGTATGAGCATCATTCTTAGAACCAGAGGTATGTAGCTCATCATTGTAATATAGTGTGTAATTGGTATAATCATGGCGATGGGTGCCTATTGGAATCATAACTTATAAAATATTCTGCTCGGCCCAACCATAGTAGATCTGATGAAATCTCTCAAAGAAATTGGCGTTCGATATACCCATGGCAATGGGAGCTCGGCATAACATATTGGGCCACACTTGGTGTGAGGTGATACCTGAGGCCAAGGTAAATGAGTGAACTAATAAAAATAAAGTCACCCTAATAGGCTCCACACCGACAAAATGAACCAATAGACATCACGAGCAAATAAAGCACATTGGATCCGAGTCAATAAAAGATCTGAATTCTCGTATTACCAGGAATATCATCTTGGACTGATCTCTCATAACTCTCACGACTCACGTAAATCTCTCATATGGTCAATCTCAATCACAAATGCATGGCCTAATTTACTGTCGTATTGTAATATTGTATAGTCAATCTCAATTACGATGTACATAATCATTCAATGGGTGATCAATCCTTGAAAGTATTAAGAACAATAAATTATGCACAAAATATGTAGGAAATCAATCACAAACAGATAATTAAATTATGGGTTCAAACACGGGATCTCATACTCTTGATAAACAAACCTAGCCTTTAACCCTAATCAAATAACAATGTCTAATAATGTTTTACACAATCGAAGGCTAGTAGTTTTCACAAATCTTAATGTAATAATGATTGTTCAATAAGGACATGGGAGTGACTTATTGCACATCAATATTAGGTTTGGTATAGCTTGACCATATTATATTGAAAAAATCAGGGAAACTCATCACCTTATAGATATATAGATATTCAATTGAGGGTTTTAGGGTATTACATTGGTGAAAGGACATCTTGATAATTCAGGTGGACTTTTCTCGTCATATTTGATTTGCTTGGTTAGATCAGTAGTAGATTAATTAATTAATATTTTATTCAATTCATTATCGTAGGTTAAATATAGTTTATAGCGTCTTATTTGGTACTTATAGTTAGTCTATATGGGTTCGACAACTTGTTCTTCAAAATACTATACTAAAACTTGACAACTGTGCACTTGCGGATATATCGTACATCACTATAATTTTATTGTTGAAATAAAGTGCGATCAAGTTTTTGGTGTCGTTGCCGGGACTAATTTTAGTAATATCATACGAGATTCTTTGACTGTAATTTAACCAAATATTTTTTATGTATATTTTCAAAAAATAAAATAAAAATTTATTTATATTGTTTAATTTGTTTTTCTTGCGAGGTACTTGTGATGTTTCATCAACAAGTCTTCACAAGCTTTGCCCAACAACTTTCAGAGCCATTTTGTGCAGCATGTGAGAGATTCAATGAATTGGCACACACATTTCGGTAACATAGTTTTTTGAACTATACTCTTCTGCAATTTTTCTACATTGGTTTGGATGCAGAAACACAAGGATAGGTATTGAATAGAGCTTTCACAACTAGTATCCCATATTTTATAAAGATCAAGACAATGTGTTGCACATTGATAAGTATCATTTTTACACTTTAGTTTTCGTATTGATTCCTGAATGATTTTACGCTTTTTGGTATATATTTGTATGTTTCAGGAATCAATGTCGAATTACATGAAAGTGAATGATTTATACTTAAAATGATAAAAAGGACTCAAATGAGCGAACCGGTTGAAGAAATGGCGGAAAACATAACTTTGTAAAAAAAAGTTGCCGATCAATCGGTACACATGCACCGATCGATCGCCAGATGACATATGTTGAGGAGAAAATTCACGATCTAACTTATCGACCGGTAGCCGAGAAAATTAGAAAAAAAAAATACCTTTTAGAGTTTGAAGTCTACAAGGAATCTACCTATTCCTTCTCTTACCATCCCATACTTTGTACGAAAATCAGACACCATTAGACATTATTCCACATATTTTAGACCTAGGAACAAGCCTACATCCATCATCCATCTCACCATCAACCACAATCCAGCTTCAACCCATCCTAGAAATTGGAACAACTTCAACAAGGAGATTCGAGAGACAAACGAGGAGGAAGCGAGAAAGGAAGCAAGGATCTACGAACGAAGTAGACATCGGGGATTTTTCTTTATCTTTAATTATTTGTTTTGTTTTGTTTAGCTTTATTATGTTGAACTAAAGTTATTTATCAAGACTAGGGGATCCAGAGATGATATTGTGATACGAACTAGTAAATTATGTCGTGGATTTCAGATTGAGATCAAGAGATGAGATAAAATACACGTGTGATAGCCATATGTATCTAGTAATAGAAAGCTTGTAGTTTTCATGGCGCCATATGCAATATTGAAGGTGTAGTACAAGAGAGTAATGTACTGCAATTTGATATTACGTTTTAATATAGCTCGAGATAGTATATTAGATAATTTCGGAAAACATATCATCTTAGAGATATTTGGATATTCAATCAAGGGTCATATGGTATTACATTGCTGAACCGACGCCGTGATAATCTTTATCAAGTGGATTTTTCTCGTCATCTTAGGTTTGCTTGGTTGGATTATTCCTAGTATTTTATTTGTGTTAATTAGTTTAATTATTATTTCACTATCGTAGGTTAAATATAGTTAAAAATGTCTTATTTGGTACTTGCAGTTAGTCCATGTGGGTTTGACAACCTGTTCTTCAAAATACTATACTTAAACTTGACAACCGTGCATTTGCGGGTTAATCGATAACTACTTGTATTATTTTTGTTTATAAAAAATGATGATCAAGTTTTTGGCATCGTTGCCAATGATTAACTTTAGTAATATCATACGAGATTCTTTTACTTTAATTTAACCATTGTTTTTTTGTTATTTTCGGAAAAAAAATATTTATATTTATATTTCATTTTGTTTTGGTTTTTGTTTTTGTTTTTCTTGCGAGATACTTGTGATGTTTCATCAACAAGTCTTCACAAGCTTTGTCCAACAATATTCAGAGTCGTTCTATACAGCGTGAGAGAGATTTAATGAATTGGCGTACACATTAGAGTATCATAATTTTTGAAATTCTACAATTTTTCTACAATGGTTTGGATGCAGAGACACAAGGATGGGTATTCAATGGAGCACTGGCAACTAGGAGTCCATTGTTTGATAGAGATGAGGACAGTATATTGCAACTGTTCAATGATATGACAGATTTCGACTACCGTTGGCATTGAGATACTTCACTGCAAGGTTGGAGTCACCAATACCCACAGGAACCTCACTACCCTCATGATGCACACCAACCATTCGAAGATCATGGAGAATGAGAAATAGTTCTGAAGGAGACATGGCTCAGTTGGAGGATACACTACTTAGATTCATGGCATCATCCGAGAGAATTATGGAGAACCAAACCAACTTCATACGTCACTTGGAGCAGCAATTAACGAGCCTTATGAAAACATTTTCAAAGAGCTGCCAAGAGGAGGAGATGGTATCTACCAATCAAGTCTGGGAAAATGATGATGAGAAGCCCACCAACCAAATTTGGGGGGTGATCCTACTAGTGTGGAAGAGTTAAGGGAACTTGAGCCTCCTCAAGTGATTGAGCGTACTTCAGATACGTTAGCTGAGGAGTTTCCATGGGAATATGAGCTTACTGTGATGTTGGAGGATATTTTCGAACATACTGATAAGAACCCATCAATGGTGTGATATCCGAAAATTAATTGTATAATCTCGGAGTGATTATAATCTTTAATTGATTTTAATCATGGTAATTATGAGATAATTACGGTGTTAAAACTCCCGAGGATTTTAATCAGGTACCGGGGTTGTCGGATCCAATGGTTGAGATTTTATTCTCATTGAACCTTGGAATTGTGTTGGTAGTGGGATTTGGAGTCTGGGGAGTTTGGATTGGGGTTTGTGATGTAATTGAGTGAGTGGGGGATAATTATTGAACTCGCGTGATTTTTAATGAGTTATGGTGCGAGTATCCGAAACTCGAGTTTTTGGAGCCTTGGTACTATATATACCAAGTGGACTTGGTGTCCAACCATTCTCCACTTCACTCCATCTCTCCTCCTCCACCGCCTCTCTCCCATTCCCTCCTTTCCCCATTTTTCCCCTTGAAGAAGAAATCAACGGGGACTCAATTCTAGATTGATTTTCGAGCAGATAGTTGGTATTACTCTCATCCTCTCTCTTATCTTTGATTTGATAGTAATTTTGTAGAGTTTGGTTAAGAATTGAGAAGGGTTTGAGTTTCGTTTTTAAAGATTTTTGGTTGTTGTGATTGTGGAGTATTTATGTTGTTTTTGTTAAGGATTTATGGAGTATTACTCTGTTATGTTTTTGAACATAACATAAAACCTTACCAACTAGTTGAACTTTCACTTCACAATACTTCACAACAAATTTCCCAAGCCACAACCAAGCAAAAGTTGCAAGAAAAGAGAAAAGGTTTGAAGAGAGCAAGTGTAGAGATTTTGTAGGTGAAAATGTGTGTTCTATGAGTTTCAAATCTGATTTCCTTTATTTATAGTTAGTAAGAACACATACCATGTTTATTCCATGTGTTCTATCATGCATCAAATTCATCTCTTCTATGTAGATTTACTATTAAACCATGTTCATATAGTTTCATAACACTCATATCACTCAACAACATCACTTAGTTGTTCCCAACTATGTTTAGATCAATTCTTTGCCAAAGATATCATGAACATTATTCTATCAATAAACAAATTTGTCTTTCATACTCGGTTCAACCCGAACCCGAGTCCATGTCATACCGTAATTATCACATAATTACGCAATAATCATAGCAAACATGTATGATTCATATCGAGGCACTACACGATTATAATAGTGAATATTCAATGAGGATTTTGATCTCAGTATGCATATGGACTTGAATTTTGATGGTTGTTAGACTTGTACATGAATATCCTCTTTTGAGTTAGCATGTCAAGAACGATGAATATTTTGAGGACATTGAGTCATGATATCGTGGATTGCATGTTAAATAGTGATAATTGTTGTGAACTTGATGATTTGTCTTGAGCATCTTAGAGTTATCCTAGAACCCATTTGATGATAACACTTTGAGGCGAAATTTTGTAGTTACAAACTTGACTTGGAAATGATATACGAGATCTTTGACAAGTTTGAACTTTTCAAGCTTACCATGTTTACATTAATCCTTAGTGTCCAACTTTGATCTTTATTGAAAAAGAATGGTGTATATTTGCATATAATTAGCCTCTATTCAGCATTCTTGTTTAAACTCATTATACATACCCTTACGAACCTAAATGAAAAATTTTATCCTCACCCTAAGGGAGTATAATAAATCTCATTATATGCACGTGAATTGCTATATTGTGATAGCTTATTAAAAAAAAATTATGAATGAGAAAAATAAAAGAGGTAAAGAAAAGAACCTTGAAAAAAAAAAGAATAATAGGACCCAAAGTGGCCATCACTAGAAAAGAAAAAAGAAAAAAAGCTCGAGATGTACTAAAAGTTGGAATACATATATTATACTCTCTTTTCTTTGTGCTTATCCTACATTTTCTTTGAAACCGACACCAAAGTCCTAACATTACAAGCTTAAAAAGACATTTTGATCCAAGTCTAGAGAGTGACTATATTAGTGGAGAAATTGTTTAAAAATATGCCTATTGGGTGCTCGACGATAATCTTGACTTTGATTTGATTAACATGATTTGATTTTGAAGATGTGCATGAAACTTGAGATTGACAATAACACACACACGTTCCGATTTTGAGATGTGTTGCTTGATTTAGGAGAAAACATATCTTGTTTAACTTGTGTATGTGTGTAAGTGAGATTTCTAAGGTAAATGCTAGTCATAAGAAAATTTGTTCCAAGTATCAAGAATGAACTCTACTGTTTTATTTTAATGCTTGCTCGAGGACATCAAAGTGATAATTTGGAGGAGTTGATAAGTGTCATTTTTAAACTTATTTTGATGTGATTTTCTAGTGGTTTTCGTATTGATTCCTGGACAATTTTACACTTTCAGGTATGTATTTGTATATTTCAGGAATCAAGGTCTAATTGCATGAAAGTGAAGGATTTATACTTCAAATGATGAAAAGGGACTCAAATGAGCGAATCGATTGAAGAAACGACGAAAAACTCAACATTAAAGAAAAAGAGTTACCGATCGATCGGTACACAGGCACCGATCGATCGCTAGATGACATACGTTGAGGAGAAAATTCACGATCTATCGATTTATCGGTAGAACTTACAGATCGATCTGTCCAAATGTCGTAGCTAAAAGGATTAATTCAAAAGAAATACCGATCGATCAGTACTTCTTACGGATCTACCGTTAGCCAAGAAAAGCAGGAAAAAAATACATTTTAGAGTTTGAAGTCTACAAGAAATCTACATATTCCTTCTCTTTTATAAATACACCCATACCTTGTACGAAAATCAGAAGCCATTAGACATTATTCCAGATATTTTAGAACTAAGAACAAGCCTCCATCCATCTTCCATCTCACCATCAGCCAAAATCCACCTTCAACCCATCCTAGGAATTGGAACAACTTCATCAAGGAGATTATAGACGATTTAGAAGGAAACGAGAGTGAAAGCAAGGATCTACGAACGAAGTCGACATAAGGAGTTTTTCTTTGTCTTTAATTATTTGTTTTGTTTCGTTTTGTTTTATTTTGCTTTATTATGTTAAACTAAAGTTATTTATCAAGACTAGGGGGTCTATTGGTTTGATTCTATGACTTTTCTATTAAACTCTGATTGAATTCATTTATCTTATGTGCATAGTTTATGTTCTTTTTGCTTTCAAGGAAGTAACTAACTTTGAATTGATATTAGCTATCATGATTGAGATCGAGAGATGATATTGTGATACGAACTAGTAAATTATGTCGTGAATTTCAGATTGAGATCGAAAAATGAGATAAAATACACGTGTGATAGCCATAGATATCTAGTAATCGAAAGCTAGTAGTTTTCATAGCGTCATATGCAATATTGAAGGTGTGGTACAAGAGAGTAATTTGATATTATGTTTTAATATAGCTCGAGAGAGTATATTAGATAATTTCGGAAAACATATCATCTTAGAGATATTTGGATATTCAATCGGGGGTCATATGGTATTATATTAGTGAACCGACGTCTTGATAATCTTTATCAAGTGGATTTTTCTCGTCATCTTAGGTTTGCTTGGTTGGATTATTCCTAGTATTTTATTTGTGTTAATTAGTTTCATTATTATTTCACTGTCGTAGGTTAAATATAGTTTAAAATGTCTTATTTGGTACTTGCAGTTAGTCAATGTGGGTTCGACAACATGTTCATCAAAATACTATACTAAAACTTGACAACCGTGCATTTGCGGGTTAATCGATAACTACTGGTATTATTTTTGTTTTAAAAAGTGACGATCACACATGCTCAATAATATGGAGGATTTCGACTACCATTGGCATTGAGATTCTTCATTTCAAGGTTAAAGTCAACAATACCGTCGGAACCTCAATACCCTCATTATACACACAAACCATTTGAACATAACAGAGAGAAGAGTGATAGTTCTGAAGAAGACATGACCTAGTTAGAGGATATACTACTTAGATTTATGTCATCATCTATAGCATTATGGAGAGCCAGAAAAATTCTATACGTCACCCGCAGCAGCAATTACTGTCCCTCATGGAAACACTTTCAGCAAGCTTCCATGTGAATGAGATGAGATCTACAAATTAGTGGGTGACCAAGTTTGGTTGCATGATGATGATTACTCCATCAACCAAGTTTGGTGGAGTGATCGACTCATATTTAAGGGAACTTGAGTCTCTTGAATCCATTGAGCCTACATTAGAAAAGTTATCTAAGGATGAGCCGAGTGTGGTGTTGGAGGATGAACATATTTTCGAACATCATGATGAGCACCCATCGATGGTGACATGTTCTATGCCATATGTGGATCCATTATTCCCATCGATACCACCTTCACCATACTATACCCTCCAAATGATGAATCCAAGCCAAGAATCCTTCTTCCATGCTTATCAATTTATGCAGAATGTTATTGGAGCGACGAACTTACACTATAGACATCGGGCCAAGCTTGATGGCATACTGAATCAAGACCCATTTGTTGTGTCGTATGATATTTACTGTGGGTGGAAGCTGCTATTTGATGGTTGCTTCTGATGGTCAAGTCGAGGACTAGAAATCAAGGGCTTCATGGGAGGCAACACAAGCCATATCATTTGTTATTCAGTTTATTTAATTTTCAGTTTTTGTTATTAGTTTATTATCTCTTGATTCGACTATTTGCCTTCTTCTTTTGCGAGGTACTCAGTTGGAGCGATAAATCCCTACAGCAGCGGAGCTTTCAAAAGTCAATCTTCATCAACCCTCATGTAAGTGTATTGATAAGGGGAGTTTATTGTTTCCCTTTAATTCTTTTTAAACATTGAGAACAATGTTCAATTTAAGTTTGGGGGAGTGGCTTGCTTGTTTTACGAGTTTAATCTGCATGCCGTGTGCTGAAAATAGAACTTGAATTGTCCAATTATGAGCTTGAATTGTGTTTTTTTTTTTAATGAGTTCAAACTTGAGAAAAGAATGAATTATAATAGTGGTTATTATTCAATGAAGATTTCAATCTCACTATGCATATAGAGTTGAGTTTAGAAATTGTTGGGCATGTATGTGAATATCCCGTGTTGAGTTAGCATGTCAAGAATGAGAAATATATTGAGCACACTGAGTCATGATTTTGTGGATTGTATGTTGAATAGTGATAATTGTTGCGAACTTGATGGTTTGTCTTGAGCATCCTACAGTTATCTAGAACCTATTTGATGATACTCTGAGGCAAAATTTTATAGTTATGAATTTGATTTGGAAATGATCTAGGCGATCTTGGGCACGTTTGAGCCTTTCAAGCCTACTTTGACATATTATTCCATAGTGTTATTCTTTGAGCCTAAATAAAAAAGAATGGAGTATGCACTGCATACATCTAGCCTCATTTGTTGTTTAAACTCATTGTACCTACCCTTTTAATGAGCCTAAATTGAATTTTTATCCTTACTTTAAGGGACTATAATGAATCAGTAGATGCACATAAATTTTCATTTTTGATGAGCTTAAAGAAAAATACTATGAATGAGATTAAAGAAACGAGAAATGAAGTGCTTTACGAAAATGGCACAAAAGAAGAAAAAAAATAGTTGAAATAGCCTTGTGTAAAGGAAAAAAAAAAAGAGACCCAAGGGGGCCAAGGCTGAAAAAGAAGAAGAGAACAAGCTCTTATTGTGCGAAAATTGTTCTTATACTCTATTCTCTGTGCTCATCCTATCTTTTCTTTGAAACCGACACCAAGGCCTAACATTACAAGCTTAAAAAAACCTTTTGATCCAAGTCTAGGGAATGACTATATTAGTGGAGTCTGAAAATAGGCCAATGGGTACTTGACGATAATCTTGACTTTGATTTGATTAGTATGATTTGATCTTGAAGATATGCATGAAGCTTGAGATTGACAATAGCACACACACGTTCCTATTTTGCGACGTGTTGCTTGGTATTGGATAAAACACGTATAGTTTGATATTTTTTTTATGGATTCTTGTTTGTGTGTAAGTGAGGCTTCTGAACTATAGATTTGAGTTGCGAACTAATTTGTTTCAAGTATCAAGAATGAACTCGACTTTGTTTTAATTTTGGGGGAGTTGATAAGTGCTATTTTTGCACTTACATTTCTATGTTCTCTCGTTACTTTTTACCTTGATTCTTGAACAATATTACAATTTTGGTATGAATTTCGCATGTTTTAAGAATGTAGGTAGAAGTGCAAGAAAATGATGGAAATGAGCCAAAATAACGCTAAAAGATGGAATCCAAACGAGCCAACACGTTGAAGAAAAGATGGAAATCTTGAAGATTGAGAAATTTGCTGACGAAGATTAATCGCCGGAAGTTGAAGATCGACCGCGGCATTACGAAAGTTGAAAAAACAAAAGGTTGAAAGCTCGCGATCAATCACGAGAAGTTGATGATCGATCGCCAGGCGACGAATTTTCAGAATTTCTTTCCTTTTCGAAGAGTTTGAGTCGAATAAGGAAGCTTTTTCCTCTTCCACTATAAATACAAGTTGATGGATGAAATTCAAGATTATTCACCACTTTTAAACCTAGGATGTCAGCCTTCATACATCACACTCCTCCACCATCATTCACACACCATCTTCCACAACCATCCACATCACTTTCATCCTAAGCCAACAAGGAGACTGAAGAACACGATTGAGAAGGAAGCAAGAGAGGAAGCTAGGAACTACGAACGAAGTCGACCCCGGAGTTTTTTTTGTCTTTAAACATTATTTTTGTTTAGTTTTGCATTATTATTATGAACTAAGTTTATTTATCAAGATTACAAAACCTTTGTTTTGAACCTATGACTTGATTATTGGTTATTGATTGACTTCATATAACCCATGTGCATTATGTATGTTCTTAATAATTTCAAGGGGGTATCTACCTTTGAATTGATAGTAGTTATTGTAATTGATATCGAGAGATGATCCGTGGATTGTAGATTGAGATCGAAAGATGAGATCAAATACATGTGTGATAGCAGTAGATTACCCAAACAAAGGCTAAATATTGATTGTTCAATAAGGACATGAGAGTGGCTTATTGCACGTTAATATTAGGTTTGGTATAGCTTGACCATAGTATATTGAATAAATTAGGAAAACCCATCATATCAGAGATATATGGATATTCAATCGAGAGTTGTAAGAGATTATATTGGTGAACCGACGTCTTGATAATTTTCTCAAGTGGACTTTTCTAGTCATCTTTGGTTTACTTGGGTGGATTAGTAGTAGATTAATTAATTAATATTTTATTCAATTCATTATCGTAGGTTATACATAGTTTAAAGTGTCTTATTTGGTACTTACAGTTGGTCCACATGGGTTCGACAACCTGTTCTACAAAATACTATACCAACACTTGACAATTGTGCACTTGCGGATATATCGTACATCATTGGAATTTATATAAAGGGCGATCACACTCTGGTAATTTTGTCTTCCATTCAGCCTATTGTGCCCAATCGATCGTGCCTATGCTCGGGATCAATCGGGCTCTACTGCTTTTGATCCTTTACGGTTTTTATTCCTTCCTTTGAATGTTTTGGCTCGGTTGAGTCATTTTCATCAATATTTAGCTCATTTTTTTCAATTTCTAGCACATGCACCTAGATTCCTAAAACATGCAAAAATAATATAGAAAGCGTAATATTATTCCAGAATCACTATCAAAATTACTAGAAATTCATAGCAAAATAAGTGTAAAAATGACAATTATCAACTCTCCAAACTTAGACTTGATCCTCCTTGAGCAAGCAATAAATTCAAAACATTCGAGTTCAATATTGATAATTCTAATGAATCTAGTTTGCAGCTAATACATAGCTCAAACATCTCACTTACAGACAATCAATAATTAATCAAAAAGTTGAACAAGACGCGGCATCTCCTAAATCAAGCTGCATGTCGCAAACTCGGAACATGTGCGTGTGCTATTTTTAATCTCAAGTGCCACGTTTCATAGATCAAATCACATTAGCAATGGCAGTCAAGAATATCTTTGAGCACCTCATAGGCCTATTTGTCAAACAACTTCTTTACTAATGTAATTATGCCCTAAACTTGGGTCAGTATGTCTTTTACAACTTGTATTGTTAGGCCCATTGTTAGGCCTAGGTGTCGGCTACAAAGAAAAGATATGGACATTCAAAGAAGAAAGAATAATCATGTAAAATTAAATATGTCAGCACATCTTGAGGTTCTCTTTTTCTTTCTTTTCTCAAGGCTGTTTGTAAGGACCCCACGTCCTTAACCCGCTACTAGTGCATTGTCACATATATTAGTTCATACTCTCATGTCATTAGGGAATTCTTAAACATGCTTTTATAGCAAGGGTATGGTGTCTAAATTTTTTTTGACATTAATCCTCTTCTCATTCAATTCCCAATACAATTCAACTAGCACAAGTATACACTGCACAATGCACCAATCTCATATTCTCAATTGATCATGCAATTCCTCTCAAGTAATTGCATGCAAATCATAAATGATAAGAGAAATCTCAAAACCCTTATAAAAACCATATACACATATGAGAATGCTCACAAACGAGCATTGAATAAGTGAATGTGTATCTATTGTATAAACACATTATCCAATACCAATATTGGTACATTAGTCTTGGAAGCATTCCCACTTGATAGGGTTGAATATTACGTGTATTTTTGCTTTGATATGCATATATTTTCGTGTAGATTCCGGGATGATGTTACGCTTTTTGGTATTTATTTGGTTGTTTCAGGAATCTAGGTGGAAAGTGAAAGAATTGAGCTAGAAGGAAGAAAATGGATCAAACCGAGGTAAGAATTGAAGAATTTGGATTCTGGTATGACTGATCGATCGGAAGTGAAGCGCGATCGATCGAAGAAGACAGAGTTTTGGCCAACAAGAGAATCGAGGAGCACGATCGAGAAAGAAGCGAGGAAGGATCGAGAATTAACGAAGAAGTCGACTTGGGAGTTTTCTTTTACTTTTCTATTATTGTTTTAAATGAATAATTGGATTTGTTGTGTTTTTTATGATTGAGAAATATCAATAACATTATTTTTCCTATTGATTTTGAGATTGAATTCATATATCTTCTATGTGCATGTTTTATTGTTCTTCATGCTTTTGAAGGATTGATCCCCTTTGAATGATATTCTATTATAATTGAGATCGAGAGATAAAATTATAATACGATATAGTAATTCATGCCGTGTGTTAAAGATTAAGATCGAGAGATAAAATCACATATGAGTGATAGCTTTGGGTTGTTTAATCTAAAGTTAGTGGTTTTCATAAAGCGCATTCGATATCAAATTGTTAATTAAGTGAACGAGAGTTACTTGCTGCAATTTGATGTTATATTTAATATAGCTCGAGAGAGTATATCGAATAAATTCAAAAAAACCCGTCACCTTAGAGATGTATGGAGAAAAGAATTGTAAGAGTTGGGTTAGGTGAATCATAGTCTTGATAATTCTTTCTTGTGGACTTTTCTCGTGAGCGTCGATTATTTTGGTTGGATTAGAGTAGTTTAATTTAGTTTAATTTAATTATTAATTAATTATCGTAGGTTAAATATAGTTAAAAGACATCTTATTTGGTACTTGCTTGTTAGTCCTTGTGGGTTCGACAATCTGTATTCTTCATATCTATACTAAAACTTGACACCGTGCACTTGCGGTCTCAAATCGCTACACTGGAATTAATTGTTTAAAATAAAAGCGATCAAATTTTTGGCGCCGTTACCGGGGACTAATTTGTATAATATCATACGAGATTAGTTAATTGTAATTTAGCCATTTATTTTTATTTTGTTTGTTTGTCACTTTTGACCGTTGGGTTTACTACATTCGTGTTTCTCCTTTTGGATTAATTTTTACAGGTAGTCATCTTCTTGGTGCATGCTAAGGAGTAGCAACCCCACACTCGAGCCATTTGACCCAGAAATTGAGTGAACGTGTCTAAGGAAAATAATGGAAGCTCGAACAATGGCGGATAACAATCAAGAAGGGGGCGCGAATAATGAAGCACCGAATCCAGGATCTATGATGGATTTTGCTCAACCAGCTTTCCATGGATCACTGTCAAGCATTACAAGGCCTAGTATTCAAGCCAACAATTTTGAGATAAAGCCGGCAATAACTCAGATGTCCAGCATTCAGTGATGTTTGGGGGAGTAGCCACTGATGACCCAAACGCTCACATCTCCAACTTCTTGGAGATTTGTGACACCTTCAAACACAATGGCGTTTCTGACGACGCCATCAGGTTACGGTTATTTCCCTTTTCATTAAAAGATAAAGCTAAAGCATGGTTAAATTCTTTACTTGCAGGATCTATTACCACTTGGGAGGGGATGACACAAGCGTTCTTGTCTAAATATTTTCCCCCTTCCAAAACTGCGAAGATGATAAACGATATCACCATGTTTAGGCAATATGATCCTGAAACTTTATATGAGGCGTGGGATCGTTTCAAGGACTTGCTTAGGAGATGCCCACATCATGGTCTTCCTATTTGGCTCCAGGTACAAACCTTTTATAATGGTTTATTTTCATCTAACCGTTCTATGATTGATGCAGCTTCAGGAGGATCCATCATGCGCAAAACACTGGAAGCAGCTTATGAACTCTTGGAAGAAATGGCTTCTAATAGCTATCAATGGCAATCGGAGAGGAATGTGCCAAAGAAACCGAGTGGAGTTCATCAAATAGACGACATCACTGCTCTTTCGGCACAGTTGGAAGCATTGAATAAAAAGATAGATAGCATGAGCATGACAGCAATGCAAGCTCAAGTTATCACTTGTGACTTATGTGGAAGCAATCATCCAAGCACCGAGTGCCAGACAGGTAATCCATTTACTCAGTCTAATGAATCTGCTAACTATGCAGGAAACAGGCAGCCCAATAACCCATACTCCAATACTTACAACCCGGGATGGAGGAATCATCCAAATTTGCAATGGTCCAACCAAAACAACTTGTTGAACCCACAACAACAACCGGGATATGTGCCTAAGCCGAGAATGGAGGAGCTCTTGACCAGGTTAATATCATCGACATAAACTAGAATGCAAAATCAGGATGCATCTATAAAAAACTTGGAGGTACAAGTGGGGCAACTTGCATCTATAATTCATGGACGAGCTCAAGGGACACTACCTACTGATACAATGAAAAACCCGAAGGAGCAAGCCAAATTGGACCACTGAGAAGGAGGTGACAGTCCAGCTTGGGACTATAAATTAAGAACTTTCCTCTATCTCTTGTTTGTTTTTCAATTTTAGTTCATTTTTAGTTCAAATTTTTTATTTTCTTTCTTGTTATTTTAATTTTTCGAGCCTAACTCCGTGCGTTAATTTTCAAATGCAGAATAATAGAATGAATCCAATTGGTGGGGCGGATTGAACATTGAAAAATCTTGTGAAAATTGGTCTGGAATGGTCGATCGATCCAGCATAAAGCTCGATCGATCGACCATGGGTTACAAAATAATTTTTTTTTTCTGTAGTCGCCGATCGATCGAGAGATCACCCTCGATCGATCGAGGAAGGTTGTAAAAAGAAGAAAATTTCTTTGTCTCGCTCGATCGATCGAGCAGAAACTTTCGATCAATCGAGCAACAGAAATTTCGTTTTTAAAGGATAGATGTCAGCAGAAATCCAAAAGAAAATAAACCCTCCCAGAATTTTCATAGAAAAAAAAATCGTCTCTTTGCCCTAACCCCCAAATTCCTTCTATAATCTTTCCCACAAACTCACAAATCTTGCAATTTATGCTTCAAAACTCCTTCTTTACATTTTTTGCAACAGATTTGAAGATCCAAAGCTGAATTGGGAGATTTCATCAAAAAGGGGGAACTCAAGCAAATTCCACAATATCACCTAGAAGGGTTGAAACCGAATACCATGGAAATCTAGGTGATATTGTGGAATTTGCTTGAGTTCCCCCTTTTTGATGAAATCTCCCAATTCAGCTTTGGATCTTCAAATCAGTTGCATAAAATGTAATTAGAAGAAGCTTTGAAGCATAAATTGCAATAGTTGTGAGTTTGTGGGAAAGATTATAGAAGGAATTTTGGGGTTAGGGCAAAGAAGACGATTTTTTTTTCTAGGAAAATTCTGGGAGGGTTTTTTTTCTTTTGGATTTCTGCTGACATCTATCCTTTAAAAACGAAAATTTCTGTTGCTCGATCGATCGAGAGTTTTCGCTCGATCGATTGAGCGAGACAGAGAAATTATCTTCTTTTATAACCTTCCTCGATCGATCGAGGATGATCTCTCGATTGATCGGCGACTCCAGAAAATTTGTTTTTATTTTGTAACCCATGGTCGATCGATCGAGCTTCATTCTCGATCGATCGACCATTCCAGACCAATTTTCACAAGATTTTTCAATGTGCAATCCGCCCCACCAATTGGATTCATTCCATTATTCTGCATTTGAAAATTAACGCACGGAGTTAGGCTCGAAAAATTAAAATAACAAGAAAGAAAATAAAAAATTTGAACTAAAAATGAACTAAAAATGAAAAACAAACAAGAGATAGAGGAAAGTTCTTAATTTATAGTCTCAAGCTGGACTGTCACCTCCTTCTCAGTGGTCCAATTTGGCTTGCTCCTTCGGGTTTTTCACTGTATCAGTAGGTAGTGTCCCTTGAGCTCGTCCATGAATTATAGATGCAAGTTGCCCCACTTGTACCTCCAAGTTTTTTATAGATGCATCCTGATTTTGCATCCTAGTTTCTGTTGATGATATTAACTTGGTCAAGAGCTCCTCCATACTCGGCTTAGGCACATATCCCGGTTGTTGTTGTGGGTTCAACACGTTGTTTTGGTTGGACCATTGCAAATTTGGATGATTCCTCCATCGCGGGTTGTAAGTATTGGAGTATGGGTTATTGGGCTGCCTGTTTCCCACATAGTTAGCAGATTCATTAGACTGAGTAAATGGATTACCTGTCTGGCACTCGGTGCTTGGATGATTGCTTCCACATAAGTCACAAGTGATAACTTGAGCTTGCATTGCTGTCATGCTCATGCTATCTATCTTTTTGTTCAACGCTTCCAACTGTGCAGAAAGAGCAGTGATGTCGCCTATTTGATGAACTCCACTCAGTTTCTTTGGCACATTCCTCTCCGATTGCCATTGATAGCTATTAGAAGCCATCTCTTCCAAGAGTTCATAAGCTGCTTCCAGTGTTTTGCGCATATCCTCCTGAGGCTGCATCAATCATAGAACGGTTAGATGAAAATAAACCGTTATAAAAGGTTTGTACCTGGAGCCAAATAGGAAGACCATGATGTGGGCATCTTCTAAGCAAGTCCTTGAAACGATCCCACGCCTCATATAAAGTTTGAGGATCATATTGCCCAAACGTGGTGATATCGTTTCTCATCTTCGCAGTTTTGGAAGGGGGAAAATATTTAGACAAGAACGCTTGTGTCATCCCCTCCCAAGTGGTAATAGATCCTGCAGGTAAAGAATTTAACCATGCTTTAGCTTTATCTTTTAATGAAAAGGGAAATAACTGTAACCTGATGGCGTCATCAGAAACGTCATTGTGTTTGAAGGTGTCACAAATCTCCAAGAAGTTGGAGATGTGAGCGTTTGGGTCATCAGTGGCTACTCCCCCAAACATCACTGAATGCTGGATCATCTGAATTATTGCCGGCTTTATCTCAAAATTGTTGGCTTGAATACTTGGCCTTGTAATGCTTGACAGTGATCCATGGAAAGCTGGTTGAGCAAAATCCATCATAGATCTTGGATTCGGTGCTTCATTATTCGCGCCCCCTTCTTGATTGTTATCCGCCATTGTTCGAGCTTCCCTTATTTTCCTTAGACACGTTCGCTCAATTTTTGGGTCAAACGGCTCGAGTGTGGGGTTGCTACTCCTTAGCATGCACCAAGAAGATGACTACCTGTAAAAATCAACCCAAAAGGAGAAACACGAATGTAGTAAACCCAACGGTCAAAAGTGACAAACAAACAAAACAAAAATAAATGGCTAAATTACAATTAACTAATCTCGTATGATATTATACAAATTAGCCCCCGGCAACGGCGCCAAAAACTTGTTCGCTTTTATTTTAAACAATTAATTCCAGTGTAGCGATTTTAGACCGCAAGTGCACGGTGTCAAGTTTTAGTATAATGATTAAAAAGAAAGGATGTCGTACTCACATGGACTAACGTATAAGTACCAAATAAAATTAGCAAAATTATATTTAGCCTACGAAATAAATGATTAATTATCTAATTAAACTAAAAACTTAAAAAAAAAAACTCAAAACTAAATCAACTCCTTTGAAGATGCGAAGGAATTCCACTCAAGAAATTTATCAAGATGTTGGTTCAATTGTGTTATCGTCAATGATTTGTTTGTAAGAATAATTACTA
This sequence comes from Haberlea rhodopensis, assembly GCA_907163345.1. Classification (NCBI taxonomy): domain Eukaryota; kingdom Viridiplantae; phylum Streptophyta; class Magnoliopsida; order Lamiales; family Gesneriaceae; genus Haberlea; species Haberlea rhodopensis. The sequence goes on along the minus strand of CAJQUN010000120.1, from coordinate 584,568 downwards.
ACCAATTAATTCTTAAGGTGACGGATTCCCTAATATAATCAATACACTTTCTCAAGCTATATTGATACTAATATTAAATTGAAGCAAGTAACTCTCGTTCACTTAAACCAATTTAATATTGAATAAACCTCGATGAAAACCGTTAACTTTAAATCTTTCAATTCAAAGTGATCACGTATGTGAATTAATCTCTCGATCTAAATCTTTAACATACAACACGAATTTTTATAGCGTATTATAACTTTATCTCTCGATCTCAATTATAATTCACCAATTCAATCAAAGTTAGCAAGACTTTGATAGTATTAAGATTATAATTCATGCACAAAAGAATTAATCCACTCAAGCACATTCAAATCAATGACTCAATCACAATCTTCCCTAACCTTGATAAAATAAACTTAAATATATTCAAATCAAACTAAAAAGATGTATAATTGTTTCTCAACCTCATAAACATCAATAAATTTGAAAATCAAAACAACTAAAGTTTAGAAGTACGATAACGTAGGAGCCGAATCCGTGCGTTCAATGTTACTTCTTCTCTTGCTCCCTTCCTTGCACTTCAAAGGATTTTTCTCTAAATTTGTATTGTTGTTGGAGGATGAAAGGAGGCTGAAAATTGGTGTATGATATGATATTAGGTCTGATATCCTCTTTTATTTCGTGCTCTAGGTCCCTTATTTATAGAAGAGGAGGTGGATGGAAGTGTTTCCATATAGATCAAACTCGATCAAGTCTTTTTTTTTTTTTTTTTCTGAAAAGTCTGCGGCTCGATCGATCGGAACAAGTGTCTCGATCGATCGAGCACCTTAAACTCTCGGCTCTGCTTTTTCTGCCTCGCTCGATCGATCGAGCATAAACTGCCGATCGATCGAGCTTTCTTCAAACTCGCTTGTAAATTCTCTGCCATGCTCGATCGATCGAGCATATGTTTCCGATCGATCGAGCTCTTTTTTTTCTCGTTGGCCAAAACTCTGTCTCCTTCGATCGATCGCGCTTCACTACCGATTGATCAGTCATGTCAGAATCCAAATTCTTCAATTCTTGCCTCGGTTTGATCCGTTTTCTTCCTTCTAGCTCAATTCTTCCACTTTCCACCTAGATTCCTGAAACAACCAAATAAATACCAAAAAGCGTAACATCATCTCGGAATCTACACGAAAATATATACATATTATTGCAAAAATACACGTAATATTCAACCCTAATTTAACCATTCCAAAAACCTAGTTGTTTTTATAAGTTAAAGAGACTTTAGTCCAGTGATATGATATTAATACCTAGTATGATTGTTCTACCTGTTTCAACAGAAACATCCCCTACATGGGGTGAGCATACCAATAGCTCAATCTCAATATCATCAATCTCACAATTCATAAATTACAGAATATAAAGCTGTAAAGTCAGAAAGTACTCCATGTGTGTACCATTACCATATGGGATCACCCATGTTGTTCCTGTTCTCACAATAACCAAAACCATCAAACTCCAAAATCAGTTAATCATTACATTGATTAACTATATTCATGCCCAAACCGTCAATACCATAATCAATCATAGCTAAATCATTATCATAATGATTTACAGAAATCTAATATATCTCACTTAATGATATCACAATCTCATCACATCGTATCACATAGCTTGCTCAACAGCGGCGACATTCTAACCTCTCGCACGCTTAATAGTGGCAGCATCATAACCAGTGCTCGCTCAACATCGACAACATCATACTCATTGCTCGCTCAACATCGACATCTCCACAATTTATAACACGTACCATTCATCACATCAATCATATATTATTCATTACTCATGACAATAATATATATAACTATACTCGTACGTTATACGTACCCTTATAATCCATTAGTAAGAGCCCATCCTTGCCTTTACTCCGAGATTCAGTGAATTACGCGCTATACACAGTTAATAATTCACAATCAATTACGTGCACACAATTACATACTTAACCACATACTCAACCTACATATACATCATCCCATTACGTTGATTAATCACAAACAAAGAACTCGGTATACTACTCAAGCCATCCCATTATACTATACGTTAAATGAGTTATCGATTAACCCAAACAAGTAGTACATCATACTGAAGTTCAACTCATGCCATTCCATTTTCAAGTGTAATATTTTCATTGGAATGTAGACATGAACAAGGAAATCTATATACATACCCAAATTCCAAAATCCCAACATTTAACAAAATTTGAAAAAAAAAAAAGAACCATGAGCCTCGATCGATAGTCGTCTCCCCGCGATCGATCGCGCAAACCCACTGCCAAGCATAACTCTACCGCGATCGATCACCGAGGCCCCGTGATCGATCGCCAGACCTCCTGCGATCGATCGGCAGTTTCGGGCGATCGTTCGCCATCACTGTTTATCATCTTCAAATTTCAATATTACGCCGCGATCGATCGCGACCTGCGATTTTCTGAATTTTTTTTGCTTCCATGATGTTTTACAAACACATACTCAAATCCAACACCCCAACACTTCAAAAACTCCATTAAAACTCAATAAAAACACCAAATACATTAATATAACAATTTCTTCCAAATCCCACAAAATTCAAACACATCTCCATACTTAACCAAACTTAACAAAAATATAATCAAAACGTAGGTAAGAGAGAGGGGAAGAAGATTACCCAGAAATCTTCGAGAAATCTCACTCCGAAATCGAGCCTTGCTCGATTCTTTCATCCTTGGGAGAAAGAAGGGAAAGGGAAGAGGTGGGGAAGGAGAGATGAGGCATGAAGTAGAGAGTGGAGAATGGTTGAACATTGAGTCCACTTGGTATATATAGTACCAAGGCTCCAAAATCCGAGTTTCAAAAACTCTAAAATATCAAAACGTGTTCAATAATTATCTCCCACTCACTCAATTGCATCACAAACCTCAATCGAAAGCTCCCCAGACTCCAAATCTCAATACCAACACAATTCCAATGTTCAACACGTCAATGAGAATAAAATCTCAACCCTTGGATCCAACAACCCGGTACCTGATTAAAATCATTGGGAGTCTTAACACCTACAATCACTCTGGGATTAACACAATTAATTTCCGGATATTTCATTTATCCCCCACTAATCAAATTTCATCCTCAAAATTCATACACGTGCACTCCATGTGCCACCAAGGCCACGCAACTCGACTCGAATGCATAGTATCGACTCATGAATACGTCATGAACGAAACACCAACCGTGAGGATATCGACCTTGCACTAAACTCTGGAATGGATATATCCTCCCATCCCATCACAATCTTAAAAAGATTTTAACATACCTCAATGTTAACTAACCAAAAGTAGTCGATTAATCTTAACTGCTTGATAAGTGTGATTTTTACACTTAATTTTATATAAGATTAGGGGCGTTTTTGTAGTGATTCTTGGAAAATATTACTCTTTTTGTATATATTTGTATATTTCAGGAATCCAGGTCCAAATGCATAAAAGTGGAGGAAAGAGGCTTAAAATGATGAAAAATGACCAAACTGAGCAAACATGGAAAATGAGGGATGAAATCGTAATTTGCTGAAAATCAGTGGAAGCGATCGATCGCTTCAAATGAGGCGATCGATCGCCTTGAGGCATAATGTTATGGTGATCGATCGCCAATACTGCCGATCGATCGCCAGGACTCGAAAAATTTGGTATTTTGTTTCCATCTTGGTTATTTGGTGTCCAAACTTGGTGAAACTCCTCCTACCATAAGTATGGATTATCATGGACGTTTTTGGGACTTTTTGGCTCATAGTTGACCTACAATACACAGCCTCCATCACTCATCTTCATCTCGAACCATCCATACACCATAACCATTGAAGAGAAGATGCATCAGAAGAGACGGAACGACGGAGCAACGCAAGGAGTCAACGCCTCTCGTTATTTCCGTATTTCTAACTCTAGTTATATATTTTCATTAGATTTTAATGTTTAGAATGTTGCAAAACATGTTTATGCATTGTTATTTGATGGAGATTGTTGGCTAGGCTTGTTATCAAGACTTAGGGGATCCTTTGTATGAACACATGATATTAGTTGAATGTTTTTTGATTGATTCTTATTATCTAAGTGCATAGATCATTGTTCTTCATGCTTTTAAGGGTTTGGCCATCCTTGAATGATATTAAAAATGACCAAACTGAGCATGGAAAATGAGGGATGAAATCGTAATTTGCTGAAAATCAGTGGAAGCGATCGATCGCTTCAAATGAGGCGATCGATCGCCTTGAGGCAGAATGTTATGGCGATCGATCACCAATTACTGCCGATCGATCGCCAGGACTCGAAAAATTCAGGATTTTGTTTCCATCTTGGTTATTTGGTGTCCAAACTTGGTGAAACTCCTCCTACCATAAGTATGGATTATCATTGACGTTTTTGGGACTTTTTGGCTCATAATTGTACACAGCCTCCATCACTCATCTTCATCTCGAACCTTCCATACTCCATAACCATTGGAGAGAAGACGCATCGGAAGAGACGGGACGATGGAGCAACTCAAGGAGTCAACGCCTCTCGTTATTTCTGTATTTTTAACTCTAGTTCTATATTTTCATTAGATTTTAATGTTTAGAATGTTGCAAAACATGTTTATGCATTGTTATTTGATGGAGATTGTTGGCTAGGTTTCTTATCAAGACTTAGGGGATCTTTTGTATGAACCCGTGATTTTAATTGAATGTTTTTGATTGATTCTTATTATCTAAGTGCATAGATCATTGTTCTTCATGCCTTTAAGGGTTTGTCCATCCTTGAATGATATTAAATTTCAGTTGAGATCGAGAGATAAAATTCTGATTCGATATAGTGGTTTATGCCGTGGATTTCAGACTGACATGAAGAGATGAAGTCAAATACAGATGTGCTAGCTATATATATCTAGTAATCGAAAGCTAGAAGTTTTCACGGATCTTAATACAATATTGTGTTGTTAAATAAGTACATGAGAGTGACTTATTGCAATTTTATATTAGGTTTAATATAACTCGAGAGAATATATTAGATAAATTTGGAAAACTCGTCACCTTAGATTGTTTGAATTCGATTATTATCTAATAGGCGAATTATGGGGGATTACATAGGTGAACCGAAAGTCTTGATAATTGTTTCTTTTGATTATTAATCTTATTCACGATTGATTGTTTGGGTTACATAATGAGTTAATTTGTCACGTTAGTTTAATAATCACAACCGGTTATCGTAGACTAAATATAGTTAAACTAGTAGAGTTTGGTAATTATTTCCTAGTCCTCGTAGGATCGACAATCCTTACTTTTCATATCATTATACTAAAACTTGACACCGTGCACTTGCGGTAGAGAATCGTTACACTGGAAAATACTGTTTAAAATAATAGAGAACAAGTTTTTGCCGCCGTTGGGGACTAGTTTAAATAATATCAGACAATATTAGTTGACTGTTGTTTAGCCATTTTTTTTACTTTTGTTTTCTTTTTTTTTCTATACTATTACTCTGCTACTGCCATCTCCTTGGTTGGATTTCTGCAGGTTATTACTCCCTAGTGCATGCTAAGGAGTGAACGACCGACACTCGAGCCTTTTGACCCTGAAATTGAAAGAACTCTTCTTAGGAGACTAAGAGAAGTTCGAGCAATGGCTGAAAACAATGAAGGAGGAGGTGGAAGAGATGAAAGACGGAACGAAGAGGTGCCTAATAGAAGATCACTCATGGATTATGCTCATCCCTCGTTCCATGGATCATTGTCTAGTATCACTAGACCAAGCATACATGTGAACAACTTTGAAATCAAACCTGCAATTATACAAATGATCCAGCACTTGGTGCAGTTTGGGGGAGCAACCACTGAGGATCCCAACACTCACATAGCGAATTTCTTGGAAATTTGCGACACCTTCAAGCATAATGACGTCACTTACAACGTCATCAGGTTATGACTATTCCCTTTCTCTTTAAATAATAAAGCTAAATCTTTGTTGCATTCTTTGCCTACAGTATCAATTACCACTTGGGATGGGATGGTGCAAGCTTTCTTGTCCAAATACTTCCCACCATCAAAGACTGCTAAGATGCGAAATGATATCACTACATTTGCGCAACATGATCCTGAAACACTTTATGAAGCATGGGAGCGCTTCAAGGACTTACTGAGGAGATGCCCAAACCATGGCCTTCCCATGTAGCTGTAGGTACAAACTTTCTATAACGATTTATTTTCTGATAACCGTTCTATGATTGATGCAGCATCAGGAGGTACTATGATGAGAAAGAGGCCGGAGGAGGCCTATACACTTTTGGAGGAGATGGCTGCTAATAGCTGTCAATGGGAGTCCGAGAGGAACGTGCCAAAGAAGCAAGCTGGAGTTCATCAAGTGAGCGAAGTTACTGCGTTGGCCGCTCAAATTGAGGCATTGAACAAGAGACTAGATAGCATGAGCATGACAGGGATGAAAGCTCAAGGGATTACTTGTGACCTATGTGGAGGAAATTGATAGGGTTGATTATTACGTGTATTTTTGCTTTGATATGTATATATTTTTGTGTAGATTCTGTGAAGATGTTATGCTTTTTGGTATTTATTTGATTGTTTCATGAATCTAGGTGGAAAGTGGAAGAATTGAGCTAAAAGGAAGAAAATGAGTCAAATCGAGGCAAGAAATGAAGAATCTGAATTCTGGCATGACCGATCGATCGGAACTGGAGGGCGATCGATCAATAAGGGCAGAAGTTTTGGCCAACAAAGAAAAGTGGAGCTCGATCGATCGGAAAGACATGCTCGATCGATCGAGCATGGCAGAGACTGGACAAGCGAGAATGAAGAAATCTCGATCGATCGACATCTTACCCTCGATCGATCGAGCGAGGCAGAGAAAATCATATCCGAGAGCTGAAGGCGCTCGATCGATCGAGACTTATGCACCGATCGATCGAGACACAGAATTTTCAGAAAATTTAAGACTTGATTTGGTTTGATTTTTGGAAACTCTTCCATCCACACCCTCCTCTATAAATTAGGGAAGTAAGGCACGGAATTGGGAGCCAATATTGAGAGCATAATCATACCCCAAGAATAATTTGGAGCCGCCTATCATCTTCCAAGAACAATCCATGGTTAGAGAATCCTTTGAAGTGCAAGGAAGGAAGCGAGAGAATAAGTATTGTTCAACGCACGGATTCGCTCCTACGTTTATCGTATTTCTAAACTCTAGTTATTTTGATTTACAGATTTATTTGATGTTTTTGAGGTTGAGAAATGATTAAACATCTTGTTAATTTGATTTGAATTTAATTGAGTTTATTTTATCAAGTTTAGAGAATTTTGTGCTTGAATCATTGATTTGGTTGTGTTTAAGTGGATTAATTCTTATGTGCATGAATTATAACCTTAATGCTATCAAAGCCTAGCTAACTTTGATTGAATTTGTGAATTATAATTGAGATCGAGAGATGAATTTATAATACGCTGCAATAATTCATGTTGTATGTTTAAGATTTAGATCGAGAGATTAAATCACATACGTGATCATTTTGAATTGAAAGATTTGAAGTTAACGGTTTTCATCGAGATTTATTCGATATTAAATTGGTTTAAGTGAACGAGAGTTACTTGTGTCAATTTAATATTAGTTTCAATATAGCTTGAGAAAGTGTATTGATTATATTCGGAAATCCGTCACCTTAAGAATTGATTGATCAGTAATTGTTTTAACAAACAAATCATTGACGATAACATATTTGAACCAACATCTTGATAAATTTCTTGAGCGGAATTCCTTCGCATCTTCAAAGGAGTTGTTTTATTTTTGAGTTTTTAAGTTTTCAGACTAATTAGATAATTATCATTTATTTCGTTGGCTAAATATAGTTTTGTTAATTTTATTTGGTACTTATATGTTATTCCCTGTGGATTCGACATCCTTTCTTTTATATCACTATACTAAAACTTGACACCGTGCACTTACGGTATAAATCGCTAGACTGGAATTAATTGTTTAAAATAATAGCGATCAAGTTTTTGGCCCCGTTGCCGGTGACTAATTTGTATAATATCATACGAGATTAGTTAATTGTAATTTAGCCATTAATTTTTGTTTTTGTTTTATTTGTCTTGTGAGGTACTTGGAGATGCTACATCAACAAGCCTTCATAAGCTTTGCCCAACAACGTTCCGAGCCGTTCTACGTTGTTTGGGAGAGATTCAATGAATTGGCCAACACATTCCGGTATCACAACTTTTCGAACTATACTCTCATGCAATATTTCTTCAAAGGGCTGGATGCATAGACACGAGAATGGGTATTGAGCGGAGCACTGGTGACTGGGAGTCCCCTGGTTGATAGAGATGAGGACAGTGTGGTGCACCTGTTCAATGATATGGCGGACTTTGATCATCACTGGCATTGTGATCATTCACTACAAGGTTGGAGTCACCAATACCCACCGGAGCCTCACTACCCTATTGATACGCCACAACCATTTGAACATCGCGAAGAGAGGAGAGATAGTTCCGCAGATGTCACGACTCAATTAGAGGATACCTTAATAAGATTCATGGCATCAACTGAGAACAGTTTGTAGTGCCAAACCAACTCTATGCGTCACCTGGAGCAGCAAATGGCGGTCCTCATGGAAATAATTTCAACTAGCTGCCAAAGGAAGAGATGAGGGCTACAAATCAAGAGGCGACGAATCGAGTTTGGTTATATGATGACGATCACTCAACCAACCAAGTTTGGGGGAGTGATCCTACTAGTGTGGAAGAGTCAAGGGATCTTGAGCCTCTTCAAGAGATTGAGACTACTTCAGAGATGTCATCCGAGGAGTTCCCATGTGAAGATGAGTCGAGTGTGATGTTGGAGAAGGAAGAGACTTTAGAGGATTCTGATTTGAGCCCACCGATGGAGACATGTTCTATGCCATATGTGGATCCGTATTTTCCATCGATGCCAACTTCACCGCACTACATCCTCCAAGATATGAAGCCAAGTCAAGAATCATTCTCCCATGCCTACCACTTTAAGACGAATGTTGTTGAAGCGACGATCTTACACTATTACAATCTTGCCAATCTTGAGGGCATACTGAATGAAGACCCATTAGTGGTATCATATGATACTTACTATGGGTGGCAGCCGCTATTTGATGGTTGCTTCTGATGGTCAAGCCGAAGACTAGAAATCAACGCTTCTTGGGTGGCAACCCAAGCGTATCCTTTTGTTATTTAGTTTTTTTTTTATTTTTCAATTTTGCATTTTAGTTTTTTTATCTCTCGAGTCGAATATTTTACCATTTGCATTCTTCTCTTGCTAGGTACTCAGATGGAGCGATGAACCCCTACAACAGTGGAGCTTTCAAAAGCAAATCTTCCTCAACCCTCATGCAAGCGTCTTGATCAGGGGAGTTTACTTTTTCCCTTTTGATTCTTTTAAACATTGAGGACAATGTTTCATTTAAGTTTGGGGGAGTGGCTTGCATGTTTTACTTGTTTTAACCACATGTTGTGTGCTTAAATGACACTTGAATCGTCCGATCATTATGAGCTAAAATTTTTTTTTTATGAGTTCAAACTTGAGAAAAGAATGAATTATAGTAGTAACTATTCAATGAGGATTTTGATCTCACTATGCATATGAACTTGATTGTTGATGATTATTGGACTTGTACATGAATATCCTAATTTGAGTTAGCATGTCAAAATTGAGGAACATTTTGAGCACTTTTTGAGTCATGATTGAGGGGATTATATCTTGGAAAAATTTTGTTAACTATGATTTGTCTCGAGGGTCTTAAAGCACTTTAGAACCTATTTGAGGACACTTTGAGGTGAAATTTTATAGTTATGAACTAGACTTGGAAATGATTTAGGCGATCTTTGGACCGTTTGAGCCTTTCAAGCTTACCATGTTTATATCAATCTCTAGTTCCCTAATTTGAGCATAATTGATAAAAGAATGGAGTATGTTTAACATACTAGCCCCCATTCAACATTCTTTGGCAAACTCATTATACCCCCCTACTTGAGCCTAAATTGAATATTTTTATCTTGACCCTAAGGGAGTATAATGATTCTCATTAGGTTCACATGAATTGCTAAACTTTGATGAGCTTATTGTTGAAAAACATTGTGGAATGAGAAAAGAAAAAGATAGACAAAAACCTTGAGAAAAAATTGAATAAATAAGACCCAAAGTGGCCAAGGCTAGAAAAAAGAAGAGGAGCTCGCTAAATTGTGCTAAAAAGTGGATTTTATAAGTTATACTCTCTTCTTTGTGTTTCCCTATCTTTTCTTTGAAGCCAAACACATAGGCCAAACATTACAAGCTTTAAAAGACATATTAATCCAAGTCTAGGGAATAATTACATTAGTGGAGAAGTGCTTGAAAAGTAGGCTTATAGAGTGTTTAATAGTAATCTTGACTTTGAGTTTAATAGCATTATTTTATCCTAGAAGTATATATGAAACTCAAGATTGACTTGAACACACACGCACGTTCCGATTTTGCGATATATTGCTTGGCTTATGAGAAAACACTTCTTGTTAATTTTTGGATAGACTTATGATTGAAGTGTTAGTGGGATTTCTGAGCTTTTACGTTTAAGTTGCTAAGTTAATTCATTCAAAGTATTGATGATGAACTTTGCATTTTGATCTTAATGTTTGCTCGAGGACGATCAAATCTAAGTTTGGGGGAGTTGATAGTGTTGATTATTACGTGTATTTTTGCTTTGATATGTATATATTTTCGTGAAAATGTTATACTTTTTGGTATTTATTTGATTGTTTCAGGAGTCTAGGTGGAAAGTGGAAGAATTGAGCTAAAAGGAAGAAAACAAGTCAAATCGAGGCAAGAAATGAAACGATTTTGATTTTCAACGCACGGATTCGCTCCTACGTTTATTGTATTTCTAAACTCTAGTTATTTTGATTTTCAGATTTATTTGATGTTTTTGAGGTTGAGAAACGATTAAACATTTTGTTGCTTTGATTTGAATTTAATTGAGTTTATTTTATCAAGTTTAGAGAATTTTGTGCTTGAATCATTGATTTGGTTGTGTTTAAGTGGATTAATTCTTATGTGCATGAATTATAACCTTAATGCTATCAAAGCCTAGCTAACTTTGATTGAATTTGTAAATTATAATTGAGATCGAGAGATGAATTTATAATACGCTGCAATAATTCATGTTGTATGTTTAAGATTTAGATCGGGAGATTAAATCACATACGTGATCACTTTGAATTGAAAGATTTGAAGTTAACGGTTTTCATCGAGATTTATTCGATATTAAATTGGTTTAAGTGGACGAGAGTTACTTGTGTCAATTTAATATTAGTTTCAATATAGCTTGAGAAAGTATATTGATTATATTCGAAAATCCGTCACCTTAAGAATTGATTGATCAGTAATTGTTTTAACAAACAAATCATTGACGATAACACATTTGAACCAACATCTTGATAAATTTCTTGAGCGGAATTCATTCGCATCTTCAAAGGAGTTGTTTTATTTTTGAGTTTTTAAGTTTTCAGACTAATTAGATAATTAATCATTTATTTCGTAGGCTAAACATAATTTTGCTAATTTTATTTGGTACTTATACGTTAGTCTCTGTGGGTTCGACATCCTTTCTTTTATATCATTATACTAAAACTTGACACCATGCACTTACGGTATAAATCGCTAGACTGGAATTAATTGTTTAAAATAATAGCGATCAGAAATCATCCGAGCGTTGAATGCCAAACATGTAACTCATTCTTTCCGACTAATGAAGCTGTGCATTATGTAGGAAACCGGCCACAAAACAACCCCTACCCAAATACATACAATACGGGGTTGAGGTATCAACCACAACCACCACCGGGTTATCCACCATAGGCTAGCGTGGAGGAACTATTAACCAAGTTCATATCCTCAACGGAAACAAGGATGAATAAGCAAGCATCTATAAAAAACTTGGAGATCCAAGTATGTCAATTGGCAACTATCTTGGCTGGGAGAGCACAAGGAACTCTATCGAGTGACACAGAGAAGAATCCAAGGGAGAAAGCCAATGTCGTGACCCTAAGTAGTGGAAAGGAACTTGGTGATGAGAAGGAGACTGAAAAGATTACTATTATGCAAGAGGAGAAGGAGAAGCCACTCAACAATGGTAAGTCCACTGGAGACACTACACCTATCATACCACAAGAAAAGGTACACATTCCTCTCCCATTCCATGCTGCAGTTAATAGGGCAAATATTGATTGATATACCATTTATTGATGCCTTACGAGAAATGCCAAATTATGCTAAATTCTTAAAGAAGATGTTGTCTAAGAAGCAGAAATTGGGAGAGCACGAGACTGTATTTTTGACTGAGGAATGTAGTGCTATTGTGCAAAAGAAATCGGCCACCAAGTTAAAAGATCCAGGGAGTTTCTCTATTCCTTGCACTATTGGGCCTATTTCTTCCATTAAATCGTTATGTGATTTGGGTGCTAGTGTGAACTTAATGCATTTGTCTGTTTTTAGGCGACTTGGACTGGGAGAGCCGAAGCCCACAAGGGTGGTGTTGCAAATGGTGGACAAGTCTATCACCTACCCACTAGGAATCATCGAGGATGTGCCAGTCAAGATAGAACGATTCACTTTCCCGGTGGATTTTCTAGTGTTGGATATGGAGGAGGACGCGAGTATGCCATTGATCCTGGGGCGCCCATTCCTAGATATTGGAAGAGCTATTATCGATGTTGAAGAAGGGAAGTTGATCCTCCGTGTAGGAGAGGATCATGTTACCTTTACTATGTTTCAAACTTCACCACATGCACACAACACGCACACATGTTTTATTATTGATAAAATTAATATTTTGCCTGATGATGTGGTGCAAGATACTGATAAGGTGAAGGTGAAGACCGAACTAGAGACTGAAGAAGGCAAGAGCCATGACATGGTGAAGCCAAGGAAGGCGAAGAAGCAAAAAGATAAAAGACGTTTATGAAGGGAGAGACAGTCCACTTGCATAAGCGCCACCACCTCGCATTTTTCAAAGCAAGCGAAAGGCTTCATGGGTTGGACCATTCACTGTTACCAAGATATACCCGCATGGAGCCATTAATGTAAGTGATCCTATTCTAGGTACTTATGTCGTTAATGATGAGAGGTTGAGGCATTACCCAGTTGATTACGGAGATTCATGCTCCACACACCATCCCAACCTTTGAGAAAATGTGGTAATAAGTACAGCTTGGGACTATAAACAAGAACTTTTTCTTATCTTTTTCTTTGTTTTTGGTTTGTTTTGGTTTGTTTTTGTTTTGCTTTGCTTTTGTTTGGATTATGGTGAGAAACTCCATGCCTGTTGTGACGTGTTCCAACACTATACCCCACGAGCTGATGAGGAATTGGACAACGATCACTGACGGTCATTGTCAAAGGTAAATGCTTTGTCACATTTTCCATGCCTAGTACATTGAGGACAATGCATGAATTAAGTTTGGGGGAGTGCATTACTGTGTCATGCTTCTTCTCTGGAATTGATCGTTTCTTGAGCACCAACAAAAAAAAATTCTTGAAAATGAGTTCAATTAGCAAGATAAGAATAAATCATAGTAGTGGTCTCTATTACATGATGATATTAATCTCACTATGCATGTCAACTTGAGTTTTGATGATTGTAAGACTTGTTTGTAAATCTTGTTTTGAGTAGCATGTCAAAGATGAAGGATATTTTGAGCACATTTGAGTCATAATCATGTGAATTGCATTTGGAGTAGTAATAATCTTTGTGAACTTGATGAATTGTTTTGAGCATCTTAGAGTACCTTAGAAACTATTTGATGATGACACTTTGAGGCGAAATTTTATAGTTATGAACTTGACTTAGAAATGATTTAGGCGATCTTTGTACTGTTTGAGCCTTTCAAGCTTACCATGATTTATATCAATCTCTTATCCCATTTTGAGCCTAATTAAAGAAGAATGGAGTATGTTTAATATACTATTAGCCCCCATTCAACAAATTTATTTGGCAACTCATTATACCCACCTACTTTTGAGCTTAAATTGAAAAAATTATCCTTACCCTAAGGGAGTATAATGATTCTCATTAGATGCACTTGAATTGCTACATTTGGATGAGCTATTGTTGAAAAATTGATGAATGGGAAAGGAAAAAGATAGATAAAGCCTTGAGAGAAAAAAAGTCCAAATAAGACCCAAAGTGACCAAGGCTAAAAGAAAAAGAAGAGAAGCTCAATTTTGTGCTAAAAATATGAACATTACATGCTTATACTCTCTTCTTTGTGCTATCCTATCTTTTCTTTGAAGCCAACACCTAAGCCTAACTTTACGAGCTTAAAGACCTATTGATCCAAGTTGAGGGGGTGACTACATTAGTGGAAAAATATGACTATGGGATGCTCAAGGATAATCTTAACTTTCATTACCTAGCATGATTTGATCTATGAAAATTGCATGAAACTTGAAAGTGACAATAGCACACATGCACGTTCTGATTCGGAGACATGTTGCTTGATCTAGGTGAAAACACAACGTGTTGAACTTTCCGATTGACTTTTGTTTGTCTGTAAGTGAGATGTCTGAGCTACATGATTGACTATGAATTGGTTTATTTATATCTTCAATATTGAACTCTACTTTGTGATCCTATTTCTTGCTCGAGACGATCAAGTTTAAGTTTGAGGGAGTTGATAAGTGTGATTTTTACACTTATTTTGATATAAGATTAGGGGCGTTTTTGTAGTGATTCTTGGAAAATATTACTTTTTTTGGTACATATTTGTATATTTCAGGAATCCAGGTCCAAATGCATAAAAGTGGAGGAAAGAGGCTTAAAATGATGAAAAATGACCAAACTGAGCAAACATGGAAAATGAGGGATGAAATCGTAATTTGCTGAAAATCAGTGGAAGCGATCGATCGCTTCAAATGAGGCGATCGATCGCCTTGAGGCATAATGTTATGGCGATCGATCGCCAATTTCTGCCGATCGATCTCCAGGACTCGAAAAATTCGGTATTTTGTTTCCATCTTGGTTATTTGGTGTCCAAACTTGGTGAAACTCCTCCTACCATAAGTATGGATTATCATGGACGTTTTTGGGACTTTTGGCTCATAGTTGACCTACAATACACAGCCTCCATCACTCATCTTCATCTCGAACCATCCATACACCATAACCATTGAAGAGAAGATGCATCAGAAGAGACGGAACGACGGAGCAACGCAAGGAGTCAACGCCTCTCGTTATTTCCGTATTTCTAACTCTAGTTATATATTTTCATTAGATTTTAATGTTTAGAATGTTGCAAAACATGTTTATGCATTGTTATTTGATGGAGATTGTTGGCTAGGCTTGTTATCAAGACTTAGGGGATCCTTTGTATGAACCCATGATATTAGTTGAATGTTTTTTGATTGATTGTTATTATCTAAGTGCATAGATCATTGTTCTTCATGCTTTTAAGGGTTTGGCCATCCTTGAATGATATTAAAAATGACCAAACTGAGCAAACATGGAAAATGAGGGATGAAATCGTAATTTGCTGAAAATCAGTGGAAGCGATCGATCGCTTCAAATGAGGCGATCGATCGCCTTGAGGCATAATGTTATGGCGATCGATCGCCAATTTCTGCCGATCGATCTCCAGGACTCGAAAAATTCGGTATTTTGTTTCCATCTTGGTTATTTGGTGTCCAAACTTGGTGAAACTCCTCCTACCATAAGTATGGATTATCATGGACGTTTTTGGGACTTTTTGGCTCATAGTTGACCTACAATACACAGCCTCCATCACTCATCTTCATCTCGAACCATCCATACACCATAACCATTGAAGAGAAGATGCATCAGAAGAGACGGAACGACGGAGCAACGCAAGGAGTCAACGCCTCTCGTTATTTCCGTATTTCTAACTCTAGTTATATATTTTCATTAGATTTTAATGTTTAGAATGTTGCAAAACATGTTTATGCATTGTTATTTGATGGAGATTGTTGGCTAGGCTTGTTATCAAGACTTAGGGGATCCTTTGTATGAACCCATGATATTAGTTGAATGTTTTTTGATTGATTGTTATTATCTAAGTGCATAGATCATTGTTCTTCATGCTTTTAAGGGTTTGGCCATCCTTGAATGATATTAAAAATGACCAAACTGAGCAAACATGGAAAATGAGGGATGAAATCGTAATTTGCTGAAAATCAGTGGAAGCGATCGATCGCTTCAAATGAGGCGATCGATCGCTTTGAGGCATAATGTTATGGCGATCGATCGCCAATTTCTGCCGATCGATCTCCAGGACTCGAAAAATTCGGTATTTTGTTTCCATCTTGGTTATTTGGTGTCCAAACTTGGTGAAACTCCTCCTACCATAAGTATGGATTATCATGGACGTTTGTGGGACTTTTTGGCTCATAGTTGACCTACAATACACAGCCTCCATCACTCATCTTCATCTCGAACCATCCATACACCATAACCATTGAAGAGAAGATGCATCAGAAGAGACGGAACGACGGAGCAACGCAAGGAGTCAACGCCTCTCGTTATTTCCGTATTTCTAACTCTAGTTATATATTTTCATTAGATTTTACTGTTTAGAATGTTGCAAAACATGTTTATGCATTGTTATTTGATGGAGATTGTTGGCTAGGCTTGTTATCAAGACTTAGGGGATCCTTTGTATGAACCCATGATATTAGTTGAATGTTTTTGATTGATTCTTATTATCTAAGTGCATAGATCATTGTTCTTCATGCTTTTAAGGGTTTGGCCATCCTTGAATGATATTAAATTTCAATTGAGATCGAGAGATAAAATTGTGATTCGATATAGTGATTTATACCGTGGATTTCAGACTGATATCGAGATATGAAGTCAAATACACATGTGATAGCTATAGATATCTAGTAATCGAAAGTTAGAAGTTTTCACGAATCTTAATACAATATTGTGCTGTTAGATAACTACACGAGAGTGACTTACTGCAATTTTATATTAGATTTAATATAACTCGAGAGAGTATATTAGATAAATTTGGAAAACTCGTCACCTTAGATTGTTTGAATTCGATTATTAACTAATAGGCGGATTATGAGGGATTACATAGGTAAACCGAAAGTCTTGATAATTGTTTCTTTTGATTATTAATCTTATTAACCATTGATTGTTTGGGTTACATATTGAGTTAATTTGTCACGTTAATTTTATAATCACAACCGGTTATCGTAGACTAAATATAGTTAAACTAGTGGAGTTTTGTAATTATTTCATAGTCCTCGTGGGATCGACAATCCGTAATTTTCATATCATTATACTAAAACTTGACACCGTGCACTTGCGGTAGAGAATCGCTACACTGGAAAATACTGTTTAAAATAACAACAATCACTGCTCTCCACTCGAATCATTCCTGATTCCAACATAGATATCACCTCAATGATATTCCTACAACTTGGTCTACGATGCAAAATACACATCGCTACGAAGGAAAACCATCCGTATACAACAGCATACTCACACTAAACTCGGTTTCCGTTCTCTAAAGTCCATCACAATTAAAGAAATCTTACTCATCTAGGATTAGTTGCACCATTTGCAACTCGAATCAGGCAACCCACGTCCACCGATCAATACAAAACACATCTTCACAGATGTCAACATCTGTGTTTTCCAAGAAATCACTTCTTGGCCCCAACACACTATCGAAAACTCATCAAAGTCTCAAGATTCCAAAGAGAACATGCAAGAAACTCCATTGCATTCTGACCACATGTGTCGATAACGACACCAGACGAATTCGAATCCTGGTCATCCATTGTTTACCCTTAGAATTAACAATTCTAACACAAGGATAACTATCGAATTAACTAACAACAAACTTCATTATCCTGAAATACGACAACCTCTCCTCAGAAGGGAGTCAAACAAAACCTCTTATTCCTTATAATAAATCGTTCCATTGAGATTACCAATATCAAGGATCTATAATCTTTTACCAAAGATTCACCAATATAGGCACACAAATCAGTTACTCAACAAGCATAAAATGTTGGCAATCATGCATGCATACCAGCATCTATACCTAAACGCCAAACACACCACATGCATACTCAATGCACTTGGCTTGGGTATCTCCAATCATACTTACAAGCCCAGACACGATTGTCAATCATTCAGTTATTCTCACTCAGTAGAGAATAATGATTGACGAACGAAATATTAATGGTGTGAATTCAACACCGATACCACGCGCACCGACTCATCGAATCTTTCAAAAATTCCTAGCAGGTATATCAATACCTTTTTCCTCACAAAGAAGGTGTCATGCATCCATGACTCTCCAAAATTGAACCATCGTTCGAGCAATCTAAATACATTTATATCGAAATGTATCCCTGCACCAATAAATACATAACATCTCATGATAGTGCATCAATGCTACTATCACAGATCGTTCTCAAATCCGCATACGCAACGTATACAAACTCCAACAATGCTCTGTACTAACATAATAGTACTCAGATACTCTCAAGTATCTATCTAGTCACGTTTTTCTTGTACATCTCACAGTTAACTTAAAGCAAATACTCGGTCCATCACCGGTAATGCTTACTATGGTTGATTCACAAATCAACCCGCAACCGATACCAACTGTCTCCACAACATTATTTCACCAAACCAAAAATCAATATAAAACAATATCTCCTCAAGAGATAGAATCGATATCATACTGTTACAACACTAGCTATATCCACAACTCCGGTTACGTTTCATCATTGCATCCTTAATGCAAGAATACTCAATTTGAGATAACAATAACTCGTTGACACTCACGTTGGTACTCCCAACAAAATTGAGCTGTTACAACACCATTTCCTCAATGCATTTAATCGTATGAACGCTCTCTTGAGGTATCTCTTACCTCAAGCTCAAATGCATTATAGTGACTACACGAGTTCACTATAACCTCTCATCGTATCATCATATGTTACCATACTCGGTTCCAACAAGCAATATAGTGGTTATAACAAGATCACTGAATTATCTTAAAGATAATATATCATACCTGGCTAGCAAATCGCATCCTCCTTAGGTTTATACCAAATCTACCAACGTGTCATACATTCAACCCTGGTATAAATACCGAACAATTCCCATACTACTTCCACAATTCCACTCTCACAATTCACAAATCGCATCTTGAATTACTCATCATCGTACAAACAATTAGAGATAATAGATCATCCTCTATCACTTCTCTAATATCATCACACAACGGACATTCCAATGTCCCCAACCAATCACATCTCGATCCTAATTCATTAGGATTTATCTATCCATTCACTCATGTATCGTGCCATTATATTCATTGCACATAACATCGTCATAATGTATATAGGTCCCTCGACAACTACATACACCACAAGTCGTTTGGCCATAACCAACTCTGTCAGGATCGATTCCGGGGGTGGGTTGTCATTCCACACCCGAGTTCAACCAACTTGAGCTTCAATAGCTCGTGTTCTTGAATTAATGCACCGAGAGATTATATCGAGTTCGATTACAAAATCGAGCGGAAGACACTCGACATAACCCGCTGTAAAACCGATTAAACATTTGAAAGGCATTTTAAAGATATGCAAATAAAGTAAATAAACAAGCATTTGTTTATGGAAGTTCGAAGGTGGTGTAATCCTTCTACGTCTCCCCTTCTTCCACCTCATGGAAGGATTCCACTAGAAGACTTTGATTTATACAATCCCGTTGTACAAACCCGATCCAGTTGGGAATGCCCCATCCAACTAGAACTCCTAGCAACTCAACTATGTATGTTCTTTAATGTCTCACATACAAAGACCTCTCATCAGTTGTGATAAATCATCAACCGTTACAATGATATTCACTCATCTATTAAGCTCTCATATACAATGAATAGAGTGAATATATATGGCACAAATGATCTCTAACTAGATCTGATATAGCAAGGTAAGTGGTACCAAAGGTTTGGGGAGTGCTCTTCATTTAGCAACTTTTCTCTTTGAAGTTCCCCAATTGAATCCCAAGTGGGTTTGCTTTGGAAGGCTTGGATTGATCTTCAATCAGATGTTATTGAGCTCCCAAATCATGTATATAGCCCCAAGTAATGATATATACGTTAGACACAAGAATATGCCGTTGGAAAAGGTTCTGCATTATTCCCGAGCTTGCAACGGTCATATTCTAGTTTCTGGGCTCTTTGTTTTCGGACCGGATTGGCCGGATCAGCTTGGGCAGATCAGTCTGGCCGGATCAGCATGGGCAGCTCAGTCTGGCAGATCAGCACGGTCAGATTAGTCTAGTCCAGATCAGCAAGGGCAGATCAGTCTGGTCCGGATCAGTCTGGACAATCAGCTTGATACAAAAACAGATTGATAAACTTGTTCTTCAATCTGTTGCTTGTAACTCTTCATTCTTTGATTTCTGGGCAAAGTGATCCACATGAAAGTTGTATCCCTTTCTCTTAGCTTTCCACGGAATCAAGAATCGCTCGATTTAGAGTTTGTATGAGAGAGTTATGCTCGAAATACGAGGCAATGCTCCTGTTGTCTGTTTGCTGAATGCAGCAGCACATGGCGTGACTTGCAGAAGCTTTTTGGCCATTTTAACGTCCGATGCAGTCTTTCACTTCCAAAGATGACTTGTAGATCTTTGTCTTATCTTTTCAACCCATACTGAATCGTTCCGTTCCGATAAGCGAGCTAAGCGTTATGCCCACAAGACTGACAGGGACTTTGCTGTAACAGCTCAATCTTACAGGCGTCACATGGCGTGACTTGCAGAAGCTTTTTGGCCATCTTAACGTCCGCTTCAGTCTTTCACTTCCCACGATGACTTGTAGATCTTTGGCTTAGCTTTCCAACCCATACTGAATCGTTCCGTTCCAATAAGCGAGCTAAGAGTTATGGCAACAGACTGACAGTTGCTTGCTGAAACAGCTTGCTGTTTCTTCGCGGTACAGCTCGATCTTCCAGGCGTATTTTCTCCTTGATAACATTCGAACTAGCCGATCTGTTGTGAAATATGACTTTTAGGATTTTGCGTTGGCTGTTCAACCTCTTTCGAAGCAGGCCATTTCGATATCCGAGCTATGAGATATGATCGAAACAATCCGCTCTGCCAGAATTCCAGTCTTGGTCCAGCTTGATATTTTCAAGCTACTTCTTTTTTGTTCATCAAGCTCTTAATTATGATCTATGAACTGCACACTTGATTAAATATGTTAGCAACACAATAACAAGTTTTGTTAACATCAAAACCAAGATTATTCAGGTTTCCAAAACCCAACAAACTCAACGAGTATACCCAAGGGTACCATTACTCATAACACCTTTATCTCAATACACTATGCAGTACACTTATCTGCACGACACATCCATTTATCCATCGAGCAGACCTGCTCGGCATAATGGTCTCGTGTCAACCTTGACACACATTCCATTTTACGCCAACCATTGTCACTCAACCATATAACTCAATACATACATCTATATATGTATTATTCATCACAACATAGGTACAAATTACTCAACACCCGTCATACAGTATCATCGTAGAATACCTCGTCAACCTGTGACTGTACATGTCAACCCGTGACATTTATAACATTCTCGTCAACTCGTGATGGTACATGTCAACACGTGACATTTATAACATCCTCGTCAACTCGTGACGGTACAGTTAACACCATGTTCACTGCTATCTGGAATCAACACATCATCAATATACATTGTTAACACAATAGCCGTACGATAATATCCATTGCTAACATAATAGCGGCATACCCATATTCATCGCCCAACGGCGGTACACAATCAATACTCATCACCCAACGACGATACACAGTCAATACTCGTCGCCCAACGGCGGTACAACCCATCATTACATATACAGTGGTATAATCCATCGCTATGTATATGGCGGCATAATCCATCGCTACGCATACAACGGCGTAACATCTTCGCTATGTATACAGTGGCACAATACATCGCTACGTATACAATGGCATAACATCATTTCTACGTATATAGCGGCATAATCTATCGCTACATATACAGCGGCATACAATCATCGCTACATATACAACGGCATAATCCATCAGTACATGTATAACAACATAACATTATAACTATGTATACATCGGCATAACATCATCGCTACGTATACAATGGCATAATCCATCGCTACGTATACATCGGTATAACATCATCGCTACGTATACAGCGGCATAATCCATCGCTATGTATACAACGGCATAACATCATCATTATGTATACATCGTCATAATAATATCCATTACTTCAAGTTATCAGCGGCTCAATGATATCCCTCGCTTCGACATATCAGTGACCCGAGCTGCGATACAACATCGGCAAATACCCTGATTCAGCGTGCAATGAGATAGCGGCAAATATTATGTACATTAGCGGCTCAATAATATCCCTCGCTTTGAATTATCAGAGGCTTAATGATATCCCTTGCTTCGATATATCAGCGACCCATGCTACGAGATGACAGCGACAAATATACTGATCCAACGCTCGATAAGACAGCGGCAAATATTCTGATCCATCGCTGCTCAGTATATATATATATATATATATATATATATATATATATATATATATATATATATGCATCATCACAATGACCTCAATATACACAAATCAACATATCATCTCACAACCTCTACAATTCCTACTACGTTATATCAGCGGCTCAATGATACCCTCACTTCGACATATCAGCATCCCGTGCTACGATATGACAACGAAAAATATCCTGATAGTAGCATAATAATCGCAATATATTACAATGAAAAAATCAAGTATTCATCCATCACACTAACGAATCAATCTCAATGCATACGTATACATCCACACATACTTGTATTCTCATAATCATAAAGTGATCATACCCGATAATTACATTGTCTGTTGTTACATAGCAACACGACATTATCCACCATTCACTGCCTTCAGACAGCACATCTCATTCCTCATTTTCTGATTCTTCCGGCATATTGCACTCCTCAACAATACCACCCTCGGTGCGTATGTTCATTGGTATCACCGATCATTGCTCAATATCATGTTCATTGTATTCCATACGATCCTTCAAATACAATAGTTAGTAATAACATTTCATTTATGATCTCATATCATATTGTGCACATAAGCAGAATTATTGTATCACACAAATGCCAACTACAATCATGCATAATCTATGTGCTATTCATTTCTATCAACACATGCCTTGGCCCTCAACAGCCCAAAAGAACAAACCATTGATCTGATACCACTAATGTAAGTACCCCATGTCCTTACCCCGCTACTAGTGCATTGTCAAATATATTAGTTCATACATTCATGTCGCTGGGGAATTCATAAACATGCTCTTATAGCAACGGTATGGTGTCTAAATTTTTTTTGACATTAATCCTCTTCTCATTCAATTCCCAATACAATTCAACTAGCACAAGTATACACTGCACAATGCACCAATCTCGTATTCTCAATTGATCATGCAATTCCTCTCAAGTAATTGCATGCAAATCATAAATGAAAAGAGAAATCTCACAACCTTTATACAAATCATATACACATATGAGAATGCTCACAAACGAGCATTGAATAAGTGAATGTGTATCTATTGTATAAACACATTATCCAATACCAATATTGGTACATTAGTCCTGGAAGCATTCCCACTCAATAGCTAGAACTCATCTCCAGAGCCAATGTTGTACATGTTCTACCCGTTTTTCAACAGAAACGGCCCCCACATGGCTGATCATACCAATAGCTCAATTTCAATATCATCAATCTCACAGTTCATAATTTACAGAATATAAAGCTGTAAAGTCAGAAAGTACTCCCTGTGTGTACCATTACCAAATGGGATCATCCATGTTGTTCCTGTTCTCACAATAACCAAAATCATCAAACTCCAAAATCAGTTAATCATTACATTACTGTATCCATGCTCAAACCGTCAATTCCATAATCAATCGTAGATAAATCATTATCATAATGATTTACAGAAATCTAATATATCTCACTTAATGATCTCACAATCTCATCACATCGTATCACATCACTCGCTCAACAGCGGCGACATTCTAACCTCTCGCACGCTTAACAGTGGCAGCATGATATCCAGTGCTCGCTCAACAGCGACAACATCATACTCATTGCTCGCTCAACATCGACATCTCCACAATTCATAACACATACCATTCATCGCATCAATCATATATTATTCATTACTCATGACAATAATATATCTATCTATGCGTGTACGTCATACATACCTTATAATCCAATAGTAAGAGCCCATCATTATCTTTGCTCAGAGATTCAGTGAATTACACGCTATACACAGTTAATAATTTACAATCAATTATGTGCACCAATTACATACTTAAGCATGTACTCAACCTACATATACATCATCCTATTATGATGATTAATCACAAACACAGAACTCGGTATACTACTCAAGGCATCCCATTATACTCTACGTTCAATTATTTATCGATTAACCCAAACAAGTAGTACATCATACTAAATTTCAACTCATGTCATTCCATTTTAAAGTGTAATATTTTCATTGTAATGTAGACATCAACAAGGAAATCTACTATACATACCCCAATTCCAAAATCTCAACATTTAACAAAATTTGAAAAAAAAAACAAAGAACCATGAGCCGCGATCGATCGCCATCTCCCCGCGATCGATCACGCAAACTCACTGCCAAGCTTCACTCTACCGCGATCGATTGTCGAGACTCCCGCGACCAATCAGCAGTTTCAAGAGATCGATCGTCATCACTGTTTATAGTCTTCAAATTTTAGTATTATGTCGTGATCGATCGACGCCAACGCCGCGATCGATCGCTGACCGCTTTATTTTTAAACAAAAGATATTTCAAAGAATAGTGTGAAGCGATTCTACCGCAAGTGCACGGTTGTCAAGTTTTAGTATAGTGAAAATTAAGTAGAGGTTGTCGAATCCACAGGGACTAACGTATAAGTACCAAATAAGATTAATAAAATTATATTTAGCCTACGATTAACAAAGGTGATTATCTAATGCCAAACTAAACTAACGACCGACAAATAAACAAGAAACAATAAAATGTATGGTTCCGGATATGCGAAGGTAAGTCACTCGAAAAATTTACCAAGCTCGTCGTTCAACTATGTTATCTTTAATGATTCAACTGAATTATCAAATTATCAACCAATTGTTTCTAA
This sequence comes from Haberlea rhodopensis, assembly GCA_907163345.1. Classification (NCBI taxonomy): domain Eukaryota; kingdom Viridiplantae; phylum Streptophyta; class Magnoliopsida; order Lamiales; family Gesneriaceae; genus Haberlea; species Haberlea rhodopensis. Next base: position 559,243 of record CAJQUN010000120.1, on the reverse strand, counting down.
AGGTGAAAGGTTTTCGCTTTTATTCGATACACTCTCTCGAGCTGTAAAGAAACTAACACTAAATTAGAATAAGTCACTCTCGTGCACCTATTTACTAATTCAATATTGCATAAATCATCAAAAACTTATTACTCTAAATCTCTCGATTCCAAGTTCTCACGTATGCGATATCATCTCTCGATCTCAATCGTAACATACATCATAAATTAATAGAGCACGTTACAACGTTATCTCTCGATCTCGGTTATAACTCTCAGATTCAATCAAAGTTAGCTAGGCTTTGATCTACACAAGCAATTAATTTATGAACAATAGTAATCAATGCACTCAAACACAATTGAATCAATAATCAAACACAACGAAACTAAAACTCGATAAAATAAACTAGATTTAATTCAAATCAAATACATAAGAGTTTAATTGTTTCTCGACCTCAAAAACATCATATGGAATTGAAAATCAAAGAAATCAAAGTTTAGAAATACGATAAACGGTGGATGAATCCGTGCGTTGCACCGTGATTTCTTCTCTTGCTCCTTCCTTGCACTCCGGAATGGATTGGCTCGACTTTGGACGAAGAACGGAGATTGAATCTCCTTCTTGGCGGTGGCTAGGCGGCGGTTCCTCTTTTGTGAGAGATGGACGTCTGATATGATATATCTCGAATGGAATGATTTCTCCCTTTAAACCCTCAAAAATCCATTCAAAAATGGAAGATAAGATTTTCCTGGATTTGCGTATCGATCGATCGAGAATTGCGTCCGATCGATCGGTGCACTGTTCATGTCAGCCTTTGAAACTTACTGCCTCGCTCGATCGATCGAGATTTCCTTCCGATCGATCGAGGCTTTGATAAAATTTGCTCTGAAGTTACTGCCTCGCTTGATCGATCGAGAAATTGTTCCGATCGATCGAGACTTGAAATTCTTTTCTTCTCAGCACACTGTCTGGCTCGATCGATCGAGAAATATTCTCGATCGATCGAGATTCCTAAAATCCCACTTCCTCAATTTCAACTCTTTCTCGCCTCGTTTCGCCCGTTTTCTTCATTATTGCTCATTTCTTCCATCTCCACCCTATTTTCCTGAAATAAACACATAAACACCAAAAAGCATAATATCATCCAGGAAAAAGTATGAAAAATGGGAAGAAATTGCAGCTAAAAACACTTAAATTCTAAGCCTATCAACTCCCCCAAACTAAGACTTGATCATCCTCGAGCAAGCAATAAGCTCAAAAAGAAAAGTTAATCTTAATACTATGCATGAATCATCTTTACAACTCACGTAAAAACTCAGAAATCCTACTTACACATCAATAGAAGTCATTCAACATTTAACAAGAAGCAATTTCTCCTAAGTTAAACAATATATCGCAACATTGGAACGTGCGTGTGTGCTATTGTCAAACATGAGTAATGTACATATCTTTAAGATCAAAAAGTGTCATAACAACTCCGAGTACTTTGAACTACTCTACAAATTTACTATCCAGCACTTCTCCACTAATGTAATTATTCCCTAGACTTGGATCAACAGGACTTTAAAAGCTTATAATGTTAGGCCTTTTGGTGTCGGCTCCAAAGAAAAGATAGGATGAATTCAAAGACGAGAGTACAATAGAATCAGTTCAATACCGCACACTATTGAGCTTCTCTTCAACTTTTTCTAGCCTTGGCCACTTTGGGTCTTATTTAAATTTTCTTTTCAAGGCTTTTCTCTACATCTTTTCTTTTTCTTTGCTCATTCTTTTGTTCATTTCATTTTTTCACAATGAACTTATCAACATATAACAATTTAATGCAATGAATGAGATTCATTATACTCCCTTAGGGGTGGGTAAAAATTTTCTTTTAGGCTCAATCCAAGGTAGGTATAATGAGGTTGCCAAGAATGTCGAATGAGGGTCTACTCATATGCAATGCATATACCATTCTTTTTCAATAAGGCACAAGAATGGACACTAAAGAATAATGTATAACAGGTAGGCTTGAAAGGCACAAACGGTCCAAAGATCGCCTAAATCATCTCCAAGTCAAGTTCCTAATTATAAATTTCGCCTCAAAGTGCTTTCAAATAAATTGTAGAGTTATCTACAATACTCAAGACTCATCATAGTTAACACAAATTTTTACTTTAATCAATACATACTTCACTCCATGACTCAATAAGTGCTCAAATTATTCCTCAGTTTTGACATATGGTTAACAAAGGATATATACAAACAAGTTAAACATTTTCATGACTCCTATCTAGATGAGGATTAATTTCATCATGTAATACCATTGCAAATCTAATTCTTCATTTCTCAAGACTAACTCACAAAAAAAAAAAATTTGTTGGTAATGCTCAAGGATGAATCAGTCACAAAATCATACAGTCATGCAAGTAGAGAAGCAAGACAAGTAGCAGAATGTGCAAAAACAAGATATATACAAATACTCAAAACCCCCCCAAACTTAGTACGTGAATTGCCCTCAATGAACAAGAAATAATAAATGAATGCAAAGGCAAAAACACATACCATGACGACGATCGTCACTGATCGTCGTCCTCATCATGCTCCGGAGGGGGAATTGGGTAGTGGTGCTCCTCGCCCTGATATGGCGGAAATGGTGGGTACTCAGAAGGTGGAGGTGCATGCGGGTGATAAGGTGCAAAGTGTGGCTCCGGCGGGAACTGGAAACCTGGAAAGCCCTGGGCCATGGCAGTGTTCCATGCACTCTGGTAGTGCATGAACTCCATCTGACGCTGAGCTACCTGCTCATGGTCCATCTGCAATGCTCTCTGCATGCTGTGAATGTCCCGCTGCATGCTGTGAATACTCTGCTGCTCCAGGCGAATAACTTGGAGATCCCTATGAAGAGAGTCCAATGTAACACGTGTACGCGCTGCAGCAGAGGATGATGCTCCAGCCTGTGTAGTGTCCGAGGGTCTTGGCTCGGCCCTTCGTCGGCCCGTAGGAGGTGGTGGACCGTCCACAATGATCGGGGTCTTCGGCGGAAGTAGCTCCTCGTCTTCCCCCCATGTCACTCCGTATCGCTGACATAAAGCAGTGATCGTGGATGCAAACGGTAGTGCGGAGGTCGGTGGGCTGCTCCCAATCTCTTGAATGTGATCACTGATGATCTCGCCGAAGTCCACTTCCTTCCCTGAGAGGATGGCAAATACCAGGATCGCTCTGTCTTTTGTCACCCCAGAAGTGTGGGTCGAAAACATGACCCGCGAGGCGACAAATGAGAACCATGATTGGGCCTCTGGCGTCAAATGCTTTTTTAGAACCAACTGTGGCTCTACTTTATCGTTCCTTTGCCAATCCACTCCCGGCATGCCAATAACTGTCAATACCTCATCGTAGTCTATCCTGCTATTCTTGAAAGATTGGTATACACAGTTATGCAGGAACGACATCCGGTAAATATTATTTATTGAAGCTCGATCCACCAACACATCCTTCCCTCTAACATAAACACTTACTTGGTGCCCTATATTTTTTCAAAATTTTCTCTCGCTCGATCGATCGGAAAAAATTTCGATCGATCGAGCGAGGCAGTAGGCAAAACGTTTTTTTTTTTTTAAACTTCGGGCGATCGATCGAGATTTTGTCTCGATTGATCGCCAACATCAGAAACCAGAAATTTAATTTTCTCTCAACAACTTTCTCTCGGGTTGCCTCGCCTACATCCTTATTGCTCTTACTTTCACACCTGCAATAAAAACACACGGACTTATTCACGGATAAAATAGAAACACAACTAACAACAAAACAAACTAAAACAAGGAATTAAAACAAAACTCGAGGAAGGAAGAGAAAGTTCTTAATTTATAGTCCCAAGCTGGACTGTCACCTCCTCGTTTTGTCAATTCGATGGCTTCTTTGGATTCTTTACAGAATCACTTGGGAGTGTACCTTGCGTTCTTCCCGAAATCAACGTGGCCAACTGCCCTATCTGCACTTCCAAATTTTTAATAGATGCATCCTGATTCTGCATCCTCACCTCCGTCGACGAAATCAACTTTGCCATAAGTTCCTCCATACTCGGCTTTTGTGTGAACCCTGCCTGCGGTTGTGGGTTCAACACATTCTCTTGATTCGACCATCTCAAATTCGGGTGGTTCCTCCATGGTTGGTTATAATTCGAATATGAATTGTTGGGTGGCCTGTTACCTACAAAATTCACAGCCTCAATAGATTGGTTAAACTGGTTACATGCCTGACACTCGATGCTTGGATGACCGCCTCCACACAAGTCACAGAAAACAGCTTGAACTTGCATTGCTGATGCTCCAATGCTATCTATCTTTCTGTTCATAGTTACAAGCTGTGTCGAAATAGCAGTGATGTCATCCACTTGATGAACTCCTATTGGCTTCTGTGGCGTGTTCCTCTCTGACTGCCACTGGTAGCTGTTACATGCCATTTCTTCCAATAGGTTGTATGCCTCTTCCGGTGTCTTCCTCATTATTGATCCCCCAGATGCTGCATCTATCATCGAACGGTTAGAAGAAAATAAACCATTATAGAAAGTTTGTACATGCAGCCATATGGGTAGACCATGGTGTGGGCATCTCCTCAACAATTCCTTAAAACGATCCCACGCTTCATATAACGTCTCGGGGTCAAACTGCCCAAAAGTTGTGATATCGTTCCGCATCTTCGCCGTCTTGGAAGGGGGAAAGTACTTTGATAAAAATGCTTTTGTCATCCCCTCCCATGTTGTTATAGAACCTGCAGGTAGGGAATTCAACCATGACTTAGCTTTGTCTCGTAATGAAAAGGGGAAAAGTCTTAACCTGATGGCGTCGTCGGAGACGCCATTATGTTTGAACGTGCCACAAATCTCCAAAAAGTTGGAGATGTGATTATTCGGGTCGTCCGTGGCCGCTCCCCCAAACATAACCGAGTGCTGTATCATTTGTATGATCGCCGGCTTGATCTCAAAGTTGTTCGCTTGAATCATCGGCATCGTAATACTGGACAAAGATCCATGAAATGCCGGTTGCGCAAAGTCCATCATTGACCTTTGGTTCTGTGCTTCATTATTATATGTCATCGCTCGAGCTTCTCGTAATCGCCTAAGTAGAGTTCTTTCTATTTCCGGATCGAAAGGCTCGAGAATGGGCTCCTCTCTTCTGAGCATGCACTAGAGACACGATTCCTGTACAATACAGACAAAAGGAGACAACAAAATACACAAAACAAAAATCAAAACAAATCAACTATCAAAAATAAAGAAACAAATCGAAATAATAAAGAATTGGCTAGATTACAATTAAATAATCTCGTATGATATTATACATATTAGTCCCCGGCAACGGCGCCAAAAACTTGACCGCTTTATTTTTAAACAAAAGATATTTCAAAGAATAGTGTGAAGCGATTCTACCGCAAGTGCACGGTTGTCAAGTTTTAGTATAGTGAAAATTAAGTAGAGGTTGTCGAATCCACAGGGACTAACGTATAAGTACCAAATAAGATTAATAAAATTATATTTAGCCTACGATTAACAAAGGTGATTATCTAATGCCAAACTAACCTAACGACCGACAAATAAACAAGAAACAATAAAATGTATGGTTCCGGATATGCGAAGGTAAGTCACTCGATAAATTTATCAAGCTCGTCGTTCAACTATGTTATCTTTAATGATTCAACTGAATTATCAAATTATCAACCAATTGTTTCTAAAGGTGAAAGGTTTTCGCTTTTATTCGATACACTCTCTCGAGCTGTAAAGAAACTAACACTAAATTAGAATAAGTCACTATCGTGCACCTATTTACTAATTCAATATTGCATAAATCGTCAAAACCTTATTACTCTAAATCTCTCGATTCCAAGTTCTCACGTATGCGATATCATCTCTCGATCTCAATCGTAACATACATCATAAATTAATAGAGCACGTTACAACGTTATCTCTCGATCTCGGTTATAACTCTCAGATTCAATCAAAGTTAGCTAGGTTTTGATCTACACAAGCAATTAATTTATGAACAATAGTAATCAATGCACTCAAACACAATTGAATCAATAATCAAACACAACGAAACTAAAACTCGATAAAATAAACTAGATTTAATTCAAATCAAATACATAAGAGTTTAATTGTCTCTCGACCTCAAAAACATCAAATGGAATTGAAAATCAAAGAAATCAAATTTTAGAAATACGATAAACGGTGGATGAATCCGTGCGTTGCACCGTGATTTCTTCTCTTGCTCCTTCCTTGCACTACGGAATGGATTGGCTCGACTTTGGACGAAGAACGGAGATTGAATCTCCTTCTTGGCGGTGGCTAGGCGGCGGCTAGGGTTCCTCTTTTGTGAGAGATGGACGTCTGATATGATATATCTCGAATGGAATGATTTCTCCCTTTAAACCCTCGAAAATCCATTCAAAAATGGAAGATAAGATTTTCCCGGATTTGCGTATCGATCGATCGAGAATTGTGTCTGATCGATCGGTGCACTGTTCATGTCAGCCTTTGAAACTTACTGCCTCGCTCGATCGATCGAGATTTCCTTCCGATCGATCGAGACTTTGATAAAATTTGCTCTGAAGTTACTGCCTCGCTCGATCGATCAAGAAATTGTTCCGATCGATCGAGACTTGAAATTCTTTTCTTCTCAGCACACTGTCTGGCTCGATCGATCGAGAAATTTTCTCGATCGATCGAGATTCCTAAAATCCCACTTCCTCAATTTCAACTCTTTCTCGCCTCGCTTTCGCCCGTTTTCTTCATTATTGCTCATTTCTTCCATCTCCACCCTATTTTCCTGAAATAAACACATAAACACCAAAAAGCATAATATCATCCAGGAAAAAGTATAAAAAATGGGAAGAAATTGCAGTTAAAAACACTTAAATTCTAAGCCTATCAATCGCGACCTGCGATTTTTCGAATTTTTTTTGCTTCCATGGTGTTTTACAAACCTGTAAGGCCTCAACACCTTATTTCATTTAGACATAAACGTGCATGATTAAACAAGAAGAAATGAGGTTCTACGTTAATAACACCGGGCATTCGAGGGGTTTACAAAAATTCTTATTCAAATGATTACATCTTCAATCAAGAACGTGATAGTTAGTAGTTCATCCTACTAGTTCAAAAGATTCTATTCAAAAATTATCATCGCCCTTCTATATTGATGAAGTCGTTACTCTCTAAGCCCATCAGCTCTATCCTTGCCTCAATCTTCCTTGCCAAAAGTCCCTACAGGAATAACCCACCGTCCATGAGCAAATACACCATTCATTAACAAAACTCAAGAGCAATAATATAAAAATAATTGCATAAGACATTTATCGTAAATGCCAGATAAGGATGGTGGTAAAGCCTGACGATAAGCCAAGGTGCCAATACGCTGTAAGATCTCATAAGGACCCACATATCTTGGTGACAATTTCCCTCGCATACCAAACCGTACTATACCCCTGAAAGGTGAGATCTTTAGAAAGACTTTGTCACCCAACTGAAACTCCAACGGTCATCTTCGTTTATTATCATAGGCTGCTTGTCTATCTTGAGTTGCTTTCATCCTCTGCTGAATCACTTTCACTTTTTCCTCCATTTCCCGGATCAACTCCCGTCCTCTGACTGATTTGCGATCTATGTCATCCCAGTACATGGGAGATCTACAATGTCGACCATATAAGGCATCAAATGGAACCATATGAATGCTCGTTTGATAGCTATTGTTGTACGAGAATTCCACCAAAGCTACTGAGTCCTGCCACGCAGTGTCAAACTCTAGTACACAAGCCCGCAACATATCTTCGAGTGTCTGTATAGTACGTTCAGTCTGGCCATCGTTTTGGGGATGGTTTGTCGCACTCAGTCTAACTTCGGTTCCCAAAGCTGATTGAAGACCTTCCCAAAAATGAAGTAAATCACGGATCTCGATCTGACACAATAGAAACTGGGATCCCGTGCAATCTCACCACATCTCGAACGTACAACTGAGTCATCCTGAAGTACGTGAAGGTCATGCTATATGGAATAAAATGAGACACCTTAGTCAGCATGTCCACAATCACCCAAATGGCATCAAATCCCGAAGTAGTCCTCGGTAAGTGGGTCATGAAGTCCATGTATATGTGTTCCCACTTCCATTTAGGTACTTCCAAACTTCTCAATTCACCGCCGGGCCTCTGTCTCTCGCCTTCACCTGTTGACAGATCAAACACCTCTTAACGAATGCGATAACATCTCATTTCATTCGTTTCCACCAGAACTGGTCACAGAGGTCCTTATACATTTTCCTTCCGCCTGGGTGGATGCTAAACTTGCTACTGTGGGCCCGTTGCAGATCCCTTGGCGCAATTCCAGCACACTCGGAACCACCCAACGGTTACTGAGCCTCAACGTACCATCCTCCGCAATCCTGAATCTCGATGGTTGTCCTTGAAGAACCAATGCTAACCATCTCTGTATCCGACTCAGCTAATAATGTTTCCAAACGTACCGGTGAAGCAGATACATCAAAATCATAACCCAACTGACAGTAGGAAGTCAACAGAGCTGACAAATGCATGACGTCCTCTGCAGTGTTATTCACTTTCCGACTCAAGGCATCAGCTGTCAAGTTAGCCCTGCCTAGATGGTATTCTATCTCGCAATCGTAGTCTTTCAACAAGTCCATCCATCTCCTCTGCCTCATGTTCAGTTCTGCCTGAGTAAATAAAAACTTCAGGCTCTTGTGGTCGGTGAATATGGTAAACGATGTACCATAAAAGTAATGTCGCCAAATCTTCAGGGCAAACACTATAGCCGCCAATTCCAAGTCATGAACTACATATCTAGTCTCATGCGGTTTCAGCTGTCTCGATGCATAAGCCACCACATGCTTATCTTGCATCAACACACAACCCAGACCTTGTAGTGACACATCGGTATAAAGGATAAATCTCTTTTTCTCCGTGGGAATTACTAACACAGGTGTTGTCGTCAACCGTTGCTTTAGTTCTTGAAAACTCTGCTCACAAGTCTCAGACCAACAAAACGGTACTCTTTTTTTAGGTGCAGGCCATTCCATAAATGCTTCTATCTTGCTGGGGTTGACTGATATCCCATTACTAGAGATCACATGACCTAGAAATACCACACTGTGCAACCAGAATTCACACTTGCTAAGCTTGGCGAACAATTGGTTATCTCGAAGAATCTGAAGCACTACTCGCAGATGTCTCACGTGCTCCTCTTCGCTTCTAGAATAGATAAGGATGTCATCAATAAATATTATGACAAACTGATCGAGATAAGGCTGGAATACCTGATTCATCAAACACATAAAGACAGCCGGGGCGTTCGTCACTCCGAACGACATGACCAAGAACTCATAATGTCCGTAACGAGTCCAAAGCGATGTATTCTAAATGTCCCCTCCTCTAACCCGTATCTGATGATAACCGGATCTCAGATCAATCTTGGAGTATATCGTTGTGCCCTGTAACTGATCGAACATATCATCAATCCGTGGGAGAGGGTACTTGTTCTTTATTGTCACTTTGTTCAACTGCCTGTAATTGATGCACAAACACATTGAACGGTCTTTCTTCTTCACAAATAAGACCGGTGCACCCCAAGGCGACACACTGGGACGTATGTATCCCTTGTCAAGAAGCTTGAATCTTCAATTCTTTCAATTCTGCCGGTGCCATTCTATAAGGGGCACGGGAAATAAGAGTCGTGCCTGGTATTAATTCAATCTCAAATTCGACCTCGCGACCGGAGGAAAGCCTGGATTTTTTTCCTGAAAAACATCCACAAACTCAGCGACTACCGGTATCTCCTCAATCCTTACTTCCTTTTTTTTTTCAGCAATATCAATCGCATAGATCAAATAGCCTGAATGCCCACGTTCTAATAGTCGTGACATTCGGACGACAGATATTAACGGGATCCTTGGACGAGATCCCTATCCATAAAACGTCCATCGCTTTCCCTGCTCAGACTGAAAGCGAACTGTTCTTTGACAACAATCTACAACTGCCTGATAACGGCTCAACACATCAATTCCCAATAAAAATCTTTCATCTCTAATACAATCAAGCCTGTCTTCAAGTCATCACCCTCAAAATAAATGAGGCAATCGGATACTATCCGGTTAGTGGTCGTGTTCTCTCCCGTGGGTGTCGAGACAAGGAGAGACGTGGGTAAAAGAGACGAGCATATATGATACTTCTTAACAAATTCAACAGAAACAAAAGAATGGGAAGCGCCCGTATCTATCAATATACAAGCAGGGTAAGTAATTAAGGAACACTTACCCGCAATCACTGTTTCTGGAGATGCCTCTGCCTGCTCTCTAGTCAAAGCAAAAACCTGGCCGGAGGCGGCCCCGACTGACCTCCCAATTGTCTCGGCATATACTGTTGTCTCTGTTATACTGCTGTCTGAGAATCTCCCTATAGTGTCTTGCTGTCCTCCACGGTGAGGACATTCCCTAGCAATGTGGCCCTTTTTGCCACATTCATAGCAAGCAGTGCATTCTCTTATCGGATGAGGTCCTCCACAATGATAACACTTGATTCCTCCAAACCTACTTGCTTGCGTCTGTCCCCTATTTGATGGAGTATTACTCCTATGGTCTCCCATGCGACGAAAATCTGGTCGTTGATCACTGAATCTAGAAGACGATGAAGTTCTTCTTGACTTAAATTGATCACCCCTTGGTTTCAGACTATCAGGAGTTGACCTCTGTGGGGGCACTGGTGGTGGTATTGAGTCTGCATACCCACTCCCAACTCTACTAATTCAGCTTGTGAGAGAGCGTTGTCAAAGGAAGTAGGGCCATTAGTGATCACCATGTCATATAGTTCGGGCCTCAAACCTTTCAAGAGGTGCCTCGTCTTTTCTTGAGTATTAGTGGCGATGTGAGGCACATATCTCAGTAACGAGGAGTAGTGGAGCATAATCTGATACTGTCATTGCTCTGTTTCAAATTGGTGAATTCATATTCTTTAACTTGTCGTGCAGCGGCTGAGAAGTATAAGGTTAGAAACCGAGTCCTAAATAATCCCCAATTTATTGCATGTCCTTGAGCCTCTTGTTCCATCACTAATGTCTTCCACCACACGGACGCCTTCTTGGCAAGTTGGAACTCTGCTAATCTGATCCAAGCAGAATTTGCACAAGGGGCTGCTATAAAGATCTGTTCTATTCTTTCAAACCATTCTTCGGCCTGTTCCACTGTCTCAGTCCGCTCAAACATCGGCGGTCGGAATCCAAGGAATTGGGTCAAGCTCAGTTCTCCTGGTAACAATTGTTGCTCAGCAGGTTCTTGACCCACAGCTGGCGGTAGTAGAGGATTGGTATGGCCAACACTTGCATTAACACTTATTGCATCGCCTATCTCAATGTTTGCTACCATGCTATTACACAATGGTTAACAATAGAAATCTACTATCAAGTTGCATAATCTAAACCACGTTAGTTAGCAAAACACAATCAATCAGTCATTATCAAGCATGTCAGCATAACATACTTATACTTAGGCATAAAACGCATGAACATACTCATAAGTGGACATTTATTCAGTCTATCCACTAACACTACCCATCTCCCAGTCCTGGTTATCTAACCCTGCTCTGATACCACTAATGTAAGGCCTCAACACCTTAAGAGTTCATTTAGACATAAGCGTGCATGATTAAATAAGAAGAAATGAGGTTCTATGTTAATAACACCGGGCATTCGAGGGTTTTACAAAAATTCTTATTCAAATGATTACAACTTCAATACAAGAACGTGATAGTTACTAGTTCATCCTACTAGTTCAAAAGATTCTATTCAAAAAATTATCATCGCCCTTCTATATTGATGAAGTCGTTACTCTCTAAGCCCATCAGACTCCAAATCCCACTACCAACACAATTCCAAGGTTCAACACGTCAATGAGAATAAAATCTCAACCCTTGGATCCAACAACCCGGTACCTGATTAAAATCATTGGGAGTCTTAACACCGTAATTATCTCATAATTACCACGATTAAAATCAGTTAAGGATTACAATCACTCCCGGATTAACACAATTAATTTCCGGATATCACACTATTCAACTCTTTTTTTTTCCTTTTTATGCCTTTGACCTCTTTCAGTGAAATCTTACTTTTTGTCATAACTGATAAATGGAAAGTCACTTCGCGACTCACGAGGGATTTTAATTCTTTTCTTTCTTATAATAGCTCAAAACATAGCATGTGCTTGAAATAGTAGCTCAAAACATAGCATGTGCATGAAATTCATTATACTTCCTTAAGTTAAGGATAAAATTTCATTTTTGGCTCATAAGAATGGGTATAATGAGTTTAAACAAAAAATATCGAACGAGGTTTCAGTATAAGGTTGAGCATAGGCCATGAGTGATCGTAGAATCGGGACCTCCTTTTCTTGTTGTTCAGTCTCTTCATCTATTCTTTGATTGTTTTCCTCCATTGCTCGAGCTTCTCGCAATCTACTTAGACATGTTCTTTCAATTTTAGGATCAAAAGGCTCGAGAGTTGGCTTGTTACTCCTTAATATTGACCAAGAAGATAACTACATGTGCAAATCAACCGAAGAAGAAAATGATGTGTAGTAGCAAAAATATCAAAAATCGAAAATAAAAACAAAAGATGAAAGAAAATGACCAAATTAGAGTCAACTAATCTCGTATGGTATTATTAAGACTAGTCCCTAGCAACACCGCCAAACACTTGATCGTAATTTATTTAACAATAAAATTTTAGACCCCGCAAGTGCATGGTCGTCAAGTTTAGTATAGAAAATTGAGAAAGGGTTGTTGATCCCACACTGGCTTTAATTATATTTTATCTACGATTATTGAGTGAATATTATTATATCTAAAATAAACTATGAACACAAACTCCAAACCAAACATATGCTAAATAGTGAGAACTCAAGAGAGACGATTTATCAAGACTTCGGTTCACCTGTGTAATTCCCCATAATTCTCCTATTACCGAGGATTATAAATCATAAGTTCTAAGGTGACGAATTTTCCTAAGTTATTCAATTACTCCGGTCAAGCTATTTTAAGTGTAATATTAACATGAAAAAATTCACTTCCATGTACTTAGTAAACAATCAATATTGCATTAAGATTTATGAAAACTTCCAGCCTTCGATTGGGTAATCTATTGTTATCACATGTGTGTTTGATTTTATTTGGTCGATCTCAATCGGAAACACACAGCATAATTTATTAGTATCGTAATATTATATGATCTACCTCAATTACGATGTATATAAACATTCAATGAGTGATCAATCCTTAAAATCATTAAATAGTAAATTATGCACAAAGATATGTAGGAATCAATAAAAAATGGTTAATTAAATTTTGGATTCAAACATTGAATCTCCTTGTCTGGATAAACAAACGTAGCCTATAACCATAATCAAATAACAATGTTTAATAATGTTTTATAGCAAAACAAACATCAAAATCTAAAAAATAATAAAGAACAAAGTGAAAAAATACTAATTAATGCTCGGTGTTGACTCCTTACACCGCTGCATCGTTTATCTCGCCTTGTATCTTGCTCTTCAATGGCTTGAGTTGGTATGGGAGACGAGGCTATGTTCTAGGTCAAAAAGTTGTTTTTAATCATCCATCTTGTGCTTTAAATAGTGGATGAGGAATAAGCTTCCTTGTGGGATTCAAATTTTTCAAAAGAAAATAAAATCATCGACCGATCGATCGCGCTCTTGCATCTCATTTTTAAAAAGCCTGTGACGGGTGATTGGTCTCGCCTGCGTGCCCGATCGATCGAGCTCTGGTAATTTTTCCTTCCATTTAGCCTATCCCGCCCGATCGAGCGCACCTGTGTTCAGGATCGATCGGGCTCTGCTGCTTTTGATCCTTTGTGATTTTTTTCCTTCCTTTGAACATTTTGTCTTGGTTGAGTTTTTCAACAATATTTGTAACATCCTCTATATATATATATATATATATATATATATATATAAAATAATCTTTAAAAATAATAATAATTATAATAATAACAATGAAAAAAAAAAAGAAAAGAAAGAAAAGAAAAGAAGTAATAATAATAATGATGATAACTTTCACCATGTTACTTGTACACTAACCTCACACGTGGCAAAACCATAAGACACCACTCCATGCACAATTTGGCTATAAATACACTCAACATCCTCAGTCTTAGACACAATTTTCGTACTCTAGCTTGCTGAAAAGGATTAGGAAATGGTGAGAAAATGAGTGCAAATTAAGCCAAAACCCCGAAAAATCCACAAAAATCCCAAACCCTTTTCCAAAAATTCTAAAAAAATCATTTCTGAAGTAGGTGTAACAAAAATCACAACCAGTTTAGCCCAAAAATTCAAAATCGTGAAGAACACCTACTGAAAATTCTGTCCAGAAAGTTATTTGGAGGTAGTATGTTCAAGCATTTATTTATTGCACTTGCATTTTGTTTTTGTCTTAGCTAGAAATGAAAATTTTTCAAAAAGTGTTCTAGTTTACATGCATGTCGTCTGATTGTCCAAATAGTCGCCGGAGGTACTACTTTTCGGTGACCAAATTATACATGCAGATCATTTAGTAAAATCAAATTCTTGGCAGAATCGGATAGGAATTTCAAAATATGTTTGGAACAAAAGTTTTAGAACTAGGTAGGGCGAACACTCACGCGCCGTGCCGATTCCTGATTTTCCGGTTGCCGTAGTCTTCTGCACATATTTTAGGCTTTTCTAGAAAGTTTCATGATTTTTCGATGTACTGTTGATTTATCATGAATTTTTAAAGCGTTGAACAAAATAAGATTTAATGGTTTTTGAGCCCAAATGATTTTTAAATACTTAAATACTAGCCTAACCCATGAAATATTGCTTGAATTGTAATTTTAAGAATTAATATTGGCTTGTACCTAGCAACCAAGAAAATATCATAAGTTACGGATTCTTGTTACACATCCATTTGGCATTTGGCCTGGAATTCACAGTGAATATTTAATTGTTTTTAGTACCTTTCATCAATATTATCATATTGTGCATCTTTATCATTTCATTGATCATATTGACTACATGCCTTGATACATCGATTATTGCTAATCTGTGCTTTTGAACGATCGAATGAATGATCGGAGCCTTGGACATAAAGTCCACTGGACAACGTGGCTTCGGCCAGGAAAGTGAGTCCAATGAACAATGGATGACAGTCTGGGTATATGGTTCATCTGAACAATGCGAACCGTTTTACGATCCGGAGAATGGTTCACTTGGCTCATAAATGAATGAATGTACATATCATATCTGAATATGTGGGGAAAAGTGCTACACCTAACTGTCGGGTGGGAGCCACCTCTTTAGCCCATAATAGTCACTCTAATGTCCTAAGTTGTCATTGTTCATTGATAATTTCCTTAAATGCAGTGGTATCTCTCTATTACATGCCATGTCATATTGATACATTGCATCATTTGATAAGTACAAATATAAGCCATTGTTATTCCCTCAGTAAGTCATTAAAGCTCTGTTTTCCTTGTTATTTATTTTGAGTTCCAGATACATGAGAATCGGAGTCAGAATCGGAGGGAAATTAGGCTTACCATGACTGTTTTAGTATTCCTTCTTTATTTAAATATCATATCATCGTAAGGAGTTTACCTTGGATTGTAATAGTTAGTTTATCTTGGATTGCATCTTGCTATTTAGGTTTTTGAACGCTTCCGCTACAGTAATATATTAATTATTATGTGTGGATCTTTATGAAAGTATTCCTACATATGTACATGTTTTTACGTAGAGTGTGATATCAGATAAGGAATAAAATAGCATGTCTCGAGTCAGGTACCACAATATTTAGCTCATTTTCATTAATATTTCGCATTCGGACCTAGATTTATGAAACACGCAAAAACAATACAGAAAGCATAATATTGTTTCAGAATCACTATAAAAAATATTAGAAATTCATAGCAAAACTAGTGTAAAAATGACACTTATCAGTTATCAAGGTGCTGCCTATTCGGTCTCATCATCAATTGCCGGACATATTCACTAAACCTTTGCAGCCACTATGTAACTTCCTTTATTGTCCAAGATGGCTGCGCGTGATGTCTATCGTCCACCTTGACAGGAGTATATATAACCTAATATATAGTTAATTGTAGTTGGTTTGAGTTAGTGGTGGTTAGTTTGAGCCAGTTGACATTAGTTATCAGTTAGGAAGCTATTTAACTCATGTAAATACATTTTACGAAGTGATGAATGAAATATTTTCTCTCTCAACTTCTTCTTCTCCAATGGTGATTTTATACATGTAATATATTTTGAGTTCTCCCATCCTTCCAACTCATGTTACATTTTGAATACGTTTTAGCTTGGTATCAAAAGAGAATTTAACAAAAGAACCCAAATGCAAATTTATCAAATCTTTTTTTTTTTTTTGAAAATAATAGACTACAAGATACATCATACAAGCCAAACAATTGATATATTGTGTAAATAAACAATAATACTAATATTATTATATCCATTGGATTGTGATGGACCAAATTGAATTCTTCTTCAATCGAGAGTGCTTTAATTCCAACAAGAATGATTATAAACACACACACTTTGTATGAACAATGACAACATTTCATCCATATAATACTAAAATTCAAAAAATACTTTTGAGAACTAAATCTGTATCGAAGACAAAACTTCAGATAAAAACTCCATAAAGCCACCACCAGCTTCTTCAGCCAAGGCCTCCGCGACAGCGCCATCTTCCGCGGCCAGTATTCCCTCCAATACCCCACCAGCTTCTCCTTCCTCTCCCTCATCGATCTCTTCTACTTCTTCTTCTTCTTCTTCTTCTTCTTCTTCTTCTTCTTCCTCCTCTTCTTCTTCTTCACCTCCTTCTTCGCCATGGTGATTTCTGCCTGCAAATATTTTCTTTTTCGCCTTCTTCTTCATTTTCTTCATAAACTCCGTTAAATGGCCGCCGCTGTGCTCCTCCATACTCTCGACTCCGTAATATTGTTCAACTTTGTGACCATCGGGTTCCTCCTTGTGGCCAAGGTGGAGCACATCCTCAACTTTGTTTTTAACTTTTGACTTGATCTTATCTCTTATCCCTGACATTTCCTCTCTTTATTCACAGTAAAACGATTCTTATATATATATAATTATATGTATATTTACTCTATTTTTTCAGAAAATGTATAGATGTATATGTTTTGATAGAACATCACCATTTTATAAGCGAAGCAAGAGTGGATAATATAATGTCAAATTGCATTTATTTTTGTTCAGTATGGGTCGACGCGTGGAGTTATTATTACATTAAGCGTCCATATTATGACTCGGTCTACTTTGAATGAATTTGGATGTATAAAATATAAAATTGTGAGTTTTCGACTTTAGTTGAAGTGGTTAACCTCATCTTCTGTTTTTAAGATGAGTTTGACTCGCACTGCAATAAAAAATTCTGACTCTTCCCGAACAACATGTATATAATTGTGAATGTACAAATAAATATCGGGAGCATGTTTTCATAATTATCTCTTAAATAGTTTACAAACATTTGGTTTTTGTTGGGAACGTCAAGGGTTAACTTGCTTGAACATATTTTTTAATTAATTATATATTTTTCTTTAATTCTTATGTTTATCTGCTACAATATAATTTCAATATAATTAGGAGAATTAATAACATTTTTTGTATCTTACATAGCAAAATTATCATTTACTTCAACTTTTTTTTTAATGGATGATTATTTTTTTTTTATTTGTGGGTATAATTGAGATTTGAGAGTTCTCATTTATGTTATCGAAATTTTTAATTCAAAATTTATGATTGATTCTTAGTTTAGCTCCGGTAATTACGAATTTGTGGCACTCACATGTAAATGTTGTTGGTTACCCTATGTGATAGTGTTCATGTGATAAATCCATCTCTTTTATTTGAAATATTCACACCCAACATTATTTGGAATATTCTCAATAAAAGATGGATATATACCTTTGAGTTATTCAATTTAAAAGATTAATTTTAAAAAAAATATTATTTAATGGTGGGAATTGAATAACATAAAGTCTTTAAATATAAGTACGAGTCGTGTTATATTAAATATATATAAGATCCATTAATTGGAACCAAGGGCTAAATCATAACTTTGGTTTAGGAGGCAAAAAATAATAACATAAAAAAAAATCATATTTTTAAGGGGGTCAAAATATAATTTTTGGGGGACAAAATATAATTTTTTTAGCATAATGTAATTAAATTTATTTTGGGGCACTTACAGAAAAATTCATAAACCAACTTTCATTTTTATGTTCAGTCCCTAATCATGTTATCTAAACTCTGCACTCCCCATTTGAAAAACAATTTGTTTCCAAGCCCCTAATCTGTGTAATTGACACAAATACCCTTTTAATCATATTCATTATCTTACGATTCAAAATTTCCCCATGATTTGGGGCATCATTTTCTCCTGATTTCTTCATTCACTCACGACAAACTTCATATCCAAATTCCTTCCTCCTCCCCTACATAAACTTCCTCCATAAAAGTTCCTCCCACTGTGAAGTTTTGTTGAGCACCAGCGTCCGCCCTCTGCGCAAAAGAAACAACACAATCACTGAAAAAGCCCAAGAATTCCGAAAGCACACCAAACCCTTGACACTGATCGACTTACCAGAGGTAATATTTCACCATCTTGTTATGGAAACCCTTGTTATTTGTTTACATTTTATGAGATTTGCGTAGGTGGGGAATTTTACCGTGGCTCAGTTTCTGGTTTATTTTAGATTTATTTCTTGTTTCAGTTTCTTCTGGGTTTCGTAACAAATTATGCAAAGCTTGATTATGAATGCTGGAAAATTACTTGATTAGGAGTTATTTAAAGTATTTGATTATCAGTTATTGTGTACTTGCGTTATGTTTTCTTGGTACTAAATTGTGATATATGTTGGTATTGTAAATAATGACAAGCAGTTCTTCAAAAGTTGTAGAGAAAAAAAAGGTTGGTCCAATAATCTCGACATATTTTTATCTATATAATTGTAGTTAGTATTTATATTTTTAAATCAAATCATTTTGACGAATGTGGACTTTGACCAAATGAATAATGATTAGAAGGAATTAAATCCCTACCAATTTGTTGCCCATCTGAATCTTTATTTAAACAAAATGCTTCGTATTTTATATTACATATATATAAGATCCACTAATTGGAACCAAGGGCAAAATCAGAACTTTTGTTAGGGAGACAAAAATTAATAATATAAAAATAAAAGTTATATTTTCAAGGGGGTCTAAATATAATTTTTAGGGGGTAAAATATAATTTTTTTAACATAATGTAATTAAATTTATTTTTTAAGATAATAATTTTTTTTTGGAACCCGCTCCCATACACATGATTTCGCCCCTGAGTGGAATTGTATACTTTGGCTAAATTTTAGATATTGCAGAACCAATAAAAAAGACGAGGGATTCTTTTGTTGGCACTGCTTAGTTTTAATTTTTCTAACATTTTCCACATGTGAACTTCCACAATTAATCTTTCCTCAATAAAAAATTTAGATAAAATGGGCTATTAGTAATCTTATAATATATCAGTCATTCTATTAATTTTCCACCTCTTCCATCCAAATTATTATCTTTATTCTTTAGCTAACTATTATTATTAACAGCACGATAAATTATTTATAACTGTTTCTTAAATTTTTGGAATTACACATCGATATAAAGTGTGCACAAATATCCGGTGGATACATCAACAATATCCGACATCAAGTCATCAATTTTCGGTTCCAAGTCACTACTCCGGCTGGAAAAAAAAAACTAAAGGCAAAAACATTGATTATATACCAGACCAAAAGTCAAGCAATCAACTTACAGAATGATTTTTGTAGTTTTTCAGCCTATGTAATGTATAGTTTTAAAGACAATTGTTGATTTTGTGTGAAATTGTAAAACAGGTATTGCTGTGATTCGATATTTTGACTATTATTTAAAGTAAGTTCAGTAGAAATAAATAAACACTAATTTTTTTACGTGAAAAACCCTCAAAATAAAAGAAAAATCATGGACCTTGTCAAGTATAAATTTTCAGTATAAACAATGATTATTTACAGTACAAGAATCAATCAGAGAAAAATAAAGAAATCCATCGTTGTAGCATCCTTTTTCTCTCGGTTTGCATGAGAAGAGTCTGCTCCACTCTTTTTTTCTTGACCGATAGGAAGAGCTCATTATTGCATAAGAACGAGATGGAAAATCATCCTTTGTTCATCACCCTTCGAGGTAATATAGCTGTAAAAACAAACCTCTCTCCCCAACTTTTAGTCCACTTTCAGCCTCTACTTCCTCCATAACGGCCATTAACTCCCCTAATTGCTCCCGCTTTCAGCCACTAATCCCTACCCTATATGGAGATCGGGTCAACCCCCAAAACACTACAATCCCCTCCTAGTCAAGCTAACGAGATAATCGAGAAGACTCGATAAAGGCAAGAAAGTGTAAGGAAAATGCCTATATGTGAAATCCGAGGCAATATCCACTGATAAGTAGGCAAAAAACCCCGAGAAAACAAGATTGTAAGAAATTTGCCCAAGTTTGAGAATTAATATACATCTGACCAAATAAAGCTCATCCGAATAATAAGCATTAATCCGAGCAACTAAATATAACCAAGCTCCAGGGAAAGCATCACAAGCAGATAAATATAACCGAGTTCCAGGGAAAACATCCCGAGCAGATAAATATAACTGAGGACTAGGGAAAACATCCCGAGCAAATAAATATAACCGAGCTCCAGGGAAAACATCCCGAGCATATATACAACCGAGCTCCATGAAAACATCCCAAGCCGATAAAAATAACCGAGCTCCAGGGACAACAACCCGAGGAGATAAATATAGTCGAGCTCCAGGAAAAACATCCCGAGCAGATAAATATAACCGAGCTCCAGGGAAAACATCCTTAGCAGATAAAATATGATCGAGCTCCAGGGATGATAGATAAACATCCCGGACAAATAAATATGACCGACCCAGGGAGAAAATCCATAGCACATAAAATATAACTGAGCCCTAGGGAAACATCTCGAGTAGAATTAGGACGTCAGGACTCGGATTGTCCGACCTTACAATCTGGCAGGGCCTTCGCTGTCTGGTCTTACTCCTAGTATCCCATCTGAACTCCAAATCAGAACCCTCGCTAAGTCACGTTTTAGGTTCAAATATGGGTCGAACATCCAGATCACGCATTTAATATGCCAATAACGGACACATCTCAAAAATCCCAAGCACCATCATTAAGTCACGTTTTAGGTTCAAATACAGACCGAACATCCAACCGCGCATGTAACCCACCAAAAACGGAAACAGCTCGAACATCCCGGGCATCATTACTAAGTCACATTTTAGGTTCAAATACGGACCGAACATCTGGATCGCGCATTTAACCTACCAACACGGAAACAGCTTGAACATCTCGAGCACCATCACTAAGTCACATTATAGGTTCAAATACGGACCAATCATGCATTTAACCCGCAAACATCGGACATGTCTCGAACATCCTGAGCACCAATAAACATGATCGAACATCCCGAGCTCATAGAATAGGGTCTTATTGCGAAACGGCACGCCCGAGCTCGATGTAATAGGGCCTTACTGCTAGATTGCATGCTTGAGCTCCATGTGATAGGGTCTTACTGCTAGATTGCACGCCCGATCCTGAAGTAATAGGATCTTACTGGTAGATTGAATGCCCGAGCTCGATATAATAGAGCCTTACTGCTAGATTGCATGTACGAGCTATAACAGAGGTCGGGTCAAATGTATATGCAACAATACATCCAATACGAGACAGAAATGATAATAATAACTTGCATAAAAGTATATGAATTATTTCATGCCAAAAAGGAAATAACCAGAAGACTTATCTCCCAAAAAAATAAGTAAGATGTTCGGGGGTGCCTTCCGGAATCACACCCATATATAGAATAATGCATGTCCCATAAAGGAATTGCAACATACTCCTCCGCCTAAAATGTTTTCCAAGAACAACATGGCTCTGATATCACTTGTTAGGATCGATTCAGGGGTGGATGGTCAATCAAGATCCGAGTTCAACCAACTTAAGCTTCAATAGCTCGTGTTCTTGAAATAATTGCACCGGGAGATTTATCGAGTTTTGTTACAAAACCGAGCGGAAGACACTCGACATAACCCGCTCTATAACGATTAACCATTTGAGAATCATTTCAAGTGAATATGTAAAAACAGTTTGGTTAAAACATTTTATCAAACACTTAGTAAGCTACACTTTATTGCTTTAACAAGCACATAAATGCTTCACAATGCTAACCAAAACAGTGAAGTAAGTAAATGCAATATAGTAAATAACACATGTATTTGTTTCTGGAAGTTCGAATCACAAACGGTTCTACGTCTTCCATTCTTCATTTGCAGGAAGGATATAATAGAAGACTTTGGTTTACACTTTTCAGTATACAACATACTTAGGCTAATACCACAGATATAGCCTAAACTCATAGAAATTCCACATCTGAGATCGTTTTACAACTTGGATCTAAACAAATCAGTTTGACTCACTGTCACAGCTGTTACAATAGTTTTACAGAGATTTTGCTCTTATAAAGATGTAAAACAATGAAAGAGTTTGAGCGATTGTGCAATCAATTGCAACAATAAGTTGGCACTAATGATCTCTTGAAGATCTAATATGTCTCTGATGCGGTGCCTGAAAGCGCTTCTTGAATAAGCGAATAACTCTTTGTAAGCGAGGTTGAGCAATAATGAATGAATGATGATTCTCTTGTTTTTGCCAACCAACAAACCAACCCTCTCTAAGGAGTCTTCATCATATAACTCAAGGAATCCAACGGTAACATTGATTCCTAAAATATTCATACTAGTGCTTCAGCACTCTGTTGACTTAACCGATAAGCATTAAATGCATTGTCGTTAATTTCCTGAAAAGCTCTGGATGCATTTAATGATCTTATGCAGAAATGTACTGCTTTCCTTATATAGCAAGTACTGTCAACGTTCGGATATTTGACTCTACTGATGCTTGTCCTCAAACGTAATGTTTTGTTCCACAAAACATATCATCTTTATAATCGGTAGATACCAGCATCGGTAGAGTCCTTAGCAATTAGTAGACTCTAGCATCGGTAGAGCTCTATTTAACCCATCAGCAGACTTCACCTTCACCCATTACACTTAGCGGTCGCTAGACTTCATTCCATTGAGTCTACACGAGTCTGCTCAGTAGATATTTATCAAAACATGATAGTAAACATCCTCCACTTTTTAAAACATTAGCTCACTTGTCGCAATCTTAGTTATTAAATATAGCAAAATTGTAAATGACTTCTATACCCGAGTTGTGAAACACGGATTCAGTGAAGAAGATGAAGAATATATTGCTCGTTTTCCGTAAGGTTCAAAATTACCGACGCCTGATCGGAGAAACTTAACTCCGACCAATATTGAGTGTGCGGCAATATGGCGAGGAATCACCCGAACTGGTTGAAAAAGGCAAAGTGGCGAACGAAGAAATTGGCATGAATGGCGGCCGGAAACTTGGAATTGGTTGAGGGGTTTTGTTTTCATGAGTGGGTGTTCGAAACCAAGTTGGGGTTGACGATGAAGGAGAGACACCTAGTGGAATCAATTGGAGACATTTCTGGATCTAGGGCTGTTAATGCGCGAAAAAGGGATCGAAAATTCTGACGAACAGGAGATGATAAATGTCAATTGATGTGGGCATTTTGGTCTCGGATGTATGTGTTATAAGTACCATGACAGAATCAACGACATGAAATCCGGCTGGAGGTTGAATTAGAACCTAGGGTACAATGAGTTAAGATGGCAGAATTTAGGCGGTGGATACAAGAGGTAAAACATTGGCGGATTGGTCTGATTTTTGGATGGAGTGGTCATCAAGAGGTGGCGAGCTAGGCAGAGAGGTCTCAAGCGCCGATCAGGAGCGAAGAGAGACAAAATGGCTGCGTGGTTTAGGGTTAGGGTTGTTAGGGTTATTAATGTTTTTAAATGGGGAGAGCAATTATGTCAGTTTATATAAAAAATAGCAAAAATAATATAAAATACATGCATTTACATTACGTGTAGACACAACTTCGGAAGCAGGGGGTTTTGACTTTTGACTAATTTTTTTAAAAATGGAAGGATATTTCAGCATATCGATTTTTTAAAGGGGGTTTATTCTTAATTAACTTTTCACATGGGAGTTGGATGCAATTAACCCTAAATATTTATTATTGTTCCTTTATTTCCGTTCTATTTGAAATTTCTCTATTTTTCATTTTTTTCAATTTATTAATAATTAAATAACTACTTATAAAAAATATTTTACTGTAAATAATAATTAGTTTAATCATTTGTAAAATTATCAAAATAATTATTTAAATTTTAGGTAAAAACAATAAAAACCAAAATTAATAAAAATATCATTAAAAAAAAATTGGCAAGTTGTTGCGCCAAAAATAGCACAACTACATTGCTGCCCCGTTTCTGGTGGAACACTATACCCAACACTACCCTTGGTGCGAGAGATACATTTGGTTGGAAGACATACATTGCATTAAAATTGCATTTGCATGGTTGAAGATGGTCTTAAATCCAAAAAACCACATACCCCAAAAAAATCAAATAAAACAAACAAAAATTTACTCAACACAAGTATCCCACAACCCTATAAAAGAAACCCATACCAGTTCTAAGTGCCAAAATTTAGGAGTTAGCAACTGCAGATTTGAGTTTGGTATTTATACGACTTTTACCTGATTCATTCATTTCTGTGTTAGCAATGCAATAGTTATATACATTCATCTTAGCTATATCCACAAGAATAATCGAATTTTAATATCATATTAGAGAGATGAGCTCAATATACCAAAATATATAGGAGATGTGAGTTTCCTCTCTTTTATGATGATTCACCTCTTTGCAAGTAATATTTCATCTTCTTATACTCCGTTTTGATCCAAGCTTCGTAAGTATGATTTTCTTAGCTTCATAATGGAATAAATTCATTCCTTCCAATAATGGAGCTGGTATATTTGCTTAGTTTAAGAACTGGTCAATCCTTATTGTTTGTTGATCACGCCCGTCTCTTGCTAGCTGTAACTTGTAGACGATTTTGCTCCATGATACATTCCGAATCGAAACAAGTTTTCTAAATATGAATGTTAGAATTTTTAATTGGCTTTTCAACCAATTTGAAAAGCACATAATGTCAATAATTGAGCCAAGAGATGTGATCAAAACAAGTCACCACAAACTGAATCAACTTTTTCAGTTTCAGTTTGACATCGAACCAAACTTTAATTTTTTTTTTGTAACATTATGGTCTTATTTCGTTTATTATTATTATTATTATCAAATTTTGGGTTTAATTATACTATTTTTTGATTTGTTTGGTGTACCATTAACTAGATGTATCATCGTAATGTGTCCTATAGAATGGTTAATAACTATGAGTTTAGGGAAAATTACAATGTTGGCAATGTATGTTGATCTTATTGCGATTTTGGAATTTTAAATAGTCTCACTATCTTTGCTTGTTTTGCAATTTTAGTCCTTTGATTTGCACTTTTAGCTTTATTTTCCTAAGGAGCGCTGACCCGTGGTGCCATCAGGGACGGACCAAAAAAAAAAAAAATATTGGGGGTAATTTTTTTTTTTATAATACTTAAGGGTTAAAAAAAATTTGGAGGTCCGCCCCTGGGTGCCATGATTTGCTAACATGTCAGGCACCACATCAGGACTCCCACGGAAGAATGAATAAAATTGTAGTACAAAGGACTAAGATTTAAATTTGACTACTTAACTGAACAAAATCGTAAATAGGTCAACATACAGGACGAATGTTGCAATTTTTCATAACTTTTTCATAACTTTTTCATAATTTTTAAATAATAAATCTATTCAATAAGTGGCTTTTACACAATTTTTTTTTTGGTGAAGAGTTATATAAATTTCTTTGTTCTAAATCCTTTTTTTATGATAAAGAATATCTGTCAGTTTTTTTTTCTGAATTTGGTGGGATAATTTTGTGTCTCATGGTTTCTATGAAATATTTGAGTACAACTTAGCATGTAGCAGCAAAGACTTGGTGAAAATGACACTTTAGCCAATTGTTGAGCTTCGATATTTTTGTTTTTGTTTTGGGAGATAGAACCATATGAGCAAGATAAGAACTCAACACAAGGTGGTGTAAGATCAAGCTTTTCCATAAATCACTTGAAAATATTCTAAATAATAAATCAAACTAGTAACCACTAATCAAATACAGAGAAAAAAATTGATTTTCATTTTCTTTCTCAGATGAATCATATAGTTTCTGCTTAATGGGTTTTTTCTTGATGAAACAAACCCCATTAAGGAAATTCTATTAAAACTTGTACTCAAATATGACCATATCAACGTGACAAATAAAAAAAGAAAAAGGTGATCATTTGCAAGCAACTTTGGACTTGTTTACAATTCTTTCTGCTGATAACAATTCAACATCATCTATATATATATAATGGAATTAGAAAACTTTTGCAAATTACAACCCCTTTTATTTGAATTCAAGATAAATTCATTTTATTCAATGTGATATACTCGTCAATATATAAAATTATATTTATAGATGAACTAGATCTGAGTTCAAGAAAAAAATATTTTGCTGTGTGTGTATACTCATAACTGTATTGAAATATAGTTATAAATGAATGCAAACAAGAATGTAAATCATAGATCACAGCAATTATTGATGAAAAGTGTAAAATAATTAAATTTTGGAAATGAATAGAAGGCGGCTTACATCATGATAGGGACTATTGAGTTGTTAGCATTAGATGCCCTACAAGCCAATGGGCCAATTGTTGGCCCGTTGGACCCTTATAAGCATAGCCCAAATAATTGACCATGACTCCTATAAATATATGTTCATCTCTAGGGTTAAGGTGATTTTTTTTCCATTCTATACTCACTCTCATAGAAATGCCAACATCAAACTAGCACTGGTGTTGGCTTGTAGATCTGGTCAGGTTGATTGGACTCGAGGGACTACCGCTATCAGATTCACGTCGGTGAACGGTAATCTCTTTTCGTGCATTTATATTTGATATTTGCATGTTTATATATGAATCAGGCGCGATCGACCGTCCCCGGGTCAGATCTGTTTATTGTATTATTTCCGCTGCGTTTGGATCTGACGCCGGGGTACGGAAACCCAACAGTGGTATCAGAGCCAGGTTGCGCTTTGATTCATGTATTCAATAATTAATGTTTATTAGATCGTTTCCAATCGTATAACTAATCTGTACGAATTTCAAAAATTACGGAGTCCGGAAATATAGAAAATGGATTACCCAAAATCGATGGTAACTGTTTCTTACAACCCATCGCCGGAATCTTCACCCTGGCGGCGGTCGCTGGCGGGATGGCGGCGGACACGGCTGAGAAATTGTTCTCCGCCGCCGTCCGCGCGCCCAGACTGGAATCAACCAGCAGGTTGGTTGATTTGCGCACGGAACTCACACAAATCTCTGCAAACGTTGCTGAGGAAAATGGCGTGAGATCCATGGCAGACGTTCAGCAGTATTCCGTCGGAGCAGCGTGAGGCTGGCGGCGTGCAGCCTGGTGAAAGGGGTGGCGGCGCTAACCCTAGCATCAACCCTAAAAATTCGATTTTGGGGATGGCGGCTAGGTTAAGCAGAAACCCTAATTTCGATTTTGTTCGATCAGTTTTCCTCCACCTCCTTGCGCCGAGTTGCTGGATATTCAGACGATTCGACGTGCGCACGGATCCGGAATGGACAAGGTGAAGGCGGCGCGCGAGCTAGGGTTTCTGAAACCCTAGCCGCCGCTGCCTTGAGGAAGAAGATGAACAGTAACTCAACCCTAATTTTCGAATTTTAAAAAAAAAAAAAAAAAAAATTATTTTTATTAAATCCGAAAATATAGTATTTTGAGTTGAAATTGATTTTCTAATTTTGGATCCAAATTGTTTGGAGTCCATAAATTTTTTTGGATCATTTTAGATGTTTTATCCGGATATTATTTTTGAAATAATAAATCATAATACTTAATTTATTAAAAATGTGATTTTTAATTTATTAAGTGTAAAATGAAGATTTTACATTCAGTTGAAAATTTAATTAATTAAAAATTGAATGAAAATGTTTCATTTAATTTGTTAATTTTATTTTTGACTAATATTATGATATGAGGTAAAATAGTGATTTTACCAATTAATTGATAATTTAATTAATTAGAAATTAATTGAAAGTGTTTCATTTAGTTTGTTAATTTTATTTTCGATTAATATGATTTAAAGATAAAATAGAGATTTTACCAATTAATTGAAACTTAATTAATTAGAAATTAAATAAAATGGTTTATTTAATTTGTTAATTTTATTTTCAATTAATGATGCGATTAGTGGGAAACGATAGAATAAATTAATTATTGTGCTCTAATTACATGTGATGTAATTAGTACAATTACATATGATGTAATTGTTTAGTTTAATGTTTAATTACATAAGTTGTGATTGCATGATGGATGATTACGGGCCTTGACCAATATGTTTAGGTGAATGTTTAGGTTTTTTATTGTTTCATTATAATTGTGTTTTTGGTTATCGGGCCTGCGAGCCTGCTCTCTCTATTTTCTGATGTATCCCACCCCGGATTTGTATCCCTATTCTCTTGTTTGCACGATTTAAATGTAAAATCATTACAATAGTGGGAGATCGAGATTGAAGATGGAGCATCAAGAATCAAGACATGTATAATGGAAGCAAAAATGTAATAGGATTGCATTACATACCTGCATCACCTTAGACAGACTTGTGATCCACGTATGGCTCACGTGGATCAATTAGGAAAAGGCCGTAATCGTCTATATTTATTTTTATTATGCATATGATGTATGATAAATGTTTGTTTGTATGTTTTATTAGTACATATGACTGCATGAATAAAACATAGTTGCATGAATCCGGCAAACAAACAAACGAGTACTTGATGAGATTTGAAAATTATTAAATCCCTCTTTTGAATATGATTCAAAACTTTAAATATCAAACTGCTAAGGGAGCTCAAAAGGGTTTGTTGCTTCCTGTCTTCCATCAACAGTTAAGCCATGAGACGCTACTTGTGTCATATTGCCTTACTCACCCACGTGGGGGGCATCTGGCATGGGAAAGCTGTGCGTTTAACTGCCACTTAATTAAGGGTGTGGTTATGTTAACCTTCTAGATTACTCACCCACGTGGGGTCTTTTGGGCGTGACATTTCCATCTGTGGGATGGGTTAGTTTGACGTGAGAAGGCATAATTGTCCTGCCCACGTAGGGTTATGCCAATCGCGAGACAAATATCTTGGGGGTTGCATATGATGCAATTGTGATCTACCTTTAGTATCATGAAGCCGGTGGGCCCACGTCCGGGGTTTTAATGAGCTAGTTGGACTCCAAGCCCACTAAGAAAATATGATTTTCCGTTCATTTGTCATGAGGGTGATGAATTCGAAAAATTTAGTGGGAGCATTCAATAACTAAAGTCCATAGTTTTTGAATTAATTAATAATCAAACGGTTTGATTATATTTTTCTGTTTATTCTCAGTATTGTGATTGCCGTGAATCCGATTGCATCAATTCTCGATACAAACAAAGTAACTGCACCAAATTATTATGATTGACTATTAATTTTAAAATAGTGTTTGCTTCTAAAAGGTGGCTATATACCCTTGGTGGGAGCCTCCTGTTGAAGTGTCTCCCGGTTCGTCTCATGAAGAGATTGCCACACTTGAGAAGTGATGGGACGATGATCTCTAGACTATGTGCTATATGATAGCATCAATGTCATCAATGAGTTTCAACACAGATATGAGAAATTCGTTCACATTGCTGATATTTTCCAACACCTACAAATGTTGTTTGGTGAACGGACGCGATTACTGAGACTCGCGATTTCAAAAGAGCTATTTTCATTTCACATGCGAGATGGGGCTTCGGTCTATGAGCATGGTGTAAGAAAAATATCTCTTGTTGAGAAATTGGCAAATCTGATTGTGACAAATCCTCATTAACTGGCTATAGATTTGATCTTATAGTCAAAATGTTGGAAACTCATGCGTCCTTGATTCAAAAGGAGAAACGTGTTCTTCTTGTCGAATCTTCTAACCAATGGTAGGAAGAGTTCAAGGATAAAGAAGAGAAAGGGAAATGGTTCCCAACCTCAAAAGACGAAAAATGATATAGTAGCAACTAAGAAAGGAGAGGCATCTATGTTTTCACTGCTGGTCACTAGCGCAAAATTGTAAGGAATACCTAGAGTAGAAGCGTTCTAGAAAGGGTATGTTATATATTAAAATTAAATGTTTCTATTGGTTCTACTTCTTTGGTTTATGATGCCAGTTGTGCTCGCATTTTTGCAAAGAGTTGCATGTGATGTGAAGAAGTAGAGAGCCCTGGGAAGGTGAAATCTGCCTGAGGCTAAGCATTGTAGCAAGAGTTGTTGCAAAGGCTGTTTGAAACATTTATTTAATATAAAAATCTTGAACTGGTTAGGAACTGGTTTGAGCAATTATTTATTTGTTCTAGATTTAATCATGAACATTGTTCCTATTTTGATAGAGAACGATACTCTTTTAAATATGCGAATGTGATTTGCATTATTTTTAAGAATGCATGTTTTATTGAATCTGGTGAACTTATGAATGATTAGTATGATTATATTCAAAGAATATAAAAACAATGATAACTTAAATCCAACATAAATTTAGCATGTGCTGAATGTCCACTGAATTTGATTCATATGGACGTATGTGGAGCACTAAATGTTAGTGCAAGATGATGTTGAGTTATCTTAAAGAGAATGTGATTCTCTCTGAGTAACTCTCTAAAGTTACATATTTGTTGAATATAATTCATACCAATGCAGTGACCAAAACTCCATATACGATATGGACTGAAAAATAATCCAAATTTTTATTTTGAGATTGTTCTGCTTATGTAAAGCAGCCAGTGGGAGATGAGTTGGATAGTTGATCCATCTTATGTTATGTTGTGGAAATTTATATTATCAATTGCAGGCAAAGAGTTTGTTTCGCAAGTGCAATCTTTCTAGAGAAAATGTTTCTATTAGAAAGGATGACAACATAATATAACTTGAAAGGGTTCAAGAACCACAAACCACTAGAAAAGTGAAAACGGTGAAATTAATTGAGTCAATCATAACCTTTGATTTACACGCACGAAGGAGATTTGAAAATGTTTCAAGAACTCCTGATAAATTGAATTTACTCATAGAAAGTAGTCAAAATGATTTTGACCATGGATGTGATCCTAGAACTTTCAAGGAGACGATGTTGGACATCGTTTTGGGATATTGGCGAGATGCCATGAAATCTGAAATGGACTCCATGTACTCCAATAAGGTATGGGCATTAGTAGATCATCTTTGGGAATTGTTCCCATTGGCTGCATGGATTTACAAGTGAAAGCTTGGAGTGGATGGGAAGGTAGTGACCTTCAAAGCTTGACTGGTGAAAAACGGTTATTCTCATAGGCAAAGAGTTGTTTATGAGAAAATTTTCATCGGTTATGATGCTATAGTCTATTTAGATTTTATTAGTTATATCTTTATATTATGAATATGAGATATGAGTAATGGATGTGAACACAACATTTCTCAGTGGTGGTATTGAGGTAGAAATGTAGCAGCCAAATGTGTTTACAACTTCTTGGAGTGAGAAAAATGTTTTCAAACTCCAGAGGTCCATTTATGGGACTAAGAAGGCATCTCGAAGTTTGAACTTCCGTTTTGATAACATCATCAAAGTGTTTGGTTTTGTTAAAAATCCGGAAGTGACACGTGTGTGCAAAAAGGTTAGTGGGAGCATGGTTATATTTGTGAAGCTTTAAGTCGATTATATCATGCCCATTGTGAATGGTATTGGATTTTAATCAATTAAAGCGTGATTATCTACTAATTTCTCCATGTAAGATTGGGAGAAGCGTCATACGTGCTTAGCATACGGATCTATAGGGATAGATCTAAAGGATGCTTGTGATCTCTCAATCTATGTACATAAACACTGTGCTAAAAGGGTTTAGCATAGAATAGTCGAAAAATGAGTTACTTCATAATATGTCATAGTATTCATCTCTCGAGTCAATGGGTCTTAAGATTGATGAGGAGAGAGAAAAGATGACATCGGTACCTTATATTTCTACTTATAATAGCATACTATATGCTATGGTATGTACTTGGCCTGATGTATGTTCTTAGAGTAATGAGCAGACATCAGACAGATCCCGGTGAAGGTCACTGGAAAAACTGTGAAAATAATCCTCAAGTTCTTATGAAGAACATATGAAATGTTCATGGTTTTTGGATCTGTAAGTGGAGAAATAAAAGTTGAAGACTAAGCTGATGCTGGTTTTTAAATTGGATGTAGATGATACCATATCGATGTTCGGATTTGTATTTAAGCTCAATGATGGTGATGTCTCTTGGAAACGTTCCAAGCAAGACACCACATTGGATTCCACCACTGAAGCTGAATACATTGCAGCATACGATGCAGCAAAGAGGCAGTTTGGATATGAAATTTCATCCAAGAGTTGGGTGTAATTTCTAGTGCGGTTGACACAGTCCCTGGTACTGTGACAACCTTTGAGCTATTATGAATAGCCAAGATCTCATCAGTATCCAAACTTATATTGAGATAATACCATCTAATGAGAGAGATGGTAGACGCGCCATTATTATCGCGAGAATCGCTTCAACAGAAAATATAGTGAATTCACTGACAAAGCATTTACAATGATTGGTGTCTGTTAGACATCTTGGGAAGATGGTCTTAAGACACATGAGTAGTTGGCTTTGGGAAAGTGAAAGATGTTGTTGTCATACATGATTAAGTAAATCAATAGTTGATTGATTGTACCTGTAATCTTATTATGACAGATCTTTGTTTGAATATTAATATATATGGCACTTCTTCATCTGTTTACCCATGCATCTTGATGCATTGATGAAGTCCTTGAGATTGCTATAGTCCATAGAATGTGGTTACGCATATGATGGTGACCATGAAATACATTCTCGACTGTGATTTCTAAATGTTCCTGGTCGATGAGCCTTCGAGAATGGGATATCGATATATGCTCGTTAGAGACTGGTATTCATGATGTGTCTATTGTAGTGCGCCACGTTTCATCGGCGTTGGCTTGGAGAAGTCAGCACACATGAATAGGTGCTCATTAGGAATGAGTTCACTGAACGACCCTACTCGGAATTCTATAAGTGGTTACCATTTGTCGAGTATAGAATTTCTAGTCATAGTTGTGCACCATTACTCCTCATGACCCGAGGCGTCATTGAGGTCTTGATAGATAGCTGTGTACTTTGATTTAATGACTGATCACATGTGGGTCATAAAGTTATTATTTTGGGTATTCATCAGAGGCCAATGATTGTCGTTGGGGATTCACCACTGGTCTTGATGAACCAGGATGTCCTATGTGTTTTTCTATATATGATTCGAGGAATCTCTGGCCAGAGTGGGTAGTGCTTGTGAAAAAAGAGTTTTTCATATACGCACACAAAGAGTCATATAACGTGAAACAAATACATAGTTATTGAAATCATAAGGGGCCTCGACCGACCAATGCCCTAGATTCAATCGGGACATATTGAGTGAAAGGAATGTACTGCACGCTAACTATGGCTGACAGGTTCTCGTACGTTGCTAGTCATTTGTATCTAGGTCTTCGTGAAGCGCAGATGCTAGGCGCTACCCACGATCGGTAGGTTGTTGCTGGAATTATATTTCAGTAATTGTCTATTAAAGGAGTTTAATTGACAATGGGGCATTCAGGGTAAGCCCAAAGAAGTTGTTTGACTTCTAAAATCACAAAGGTTGTGATCCTACTGCTATGATACACTTGAGCCTCGTTGGGTCACAATCAACTGGCCGCCGATCTATTGATGAGAATTGAGACTTAAATGTTAAGTGCTCAAATTGAGTGATTTAGAAGAGATGAATTTAATTTCTGAAAGCTCCTCACTTTAGTGGAGTTTCTATATTTGAAAATGTTTCATCTATAGAAAGTTCTAAAATTAAAACATTTGATATGTTTATGTTGCATAATTATGTACATTGGTAGTACGTCAAGTTATTCAATTTGATTGAATTACTTGGATTATGAGTTTGCAGTTTTGTGTTGGCTTTTGGGCAAGTGGGAGATTGTTAGCATTAGATGCCCTACAAGCCAATGGGCCAATTGTTGGCCCGTTGGACCCTTATAAGCATAGCCCAAATAATTGACCATGACTCCTATAAATATATGTTCATCTCTAGGGTTAAGGTGATTTTTTTTCCATTCTATACTCACTCTCATAGAAATGCCAACATCAAACTAGCACTGGTGTTGGCTTGTAGATCTGGTCAGGTTGATTGGACTCGAGGGACTACCGCTATCAGATTCACGTCGGTGAACGGTAATCTCTTTTCGTGCATTTATATTTGATATTTGCATGTTTATATATGAATCAGGCGCGATCGACCGTCCCCGGGTCAGATCTGTTTATTGTATTATTTCCGCTGCGTTTGGATCTGACGCCGGGGTACGGAAACCCAACATGAGTCTCTTGGGAAATTTGGACAACCCATACCCTGAAGGCAGTGGCTTTATACTGAAAATCAGTCTTGATATGTGAATTAGTGGTCCATATTTCCAAGTCCAGTCTAACAATCAGCGCTTTGCGAGGTGGACCGAAGGAAGGAAGGAGTAGGGGTGAGCAATCGGTTAATAACCGAATCGAATTAACCAAAACCGAAAAACCCGATTTTTTTTTTACAAAACCGAACAAACCTAACTTTTTTAAGAAACCGAACAAACCGAACCGATAAAATATCAATTAATTCGGCCGGTAACCGAATTAAACAATTTTTTTGGAAAATGTAAAAAAATTATAAAAAATAAATTAAAAACTGATTTTAACAATATAAAAAAATATAAAAAATAATAAAAATATATTAGATCGATTAAATCGGTTAACGATATTTTTAAAATCAAAACGATAACCGAACCGATTTAACCGACATTTTAAAAAAATAAAACCGAACTTCCGAATTGACCGAACCGAATTTCCAAATTTATTCGGTTCGGTCGGTTATTTCGGTTAAACCGAAGTTTTGCTCACCTCTAAGGAGGAGGCGGCCCTCATGCCTGGTACCATGCAAAACTCAAATTTATTTGATAAAATGTGAATCCAAATTAGGACTCCCGACTCAATACAACATGTATTTACAATTGCAAACACGTATATAATATAACAATTATACCACATCAATAGAACATGCAATCCATTCAATGCATTAAAGTTGCAAACAACAAAATAAAAGCGGGTAAATACATAACATGCATTCCCATTCACAAATTAATTCCCAATGATAACCAGATTTTGTAATAAAGTTTAATTTGACTAATTAATCTATAGATGTATATGAGTTGAGCTTATGACCCAAGGCCTAATATACATACATTGGGTTGGGCTTGTGACCCAAGGCCCAATAGACATCCAAATTTGACTCAGACTCAAAACTCTAAGCCCATATGCGCATCTGGGTTGGGCTTGTGGCTCAAGACCCATGACACACATAGGGTTAGAGTTTGGTCCCTATATATAGGGGTCTCCCTCACATAAACAAACAAACCAAAGTCTTGGTAAATCACCAAGCTTAAAGTGTGCAATTAAAGTAGATTACTCTAGTAGACAATCTTAAAGAAATCTGTGATTACTCTGCAATCGATGTATGTGAGTAATGAAGAGAGATTACGGCTTGGATATAACGTACAATAAAGCATGGAGAAGTGTTGAGAAAGCTAGATCTATTGCTTTTGGAAATTATGATGAGTCGTTCCAAGAACTGAATTCATACGTTCACTCGGTGAGAACGATAAATGTTGGAAGTTTTGTAAAGCTTGAAGTTGACGACAACAACCGATTTTCCCGTTTGTTTGTTTCGTTCCGTGCTAGTATTGACGGTTTTAAATTTTGTCGTCAAATGTTATTCCTTGATGGAACGTTTCTGAAATCCAGATTCAAGGGCACCCTTCTGTCTGCTACGGCTAAGGATGGGAATCAAGGTAAATTGACTGTTTTAAATTGCACCAGTTGTGATTTACATGCACCAGTTATTATTTACATGCACCAGTTGTGATTTACATGCACCAGTTATAATAACATGCACCAGTTATGATTTACATGCACCAGTTATAATTACATGCAACAGTTATGATTTACATGCACCAGTTATGATTTACATGCACCAGTTGTAATTACATGCACCAGTTATGATTTACATGCAACAGTTATGAATTACATGCACCAGTTATAATTTACATGCACCATTTATAATTTACATGCACCAATTATCACTTACATGCACCAGTTATGTGATATCCCCGAAATGATTAATTGCATTTTGGGCATTAATTGTGTTTATATGATTAATTATGGTGGTAATTAATTATGTGATGGATTTAATTATCATATTGAAATGCTTAGTCACATGATAAAGTGACCCGGGAGAGCATTTCATGGTGCATGTTGTGCATGTTGGAAAAATTGTTATTAGCATGATTTATTTGCCATGGTTAGCAATTAATTGGAAATCATGAGTTTAATTGGTATTTTGGTGCATTTTGGATTAATGCTTTTAAAAATATCATGTTGGGGTGTTTTATACACCATGGAATTGTGGGATGCATTTTAATAAAACCCAACCCTTTATACCCCAACCCCTCACCACCCATCACATTACTTTCCCAATTTCTCCTCCAAACCCTTTTCCCTTTTCCATTTTCATTTTTGTGCATAAGGGTGGAAAGGAATCCTTCCAAAAAGTTGATTTGTGAAGTTTATTGGGAGATTTGAGGTCCCCAAGAGGTATGGATGCCTCCATGTCATTTTTGTTGTGTTTGGATTGGATTTGAAATGGTTTAAAATGGGTTTGTTTTGGGTTGTTGTGGTTTTGGTTGAATGTTGAGTTTTTGAGGTGCTTAAAGTGTTTATGGAAGGTTATTATGTGTTTAATGTTATTGGTTTGTTGGTAGGGTAGTTGGTATGGATTGGAATGGAGTTTGGAAGCATTAATGGCGATTTTTCGCGACACAGGGCTCGGCGATCGATCGCCCGTTTTTGGCGATCGATCGCAAAGAGGCAGTACGCTCCAGAAGCTTATGGCGATCGATCGCCACATTTGGGCGATCGATCGGCGAGGTTGGTGATCGATCGCGCCAAATGTGGCGATCGATCGCCGAAAGAATAAAAATTGATGTTCGGGCAGTGTGATCTCGCGATCGATCGGCCCTTTGCCGCGATCGATCGCGAGTCACAAAATATGATGTTTTTGGATTGGATTTTTGGTATCGGACTATTATTGGGTTCTAATATTGATTTGTGCGAATGTGTAGAACCATCCCAGGTGGCAACACAGCCAAGGAATTGAAGTCCTACCACATCCCACTTTTTGGAAAGGTACGTAGAAGACGTACGGGCACCCAACGGTACATGTATCTAATATACTCATTGTTTATGCATGTGGATGCGAGTATATATGTGATTATGCATTGTGGATGCAAATACATGTTGAATTATGCATGATGATTGTATATGCATATGATGATTATTGGTGCACATCCCATGAGTCGTGGTCATCCCTTGATGATTTTAATGCTTGCCGCTATTTGGTTTGTTTCCGCTAAATGTGGAGCGAGGGGTGGGAGCGTCGCATGTCACATTTGAGCGTGGTTATCATATAGGGCGAGGAAAGAATATTTGCCGCTCAATGTGAAGCGAGGGGTGGGAGCGCCGCATGTCCATTGAAGCGAGGTTATTCTATGCCGCCTATATGTAAATAAGCGAGGGGCATTAAAATACATTGTGATGGACAGACTAGGGATTGGTGACTGGTATTTGGTATTGATGAGATGGTATTATGTCATGACATGTGTGGACCATTAAATAATCTATTGATTATACTCATGAGTTATGGTACAGGGACAACCAAACTGGAAGCGTTTGAAATGCATGGGAAAACAGGAAGTGTTTTATTGTGATTTATGCACTTATGCTTTATATTCATATTGTGTTGAATATGAATGTTATGATTGCTCATGTTTGGGGGTTGTCCTTGTAGGTACTTTTTGGCATGATGAAAAAGGGACTAAAACTGGTTGAGGTGGTGAGCTTGTGAAGAATTCTTTTGAGGAAGGAAGGACATGATTAATTTTGTATAGTATCTACTCTAGGAGTAGTGTAAAGCTATAATTGATAACAGTCATTTGATTTGGGAATGTAACTAATCCATTGATAGTCCTTATTTTTTTGGCATGTAATTCTTAAAGCTCATAGTCTCAACACGATTATTTTACTCTGATAATTTATGTTAGCTCTAATTATGCCTTTAATCCGCACTTAAGGAACTAGGGTCTTTACAAGTTATCACTTACATGCACCAGTTATGATTTACATGTACCAGTTATGATTTATATGCACCAGTTATGATTTTGAACCAGTTATGATTTACATGCACCAGTAATGATTTACATGCAACAGTTATCATTTACATGCACCAGTTATTATTTACATGCATCAGTTATGATTTACATGCACTAGTAATGATTTACATGAACCAGTTATGATTTTGCACCAGTTATCACTTACATGCACCAGTTATGATTTACATGCACCAGTTATGATTTTGCACCAGTTATCACTTACATGCACCAGTTATCATTTACATGCACCAGTTATCATTTACATGCACAGTTATGATTTACATGCACAGGTATATAATTTACATGCACCAGTTATAATTTAGATGCACCAATTACAGTTACAAAATTACATGCACCAGTTATGATTTACATGTACCATTTATGATTTACATGCACCAGTTATGATTTACATGCACCAGTAATGATTTACATGCACCAGTTATAATTTACATGA
Source organism: Haberlea rhodopensis (assembly GCA_907163345.1). NCBI lineage: Eukaryota > Viridiplantae > Streptophyta > Magnoliopsida > Lamiales > Gesneriaceae > Haberlea > Haberlea rhodopensis. The sequence continues at coordinate 520,190 of CAJQUN010000120.1, read as the reverse complement.
ACCAGTTATGACTTTGCACCAGTTATCATTTACATGCACCAGTTATCATTTACATGCACAGGTATATAATTTACATGCACCAGTTATAATTTAGAAGCACCAATTACAGTTACACAATTACATGCACCAGTTATCATTTCCATGCACCAGTTATGATTTACATGCACCAGTGATAATTACATGCATCAGTTATAATTTACATGCACCAGTTATATAATTTACATGCATCAGTTATAAATTAAACGCACCAGGTATGATTACATGCACAAGTTATAATTTACATACACCAGTTAACATTTACATGCACCAACTATAATTACATGGACCATTCATGATTAGGATGCACCAGTTATAATTAAATGCACCATTTAACATTTACATGCACCAATTATAATTTACATGCACCAGTTAAATTACATGCACCAGTTATAATTTAGATGCACCAGTTACAATTAGATGCACAGTTACAATTAGATGCACCGGTTATTATTTACATGCACCAGTTAAAATGCACCAGTTATAATTGACATGCACCAGTTATAATTTACATGCACCAGCTATGATTATGATGCATCATTTATAATTACATGCATCAGTTATGATAACATGCACCATTTATTAATACCAATGTCATGTACCAGTTATAACTTATGGTTTTATCTCGTAGGTTTGTTCCCATTGGCTTTTGCTATAGTTGACTCTGAGAACTATGATAATTGGCGTAGGTTTTTATCTTGTTTGACTAATATTTTAGATAACGGGGAAGATGTATATATATCTGATCGTAATGTCGGTTTGATGGAGGCGCTGCCAGTTGTTTTTGGAGCTTCTCTGAAACACTTTTTTTGTTTATACCATTTAAAGTGCAACTTGCGTGACAGATATTCTGGCAAACACTTTTCAAACAATTTTCGTGAGAGGTTATGTTTCCTGCTGGATGAATGTGCATATTCCCCGACAGTGGCAATTTTTAATGAGAAACTCACTATTTTAAAACGAGAAGGCGGACAAAATATGGAATATTTTTTGCAGGGACTTTCATTGGATAAGTGGACAAATGCATATTCTACTGGGATGAGATATGGAGAGATGTACTCAAATGCAGCGGAGTCCTTCAATTCATGGATCTTAGATGCAAGGGGTCTTCCTATTACCCATATGGTTGACTGTATTAGAGTTAAGTTGATGTGTTTGTTTTTTGATAGAAGATTACTGGCATGCAAATCGAGTGGGGTGTTGTGTGCTCGGATGGGAAAGAAATGGACATCTTATGTAAATGAAGGTCGTGCTTGGAATGTGAAGATGTCTTCGCATTGCTACTTTGAAGTGTTTTCCCGCCCTGCAGTTACTGTTCGCCTTGACAATCAAACATGTTCATGCTACAAGTGGCAGTTGGATGAATTCCCATGTCCTCATGCTATTGCTGTATTCATGAGGAATAAAGTGCAAATAGATGAAGTAGTTGACAAATATTTCCATGTTAGTACGTACAGGCTATGCTATGAAGGAGTCATTTTACCCGTTCCAAGACATACCAAAGGTAATGTTCCTTTGATGGGTATGGAAACAAATGTGTTAGTTCCGGACTTTATCAATGAGATTTTAAAGATGACAAAACATATCAGACCGGATCGAGAGAAATCATACTGACCAGATCGATCGCTCAAAACAGATCAAGCTGTAAGGCATATCGCATATCAGACCGGATCGATAGAAATCAGACTGACTAGATCGAAGCTTCAGATCGATCTCAATCTTTATCAGATCAGAGCAGTCAAGGATGAATAAAGATTGGTTCTTCAGTCCGAATCATTAACGACTATTTATTGAAGCATTTAATGTCGCAATTAATGCTGAAAAAGACCATAGACTGAAGATTACCATAAAAGGTAAGAAGACAAAGAAGAGCTTACCTGACAGTCGCCGAAAGCATGAACCAGAACGGCAAGTACCCTAAAGAAGAAGACTGTAGCTTACACATAGTTTAAGCAGAGTCAAGAGTTGCACATTAAGGAAAATAATGTCGTTGGTACATGCAACTATAAAAGGATGCAACAGAAGATCTCAAAAAGTGCCTGATCAATCGAAAAAACGCACAAGAAAGCAAAACAGCACAAGCTTACAAGCTCAGAAGCTCTCGAGCTGAAATTCTTCTTAAGCACGAGTACATTGTAATATTTGATCATTTAGGATCACTGTGTGCATAGACTAAAGTCTATTTTGCGTATTTTGTATTGAAATATAGAAGTGAGAAACTATTGTAACTGTCAGACAGAGTGTGTCTGAACAGATCGAGTGACTAGGAGTTTCAGTCTGGTAGTGAGGTAAATCCAGCTGAATCGGGTTTGTACAACAGGATTGTATAAATCAAACTCTTCTAGTGGAATCCTTCCTTAATTGGAAGAAGGGGAGACGTAGAAGGATTACACCACCTTCGAACTTCCAGAAACATATTCTGTGTTTTATCGTTCTGTACTCATTCTGTTGTTCAAGCCATCGAGCCGTTCTTACTAATTTGAAAACAGACCGTTCCGCACAAAATATTCAGTGGTCTGTTCTGCAAAAGAGTTGATTAAGAAACAGATTTCTTTTACTAATCCGAACGAAATCACAAGGGATTAATTTTTAACAGGAGTGTTCATTCACCCCCCCTCTAAACACTCCGGACCGATCCTAACAAAATGTTTTACCACCGCAAACAAAAAGGCAACCAGGTCGTCCAAAGAAGAGAAGAATTCGATCTAAAGGGGAAAACATTAGACAGTTCCGTTGTAGTCGTTGTAACAAACATGGGCACAATAAAAAAACTTGTAAAGAGCCTATTTGCTGATTTTCGAAAAAAAAGAAAAAATTACGCAAATGTAATTTTCAACAAATGATTGTGTATCAGTTATAAATGTAAATTTTTTAGTGCAGCGATTAATTTTCATGTACCAGTTATAATACACATGCACAAGGCGTATTATAAATACAATATGATTTACATGCAAAAGTTATAATTTAAGGCAATAGTTATAATTTACATTCACCAGTTATGATTTACATGCACCAGTTATGAGTTACATGCACCAGCTATCATTTACATGCACCAGTTATGATTTACATGCACCAGTTATCATTTACATGCACCAGTTATAATTTACATGCACCAGTTATAACTTCATGCACCAGTTATGATTTACATGCATCAGTTATGATTTACATGCACCAGTTAGTTACATGCACCAGTTATAAAACTAACATTCACCAGTTATAACTAACATGCAGCAGTTATGATTTACATGCACCAGTTATGATTTACATGCACCAGTTATGATTTAAATGCACCAGTTATAATTTACATGCACCAGTTATTATTTACATGCACCAGTTATGATTTACATGCACCAGTTTTCATTTACATGCACCAGTTATAATTTACATGCACCATTTATGATTTACATGCACCAGTTATGATTTACATGTACCAGTTATATTTTAATGCACAAGTTATAACTACATGCACCAATTATAATTTACATGCACCAGTTATGATTTTCAGGCAACATCATATTTTCATGCACCAGTTATAACTAACATGCACAAGTTATGATTTACATGCACCAGTTATATTTTACATGCACCAGTTATCATTTTCATGCACGAGTTATAATTTACATGCACCAGTTATAATTTACATGCACCATTTATGATTTACATGCACCATTTATGATTTACATGCACCAGTTGTAATTACATGAAACAATTAAAATTAGATGCACCAGTTATCATTTATATGCACCAGTTATTATTTACATGCACCAGTTATATTTTACATGCAGCAGTTATCATTTTCATGCACCAGTTATAATTTACATCCAGCAGTTGAGATTTACATGCAATAATTAAAATTAGATGCACCAGTTATCATTTATATGCACCAGTTATTATTTACATGCACCAGTTATAACTAACATGCACCAGTTATGATTTACATGCACCAGTTATATTTTAATGCACCAGTTATCATTTACATGCACCAGTTATAATTTACATGAACCAGTTATTATGTACATGCACTAGTTATCATTTACATGCACCAGTTATAATTTACATGCACCAGTTATTATGTACATGCACCAGTTATAACTACATGCAAAAGTTATGATTTACATGCACCAGTTATGATTTACATGCACCAGTTATATTTTAAGGCACCAGTTATAATAACATGCACCAGTTATAATTTACATGCACTGGTTATCAATTTTATGCACCAGTTATGATTTACATGCACCAGTTATAACGAACATGCACCAGTTATAATTTACATGCACCAGTTATAACTACATGCACCAGTTTTGATTTACATGCACCAGTTATGATTTTCAGGCAACAGTTATATTTACATGCACCAGTTATAACTAACATGAACTAGTTTTGATTTACATGCACCAGTTATGATTTACATGCACCAGTTATCATTTTCATGCACCAGTTATAATTTACATGCACCAGTTATAATTTACACGCACCAGTTATGATTTACATGCACCAGTTATGATTTACATGCACCAGTTGTAATTACATGCAACAATTAAAATTAGATGCACCAGTAATGATTTACATGCACCAGTTATAACTACATGCACCAGTTAAAATTAGATGCATCAGTTATGATTTACATGCACCAATTATAATTACATGTACCAGTTACAATTTACATGCACCAGTGATAATTTACATGCACCAGTTATGATTTACACGGACATGTCAAAATTTACAAGCACCAGTAATAATTTACATGCACCATTTACAATTAGATGCACCGGTTATAATTTAAATGCACCAGGTGTGTTTTTTTCAACTGTATTTCATCTATTATTTGACACTGGCTAAAGCTTCTGTTTATCATTTTTGTAACAATTTTGAATCATGAATAATCATCTTCGCCATCTTTACCCTGTAATCTGTATTGTAGTCCACACTACAATGCTTTGGCACCGGCTGTCCTCTCATAATCTTTTCCATGTTCATGCAAACGAAGACACCACAGTCGACGGACCCAGATTTCTGTTGTGCAGCTTCTATATATGACTCAATTTGAAATATTTTTTCACTAGGAGTATATTGTATACCCTTTGATATAGGGTCATCCTCAATCACTCTATGCATAGCTTCTTCGACATATTCTTTCTGTAAATTGGGTACGAGTTCAAATTCTTTTGTCAGAAAATAACTCTTACAATGTAACGCAAATTACCAGTATTTTGGCCTTCTCGAAGTAGTGATCAGTTTCATCTTCCCTGCGTGGCCTTATTGAGTTGTAGTGTGTCCACTTCGATTCTTGCAAGTCAAATACGAGCAATGTCCAATGGTAGCCAGTAGTCACCGATGGATCCTCACGGCCACATGTGTTTATAGGAAAAATAAGGAATCTATATTCCATGGCTTGGGCAATCTTTCCATTTATTTGGTGTTTTGCTGCCTCTTCGCAATATATCTCTCGTGATCTCCTTGCAACGTAATGCTGTCAAGCAGCACGAAGAAATTTAATAAACATGATTTTTATAAGAAATTAAAATTAATAACTTGTGTTTTATTACCCAAGACAAGCAATCAAAAACGTAGTTAGTCTTCCTTTGCCCTAATTTCTCAATCTGCCTATCAATAAGGATGCTCCAGCAGTCAACAATCTGAAAGGTGTGATTAGACATTTTGCAATGAGTTAATTGAATATCAAGAAAATAGACAAGTGAACAACTCTTTTGATAAACCGTTTACATCGTTAGGAATTGAAAGTCCGTTAAGTATGGCTCCAATATATTTAACAGGTATTTGTTTTGCTGCCATATCGTCTCGCCAAATCACTCCCCTGCACACAATGATAAATTGCAACATTTATTGGTTTCATCTAGTTGAATTAATTTACTTTTTTAAAAAAATAAAACAAGTCATACCATTGTCCATGATCATTGTTGAATTCAGTAACCAATCTTGTTCTCCTTTGGTCAACCGTTTGAAGATGACATTTCGTGGTTTGAACTTGAAAGGCTCGTCATCCTTATTGTCTTTAACGCGTGTTGCAACCTCAAAATTATCATCTTTACTGGCTTTTTTGGGTTGATCTTTTTCTTTTACAGTAGAGCTTTTTTGTGTTGACCTCCTAGACCTTTTCAAGGAGGGGTACGTATGGTCGCTATCTTTATGGGCCATTCGGTCCAATATGTTCTTAATTCTTTTCACCATTGATGTCTGTGCCTCGTTTAATTTCACGAGTTCTACATTTTCTTCGCTCAACATCATTGCAGCTGTTTTTGTGCTGCTCAAGTCGTTGTCAACTGCTTCCTTATCCTTTTTTAAACTTTCGATTCGAGCATGTAGCTGTGCAACGATGTTGTCGAGCTCCTCCTTTTGTTTCAGAACTTCGTTATTTCTGGCATGCAATTCTCTCAGCTCTTCTTCTTTCAGCATGATAATTGTTCTTGCTTCTTCCAGCTGTGTTCTTAATTATGCATTGTCGAGCCACTGGACATCGTGCTCAGAAACAAATGAGTCAAATTTCACCTGCAACTCTTTTAACTCATTTTCCCTTCTCATAAGTTCCTGCTTTGTTTCTTGGAGTTGGGTGGCCAATTCCGCGGATTGTATAAAATCTGGATTTTGAGTTGAATCCATTGGTTCTTCACTTGCCATATTCACATCTTCATGAAATTCATCTCCTTCTCCATCAGTAGCAAACAAAAATTCCTCACCATAGCTTTTGTCAGCAACATTAAAGAGTTGCGTCTCCATCTCGTTATGAACAAACACTTCAACCAACATATCCTCATTGGACATGTCAACATCATCATATAAATTTTCGCCACGGGAATGTTCAGAAAGATCAAGCAGTACCTCAGCAATTGTTGCATCAGGGAAATATGCAACTTCTTCTTCTTCATATTCTCTTTTGTCAAATTCGGGTTCTTCATTAAGACTTACAGCTCGATGTTCTTGTCGTTCTGCCACAGATGGTTCTTTATTTTCAATATCTTGTTGCAGGAGTTAAGCTTCCTCGGTTGTCAGTGGTAAAAAGCTTTCCAATATCTGGTGCACCAGTTATATTTTCAAGCACCAATTTTAAATTTCATTCACAAGCTATATATCATGCAACAGTTATCTTCATGCACCAGTTATGATAATGATGCACTAGTTATAATTGTATGCACCAGTTATAATTGTATGCACCAGTTATGATTTACATGCACCAGTTATGATTTTAATGCACCAGTTATAATTTACATGCACCATATAATTTACATGCACCAGTTATGATTTTGAACCAATTATGATTTACATGCACCAGTTAACATTTACATGCACCAGTTATCATTTACATGCATCAGTTATGATTACATGCACCAGTTATGATTTACATGCACCAGTTATGATTTTGAACCAATTATGATTTACATGCACCAGTAATGATTTACATGCACCAGTTAACATTTACATGCACCAGTTATCATTTACATGCATCAGTTATGATTTACATGCACCAGTTATGATTTTGCACCAGTTATCACTTACATGCACCAGTTATGATTTACATGCACTAGTTATGATTTACATGCCAGTTATAATTTACATGCACCAGTTATCATTACATGCACCAGTTATGATTTACATACACCAGTTATAATTTAAATGCACCAATTATGATTTACATGCACCAGTTATGATTTTAATGCACCAGTTATAATTTACATGCACCAGTTATAATTTACATGCACCAGTTATGATTTACATGCACCAGTTATGATTTTGAACCAGTTATGATTTACATGCACCAGTAATGATTTACATGCACCAGTAATGATTTACATGCACCAGTTAAGATTTACATGCACCAGTTATCATTTACATGCATCAGTTATGATTTACATGCACCAGTTATGATTTACACGCACAGATATATAATTTACATGCACCCGTTATAATTTACATGCACCAGTAATAATTTAGATGCACCAGTTATGATTTACATGCACAGTAATGATTTACATGCACCAGTTTTAATTTACATGCACTAGTTATGATTTACATGCACCAGTTATGAATTTGAACTAGTTATCACTTACAGGCACCAGTTATCATTTACATGCACCATTTATGAATTACATGCACCAGTTATGATTTACATGCACCAGTTATCATTACATGCACCATTTATGAATTACATGCACCAGTTATGATTTACATGCACCAGTTATCATTACATGCACCAGTTATGATTTACATACACCAGTTATGATTTAAATGCACTAGTTATGATTTACATGCACCAATTATGATTTTAATGCACCAGTTATAATTTACATGCACCAGTTATAATTTACATGCACCAGTTATAATTTACATGCACCAGTTATGATTTTGAACCAGTTATGATTTACATGCACCAGTAATGATTTACATGCACCAGTTATCATTTACATGCACCAGTTATCATTAACATGCATCAGTTATGATTTACATGCACCAGTAATGATTTACATGAACCAGTTATGATTTTGCATCAGTTATCACTCACATGCACCAGTTATCATTGACATGCACCAGTTATCATTGACATGCACCGGTTATGATTTACATGCACCAGTTATGATTTTGAACCAGTTATGATTTACATGCACCAGTAATGATTTACATGCACCAGTTATCATTTACATGCACCAGTTATCATTTACATGCATCAGTTATGATTTACATGCACCAGTAATGATTTACATGAACCAGTTATGATTTTGCACCAGTTATCACTTACATGCACCAGATATCATTTACATGCACCAGTTATCATTTACATGCACCAGTTATATAATTTACATGCACAAGTTATATAATTTAGATGCACCAACTACAATTACATAATTACATGCAACAGTTATGATTTAAATTCCCCATTATGATTTAATGCACCACTTACGAATTCACGGTTTAGATCCTTAAATTCAATTGAGCTTAGCTTTTGTACAAATCTACGAGATTCCATTTCATGAATCTGGGGAACAGATTCGCATCCACTGGATCAATTATCTTCGTTTTCTCGCATACAGAATGTTTTTCATTGTTGGATTCTATCAGGCTGCTCAATAAATTGTTTAAAATGTGTTCCGACCAATTGAGGGTGCATATTCTGTCCATATCATCCACAAGTGCCGCATAACCCCAATTCAAGTTTGAAGATTTTGTAGCAATGAAGAACGTTGCAAGTATGTACAAAACAACCAAACGAGTAACATCATTGACATCTGTAATATCCTGGCTTCCCACCTTAGAAATCAATTTCTTGTAAATTGAGCTCTTGCTCATTCTGTAATCCCGTCATTTCTCTTTCTCGGGGAAGCATCTAGTTAGGAATGTTGTACATGGGTAGTCTACCATATGCGTGTCAATGTCCTTGTTGCCATCTCTTATTCTAAAAATTACTCGAACATCACTCGTAGTAATGGTCATTCTATGCTCCCCAAGATGGAATCCTTTAGATTCCTTGTGGAAACAATCTATTATTTTCTTGATTGCCACATCCCGTTTCTTGCAATGATTCACTTCCACCCTGTTGGCTTGAATATCATTAACCATATGCCAAAAGGGCGTACGCTGCAACATTTGTAAATGTTCATCTCTGAGTTCAATTTTTTTCAGATCACTCACTACTGTCTGCAGACTAGATCTGTATAATGAAGTCTTATGCGATATTTTGCTAATTTCTTCCTCTCTTGGCGAGGATTCAATTGGTGCTGTAATGAAACAAATATGAGTGACATTAAATTAAACATTTCACACAATATCAATTTAGTTCATCATTACAAGCCCTAGTTGGGGGAAAAAATCCGAATCAATACAGAAATCTCATTACAAACCTGAATATTTCAAGAATATACATAACATGTTTACAGAACTAGTAGAAAATTACAAGAATTCGAAAAACGTTATACATACCATGTTTTGTTACACGCGTGCGTCGATTCGTCTTCCTCTTCTCAGCCACTTTCTGCAAATTTTTGAGCGCCTTTGGAGCCATGTATTATCGTCTTACAGATTACGATATTTGGGTTTTTGGAATCTTAAAGGAAGTAGAGTTGGATTGCGTTGGACGGAAGAGACTTTGGTATTAAAATCGAAAAGTTTAAAAACGAATTCCAAATCGATGTAAATTGAAGTGAGAGAATTGAGAATTGTTTCAGTGAATGTAATCAAACGGACGTTGCAAATCGGAAGAGAAGGGTTTGCCGCCTTTGGTTTAACAGTAGTAAGGGTATATATGTATTTTTGGCCCAAAGTGGACCTAAATAGTTTAATGTTTTTTTCATAGACTAGCTTCAACAAATTTCAATCATAATGTACCGGCATGATTTTTTCCCTTAAAAAAAATGGGGAAATTACATGGAAGTCCACTTTTGTGACATAAAATTTACTTAAGTCTTGGGAAAAAATCTTAGTGCATAAAAAGCCAAATTAGAAACAATTTTGTTGAAATAGGTCAACTTTTCAAATTTTTAAATCAATAGGGTGTTTTATGATGACTCTTTTACCCCTCAATAGTTTGATATATTGCATTCTATCCTTAGACTTTTGTTTAAATTACAAAGAAGTCCATATATAATATTTAATTATCTTTTATATCCTTATATTTATAAAAAATAACATTTAACATCGTCTTTTTACAAGTCTCTGTTTTTTGCGATCCTTGGCACAAAATGGTATCAGAGCCTAGGTTTATTCTGGAAATACTATGATAATATCTTGAATATTAATTTGTAACCTATATGGAGGAGACGATTCAAGAAATTATGGACCCGAACGAATGTTCGAAGTGTCACTTACAGGTGGTATTTCCAGAAATTGGAAAAATTAAATCAGAAGCATATGACAGAAGCTCAACGCTTCAACCATAAGTGGAAACTCTTACGAGGGACAGATTTAGACACACCGGTATAAACCATTACAGGAAACTCGAAAGGATGGCTAAGAGGCTCCATCAAGTGAACCTCAAACTACAGTTCGAGTTAGCTGAACTTCAGGAAGACGATCATCCTGAACATGAAGATGTGGTTCCAGCCGCCAATGATCCAACAGGGTCTGGACCAGATGATTAGGATGGGAGAACCAACCTTTCGAGAAATCGAGCCAGATTCTTCTAAGATATCCCAAGATCTTAGAGAGACTCAGAAGACAGTGCAGCGCTATGGCTACCTTCAATTGTCCCTGCACAGATCCATCAGATTCAAAGTCATATGGAGATTATGATTAAACATCAGAAGGACATTCTTGAAAAGCTTCAAGATGTTCAATCCCGAGTTAAGGAATTGGAGTCAAGGCCAAACCCGACAGGAAGAAGGAACGGAGGATGGTTACCACCCGCCCGACGGAACAGAACCCCCTTTACATCAAAAAGGGAAAGTAGAGGAGGTCCGGAGGCCTTTGACAGAGACTGAAAAAATGATTGCAGTCCTACGAGGAGAGCCATTACATCCCACAAAGTAATGGAAAGAATCAACCTGGAAGATCTACGTGATCTTGCTGATTCATTTGCGGGATTAAATCTCGTAGAGTTCAAGACATGAGAGCTTGTACAAAGACCACCACCACAAGAGAGTTTTGGGTCACACAATCCACCCGAAGGTGATCAAAGTATGCCTCACAAGGAAGATTTCACCTCAGCAACTTTGGATCCCCCAAGGAATCGTTCCCGAATGCCAGATATTCATCAGACACCCTATGGGAAAGCGTAGTTAGATCCAATTCATCCATATGGACTCATGCTCAACATGAATATTTTGGATTTCAAAAACAGAGAAGTTCTTATTGATGAATGGGCTTCAGCAATGAGAATAGCAGCAGGAACACTTGACTTAAGCAAAGAAGGATTCATTTTACTTCTTAAAATGAGTCTGGAAGGATCAGTCAAGATTGCCTGGGATATGGGAGATCCAGGTACCAAGGAAGAAGTTTTAGCCGGAGAGTCCCTGAAAGAAATCATGGACAAGATGGCAAAATTCTTCAAAATCTGTTTCATTGGAGTGAGCTACTTCGAAGGAATGGAGGAAGAGAAGGCTAAGAAATACAGACAAGCTCTGATTAGCCTGGAACTACATGACATCTGCTATGTTGACGAATACATCAAACTCTTTACAGAGTATCGATGGAAGTCAAAGATAGCAGAAAAGGATGCAGCAGAGCTATTCTTTGCCAAAATTCCGAGCCCATGGAGAGAAATGCTTATCCAGGAGTATACACCTCATGCAATCGAGACGTTGTCCAGGAGAATGTCATTTCTTAAAGTCAAGCTTGCGGGTTGGTGCTATCAAGCAAAACTCGAAAACAATTTCAAGAAGCTCAGATTAATCAACAAACTGGCTCATGTTTGTTGTACGGGAAATGATATCCCTACCTATCCACAAAGGTGAAAGATGAAGAAGCACAGAAGTCATCCATATGCCCGATGAGGTAGTTCAAGAATAAGTAGGTCTTCATGGAGACATAGAAAGGACTGGTCAAAACAGAAAGCCCGAAGCTATAGATCAGGGCAAAGATCAGGACCAACAAGGAGTAGAATCTCGTCAACAGGTTCTAACCAAGCGAGTTCTAGCAGAACACCAACGAAGAGAACTTTCAGACGCACACCTACTCGTGCAAATGAGAGTTTCAGAGATTGTAACTGCTGGACATGCGGAGCAAGAGGACATATCTCTACAGATTGTCCAGAATACCAACGCCGATGAGTAAGACAGTTCGAGCATACCAAGGACATTGAAGATACTGTCTATTTCCAGGATTTGGTGCAGGTGTATCAATTTGAGGATATTCCATGAGATGAAAGCATCTACGAAGAAGAGATCTATTCTGAGGATGGAGGTTAATCTAGCTCAGAATCAGAGTGAAGGAGAGTTCCTTCAGCATGTGATTAGAGGAGCCGTTGGGGTTTTTCTCGCACACCACTGTTTCTCATAAAACTCTTATGAGGATCATGAAGGAAGAACCAAAGCTTCAAATATATGATGGGTTTACAATTGGAGCAATGGAAAAAGCCATGGATATGATTGGTCTTCGGAGCAGGAAGCATCAGATTATCCATAGGGTTACAACAGGTGAATTTGCTATCCCGATGGAATTCACGGGAAACCAAATTGAGATGCAGTTAATCCCCTACAAAGAAATCCAGGAGATTAAAAACAAGGTGAAAAGAGAGGTTGCTAATACACTCTCATGGATTCATATCGGAGCCATTAGAGTTATCATTAAAGCAACATTCAAGGAAGGAATTGATTCGCCCGTCAACCTGGCGATCTTTGACAAGAGAATCCCGAGCCTCAAAGATTCTTGTTTGGGAACAGTGGCAGGAAATCTATATGCATGAAAGATGGCCTTCAACATCTGTCCGAGGATTGCATACAATTAGGAGATCGAGACTTCAACAAAGTTCTCACTCTTCATCAACATTTTAAAAGAGAAGATTTGATGAAAGAAGGGAACCGGCCTTACTCGATCACCTACAAGGTGTCATACGCATTCTCGAATACTCATCAGTCTGAGGTATTCTTGAGAAAGGAATTCATCGAAGTCCCCAGAATCCTCGAAGATTTTGCCAAAGCAGTATTGCCGGAATCATTAATACTCCGACAATAGGAGAGATCGACAAGAGGATACATGATCAACCTGTTCTAAACAGAAGCATGAGCCTTATGATCGAGCCAAGAAGGATGTCTTTCCAACAGGATAGGTTAATCAACAACTATCCGGGGGAAAAACAGAAGGCAGCCTCAAGCAGAATTCAGAAAGTTCCTGATGTATTCAAAACAATAGGAAAACTGAAATGCCCAGAAGGCTGGAGAGAAGTGCATATAATTTTTGACATCACTGAGAAGAACAATATCTTCCCCTGCAATGTCGTATATTATTTGCAACAACCTACAATTGACAAATTTCAAGGAAACCTTCAAATTTCAAACCTTCAAATTGGTGAAATTGATCTCACAATTGAAGGAATTGCCGGAAGAATCCCAGAACAGCTTATTCTAGGGAATGAATTTCTTGAGGAACATAAACCTTGTGAAAGATTGCAAGATGGAATGGAATTCACGGTCGACGGAAAGAGATACCGAATTCGATGACCACCAGTCCATTCTCCATATACATCTCCGTCGGGATGTTATATGAAAAATACGGGCAGAATATTTTGCAGCTTACATTGACTCAGGAGCTGGAATATGCACTGCCAGGCGAGAAATCTTCCCCAAAGAAGTTGGGAGAAATTACCAGCCATTGCCGAAAGAGACTTTTCCAAACGGATCCTTATTCTTAATCAAGGAGTCCGAGGAGCGAAAAAATTATCGGAGGAGCAGGCAGTACCCATGGTACAAAGTCAAAACTCCACCTATATATTTCCATGATACAAGTGCGGATATGCTGTTAGGAAACAATTTCCTACAGACGTTCAAGACATTCACTCAAGAGAATGAAACGAGAAGACTTATTTTCACAACTCTGTGTGATCATAAGATTATGGTACAGTGATTACGGGAGGCGTTTCACAGAAAATTCCCCATTCGTTTTCGCAACAAGCGTGGTGATGAAGGAAAACTTTGACACCCAAAGATGAAAGATGAGCGAAAATTTGGAGAGGCAATTCTTCAATTCCGACAACAAGGTCCTAGTGAAAAGGATTCTCAAACTTTTGACTGGGTTAATATCATGTCTTTCAGAGAGTAGGACGAGGAAAGAATAACTCCAGAAACCCTGTTGCTACTGAAAAATGCTTTACGAGAAGAAGTTCCACAACCTGAAACTACCCTCGAAGAGCGAATCCCTCTAGAGGATGTAAAAAGGAAGATTCGTAGGAACTACAACGAGGATCCACTAGCATGGTGGAATAAAAATGAGCTCAGAGCTACTTTGAAGGTGAAAACTGGAAAAGAAAATGTGTGGCCGATCCCCATGAACCAGGAAGATCGGAAGGATATGCAGATCATACTTAAGGAGCATCTTGACCTTAAGTTGATCTCAGCAGGTATTTCTCCATACAGCAGCCCAGGATTTCTTGTACGGAATCATGGAGAAATTAAACGAGGAAAGCCGAGATTGGTGATCAACTATAAAAGGATCAACAAAATCCTGGAGTTCGATGGATATTTTATCCCAAGTAGAGAACATTTGGTAAATAACATCAAGAATGCCAAAGTGTTTTCTAAATTCGATTGCAAGTCTTGGTTTTACCAGATTAAAATGGAGGAAGCAAGCAGAAAGTTTACAGCATTCTCCACGCCACAAGGACATTATATCTGGAATGTTATGCCAATGGGATTGGCAAATGCTCCCCAGATATATCAAAGAAAGATGGATAATCTGTTCAAGGATTACTTCGGCTTCATGTTCGTTTATATTGACGACATCCTCATAGCGTCAAAAAACATGAAAGAACATCTTAAACATCTGGAAATCTTTTCAGACGTTTGTTACAAGGAGGGATTAGTGCTTTCCGAAAAGAAAGCAGTGATTGCTACAAGACAGATCTAGTTTCTTGGAATCGAGATCGACGAATGTGGAATCATCCTGCAGAATCATATTGTTGAAAAATTACAAGGATATCCGGATGACCTCAAGGATTTAAAACAACTTCAGAGTTTTTTAGGAGTTGTTAATTTTGATGGGATGTTTATCAACAATCTGCAAACCACAGGAAGGTGTTCAGTCCACTACTCAAAAAAGATGTTAAGTTTGAGTGGAATGAAGATAACAGACAAGCTGTCAAACAGCTGAAGGAGGTTTGCAGGCAACTACCAAAGCTTGCAATACCAAACGACGAGGATGAACTGGTATTATACACAGATGCCAGTGATCTTGGTGGGCTGCAGTTCTCATGAAAATACACCAGAATGAGAAGTGCCATGCAGATATTGCAGTGGGCTATTTGATAACAGCGAAGTTATCAGATGGCACATCAACGAGAAGGAGTTCTTTGATGTTCGAAAGGCTTTTAAGAAATAGCCATTTTTCCTACTTGCAAAGAAATTTATCTTGAAAATAGATAATACGAGTGTCAAGGCCTTTTTAAAAAATAAAATTGAATCAAAACCAGAAAAGGCTAGACTTTTAAGATGGCAAGCTGAATGCCAATATTATGATTATGATATTGTCATTGTAAAATCTGATAAAAATATTCTTATAGATTTTTTGACGAGAGATGGAAGCGAGTGAAGCTAATTCCATCATAACGAGATCAAAGCACCTCCGAGAAAATCTGGAGGAGCTAGACAAGAATATCAACGGCCTGGTGATTAATTCTCAGGTTACGGGTCAAGTACAGGAACTAGATCTCACGAAGGTCCAATAGGCTATGAAGGCTACCATGCAGGCTCACATCTGTTTATGGGACCGTCTTTATATTCCCCTTCGACGGGATGCTTCAGCGGTGAAGCTAAAGTCGTGTTTCAGAGAGCCAGGCTCATCAACCGGTGTGGAGGATTCAAGTACCGCCACTACATGTCCTAGTATTGATCATTTCGGGGAAGATACAGAAGAAAAAATTGATTCCAAGGTATCTGGGATATCTGAATAATCAAGCCAACCAAGCACCTCAGGGGTTAAAGAGGGAGAGATTAATCTTAGGCCATCGGCGGTCAAATCTAAGGTTAATACTAACGAGAATATTGTTTCCCCAACTCCCCTTTGCAGGAATATCGAAGATCATGGGAGAAATTTTGTACAAGATTGGGTATAATTCCTGGAAAAATTACAGCAGACTGGTCAGGAAAATACCCGAGAATGTGGATGCATCCGGTGTCAAACCAGAAAGTGTTCATGAGTGGTTTGATTTTGGCTGCCTAGCCTCAGTCTTTACCACATCACCAATTTTTTTTCAGAAATCGTAAAATTACCGGACTGGATCTATGAAGGAGTGTATGACTCATGGTAGAATCATACACTTGGACGATGAGATGTTCTGGAGTTGAAATTCATAACTGCAGCCCCGAAAATCACAGGGAAAGGCCTTCACCCTAGTTTTCATTTTGTAAAACTACAAAGGCCTAACTGGAAGGCGATGGATCAAATAAAACCACCGCCTGAAGGAACAACACTAGTTTCCCCGCTCACAGAAGATGACATTACAACCAGAAGAGCTTGAGGATTATGGGTCTGTCTCACGGAGATGGACAAAGTCAAGTATCCGTTCAAAATATTCCAGAAAAACAGCGAACGGATCATTCATGGTTAACTCCATGACAAGCCATACTACAAAATTTGCCAAGGACATCTTTGAAAAGAATAGGCAATATTATGGGACAACAAGATTCCGGCAACCAAAGAAACTAGCAGGAAGTTCTGCAACATGGCTCATGTGGGAAGATGGCAGGACTACATCTGCTCGAGCTACCCAGAGCAGAAAGAGCCACTGTTCGGGAAAGGATTCCCTGTCAAAAGGGACCAAAAGAAAGAGGACAAAGCAGGACCGGCAAACATGGAAGATTCCCACGCGGACTGTAAAAACCAAATTTCTAGGGACCACAGGGAGACAAGAGTCATGTGATTCTGACGAGGACCACTACCATTATAAAAGAAAAAAAATGGTAGGACAGCCTCTTCGGCTGAAAGTCGAAGGGACCACAAGATACCAAACAAGAAAAGAGGACGCATGCAATGACGTCTGATGATAAACAAGAGTTGAAGTCCGGATTTCACATCCACCTCCAGACTTCTATAAATACCAAGGCATCCAGGAAGCTAAGGACATCGAAAATTCTCCATAGTTTTCTGAAAATAAGAATTGTAGTCTCCAAGCTTTGTAATCTTCAGCTTTCTTAGCTTTGTAATATTTCTTTTATTTCTTTCATTTCATAAGTATCTGTAATATTGTTCTGTATTTTAATTTATGTGTTCTTGAGTCCTCATCTATATGAGAGGCTAAACAAGTCCGTCTCCTCCCAAAAGGAGACGTTTTAATGTAAGATATGTTATAAGTATTCCAGAATAAAAATAAAGTTGTTGCCCAGCTATCTCCCAGATTTCTTTAAATTCTTATATCTTGATTATACCTTACGCCCTAAGGTAGGAAATGAATAGGGCTGCGCTGTGCAGTTTCTGAAGGAGTCGGATAACTGGTAGATTAACCTCGCCCGTGAGCTGAGGTTTGATGGTGAGGAGCCATTCATAAAACAGTCTGGAGGCAGTAAGTTTTCGACTGGTGGAAGTTGCGACCCACCTCACCCGGTGCCGTTATGGTCAAAATGGTATATTCCAGTTTGTCAAAATTTTATTGTAATACGGAAGCATGTTGGGCCTTTTATTTATTTTTAACATGATCTTCAAATGGGGTTTTGAATTTTAATTAGACGAACGTTATATGAACTGTGAGTCCTTTGCAAAAGTATGCTCTTGGGATTCATCCCGAGATGACAGAAACTGAAGGATCTCATGTTCATATAATGTTTCTATTTAGTAAATATTAGGATAAAAACGATGATGAATAGTATATTACGTCATATTTTGTTCTTTAAACATTTTCTAGGGGCTAATAATGCAATTTTATTAAAGATTGGTTGGACCGCGTGGACCACTTGAACCACCTGGACCACACGGGGTTATTATTGTCATTTCAACCAAGAATGGACTTAGATCAAATAATGTTTTTTCGCTGGAATATGATAGATTATGTTTCACGACTGTGTACCGACCCGTAATTTTCCCATAAAAAATTGCCTAGTGGGTCGTTTTATTAGGTAGTAGTTGCGCCGGATATTTTTTTTGGGCTCATTTTTTGTTAATGATTAGGCCGAAAGATTTAGTTTGGGCCTAACATGATATACTTATCATGATACTTATTATTTAAATTAATTGAATATTTTGGGCTGGACCAACAATTAATTGTTTTATAGAACCATGACTTGGTTATGTAGGGTTAGTGACCAATGTATCTAATTAAATAAAATGTTGGACTTTAATATTTGAATTTAGGTCCTATTGAAATTTTAACGGGTCATTATAATTGTAATTGTGTGGCTAAACACATAATGATAATGTGTTTTCAAGTAGTCATTTTATGAAATATGTTTGAAAAACAAAATGACAAAAGAAATAAGTAATAAATTGCGTATTTATATTTCTTGAGCTTGGAACAATTTTTAGTTCATATGTTTAATTGAAAAATTATTGTGGCTTAAGAAAATCGCATGATATATGATTATGCAGGTTATGTTGTTTGATTATGCAATTTTGCTAGATTGTCATACTTGATTTATTGCTTTTATTTAAGCATGCAATTTCATGACATTATTATTTGAGATGTATTCATGAATTTATAATTTGATTATTATGTCATATACGTTGCATTTATTTTGACATGCAATTTATGATTATGAAATTGAAGTTGTTATATCATGCATGGTATCATGGACTTATTTTATTTCGAGTTTGGTGATTTTTTTATTAGGATCTTTAATTCGGAGGGAGATGATTACGAGCTGAGTGCTTTCGATTCCAATGAATTAAAGAGAATAATAAAAATTACTTGGATCTGAAATAAAATTATTGTTTAACAAGTATCTTATTTTGTGCAATCAATGATGTAAATCCAAACAGATTTCTCTGATCTTCATGGTAGTGGCAAACTTGATGGCAAAAACTATGCAGTGTGGCATAGAAAATTCAGTTATTACTTCACAAAGAAAAGTTGCTTGATCATCTCACCAATGATATGCCTAAACCAGCAGAGCCGAAAAATGGACCAACTGCCCAATATCGTCGCGATATGAGTGCGTACAATAAATGGGTGGATCAGGATAAAGTGTGCACGCTTTACTATGCTAAGCTGAATGAACGATAATCTGATTAGAGAGTTTGAGAAGCATCGGACTGCTAAAGAGTTATGGGAAGTTCTGAAGGTCATGTATGGTAGCACTTCGATTACTAAACTGAGGGCTCTCGCCCTCAAATTTAATCAATATGTACTTGACCCTAGTGTCACGTTCCGTGACTCTCTAGAAGGTTCCGTCAAATCTAGAGGCTTTGGATGTTCTGGAAGCTTGCCGAAGCCTCAAGAACACTTTGGTATACCCCGAAAGATTCCAGAAGCCAGGAGAATACTATGGAGTAATCCGGAAGATTCTAGACATCACTTATACATTATTTTATAATGTAGTGCATCCTAGAAAGTAATAGAATGATACAATCTAGAACACTCCATCTTGTAAAATAGCCTAAAACGTTCTGGAGAGTAATCTCCACCATAGAATATATTAGATCCTAGCCATTCATTTGGGAGGAGGATTAGTATAAATAGCATTGCCCTCCTCATTTGTAAACACACCAAGTTTTCAAGCATTCTAGCAATACACTTATTCTCTCAAGCTTTCTTCAAAGTTCTTAGCTTCCTTGTGTGGTTTTAGGCTTACTTAGCATCTTCGCAGGTCAAGATCGCTAAAGTGCCACACGGTGTTTCGGTCTGAAGAATCGACACGTGACAAGTGATATCAGAGCCACGTTCGAGGCTCAAATTCAAGTCAAGGAAGCATCAACACTAGCACCACGTCGGAAGTCACTGATCAATCAAAGGGCCGCAGGGAAAAGTCGAGGGATATTGTGAGTGCCTTCGACGCCCGTCTTGCAAAATTGGAACTTGCCTTTGCCGACTTCGAGGAGAAGGAGTATGGGGATGAAATCCAGGAAGGAATTCGAGGGGGATTTCAAGGAGCTCTCAATGCTTTGGCGGAGTCATTCCAAATTAAGAACGGTGAGTTGTAAGCCATGATCGGAGCGCTACAAGCCGAGGTGAAAGAGCTCAAAGGGGAGCTAGCGTCATGTCGAGCAAACATGGCACGGGGTTGCTTATACACCATTTAGGGTGGACGTGCCAAACCACAAGCTTATGCGGGAAAGCGAGTGGCTAAGGACATCGACAACTTCATATGGGGCTTGGTGCAGTACTTCGATTGCATGTGTGTCATGGATGACACTACTAAGGTACGAATGGTCACCTTATACTTTAATGATGTTGCTATGACTTGGTGGAGACGTAGGTACGATGATACTAGGCAGGGGGGGGGGGGGGGGGGGGGCTTATTGAAATTGGAAGGAGTTCGTGACCGAACTCAAGCATCAATTCTACCCCGAATATGCCGAGGATGAGGCCCGGGCGAAGCTACGTCACCTTACTCAAAAGGGAGAAAGGACTATTACCAAGAGTTTCAAGAACTCTTGCTAGAGGTACCCGAGATGAGCGACAAAGATGCTTTGTTTACATTCATGGATAGCTTGAAGAATTGGGCCAAGGTGGAGTTGCAAGGCGGGGAGTGCAAACCTTGTCTCAAGCCATTGCCTCAGTCGAATCACTCATCGAGTTCAAGAAAGTCGACACCTCCAAATCAAACAAAGGTGAAAAATATGAAGATGATGAACATACAACCGAAGAGGATAATTCGCACAGAAACCACTTAAGGGAAGGCGCCCAAGAAAAAGTATGACAAGGCCAAGATATCTTGTTCCTATGTGAAGGACCTCACTGGGCAAGGGAGTGCCCAAAACGTTCCAAGCTCCCCGCCATAATTAAAGAAGAGGAGAAACGAGAAAATGAGCCCGCACAACTTGGAGCCCTTCGCCGTCTCAATAATATGAAGAGAGTTGTGCTCGGGCAACCTAAAGGAATGATGTACGTGGAGACCAATAGTGTGAGCCCGCCAAGCAACAAAAACAATGACAGCGGCAAGACTTGCTACCTTTTTCATAAGGCCGACCACCTCATGGCCAATGTCCGAGGGTGAGCAAGCTATCAACCCTAACCGATGAAGATGAGGAGCCGCTGGAAGAGGGCGCACAAATCGGATCCTTACAACTTCTCAATGTTGGCAAGCCAAAGTTTGAACCAACCAAAGGACCCAATGGTGGGTCAATGTTCGTGGATGCCTTGGTCAGGGATAGACAAGTTAAGGATTGGTGGACACGGGAGCCGCACACGACTTCATCCGGGAGGAAGCGACAAAGAAGTTGGGGCTTGCCATCACACCAAACAGATGATCAATCAAGTCGGTGAATGCATGAATTCCTTGTGATCCCTTTCTTCGTGCTTTTTTTGTCCATGTCCACCATCATTGCCGCTGCTGCCACTCATCTTCTTCACGATCTTCTTACTTTTGTGCATGAATTCCTTCAGATGCTCACCATGGCCTCCGCCTTGCTCCGCCTTCTTATCCTTTATAACTTTCATCTTCTTATCTTTTCCAGACACAGCTTCCGCCTTTTGTTTGCCGCCGTGGTGCTTGTCTTCTTCTTTATTGTGGCCTTTGTGGTGCTGGTGTTCATCCTTATGGTGGGCAAGGTGGAGGGCCTCCTCTATTTTGTGAATCAGTTCATTCATTGTAATTTCTCTGTGATTTTCTGCATTCCATTGACGTTTGCATTTATAATGAAGTGAGGAGAGTGGGAAGCTAATAGTTTTATAAAAAAAATTAAAATGTGAACATTATTATATCGCTCAAGTCCTCTTCACGTTTACTTGGTACAAATGAAACCCACTTCAAATGAACACAACCTTGGAAAAGTGCAAAACTATTTGTGTAGGTTGACAATTTGTTTGGTTTTAATCTTCTAATTAGTCAAAGAAAGAGGCGGGGTGAGGGAAAGTAAATATATAAAAGATGATCATAAGGTATTGGATAGAGATGAAAATACCAAAGGAAGATGAATTATTTTAACAGCTTGTTCTATGGTTGTTTTATTTAAGATTTAGATGATTTTGACATCCAACAACATTATATAAACCATGATTTTACTCGCAGAATTAGAGAATATGAGGTTAAAGAAGGATTGAACAAGATGAAAACACGGAAAGCAATTCGTAACGATGGAATCCTTATTTAAGTATGAAAATACTTAGGAACGACAACAATAAAGTGGCTAACAGCTCTAGTTAATAAGATCCAGAGGCGTAAGGAAATTCCAAATAAATGAAAAAATAGTATTATTATCCCTATCTATAAGATCAAGCGTGACATTTAGAGTTGCTTCAAGGCTCGTATAAAACTCGTGAGTCATACAATGAATCGCTATGAGAGGGTAATTGAATATTGTTAAAGAATGAGATTAAGATCTTTGGAAAACAAATTTAGTTTCGTGTATGGACTATAAAAAATGGAAGCTACTTATTTGCTTTGCCAACATGTAGAGTGCCATCATGAGAGGAGTAAAGATCTACATCTGATTTTTATCGACTTTGAGAAGGCTTACGATAAAATGCTGATGGATGTATTATAGTGGACTTTGTTGAAGAAAAGAGTTCTCACCAATTATGTCAATATAATCAAAGATGTACGACAAATAACATCAAATGTGAGAATGTGCAGCAGGGTGATGAATGAGTTCTCGATCACTACTGAATTGTACTAATAGTCTGTGTTGAGTCATTTCTTGTTCACAATAATGATTGATGAGATAAAGACATACAAAATAAAATACATTGGAATATGCTTTTTTTCTGAAATGTTGTGTTAATCGATGAAACTAGGGCAGTGGTAAATGCTAGTTGTAATTATGGAAGAGAGATTTGAATCAAATAGTTCTATTTAGTATGTCTAAAACAAAATATATGTAATGCAAATTTAGTGACCGTACATCTCTAGATCCTGGTGTTGTAACATTAGATAACCAAGAGATATCGATTCGTAGCATATTTCGATTCATATGTTCTATTATCCAAAACAGCGGAAAGATTGATAGCAAATGACCGAATACAAAAATAATGGTTGAAATGGAGAAACCCACTATAGTTTTATACGACTGTAATATTCCGATGTGATTGATGAGATTTATAGAACTGTCATTATGCATATAATGTTGTATGTGACAGAACGTTGAGCACTAAAGATGAATCACATCCAAAGATAAGTGTAACCGATATGTGTATGCTCTGTTGAATGTGTGGTAAGACCAGAAGATATAAAATAAAGAATGAAGATATTCGAGCTAAAGTATGTGTAACTTGTATAGAAGAGAATATACAAATGGCTTAAGCTAGTTTGGCCACGTACAACATAGATCCATCAATGTACCAGCATGTCTAGTGGAGCCATAGATTTGTCCCGTTAAAGAGAGCAATGACGCGATCTAAGAAGACAGGAAGTTATATAAAAAGATATGGAGTATAAAGGGATTAACAATGGTATTCTGACCGAAAAAACTTTTGAAGAAGACTAGCAATTTTAGTTGCATTGCTGATTAAATGAAATTTGGAAGCTATTTAAAGAACATATATTGCGTTTGAGGATTTTATAAAACACAAAATTTTGAAAAAAAATCAAGCGTTAACTTTTTAAAAATTGAAAAATAAAAAACATACGTAAGATAAATTAGTAATTGAAAAATATAGAAATAGTTGGATAGGGAGTTATGACCAGGCCATACAAATTTTTAATTGCCAGTCACAGAATTTGGAAATTACAAATGAAAACTATGTTCCATTCGATAAATATTATATTAATTATACCTATATCTATACATTTGTAAACTTACAATATGAAACATATTATAAAGTCAATTAAAACAATTGAGTCAACAAATTAAAATTGCTTTCTAATACACATTAAGCCCATAATTATCTGAGGATGGTGTTGCTAAGGTTCCAACTTGTAGAAGAAAACTAAGTTAATTTATTTAAATTTATCATTCACCATCAAAACATCCGAGTTTATGGACCGTATATAAAAATAACTAGGTAAATATCTACAAATCAATTATAATTATTCTGGACAAGATCTCATAGTTTGATATCGTTGCATAATAACTTTTTTCTTTATTTTTTTTTTATATAAAGATGTGCTAAAAATATTTTTCGCACAGAGCGAGACGAGAAATAAGAGTTTTTCCAAATGTGAAATGAACTTTTACCAAACGAGTTAGGCCTGAAGCTTCGTAATAACTTTATTTTCGATCTCGTCAAAAACATTTTTTTCCGATATATGTAAGAAACAAACATTAAGCCAACCATATCTCATTCGGTGAAGTAATCAATTTTGACAATGTTTATCACATAAAATGCTCCGGCTCAAAAGACAAATCGGCAAAAAACCAATACTCATACTTAAACTTCACCATGCAAACATAGAAAAAAAGCTCCAGCTCAAAAGAAACTTGAATCCCAGAGCTGGCCATTAAAATTTACAAATTAAATGCCTTTAACAGAAAGATCAAGTCTTGTCCCACAAAACATTCGTCCCAATTTTCTAAATTCTTGGCTTTCCAAACAACCTCAACTTGACCCCAAAAGAAACTAAAACGGCGATAACAATTATACACATCATCAATAAACAAAATCACCATTAAGTTCTGATTTATAAGAATTAAAGATTATCAAGACTATAAAACGTAGTCAACAAGGACTGAAAAATAGAACCCACTACAGCTTGGTCCAACTGTTGTTCTGTTTTTTTTTTTGATTAGGAAAATTTATTGATAATTAGAGTGCAAGAGCTACTCAACCCAATACACGAGAAACTAAAACAAAAACTTCAAAATTTTTGTAATCTCATTTTTAACTAAGCCAGTTCTTGTATAAATTGGTTCATCCTAATA
Organism: Haberlea rhodopensis; assembly: GCA_907163345.1. Taxonomy (NCBI): domain Eukaryota; kingdom Viridiplantae; phylum Streptophyta; class Magnoliopsida; order Lamiales; family Gesneriaceae; genus Haberlea; species Haberlea rhodopensis. The sequence goes on along the minus strand of CAJQUN010000120.1, from coordinate 494,612 downwards.
TGATATTTAATAGATTAATTTAGTTAATAAAAAAAATTTCAATCGGTTAATCTTTTTATACTTAAAAAATGAAAAAAAGATAAACCTTTCCATGAAAATTCAAATTAGCCATTTATCCGAGTAGGATCTCTTATCCAAACTCCTTGAACCTTCCTGAATGGGTGTTAGCATAAAATACCCAGCAAGCCAAACGTTGACACAATGGATTTTATAAGCCCTAACCCAATTAGTTGTCTCATAAACACTATAGATATAAGGTTCACTCTATGGTTAGATAGACCATTCAATACACTCTCATAAGTCGACATCACACTAGTATTGGTGCCGAGCTTGTAGATCTGGTCAGGTTGATTGGACTAGAGGATCACCGCCATCAGACTGATTTCGCTGTTATCGGTAATTCTCTTTTCGTGCATTATATTATGATATTTGCATGCTAATACATGAATCAGGCGCGATCGTCCGTCCGTGGGTCAGATCTGTTTATTGTATTAATTCCGCTGCGTTTAGAGCTGGCGTCGGGGCACGGAAACCCAACAGTGATATCAGAGCCAGGTTGCGTTTTGATTCATATATTGAATAATTGATTTTATTAGATTGTTTCCAACAATTCATAATCGTGTTAAATTGTTCAAAACTAATCATAATTCGGAAAAACATAAAAAACTGGATTAGAAATTCTAATCCAGACCGGTAAACCCATGATCTGGAAAATGTTTCCGAGATAGACGGGAGGCAGCGCACGGACGCGCGTGGGCGTCACGACGGCGCACACGCCGGAGAATGGTTCTCCGCCGTATAGTGCGCGACCTGCTTGCACTGAATTTGTGTGACAAATATTGCCTGAGTTCGCGATATAATTCTGCGCCTTCATGTTGAGAGGTTCGCGACCTGCGCATGGCAGGCGAGGCGGAAAAGAAGGCCGAGCGGCTGGTTTTCTGGATATGCGCAAGGGTTGTGCGGTCGGAAAAGAAAACGCAGCAGTACGCCATGGTTGCTGCAATTGTTGCAGACGTAAATATCCTGATATCCATGGAAGACGAACAGTACCGAACTCACGACCAGTCTTCTGCATCCTTTGGTGTTGCGCGCCGCTCGCGGCCAAGGCTGCTGGAAGTCGGCGCTCTGAAGAAGCGGTGGGGCAAGAATTATGAGAAACCCTAATCACATTTTGGTGGAAGATGTACAGTGTTTCGTTTTTTTTTTCAAAATTTAAAAAACAAATTATTTATTAAATCCGAAAATAGGGTATTTTGGGTTGAAATTGATTTTCTAATTTTGGATCCAAATTGTTTGGAGTCCATAAATTATTTTGGGTCATTTTAGATATTTTATCTGGATATTAATTTTTGAAATAATAAATCATAAACTTAATCAATTAAAATATAATTTTTAATTTATTAAATGTAAAATGGAGATTTTACAATTAGTTGAAAATTTAATTAATTGAAATTGAATGAAAATGTTTCATTTAATTTGTTAATTTTATTTTTGGCTAATATTATGATTTGTAGGTAAAATAATGATTTTACCAAGTAACTGAAAATTTAATTAATCAGAAACTAAATGAAAATATTTCATTTAATTTGTTAATTTATTTTCGATTACCAGTAGATTAAAATGTAAAATATTGATTTTACCAAGTAACTGAAAATTTAATTAATTGGAAATTAAATGAAAATGTTTCATTTAATTTGTTAATTTTATTTTCGATTAATATGATGGTTAAAAGGTAAAATAGTGATTTTACCAATTAATTGAAATTTAATTAAATAAAATTGTTTTATTTAATTTGTTAACTTTATTTTCAATTAATGATGCGATTAGTGGGAAACGATAGAATAAATTAATTATTGTGCTCTAATTACATGTGATGTAATTAGTACAATTATATATGATGTAATTGTTTAGTTTAATGTTTAATTACATATGATTTGATTGCATGATGGATGATTACGAGCCTTGACCAATGTGTTTAGGTGAATGTTTAGGTTTTTATTGTTTCATTATAATTGTGTTTTTGGTTATCGGGCCTGCGAGCCTGCTCTATCTATAATTCTGATGTATCTCACCCCGGATTTTATCCCTATTCTCTTGTTTGCACGATTTAAATGTAAAATCATTAGAATTAGTGGGAGATCGAGATTGAAGATGGAACATCAAGAATCAAGACATGTATAATGGAAGCAAAAATGTAAAAGGATTGCATTACATACCTGCATCACCTTAGACAGACTTGTGATCCACGTATGACTCACGTGGATCAATTAGGAAAAGGTCGTAATCGTCCATATTTATTTTTGTTATGCATATGATGTATGATAAATGTTTGTTTGTATGTTTTATTACAACATATGATGCATGAATAAAGCATAATTGTATGAATCCGGCAAACAAACAAACGAGCATTTGATGAGATTTTAAAATTATTAAATCACTCTTTTGAATATGATTCAAAACTTTTAATATCAAACTGATAAGGGGAGCTCAAAAGGGTTTGTTGCTTCCTGTCTTCAATCAACAGTTAAGCCATGAGACGCTATTTGTGTCATATTGTCTTACTCACCCACGTGGGGGGCATCTGACATGGGAAAACTGTGTGTTTAACTGTCACTTAATTAAGGGTGCGGTTATGTTAACCTTCTAGATTACTCACCCACGTGAGGTCTTTTGGGCGTGACATTTTCATCCGTGGGATGGGTTAGTTTGACGTGAGAATGCATAATTGTCCTGCCCACGTAGGGTTATGCCAATCGCGAGACAAATATCTTAGGGGTTGCATATGATGCAATTGTGATCTACCTTTAGTATCATGAAGCCGGTGGGCCCACGTCCGGAGTTTTCATGAGCCAGTTGGACTACAAGCCCACTAAGAAAATATGATTTTCCGTTCATTTGTCATGATGGTGATGAATTCGAAAAATTTAATGGGAACATTCAATAACTAAAGTCCATAGTTTTTGAATTAATTAATAATCAAACGGTTGGCTTATATTTTCTTTTTATTCTCAGTATTGTGATTGCCGTGAATCCAATTACATCAAGTCTAGATATAAACAAATTAACCACCAAATTATTCTGATTGGCAAATAATTTTAAAATAGTGCTTGCTTCTAAAAGGTTGCTATATACCATTGGTGGGAGCCTCTGTTGAAGTGTCCCTGGTTCGTCTCATGAAGAGATCGCCACACTTGATAAGTGGTGGGACGATGATCTCTTGGCTAGGTGCTATATGATAGCATCAATGTCACCAATGAGTTTCAACACAGATATGAGAAACTCATTCACATTGCTGATATTTTTCATCACCTACAAATATTGTTTGGTGAACGGACGCGATTACTGAGACTCGCGACTTCAAAAGAGCTATTTTCATTTCACATGCAAGATGGGGCTTCGGTCTATGAGCATGGTGTAAGAAAAATATCTCTTGTTGAGAATTTGGAAAATCTGAATGTGACAATACCTCATTAAATGACTGTAGATTTGATCTTATAGTCAAAATGTTGGAAACTCATGAGTCATTGATTCAAAAGAAGAAACATGTTTTTCTTGTCGAATCTTCTACCAATAGTAGGAAGAGTTCAAGGAAGAGGAAGGGAAATGGTTCCCAATCTCAAAAGACGAAAATAGATATATTAGCAACTAGGAAGGAGCAGCATCTATGTTTTCACTGCTCATCACTGGCGCAAAATTGTAAGGAATACCTAGACTAGAAGCGTTCTAGAAAGGGTATGTTTTATATTAAAATTAAATCTTTCTATTGATTCTACTTCATTGGTATATGATACCAGTTGTGCTCACATCGCAAATAGTTGCATATGTTGAGAAGAGTATAGAGCCATAGGAAGGTGAAACCTAACTGAGGCTAAGCATTGTAGCAGAGTTGTTGCAAATGCTGTTTGAAACATTTATTTAATATAAAATCTTGAACTTGTTAGGAACTGGTTTGAGCAATTATTTATTTGTTCTAGATTTAATCATGAAGATTGTTCCTATTTTGATAGAGAATGATAATCTTTTAAATTTGTAAATGTGATTTGCAGTATTTTTAAGAATGTGTGTTTTATTGAATCGGGTGAACTTATGAACGATTAGTATGATTATATTCAAAGAATATAAAAAGAATGATAACTTAAATCCAACATATATTTAGCATGTGCTGAATGTCCACTGAATTTGATTCATATGAGCGTATATGGAGCACTAAATGTTAGTGCAAGATGATGTTGAGTTATCTTAAAGGAATGTGATTCTCTCTGAGTAACTCTCTAAAGTTACATATTTGTTGAACATAATTCATACCAATACAGTGTAAGGAACCCCGTGCCCTTAACCCGTTTATTAGTGTATTAATCCATGCCTTTAGTGCATACAATCATATATCATGGGAAGAAAGCCACATGCAAGCATTGCATCATACCAACTATAAAATTTCTTGCATTAATACTCAATAATATTCAACTTCCCAAACCAAAACCATTTACATAGTATGCACCTTCATAATACACTAACATACTCTCATTTCATTTAGCAATTCAATAAATAATTGCATGCAACTCATAATGAAGAGACAAAGGCCCTTGCCCTTTTATATATACCATATACACATAATAGTGCTCACACGTGATTATCAAATAAATATGTGTGTAACAAATGTATAAAACACGGTGCTCAATACCGTCACTTGTACTTCGATCCCTGGAAGCACCTCAATTCCATAGCTCGAGCTCAACTCCAAAGCCATCGATGTACCTAATCACCTGCCCCAACAGAGACAACCCCCACACGGGTGAGCATACCAATACCTTCAAACCGATAATCACAATAATACAATTCATATTTTACAATAATGTAAATGCTATGAAATATAAAAGATGCTCCCTGTATGGTATCATCATCGTCCGGAATTCCCTGTACTGTCCATGTTCTCAAAACAACCAAAAACATCAAATTCCCAATAGCCAGTTAATCGTTACGTTGATTAACAAATTTGTACGCCACGTACCCATATCATAATCAATAATATCAAATCATTAACAATGGTTACAGATATTCCATATATCTCACTTATGGTTTCATAGTTCCATTGCATCGCTCGCCCTACAATATCGGCATTTTATTCTCACGCATGCTCGACAGCAGTGGCGTCATAACCGATGCTCGCTCAAAGCCGACAACATCCAAATCATTGCTCGCTCAAAAGCGGCAACATATAATTCCCAATGCACATATATCCATTTATAATGATTACTATATACCATGCATTTCTATATACTTTTATTGCAATATAGAGTACCACGTACTCAACAATTGCAATCATAATAAATGGCTATGCTCGTACGTCATATGCACCTTATACTTCCGTAGTTCGAGTCCAACCTTGCCTGAGTCCCACGACCCGATGAGTTAAGTGCTAACATGCAAATAACTCTCAATTAAACATAGGCATGCAACCACGTGCCCAAGCACGTTCATACCCCCAAACTTATCGTCAATCCATGACGATTTACCATTTCAAAAGACCCTGGGTTAAGCATGCATAATACCAAAATATACCATTTGCAAGTTCAAATGATAGTCAAAAACTCAACCGAGAATTCTATTTTATTAAATTTTGACTCCAACCAATCCATTTAAAAGTATAGCATTCCCATTGGAATGTTGACATTGCCCCGGAAATGGGCCACTTAAACCTCGATTCCAAAATCCCGACATTTCCCAAAATTTTGAAAAAAAACAACATTCCTCGGGCGTCGATCGATCGCCGATTTTATCGCGATCGATCGCCCCTGACCAGTGGGCAACATCGCCTCTTCACGATCGATCGCGAGTCTTGATAGGGTTGATTATTACGTATATTTGTGCTTTGATTTATATATATTTTCGTGTAGATTCCGGGAAGATGTTATGCTTTTTGGTATTTATTTGATTGTTTCAGGAATCTAGGTGGAAAGTGGAAGAATTGAGCTAGAAGGAAGAAAAAGGATCAAACCGAGCCAAGAAATGAAGAATCATGACCGATCGATCGGAACTGGAGGGCGATCGATCGAAGGAGGCAGGGCCAACAAAGAAAAGCGGAGCTCGATCGATCAAAAAATTGTGTTCGATCGATCGACATTGGCAGAGAGTTGGCAAGAAACAATGAAGAGAGCTCGATCGATCGGCAACTTTGTAAGGATCCTAGTTCCTTAAGTGCGGATTAAATGCATAATTAGAGCTAACATAATTTATCAGAGTAAAATAATCGTGTTGAGACTATGAGCCTTAAGAATTACATGCCAAAAAATAAGGACTATCAATGGATTAGTTACATTCCCAAATCAAATGAATGTTATCAATTATAGCTTTACACTACTCCTAGAGTAGATACTATACAAAATTAATCCTGTCCTTCCTTTCTCAAAAGAATTCTTCGCAAGCTCACCACCTCAACCCGCTTAGCCCTTCTTATCATGCCAAAAGTGTACCTACAAGGACAACCCCCAAACATGAGCAATAATATCATTCATATTCAACATAATATGAATATAAAGCGTAAATGCATAAATCACAATAAAACACTTCCTGTTTTCCCATGCATTTCAAACGCTTCCAGTTTGGTTGTCCCTGTACCATAACTCATGAGTATAATCAATAGATTATTTAATGGTCTACATATGTCATGACATAACCCCAGCTCATCAATACCAAAAACCAATCACCAATCCCTAGTCGGTCCATCACAATGTATTTTAATGCCCCTCGCTTATTTACATATAGGCGGCATAGAATAACCTCGCTTCAATGGACATGCGGCGCCCCCACCCCTCGCTTCACATTGAGCGGCAAATATTCTTTCCTCGCCCTATATGTTAACCACGCTCAAATGTGACATGCGGCGCTCCCACCCCTCGCTTCACATTTAGCGGAAACAAACCAAATAGCGGCAAGCATTAAAATCATCAAGGGATGACCACGACTCATGGGATGTGCACCAATAACCATCATATGCATATACAATCATCATGCATAATTCAACATGTATTTGCATTCACAATGCATAATCACATATATACTCGCATCCACAATGCATAAACAATGAGTATATTAGATACATGTACCGTTGGGTGCCCGTACGTCTTCTACGTACCTTTCCAAAAGTGGAATTGATATGGCTTCACTTCCTTGGTTGCGTTGCTACCTGGGATGGTTCTACACAATCACACAACCCCATATTAGAAGCCAAATAATAGTCAAATACCAAAAATTCGTCAAAAGAAATCATTTTTCAAAATTCCACAGCTGGCGATCGATCGCTTCGCTGAGGCGATCGATCGCCTCAATTTTTGCTTCGCGGCGATCGATCGCGCCAAACATGGCGATCGATCGCCTACCTCATATTTGGCTACTGCCCCTCGGCGATCGGTCGCCCCATTTCAGGCGATCGATCGCCTGCCCTGCGATTTTGGTACTGCCCATCGGCGATCGGTCGCCTCATTTCAGGCGGTCGATCGCCTCGCACAGACTCGCGATTTTTCCACCATTAATGCACCCAAACCATTCCAAACCATACCAAAACTCCTCCCACCAATCCAACAACAAAATAACATCATAAACCTCCAAATTACACCTCAAAACAAACATAAATCCAACCCTCAACCAAAACAACACCAACCCACAACAAACCCATTTCAAAATCATTCAAAACCATTCCAAACTCAAATAAAACACTACAAAATCAACAATGAGGTATCCATACCTCTTGGGGACCTCAAATCTCCCAATAAACTTCACAAACAAGCTTTTTGCAAGAATTTCTCTTCACCCCTATGCTCAAACTCGAAAATGAAGAGAAAAGGAAGGGTTTGGGTTTGTGGGAAGTGATTTTGGGGGATTTAGTAAAGTGTTTTGGTAAAGGTGGGGGTAGGGGTTTTAAAACAAGTCCAATTGTATCCCCACAACTAACATGATGTATTAAACATCCCAACATGATATTTAAAAGGCATTTCACCAAAATGCACCATAATCACAATTAAACTCATGTTTTACAATTAATTGCTAACTATGGCAAATAAATCATGCTACTAACAATTTTCCCAACATGCACAACATGCACCCTGAAATGCTCTCCCGAGTCACTCTATCATGTGACTAAGCATTTCAACATGATAAATAAATCCAGCACATAATTAATTACCACCATAATTAATCATATAAACACAATTAGTGCCCAAATTGCAATTAATCATTTCGGGGATATCACAATACTCCCCTACTTATAAGATTTCGTCCTCGAAATCACATGCACTTACCCCAAAATGAAATGAAACATAATCACATACCAGAGAATAGTTCCGGGTAGTGCTGCACCATATGCCGCTCCGTCTCCCACGTAGCCTCCTCGACACCCCTGCGATCCCACTGAACCTTGATCATAGGTATCACTTTGTTCCGAAGTCTACGGTCTGCTCGATCCAGAATTCTAACAGGCTGTTCCACATAAGACACATCGGATTCTAACTGAACCTCGGATGGCTGCAACACATGAGATGGATCCGGCTCATACTTCCGCAGCATCGATACATGAAATACATCATGTATACCAGATAAAGAAGGTGACAGAGCTAGTCGGTAAGCCAAAGTGCCAATGCGCTGCAAAATCTCGTACGGTCCAACATACCTCGGAGACAGTTTCCCGCGCATCCCAAATCGCACAACGCCCCTGAAAGGCGAGATCTTCAAAAAGACCTTATCTCCCAACTGAAATTCCAACGGTCTCCGCCGTTTATTCGTATAAGCTGCCTGTCTGTCCTGGGCTGCTTTCATTTTCTGCCTTATCATCTTTATCTTCTCTTCCATTCCCGTATCAACTCCGGTCCTCCGACCGATTTGCGGTCCAAGTCATCCCAACACAAGGGTGATCTACACCGTCTGCCATAAAGAGCTTCAAAAGGAGCCATCTGAATACTCGCCTGGTAGCTGTTATTATAAGAAAACTCTACCAAGGCTACCGAATCCTGCCAAGAAACATCGAACTCCAATACACAAGCTCTCAACATGTCCTCAAGCGTTTGGATAGTACGCTCGGTCTGGCCATCCGTCTGAGGATGATAAGCAGTGCTCAACCTGACTTCAGTTCCCAAGGCTGACTGAAGACCCTCCCAAAAATGAGATGTGAATCGTGGGTCTCGATCCGACACTATGGAAATGGGGATCCCATGCAATCTCACCACATCTCGAATATACAACTGCGCCATCCTCAAAAAGGTGAAAGTCATGCTATAGGGGATGAAATGAGCTACATTAGTCAATCGATCCACAATCACCCAAATAGCATCAAAACCTGAAGCACTCCTCGGCAGGTGAGTCACGAAGTCCATGGAAATGTGTTCCCACTTCCACTTCGGTATCTCTAAGCTTCTCAACTTGCCGCCAGGTCTCTGTCTTTCTGCCTTAACCTGCTGGCAGATCAAACACCTCTTAACAAAAGTGACGACATCACTCTTCATTCTTTTCCACCAAAACTGACCACGCAGATCTTTATACATCTTCTTCCCGCCTGGGTGGATGCTAAGTCTGCTACTATGAGCTCGCTCCAAGATCCCTCTACGCAACTCCGACGTACTCGGAACCACCCAACGATTACCCAATCTCAAGGATCCGTCATCGGCCACTCTGAATTTCGTTGGCTGACAAAGATGTACTAAAGATAACCACCTCTGAACCTCATCATCTGACCTCTGAGCTCTCCTGATGTTTCATAGATATCTGGCTCAGCTAACAAGGTCGATACATGCACATGTGATGCATCTATGTCGAAATCATAGCCTAGATGGCAATAGGAGGTCATCATGGCCGACAAATGGATGACGTCCTCAGCAGAACTCCTCACTTTCCGGCTCAAGGCGTCTGCTGTCAAATTAGCTTTCCTGGGATGGTACTCAATCTCACAATCATAGTCCTTGAGTAAGTATCCACCTTCTCTGCCTCATGTTCAGCTCCGCCTGAGTGAATAAAAACTTGAGGCTCTTGTGATCCGTATAAATGGTAAACGACGTACCATACAAATAATGTCTCCAAATCTTCAGGGCGAAGATGATAGCCTCCAATTCCAAGTCATGGACTGGGTATCTAGTCTCATGCGGCTTCAACTGCCTCGACGCATAAGCCACCACATGCTTATCTTGCATCAATACACACCCAAGGCCCTGAAGCGATGCATCAGTGTACAAAACAAATCTGGAGTTTTCTGTAGGAATCACCAATACCGGCGCCGTCGTCAAACGGTGCTTCAACTCCTGGAAGCTCTCCTCACAAGCTTCTGACCAAAAGAATGGTACTCCATTCTGGGTCAACTGTGTCAATGGTTTGGCGATCTTCGAAAATCCCTCGACAAAGCGTCGATAATAACCGGCCAAACCAAGGAAGCTCCGTATCTCGGGCACAAAAGTGGGTGCAGCCCACTCCATCACAGCCTCAATCTTCCTGGGATCCACTGATATCCCGCTGCTAGATATGACATGCCCCAGAAACACTACACTGCTCAACCAAAATTCACACTTGCTGAGCTTGGCATACAACTGGTGGTCTCTGAGAATCTGGAGCACTGTCCTCAAGTGTTTCACGTGCTCTTCCTCGCTTCGAGAGTAGGTGAGAATGTCGTCGATAAATACAATGACGAACTGATCAAGATACGGCTGAAACACTCTGTTCATCAGGCTCATAAAGACTGCTGGAGCATTCGTCAGGCCGAACGGCATCACTAGGAACTCATAATGTCCATATCGAGTCCGAAATGCTGTCTTCTGCACATCTTCCTCTCTGACTCGAATCTGGTGATACCCGGACCTCAAATCAATCTTGCTATAAAGTCTGGTACCTTGCAACTGATCAAACAAGTCATCAATCCTTGGGAGAGGATATTTGTTCTTTACTGTGGCTTTATTCAGTTGCCGGTAATCGATGCACAATCTCATCGAACCATCCTTCTTCTTCACAAAGAGAACCGGTGCGCCCCATGGCGATACGCTCGGGCGTATATATCCCTTGTCAAGGAGCTTTTGCAACTGCTCCTTCAACTCTCTCAACTCTTCCGGTGCCATCCTGTAAGGTGCACGAGAGATAGCGGATGTCCCCGGTAACAATTCAATCCCAAACTCAACTTCTCTAGCCGGTGGGAATCCTGGGATCTCCTCTGGAAATACATCAGCAAATTCTGCTACTACTGGCACATCCTCAACTCTTAATTCTTTATTCTTCCCAGACGTGTCCACGGCATAGATGAGATAGCCCGTGTGACCACGTTCCAACAACTGAGACATCTTGATTGCCGAAATCAACGGAATCTTCACACGAGAACCGTTGCCATAAAAAGTCCACTGAACTCCCAAATCAGATCTGAACCTCACTGTTCTCTGCCGGCAATCTACCACTGCCTGATATCTGTTCAGAATATCAATACCCATGATGCAGTCAAAGTCTGACATGCCCAACACAATCAAGTCCGCCTTCAACTCGTTGCCCTCAAAATAAATAAGGCAATCTGCCATAATCTGATCAGCAACGACATTTCTTCCAGTGGGTGTCGAGACCAAGAGAGGCGTGGGTAAAGAAGACGTGCGCATATGGTGTCTTTCCACAAAGCCCACAGATACAAAAGAGTGGGAGGCACCTGTATCTATCAAAATAAAAGCAGGGTACGTAAATAAATGACACGTACCGGCGATCACCTCCTCTGGGGCTGCCTGGGCCTGCTCTCTAGTCAGTGCATACACCTGTCCCTGGGACGGTCCCACTGCCTGACCTCCCGATGGTCGAGGCACAAACTGCTGCCTCTGGTGTACTGTCCTGTCATCAAATCTCGGCCTGTTTCCCTGAAACTCTGACTGTCCTCCCCGGGTGGGGCAATACCGAGAGATGTGGCCCATCTTGCCACAACTATAACAGGCAGGGCACTTACTCGAAGAATGTGGCCCTCCACAATTGTCGCACCTTGGCTCCCCCGATCTATTTCCCTGCGTAGACCCTCGGTTGGCGGACCAATTGTTCTTCTTGTTCTCCTGCTTCTGACCAAAGAATTTCTTCCCACCGAACCGTGAAGATGAAGAGGCACCACGAGGTTTAAATGGTTCTCCTCGGGGCCTCAAGCTATCATTAGCTTGCCTCTGTTGTGACACCTGTGGGGGTACAACACTTGGATAGGCTCCAACTCCAATCTCCGCAAGCTCTGCTCTTGTGAGAGCATCATCAAAAGAAGTGGGGTTATTAGTAATAACCCGGTCAAAGAGCTCTGGTCGCAACCCCTTCATAAAATTTCTCATCTTTGCGTGTCCATTGGTGGCAATGTGGGGAACATACCTCAGCAATGAGGAATACTGCATGGCATAATCTGACACTGACATGTTCCCTTGTTTCAAGCTTGCAAATTCGTCCTCCTTCGTCTGTCTCGCCGCTGCAGAGAAGTACCGGTTCAGAAACCGGGTTCTGAAGAGTGTCCAATCAATCACAGCACCCTGTGCTCTCAGTTCCATTACCGTGCTCCTCCACCACATCAAAGGTTTCTTTGCCAACTGGAACTCCGCCAGCCTCAGCCAAGCTGTAACAGCACAAGGAGCCGATACAAATATCTACTCAAGTCTTTCTAGCCGCTCCTCAGCCTCCTCTCCTGATTCTGTTCCCTCAAACCGGGGCGGGTGGTATGACAGAAACTGAGTCAAGCTGATCTCACCAGGTAGTAATAACTGAGCCACTGGTTCCATGCCTACAGCTGGTGGAGGTAGATGGTTTGCCTGACCAATACTAGCGTTCACGCTCCCAACATCGCCGACCTCTTCATTAAGGTTCCCCGCATTCATAGCAGCCATGCTGTAACACAAAGGTTAACAACAATTCCAAAACAAATATATATGTTATGCCGTTAGATAACAGGAATGATAATAAACATGTTAGTATAACAGGATATACATCAATATGCACCACATGCATAAACATGCTTCAAATGTAAGCACCTAGCCAATCATGCTAAGGCTACCCTTCACTCGTTCCCGGGTTCTCTAACCACTGCTCTGATACCACTAATGTAAGGACCCTAGTTCCTTAGGTGCGGATTAAAGGCATAATTAGAGCTAACATAATTTATCAGAGTAAAATAATCGTGTTGAGACTATGAGCCTTAAGAATTACATGCCAAAAAATAAGGACTATCAATGGATTAGTTACATTCCCAAATCAAATGAATGTTATCAATTATAGCTTTACACTACTCCTAGAGTAGATACTATACAAAATTAATCCTGTCCTTCCTTTCTCAAAAGAATTCTTCGCAAGCTCACCACCTCAACCCGCTTAGCCCTTCTTATCATGCCAAAAGTGTACCTACAAGGACAACCCCCAAACATGAGCAATAATATCATTCATATTCAACACAATATGAATATAAAGCGTAAATGCATAAATCACAATAAAACACTTCCTGTTTTCCCATGCATTTCAAACGCTTCCAGTTTGGTTGTCCCTGTACCATAACTCATGAGTATAATCAATAGATTATTTAATGGTCTACACATGTCATGACATAACCCCAGCTCATCAATACCAAAAACCAATCACCAATCCCTAGTCGGTCCATCACAATGTATTTTAATGCCCCTCGCTTTACATATAGGCGGCATAGAATAACCTCGCTTTTCAATGGACATGCGGCGCCCCCACCCCTCGCTTCACATTGAGCGGCAAATATTCTTTCCTCGCCCTATATGATAACCACGCTCAAATGTGACATGCGACGCTCCCACCCCTCGCTTCACATTTAGCGGAAACAAACCAAATAGCGGCAAGCATTAAAATCATCAAGGGATGACCACGACTCATGGGATGTGCAACCATCATATGCATATACAATCATCATGCATAATTCAACATGTATTTGCATCCACAATGCATAATCACATATATACTCGCATCCACAATGCATAAACAATGAGTATATTAGATACATGTACCGTTGGGTGCCCGTACGTCTTCTACGTACCTTTCCAAAAGTGGAATTGATATGGCTTCACATCCTTGGTTGCGTTGCTACCTGGGATGGTTCTACACAATCACACAACCCCATATTAGAAGCCAAATAATAGTCAAATACCAAAAATTCATCAAAAGAAATCATTTTTCAAAATTCCACAGCTGGCGATCGATCGCTTCGCTGAGGCGATCGATCGCCTCAATTTTTGCTTCGCGGCGATCGATCGCGCCAAACATGGCGATCGATCGCCTACCTCATATTTGGCTACTGCCCCTCGGTGATCGGTCGCCCCATTTCAGGCGATCGATCGCCTGCCCTGCGATTTTGGTACTGCCCATCGGCGATCGGTCGCCTCACTTCAGGCGGTCGATCGCCTCGCACAGACTCGCGATTTTTCCACCATTAATGCACCCAAAACCATTCCAAACCATACCAAAACTCCTCCCACCAATCCAACAACAAAATAACATCATAAACCTCCAAATTACACCTCAAAACAAACATAAATCCAACCCTCAACCAAAACAACACCAACCCACAACAAACCCATTTCAAAATCATTCAAAACCATTCCAAACTCAAATAAAACACTAAAAAATCAACAATGTGGTATCCATACCTCTTGGGGACCTCAAATCTCCCAATAAACTTCACAAACAAGCTTTTTGCAAGAATTTCTCTTCACCCCTATGCTCAAACTCGAAAATGAAGAGAAAAGGAAGGGTTTGGGTTTGTGGGAAGTGATTTTGGGGGATTTATTAAAGTGTTTTGGTAAAGGTGGGGGTAGGGGTTTTAAAACAAGTCCAATTATATCCCCACAACTAACATGATGTATTAAACATCCCAACATGATATTTAAAAGACATTTCACCAAAATGCACCATAATCACAATTAAACTCATGTTTTACAATTAATTGCTAACTATGGCAAATAAATCATGCTAATAACAATTTTCCCAACATGCACAACATGCACCCTGAAATGCTCTCCCGGGTCACTCTATCATGTGACTAAGCATTTCAACATGATAAATAAATCCAACACATAATTAATTACCACCATAATTAATCATATAAACACAATAGTGCCCAAATTACAATTAATCATTTCGGGGATATCACAAACTTAACCTCGATCGATCGTGTGAGGCAGAGAAATTCATATCCGGAAGCTGAAGACGCTCAATTGATCGAGACATATGCACCGATCGATCGAGACACAGAATTTTCAGAAAAATAAAGACTTGATTTGGTTTGATTTTTGGAAACTCTTCCACCCACCACCTCCGCTATAAATTAGGGAAGTAGGGCACAAAATTGGGGGCCAATATTCAGAGTATAATCAGACCCATATCATATTTTTCAGCCGCCTATCATCTTCCAAGAACAAGAGAAGGTTAGAGAAATTCTTTGAAGTGCAATGAAGGAAGCAAGAGAAGAAGCATCGGTCAAAGCACGGATTCGCTCCTACGTTGTCGTATTTCTAAACTCTAGTTACATTTTCAGATTTATTTGATGTTTTTGAGGTTGAGAAATGATTAAACATCTTGTTAATTTGCTTTGAATTTAATTAAGTTTATTTTATCAAGTTTAGAGAATTTTGTGCTTGAATCATTGATTTGAATGTGCTTGAGTGAATTAATTCTTATGTGCATGAATTATAATCTTAATGCTATCAAAGCCTAGCTAACTTTGGTTGAATTTGTGAATTATAATTGAGATCGAGAGATGAAATTATAATACGCTAAAATAATTCATGTTGTATGTTTAAGATTAGATCGAGAGATTAAATCACATACGTGATCACTTTGAATTGAAAGATTTGAAGTTAACGGTTTTCATTGAGATTTATTCGATATTAAATTGGTTTAAGTGAACGAGAGTTACTTGTGTCAATTTAATATAGTTTCAATATAGCTTGAGAAAGTGTATTGATTATATTCGGAAATCCGTAACCTTAAGAATTGATTGATTAGTAATTGTTTTAACAAGCAAATCATTGAAGATAACTTATTTGAACCAACATCTTGATAAATTCTTGAGCGGAATTCCTTCGCATCTTCAAAGGAGTTGTTTTAGTTTTGAGTTTTTTTAAGTTTTAGTTTAATTAGATAATTAATCATCTTTTTCGTAGGTTAAATATAATTTTGCTAATTTTATTTGGTACTTATACGTTAGTCCCTGTGGGTTCGACATCCTTTCTTTCATATCACTATACTAAAACTTGACACCGTGCACTTGCGGTATAAATCGCTACACTGGAATTAATTGTTTAAAATAAAAGCGATCAAGTTTTTGGTGCCGTTGCCGGGGACTAATTTGTATAATATCATACGAGATTAGTTAATTGTAATTTAGCCATTAATTTTTTGTTTTTGTTTTGTTTGTCACTTTTGACCATTGGGTTTACTACATTCGTTTTTCTCCATTTGGGTTGATTTTTACAGGTAGTCATCTTCTTGATGCATGCTAAAGAGTAGTAACCCCACACTCGAGCCGTTTGACCCAGAAATCGAGCGTACGTGTCTAAGGAAAATTAGGGAAGCTCGAGCAATGGCTGATAACAATCAAGAAGGGGCGCGAACAATGAAGCACCGGATCCAAGATCGATGATGGATTTTGCTCAACCAGCTTTTCACGGATCATTGTCAAGCATTGCAAGGCCAAGTATTCAAGCCAACAATTTCGAGATAAAGCCGGCTATAATACAGATGATCCAGCATTCAGTGATGTTTGGGGGAGTAGCCACTGATGATCTGAACGCTCACATCTCCAACTTCGTGGAGATTTGTGATACCTTCAAATATAATGGCGTTTCTGACGACGCCATCAGGTTAAGGTTATTTCGCTTTTCGTTAAAAGATAAAGCTAAAGCCTGGTTGAACTCTTTACCTGCAGGATCTATCACAATTGGGAGGGGATGATGCAAGCATTCTTGTCTAAATATTTCCCCTCTTCCAAAACTGTGAAGATGAGAAACTATATCACCGCGTTTGGGCAATATGATCCTGAAACATTATACGTGGCGTGGGATCGTTTCAAGGACTTGCTTAGGAGATGCACATATCATGATCTTCCTATTTGGCTCCAGGTACAAACTTTTTATAACGATTTATTTTCATCTAACCGTTCTATGATTGATGCAGCCTCAAGAGGATACATTATGCGCAAAACACAGGAAGCAGCTTAAGAACTCTTGGAAAAGATGGCTTCTACTAGCTATCAATGGCAATCGGAGAGGAATGTGCAAAAGAAACAGAGCGGAGTTCATCAAATTGACGACATCACTGCTCTTTTGGCACAGTTGGAAGCGTTTAATAAAAAGATAGATATCATGAGCATGACAACAATGCAAGCTCAAGTTATCACTTGTGAATTATGTGGAAGCAATCATCCAAGCACTGAGTACCAGGCAGGTAATCCATTCATACAGTCTAATGACTCCGTTAATTTGTAGGAAACAGGTAGCCCAATAACCCATACTCCAATACTTACAACCCGGGATGGTGGAATCATCCAAACTTGCAATGGTCCAACCAAAACAATGTGTTGAACTCACAACAACAACCGGGAAATGCTCCTAAGCCGAGTATGGAGGAGCTAATGACCAAGTTCATATCATCAACCGAAACTAGGATGCAAAATCAGGAGGCATCTATAAAGAACTTGGAAATACAAGTAGGGCAACTTGCAACGTTGATTTCCGGACGAACTCAAGGTACACTACTAAGTGATACAGTGATAAATCCAAAGGAGCAAGCGAATGTCATAGCACTAAGGAGTGGAAAAGAGCTAAGGACACAGACTGAAGCACAAGAAATCTGTGAGACCAACACTGAAGACAAGAGTAAGACTGAGGAAAAGGTAATCGAAAAAGGTAAAAATTCAAACACCACACCAATCACACACACTGATAAGGTAGTAATTCCTCCCCCATTTCCCGATGCATTAAAAAGAGCTAAAATGGACGCTGATTTTGGTAATTTCTTGAGGTATTTAAGAAATTACATATTAGTATACCATTTGCTGATGCTCTACTTCAAATGCCTAGTTATACTAAGTTTTTGAAAGAAATTCTCTCTAACAAGCGAAAGTTGGGCGAATACGAAACGGTAAGCTTAACAGAGGAGTGCTCAGCACTTGTGCAAAACAAAATGCCTCCGAAGTTAAAGGACCCAGGAGTTTTACTATACCTTGCACTATAGGAGCAGTCTCATTTACTAAATCGTTGTATGATTTGGGTGCAAGTATTAATTTGATGCCTTTTTCCATTTTCAGGAGGTTGGGACTAGGAGAGTTTAAACCCACCAAAGTTTCACTGCAATTGGCGGATAGATCTATCACATATCCCCGAGGAATCATTGAAAACGTGTTAGTCAAAGTGGACAAATTCATCTTCCCAGTTGATTTTCTAGTACTAGATATAGAAGAGGATATTGAGACACCACTGATTTTGAGCCGACCGTTCCTAGCAACGGGAAAGGAAATCATAGATGTCCAACAAGGGAAGTTGATCCTCCGTGTATGGGAGGATCAAGTTGTGTTTAATGTCTTTAAAGCACTTAAACACCCACACGACGAGCCCATGTGTTTTAGTATTGATATTATTGATGCCTTGACTGTTGATGTGTTGCAAGGTACTTACAAAGAGAAATTGGAAGCATACCTTGTGGAAGCCGATAAACAACATGACAAGGAGGAAATTGAGATTATAGCTCAGTTGAACAACATCGTTCCTTACATGAAACGAGCCACTGAAAATCTTGGAGAGTTAGGAAAAAGAGACATTAAGCCTCAACGGCCATCCATCGAAGAATCACCCACGCTCGAACTAAAGCCCCTCCCATCTCATCTCAAGTATGTATTCCTAGATTCTGGAAATTCGTTACCAATCATTATTTCTTCATCTTTGACAGGTGAAAACGAGGGGAAGCTTCTTAAAGTTCTTAAGGAGCACAAGAAGGCATTTGGATGGAAGATAGCAGATATTAAGGGAATTAGTCCATCGGTGTGCATGCATAAAATTCTGATGGAAGAGACATTCAAGCCCGTGGTACAACCACAACGCCGTCTCAATCCAAAAATGCAAGAGGTAGTCAAAGCCGAGGTCATTAAGCTAATCGATGCAGATATTATCTACCCTATCTCTGATAGTTCATGGGTAAGTCCTATTCAATGTGTACCAAAGAAAGGAGGCATTACTATTGTCCCTAATGAAAACAATGAATTAATACATACTAGAACCGTCACGGGGTGGAGAGTGTGCATTGACTATAGGAGGTTAAATGAATCAGCTCGTAAAGATCACTTTCCCCTTCCCTTCATTGATCAAATGGTAGAAAGATTAGTAGGTTATGATTTTTATTGTTTTCTAGATGGGTATTCAGGGTATAACCAAATCGCTATTACACCAGAGGACCAAGAGAAAACTACTTTCACTTGCCCTTATGGTACATTTTCCTTTAGACGAATGCCATTTGGATTATGTAATGCCCCTGCTACTTTTCAAAGATGCATGGTAGCCATATTCCATGACATGATAGAGAAATTTTAGAAGTATTCATGGATGACTTCTTTGTTTTTGGATCTTCATTTGATATACATTTATATAACTTGGATTTGGTGTTGACAAGATGTGAGGAGACAAATCTTGTATTGAATTGGGAGAAGTGTCACTTCATGGTCAAAGAAGGTATAGTCTTGGGACATAAGATATCCGAAAAGGGTATTGAAGTAGACCGAGCAAAAATCCAAGTGATACAACAATTGCCACCACCAACAACAATGAAAGGAATCCGAAGCTTTTTGGGCCATGCAGGATTTTATCGTCGATTCATTAAGGATTTTTCAAAAATTTCTAAACCTTTATCTCACCTATTTACTAAAGATGCACCTTATGAATTTAATGCTGATTGTGTGCAGGCATTCGAGATTCTCAAGGAGAAACTGGTAACAACACCTGTCTTGGTAGCACCTGCTTGGGAGTTACCCTTTGAACTGATGCGCGATGCGAGTGACACAGCGGTAGGAGCAGTCTTAGGCCAAAGGAGGAACAAGGTATTTCATACCATCTACTATGCTAGTCGCACTTTGAATGAAGCACAAATGAATTATGTCACTACTGAAAAAGAGCTTCTAGCCATAGTTTTTGCATTCAATAAGTTTCACTCATATCTATGTCTTGCCAAAGTTATTGTGTACACCGATCATGCTGCACTTAAATACTTGCTTGCAAAGAAAGATGCCAAACCACGCTTAATTAGGTGGATATTGTTGTTGCAAGAATTTGATTTATAGATAAGAGATAAAAGGGTGTAGAGAATGTGGTAGCAGATCATTTGTCTCGAATAGACAATGGAGAGGATACAATTGAAAGTGAGATGGAATAAATTAATGAGAAATTTCCTGATGAGCAATTGTATAACGCTGACATTCTACCTTGGTATGCAGATTATGCGAATTATATTGCTAGTGGTATCCTCCCACAAAATCTATCTTTTCAAAAGAAAAAAATCTTTTATGAGGTTAAACATCTTATGTGGGAGGAACCCTATTTGTTCAAAGTTTGTGCAGATAACATTATAAGGAGGTGTGTCCCCGAAAGGGACATGCAATCTATCTTGAAGCAGTGCCACGGTGGGGAGATAGGTGGGCATTTTGGCCCAACCAAAACAGCTGCTAAGGTACTTGACTCTGGCTTCTATTGGCCAACGTTGTTTAAGGACGCATTCAGGTATGTCTCCACTTGTGATAGATGTTAAAGGGTCGGTAATATCTCTAGGAGAAATGAATTACCCTTAAATAATATTCTTGAATGCGAACTTTTTGATGTATGGGGAATAGATTTTATGGGACCTTTCCCAAGTTCATGTTCAAACAAGTATATACTTGTCGCAGTAGATTATGTGTCAAAGTGGGTTGAGGCGGAAGCCTTGCGCACAAATGATGCTCGGGTGGTTGTGCAATTTTTGAAAAGAAAATTTTTTACTCGTTTTGGCACCCCTCGAGCAATTATTAGTGATGGGGGCACTCATTTTCGCAACAAACAAATTGAAAATCTTTTGAGTAAATATGGTGTCACCCACAAAGTGTCTTCACCTTATCACCCACAAACCAGCGGACAAGTAGAAGTTTCAAACCGAGAGTTGAAACGAATTTTAGAAAAGACAGTGACTCTAAGCCGGAAGGATTGTCCTTACATTTAGACGATGCCTTATGGGCTTATCGGATTGCTTTAAGACACCTATTGACACATCACCTTATAGGTTGGTATTTGGTAAGACATGTCACCTACCAGTTGAACTTGAGCATAAAGCATATTGGGCTATTAAATGGCTAAACTTTGATTGTCATGTTGCAGGCGAAAAACGTCTTTTACAGCTGAATGAGATGGAGGAACTTAGGAATCAGGCATATGAGAATGCCAAGATTTACAAAGAAAGAACCAAGAAGTGGCATGATTCTCATATACAAAGAAGGGAATTCAATGTAGGAGATAAAGTACTCTTTTTCAACTCCAGACTGCGACTCTTTCCAGGTAAACTACGTTCTCGTTGGTCTGGACCATTCACAGTCTCCAAGGTAAACCCAACCGGCGCTATTGAAATTACCGACCCCGAAAAGGGAACTTTTATAGTAAATGGACAGCGGTTGAAGCACTACAACATAAATGAGAAAGGCGAGATGTTAGCCTCTATCTGTTATCTTGATAACTAAGAAAAAGGAGGTGATAGTCCAGCTTGAGACTATAAATTAAGAAATTTCTTCTCTCTATCTCTCGATTGTTTTTCAAAGTTTTTTTTAGTTAGTTCATCTTTTCATTATTTTATTTTCTTTCTTATTATCCAGTACCACCTCCGGAGCATGATGAGAACGACGATCACTGACGATCGTCGTCGAGGTATATGTTTTGCTTTTGCACTTATTGTTTACTATACATTGAGGGCAATGCATGAAAGTTTGGGGGGGGGGGGGGGGGGGTGTTTACTGGTTTCTGTTGTTTTCTGTTGTTACTTCCTTGCATGACTAGTCTATAATAAGATTAGGTCATTTTTGGGCACATTAAATTTTTTTTTGAAAATGAGTTCATCATTTAGAAATAATGAATTAGACTTGCAATAGTATTACATAATGAAAAGGGAAATAACCTTAACCTGATGGCGTCGTCAGAAACGCCGTTATGTTTGAAGGTGTCACAAATCTCCAAGAAGTTGGTTATGTGAGCGTTCGGGTCATCAGTGGCTACTCCCCCAAACATCACTGAATGCTGGATCATCTGTATTATAGTCGGCTTTATCTCAAAATTGTTGGCTTGAATGGTTGGCCTCGTAATGCTTGACAGTGATCCATGGAAAGCTGGTTGAGCAAAATCCATCATAGACCTTGGATATGGTGCTTCATTGTGCGCGCCCCCTTCTTGATTTTTGTCAGCCATCGCTCGAGCTTCCCTAATTTTCCTTAGACATGTACGCTCGATTTCTGGGTCAAACGGCTCGAGTGTGGGGTTGCTACTCCTTAGCATGCACCAAGAAGATGACTACTTGTAAAATAAACCCAAAAGGAGAAAATGCGAATGTATTAAACCCAACGGTCAACAGTGACAAACAAAACAAAAACAAAAAATTAATGGCTAAATTACAATTAACTAATCTCGTATGATATTATACAACTTAGTCCCCGGCAACGGCGCCAAAAACTTGATCGCTTTTATTTTAAACAATTCATTCCAGTGTAGCGATTCTACCGCAAGTGCACGGTGTCAAGTTTTAGTATAGTGATATAAAAGAAAGGATGTCGAACCCACAGGGACTAACGTATAAGTACCAAATAAAATTAGCAAAATTATATTTAGGCTCCGTAAAAGATGATTAATTATCTAATTAAACTAAAAACTTAAAAACTCAAAAATAAAACTACTCCTTTGAAGATGCGAAGGAATTCCGCTCAAGAAATCTATCAAGATGTTGGTTCAAATGTGCTATCGTCAATGATTTGTTTGTTAAAAAATTACTAATCAATCAATTCTTAAGGTGACGGATTTCTGAATAAAATCAATACACTTTCTCAAGCTATATTGAAACTAATATTAAATTGACACAAGTAACTCTCGTTCACTTAAACCAATTTAATATCGAATAAATCTCGATGAAAACCGTTAACTTTAAATCTTGCAATTCAAAGTGATCACGTATGTGATTTAATCTCTCAATCTAAATCTTAAACATACAACACAAATTATTTTAGCGTATTATAATTTCATCTCTAGATCTCAATTATAATTCACAAATTCTATCAAAGTTAGCTAGGCTTTGATAGCATTAAGGTTATAATTCATGCACATAAGAATTAATTCACTCAAGCACAACCAAATCAATGATTCAAGCACAAAATTCCCTAATGATAAAATAAAATTAATTAAATTCAAATCAAATTAACAAGATGTTTAATAATTTCTCAACCTCAAAAACATCAAATAAATCTGAAAATCAAATTAACTAGAGTTTAGAAATACGATAACGTAGGAGCGAATCCGTGCGTTGACCGATGCTTCTTCTCTTGCTTCCTTCCTTGCACTTCAAAGGATTTCTTCAACCTTCTCTTGTTCTTGGAAGATGATAGGCGGCTGAAAATTGATATGAGGGCTTGATTATACTCTGAATTATGGCTCAGAATTTCGTGCCCTACTTTCCCAATTTATAGAGAAGGTGGTGGGTGGAAGAGGTTCCAAAAATCAAACCAAATCAAGTCTTTAAATTTCTGAAAATTCTGTGTCTCGATCGATCGGTGCATATGTCTCGATTGATCGAGCGCCTTCAGCTTCCGGATATGAATTTCTCTGCCTCGCTCGATCGATCGAGGTAAAGCTTCCGATCGATCGAGCTCTCTTCATTTTTTCTTGCCAAGTCTCTGCCAATGTCGATCGATCGATCACAAGTTTCCGATCGATCGAGCTTTCTTCCATTCGCTTTGTAAATCTTCTGCCACTCTCGATCGATCGAAAATTATGCACCGATCGATCGAGCTCTTCTTTTCTTTGTTGGCCAAAACTTCTGTCACCTTCGATCGATCGCCTTCCATGTCCGATCGATCGGTCATGCCAGAATTCAATTTCTTCATTTCTTGGCTCTGTTTGATCCTTTTTTCTTCCTTCTAGCTCAATTCTTCCACTTTCCACCTAGATTCCTGAAACAATCAACTAAATACCAAAAATCATAATATCTTCCCGGAATCTACACAAAAATATATATAAATCAAAGCACAAATACACGTAGTAATCAACCCTATCACAAGCTTACCATGTATATATCAGTCTCTAGTTCCCTAATTTGAGCCTAATTGATAAAAGAATGGAGTATGTTTAACATACTATTAGCCCCCATTCAACATTCTTTGGCAAACTTATTATATCCACCTACTTGAGCCTAAATTGAAAGAATTCATCCTTACCCTAAGGGAGTATAATGATTCTCATTAGATGCACTTAAATTGCTACACTTTGATGAGCTTATTGTTGAAAAAAAAAATAGATGAATGAGAAAAGAAAAAGATAGATAAAGCCTTGAGAAAAAAATTGACTAAATAAGAACCAAAGTGGCCAAGGCTATAAAAGAAAAAGAAGAGAATCTCAAAGTGTGCTAAAAATTTGAATTTTATAAGTTATACTCTCTTCTTTGTGTTTCCCTATCTTTTCTTTGAAGCCAAACACCTAGGCCAAACATTACAAGCTTTAAAAGACATATTAATCCAAGTCTAGGAAATAATTACATTAGTGGAGAAGTGCTTGAAAAGTAGGCTTATAGAGTGTTTAAAAGTAATCTTGACTTTGAGTTTAATAGCATTATTTGATCCTGAAAGTATATATGAAACTCAAGATTGACATGTGACCGCGTTATTTTTTTTAAACAAAAGATTTCAGAGTGTAACGCGATTCTATACCGCAAGTGCACGGTTGTCAAGTTTTAGTATAGCTAAATGAAAGTAAGGGTTGTCGAATCCACAGGGACTAACGTATAAGTACCAAATAAAACTAGTAAAATTATATTTAGCCTACGATTAACAAGGGGGAGATTAACTAATGCAAATTTAGAACTAAAAGATCCGAATAAAACAAGAATAAATAAAATAGATGGCTTCCAGATATGCAAAGGAATTTCGCTCGAGAAATTTATCTAGCTCTTTGTTCAACTATGTTATCTTCAAAGATTCGTTTGAATAGGCAATTACCAAACAATTGATTCTTAAGGTGAAAGGTTTTCGTTATTATTCAATACACTCTCTCGAGCTGTATAGAAACTAATATCAAATTAGAACAAATAACTCTCGTTCACTTATTTACTAATCCGATATTGCATAAATCTTTAAAACCTCGTTACTCTAAATCTCTAGATTCAAAGCGCTCACGTATGCGATTTTATCTCTCGATCTCAATCTTAAACATACATCATGAATTACTGTAGCGTATTATAACGTTATCTCTCGATCTCGGTTATAACTCACAAAATTCAATCAAAGTTAGCTAGGCTTTGATCTTAATAAGCAATTAATTCATGAACAATAAGAAATCAATCCACTCTAACACATTCGAATCAATAAATCAAACACAATTATACTCAAACTCGATAAAATAAACTCAATTTAATTTAAATCAAATCAATAAGACGTTTAATTGTTTCTCAACCTCAAAAACATCCAATGAAAATGAAAATCAAATATCCAAGTTTAGAAATATGATAAATGCTGGAACAAATCCGTGCGTTGCACCGTAATCTCTTCTCTTGCTCCTTCCTTGCACTCCGGAAATATCTCGCTCAAGCTCGGACGAAGAACGGAGGAAGATGGCTTTTCCCCGGATTCTTCTCGGCGGCGGCTAGGATTGTAGGGTGATGAAAATTGGCTCCCTTCCCTCTCTGATATGATATCCCTTGATATGGAAGAGATTTCCTTTTTAAATCCACCGAGAATCAAGTTATTTTTGGAAGATAAGATTTTCAGAAAATCGCGTATCGATCGATTGAAAAGATTTTTCGATCGATCGGTGCACTGTTCGCTTCAGCGTTTAAACTCTCTGCCTCGATCGATCGGTCGAGATTTTGTTCCGATCGATCGACACTTTGATAAATTTGCTGCTGAACTCTCTGCCCGGATCGATCGAAGAAATAATCTCGATCGATCGGTGCCTTAAAAATCTGAATTCTTCATTTTTTCTCTTTTTCGCCTCGATTTCACCATTTTTCTTCATTTTAGTTGACCTATTTTCCTGAAAGAAGCAAATAAATACCAAAAAGCGTAATTTCATCCAGGAAAAAGTACGAAAAACGGAAAGAAATAAAGCTAAAAACACTTAAAATCTAAGCCTATCAACTCCCCCAAACTTGGACTTGATCGTCCTCGAGCAAGCAATAATCTCAAAAAGTAGAGTCAAACTTAATACTTTGAATGAATCATCTTTACAACTCAACGTAAAAGCTCAGCAATCCTACTTACACATCAATAAGAGTCATTCAAAGTTCAACAGGAAGAATTTTCTCCTAAGCTAAACAATACATCGCAACATCGGAACGTGCGTGTGTGCTATTGTCAATCATGAGGAATAATCATATCTTTAAGATCAAACTGTGCCATAAAAACTCAAAGTCAAGATTACTTTAAAATACTCTACAAATCTACTATCCAGCACTTCTCCACTAATGTAATTATTCCCTAGACTTGGATAAGAAGGTCTTTAAAGGCTTATAGCGTTAGGCCTTTTGGTGTCGGCTCCAAAGAAAAGGTAGGATGAATGCAAAGAAGAGAGTATAAAAGAATCAGTTCAAATTTGTTTGCACAATATTGAGCTTCTCTTCAACTTTTTCTAGCCTTGGCCATTTTGGGTCTTATTTGAATATTTTCATTTTTTTTTCAAGGCTTATCTCTACATCTTTTCTTATTGCTCATTCATTTGTTCATTTTTGTTTTTCACATTGAACTCATCTACAATTCAGTGCAATGAATGAGATTCATTATACTCCTTAGGGACGGATAAAATTTTTCATTTAAGCTCAATCCAAGGTATGTATAATGAGTTAGCCAAAAATGTCGAATGGGGGTCTAATTATATGCAATGCATATACCATTGTTTTTCAATAAGGCTCAAGAGGGGACACTAAGGAATGCTGTAAACAAGGTAAGCTTGAAAGGCACAAATGGTCCAAAGATCGCCTAAATCATCTCCTAGTCAAGTTCCTAATTACAGAATTTCGCCTCAAAGTGCTTTTAAATAAATTGTAGAATTTTCTAAGATGCTCAAGAATAATCATAGTTAACACAACTTTTCACTTTATTCAATACACACTTCACTCAATCATGACTCAAAACGTGCTCAAACTATTCCTCAATTTTGACATAAGTTCAACAAAGGATATATACAAACAAGTTAAACATTTTCATGACTCCTATCTAGATGAGGATTAATTTCATCATGTAGTAACATTTCTCAAGTATTGACTCATTTTCTAAAAAAAAATTTTGTTGATAGTGCTCAAGGACGATTTAGTCTCATAAAAGTGCAGTAATGCAAGAAAAGAAACAAGACCAGAAACAGAAATGCAAAAACAACAAAAATACTAAAAATATAAACAAACCCCCCCCAAACTTAATATATGCATTGCCCTCAATGTACAAGACAAATAAGCGTAAAGGCAAAACACATACCATGGCGACGATCGTCACTGATCGTCGTCCTCATCATGCTTCGGAGGGGGAACTGGGTAGTGACGCTCCTCGCCCTGGTATGGCGTAAATGGTGGGTACTCAGTAGGTGGGGGTGCATGCGACTGATATGGTGCGAAGTGTGGCTCTGGCGGGAACTGGAATCCTGGGAAGCTCTGGGCCATGGAAGTATTCCATGCACTCTGGTAGTGCATGAACTCCATTTGACGCTGAGCTACCTGCTCATGGTCCAACTGCAATGCTCTCTGCATGCTGTGTATGTCCCGCTGCATGCTATGGATGCTCTGCTGCTCCAGGCGAATGTCTTGGAGATCCCTGTGAAGGGAGTCCAAAGTGATGCGTGTACGCGCTGCAGCAGAGGATGATGATGCTCCGGCATGTCCGGTGTCCGAGGGTCGTGGCTCAGCCCTTCTTCGGCCTGTAGGTGGTGGTGGACCATCAACAACAATTGGGGTCTTCGGTGGAAGTAACTCCTCGTCTTCCCCCCATTGCACTCCGCATCTCTGACATAAAGCAGTGATGGCAGATGGAAATGGTAGTGCGGAGGTAGGTGGGCTGCTACCGATCTCATGGATATGATCACTAATAATCTCGCCCAAATCCACGTCCTGCCCTGTGAGAATGGAAAATACCAGGGCCGCTCTATCCTTTGTCACCTCAGAAGTGTGGGTCGAGGGCATGACCTGTGAGGCGACAAATGAGAACCATGCTTGGGCCTCTGGTGTCAAAAGCTTCTTGAGAACTACCTGTGGCTCTCCCTTATCATTCCGCTGCCAATCTACTCCCGGCATGCCAATAACTGCGAGTACCTCATCATAATTGATGATACTCTTTCGGAAGGATTGGTACACACAGTTGTGTATGAATGGCATCCGGTAAACATTATTGATTGTTGCCTGATCAACCAGCACGTCCTTCCCTCGGACAAAAACATTTGCTCTCCGTCCTGGTGGGATAACTCGGAGATTCGTGTAGAATTCCCTCACCAGTGGAACCACAGCATCAATTGGTGTTTGAACAAACTGAAACCACCCTCGTCGCCTTACTGCCCTTATGACAGGACATTCAATCTTGTCCATACTCATGCCCCTTTCACAACTGAGGGGTTTCTTGTGATAACTGGGATACAACTCAGCTGCTGTAGCATTTTAAAACTTCTGTTCGTCATGCACTTGCTCAGAAGTGGTGGCCTTTGCCTGTTTTTGCTTCTGTGAGGCCTCCTCCTGCTTTGACTTCTTTCATGGAGCCATTGTCTTGCTAAGTTATTCTCAATTATTTCGCTTAACTGCAATAAAAACACCACACCCAAAACACAGCAATACCAACACCCCGCAACACAACAATAATTCCCCCAAACTTTGATTCTTCTTAACCCAATTCAACTACAACAAAGTAATTGCACCAAAGGATGAAAAGATATGAAATTTAAAACCAATTACCAAGAAAAAATCTGATCTTTGATGAATTTGGCGCTTGGCGTGGAATTCTCTTTTGGATGCAATTCTACCCAATTTAGCTTGCAACACTTCAGATCTGCAATTATAATCTCATCAGAAATAATCTTTACTTAAAATATTTGAAGTAATTTGAAATTGGAGAGAAAATTGATGAGAGATGATGAAGATTGTGGAAGAGGCGTTATGGTTTGCGTTGGAGAGGAGAGGAAAGAGTTTTAAATTGCTGCACAGACTGCTCTTCGGTGCCCTATTTTTTCAAAATTTTCTCTCGATCGATCGATCGAGATTATTTTTTGATCGATCAGTCGAGGCAGTGTATTTCTCTGCTTCTAAATTTCCGGCGATCGATCGCCAACTCCAGAACACCAAAATCAAATTTTTCAAAAAAATTTCCTCTCGGGTTTCCTCGCCTACATCTTTCTTGCTTTTACACCTGCAACAAAATTGCACGGATTCATTCTCGGAACATCTAAAAACAAATTAAAAACAACCAAACTAAAATGAAGAACTAAAAACAAAAACTCGAGGAAGGAAAAGAAAGTTCTTAATTTATAGTCCCAAGCTGGACTGTCACCTTCTCGTCTGTTAACTTGATTGCTCCTTTGGATTCTTCACAGAATCACTCGGGAGCGTACCTTGCGTCCTTCCAGAAATCAACGTTGCCAGCTGCCCTATCTGCACTTCCAGGTTCTTAATCGATGCATCCTGATTCTGCATCCTCACCTCAGTCGACGAAATCAGTTTGGCCATCAGCTCCTCCATACTCGGTTTTTGTGTGAACCCCGACTGTGGTTGTGGATTCAACACATTCTCTTGATTTGACCACCTCAGATTTGGGTGGTTCCTCCATCCCGGGTTGTATGAGTTCGAGTATGGATTGTTTTGCTGCCTGTTTCCTACGAAATTCACAGCTTCGGTAGATTGATTAAATTGGTTACCTCCTTGGCACTCAATGCTTGGATGACCGCCTCCACATAAATCACAGAAAATAGCTTGAGCTTGCATTGCTACTGCACTCATGCTATCTATCTTCCGGTTCATAGCCTCCAACTGAGCCAAAATAGCAGTAATCTCATCCACTTGATGGACTCCTATTGGTTTCTCTGGCGTGTTCCTTTCAGAGTGCCACTAATAGCTATTGAACGCCATTTCCTCCAATAAGTTATACGCTTCTTCCGGTGTCTTCCGCATGATCGATCCCCCAGATGATGCGTCTATCATAGATTGGTTAGCAGAAAACAAACCATTGTAAAAAGTCTGTACCTGCAGCCAGATGGGTAGACCGTGATGTGGGCATCTCCTCAATAAATCTTTGAAACGATCCCACGCTTCGTATAAACTCTCGGGGTCAAATTGCCCAAACATAGTGATATCGTTCCGCATCTTTGCCGTCTTGGAGGGAGGAAAGTACTTCGATAAAAAAGCTTTTGTCATCCCTTCCCATGTTGTAATCGATCCTGCAGGTAATGAATTCAACCAGGATTTAGCTTTGTCTCTCAATGAAAAAGGGAAGAGCCTTAACCTGATGGCGTCGTCGGAGACGCCATTATGTTTAAACGTGTCACAGATCTCCAAGAAGTTGGAGATGTGAGTGTTTGGATCGTCCGTGGCAGCTCCCCCAAACATTACAGAGTGCTGTATCATTTGGATAATTGTGGCTTGATCTCGAAATTATTTGCCTGGATTGTCGGTCTAGTAATGCTGGATAAAGATCCATGAAACGCTGGCTGTGCAAAGTCCATCATCGATCTCGGGTTCTGTGCATCGTTATTGTTAGCCATTACTCGAGCTTCTCGTAGTCTTCTAAGTAGAGTTCTCTCTATTTCAGGATCAAATGGCTCGAGAATGGGCTCCTCTCTTCTGAGCATGCACTAGAGAAATGGTTCCTGTACTGGATCAGACAAAAGGAGACAACAACAAAAATACAAAATCAAAAACAAGAACAACTAACTAAAACGAAAAAGAAAAATAAAAACGAAATAATATAAATTGGCTAAATTACAATTAACTAATCTCGTATGATATTATACAGAATAGTCCCCGGCAACGGCGCCAAAAACTTGACCGCGTTATTTTTTTTAAACAAAAGATTTCAGAGTGTAACACGATTCTATACCGCAAGTGCACGGTTGTCAAGTTTAGTATAGTTAAATGAAAGTAAGGGTTGTCGAATCCACAGGGACTAACGTACAAGTACCAAATAAAACTAGTAAAATTATATTTAGCCTACGATTAACAAGGGGGAGATTAACTAATGCAAATTTAGAACTAAAAGATCCGAATAAAACAAGAATAAATAAAATAGATGGCTTCCGGATATGCAAAGGAATTTCGCTCGAGAAATTTATCTAGCTCTTTGTTCAACTATGTTATCTTCAAAGATTCGTTTGAATAGGCAATTACCAAACAATTAATTCTTAAGGTGAAAAGTTGTTGTTATTATTCAATACACTCTCTCAGATATATAGAAACTAATATCAAATTAGAACAGATAACTCTCGTTCACTTATTTACTAATCCGATATTGCATAAATCTTTAAAACCTCGTTACTCTAAATCTCTCGATTCAAAGCGCTCACGTATGTGATTTTATCTCTCGATCTCAATCTTAAACATACATCATGAATTACTGTAGCGTATTATAACGTTATCTCTCGATCTCGGTTATAACTCACAAAATTCAATCAAAGTTAGCTAGGCTTTGATCTTAATAAGCAATTAATTCATGAACAATAAGAAATCAATCCACTCTAACACATTCGAATCAATAAATCAAACACAATTATACTCAAACTCGATAAAATAAACTCAATTTAATTTAAATCAAATCAATAAGACGTTTAATTGTTTCTCAACCTCAAAAACATCCAATGAAAATGAAAATCAAATATCCAAGTTTAGAAATATGATAAATGCTGGAACAAATCCGTGCGTTGCACCGTAATCTCTTCTCTTGCTCCTTCCTTGCACTCCGGAAATATCTCGCTCAAGCTCGGACGAAGAACGGAGGAAGATGGCTTTTCCCCGGATTCTTCTCGGCGGCGGCTAGGATTGTAGGGTGATGAAAATTGGCTCCCTTCCCTCTCTGATATGATATCCCTTGATATGGAAGAGATTTCCTTTTTAAATCCACCGAGAATCAAGTTATTTTTGGAAGATAAGATTTTCAGAAAATCGCGTATCGATCGATTGAAAAGATTTTTCGATCGATCGGTGCACTGTTCGCTTCAGCGTTTAAACTCTCTGCCTCGATCGATCGGTCGAGATTTTGTTCCGATCGATCGACACTTTGATAAATTTGCTGCTGAACTCTCTGCCCGGATCGATCGATGAAATAATCTCGATCGATCGGTGCCTTAAAAATCTGAATTCTTCATTTTTTCTCTTTTTCGCCTCGATTTCACCATTTTTCTTCATTTTAGTTGACCTATTTTCCTGAAAGAAGCAAATAAATACCAAAAAGTGTAATTTCATCCAGGAAAAAGTACGAAAACGGAAAGAAATAAAGCTAAAAATACTTAAAATCTAAGCCTATCAACTCCCCCAAACTTGGACTTGATCGTCCTCGAGCAAGCAATAATCTCAAAAAGTAGAGTCAAACTTAATACTTTGAATGAATCATCTTTACAACTCAACGTAAAAGCTCAGCAATCCTACTTACACATCAATAAGAGTCATTCAAAGTTCAACAGGAAGAATTTTCTCCTAAGCTAAACAATACATCGCAACATCGGAACGTGCGTGTGTGCTATTGTCAATCATGAGGAATAATCATATCTTTAAGATCAAACTGTGCCATAAAAACTCAAAGTCAAGATTACTTTAAAATACTCTACAAATCTACTATCCAGCACTTCTCCACTAATGTAATTATTCCCTAGACTTGGATAAGAAGGTCTTTAAAGGCTTATAGCGTTAGGCCTTTTGGTGTCGGCTCCAAAGAAAAGGTAGGATGAATGCAAAGAAGAGAGTATAAAAGAATCAGTTCAAATTTGTTTGCACAATATTGAGCTTCTCTTCAACTTTTTCTAGCCTTGGCCATTTTGGGTCTTATTTGAATATTTTCATTTTTTTTTCAAGGCTTATCTCTACATCTTTTCTTATTGCTCATTCATTTGTTCATTTTTGTTTTTCACATTGAACTCATCTACAATTCAGTGCAATGAATGAGATTCATTATACTCCTTAGGGACGGATAAAATTTTTCATTTAAGCTCAATCCAAGGTATGTATAATGAGTTAGCCAAAAATGTCGAATGGGGGTCTAATTATATGCAATGCATATACCATTGTTTTTCAATAAGGCTCAAGAGGGGACACTAAGGAATGCTGTAAACAAGGTAAGCTTGAAAGGCACAAATGGTCCAAAGATCGCCTAAATCATCTCCTAGTCAAGTTCCTAATTACAGAATTTCGCCTCAAAGTGCTTTTAAATAAATTGTAGAATTTTCTAAGATGCTCAAGAATAATCATAGTTAACACAACTTTTCACTTTATTCAATACACACTTCACTCAATCATGACTCAAAACGTGCTCAAACTATTCCTCAATTTTGACATAAGTTCAACAAAGGATATATACAAACAAGTTAAACATTTTCATGACTCCTATCTAGATGAGGATTAATTTCATCATGTAGTAACATTTCTCAAGTATTGACTCATTTTCTAAAAAAAAATTTTGTTGATAGTGCTCAAGGACGATTTAGTCTCATAAAAGTGCAGTAATGCAAGAAAAGAAACAAGACCAGAAACAGAAATGCAAAAACAACAAAAATACTAAAAATATAAACAAACCCCCCCCCAAACTTAATATATGCATTGCCCTCAATGTACAAGACAAATAAGCGTAAAGGCAAAACACATACCATGGCGACGATCGTCACTGATCGTCGTCCTCATCATGCTTCGGAGGGGGAACTGGGTAGTGACGCTCCTCGCCCTGGTATGGCGTAAATGGTGGGTACTCAGTAGGTGGGGGTGCATGCGACTGATATGGTGCGAAGTGTGGCTCTGGCGGGAACTGGAATCCTGGGAAGCTCTGGGCCATGGAAGTATTCCATGCACTCTGGTAGTGCATGAACTCCATTTGACGCTGAGCTACCTGCTCATGGTCCAACTGCAATGCTCTCTGCATGCTGTGTATGTCCCGCTGCATGCTATGGATGCTCTGCTGCTCCAGGCGAATGTCTTGGAGATCCCTGTGAAGGGAGTCCAAAGTGATGCGTGTACGCGCTGCAGCAGAGGATGATGATGCTCCGGCATGTCCGGTGTCCGAGGGTCGTGGCTCAGCCCTTCTTCGGCCTGTAGGTGGTGGTGGACCATCAACAACAATTGGGGTCTTCGGTGGAAGTAACTCCTCGTCTTCCCCCCATTGCACTCCGCATCTCTGACATAAAGCAGTGATGGCAGATGGAAATGGTAGTGCGGAGGTAGGTGGGCTGCTACCGATCTCATGGATATGATCACTAATAATCTCGCCTAAATCCACGTCCTGCCCTGTGAGAATGGAAAATACCAGGGCCGCTCTATCCTTTGTCACCTCAGAAGTGTGGGTCGAGGGCATGACCTGTGAGGCGACAAATGAGAACCATGCTTGGGCCTCTGGTGTCAAAAGCTTCTTGAGAACTACCTGTGGCTCTCCCTTATCATTCCGCTGCCAATCTACTCCCGGCATGCCAATAACTGCGAGTACCTCATCATAATTGATGATACTCTTTCGGAAGGATTGGTACACACAGTTGTGTATGAATGGCATCCGGTAAACATTATTGAATGTTGCCTGATCAACCAGCACGTCCTTCCCTCGGACAAAAACATTTGCTCTCCGTCCTGGTGGGATAACTCGGAGATTCGTGTAGAATTCCCTCACCAGTGGAACCACAGCATCAATTGGTGTTTTAACAAACTGAAACCACCCTCGTCGCCTTACTGCCCTTATGACAGGACATTCAATCTTGTCCATACTCATGCCCCTTTCACAACTGAGGGGTTTCTTGTGATAACTGGGATACAACTCAGCTGCTGTAGCATTTTAAAACTTCTGTTCGTCATGCACTTGCTCAGAAGTGGTGGCCTTTGCCTGTTTTTGCTTCTGTGAGGCCTCCTCCTGCTTTGACTTCTTTCATGGAGCCATTGTCTTGCTAAGTTATTCTCAATTATTTCGCTTAACTGCAATAAAAACACCACACCCAAAACACAGCAATACCAACACCCCGCAACACAACAATAATTCCCCCAAACTTTGATTCTTCTTAACCCAATTCAACTACAACAAAGTAATTGCACCAAAGGATGAAAAGATATGAAATTTAAAACCAATTACCAAGAAAAAATCTGATCTTTGATGAATTTGGCGCTTGGCGTGGAATTCTCTTTTGGATGCAATTCTACCCAATTTAGCTTGCAACACTTCAGATCTGCAATTATAATCTCATCAGAAATAATCTTTACTTCAAATATTTGAAGTAATTTGAAATTGGAGAGAAAATTGATGAGAGATGATGAAGATTGTGGAAGAGGCGTTATGGTTTGCGTTGGAGAGGAGAGGAAAGAGTTTTAAATTGCTGCACAGACTGCTCTTCGGTGCCCTATTTTTTCAAAATTTTCTCTCGATCGATCGATCGAGATTATTTTTTGATCGATCAGTCGAGGCAGTGTATTTCTCTGCTTCTAAATTTCCGGCGATCGATCGCCAACTCCAGAACACCAAAATCAAATTTTTCAAAAAAATTTCCTCTCGGGTTTCCTCGCCTACATCTTTCTTGCTTTTACACCTGCAACAAATTGCACGGATTCATTCTCGGAACATCTAAAAACAAATTAAAAACAACCAAACTAAAATGAAGAACTAAAAACAAAAACTCGAGGAAGGAAAAGAAAGTTCTTAATTTATAGTCCCAAGCTGGACTGTCACCTTCTCGTCTGTTAACTTGATTGCTCCTTTGGATTCTTCACAGAATCACTCGGGAGCGTACCTTGCGTCCTTCCAGAAATCAACGTTGCCAGCTGCCCTATCTGCACTTCCAGGTTCTTAATCGATGCATCCTGATTCTGCATCCTCACCTCAGTCGACGAAATCAGTTTGGCCATCAGCTCCTCCATACTCGGTTTTTGTGTGAACCCCGACTGTGGTTGTGGATTCAACACATTCTCTTGATTTGACCACCTCAGATTTGGGTGGTTCCTCCATCCCGGGTTGTATGAGTTCGAGTATGGATTGTTTTGCTGCCTGTTTCCTACGAAATTCACAGCTTCGGTAGATTGATTAAATTGGTTACCTCCTTGGCACTCAATGCTTGGATGACCGCCTCCACATAAATCACAGAAAATAGCTTGAGCTTGCATTGCTACTGCACCCATGCTATCTATCTTCCGGTTCATAGCCTCCAACTGAGCCAAAATAGCAGTAATCTCATCCACTTGATGGACTCCTATTGGTTTCTCTGGCGTGTTCCTTTCAGAGTGCCACTGATAGCTATTGAACGCCATTTCCTCCAATAAGTTATACGCTTCTTCCGGTGTCTTCCGCATGATCGATCCCCCAGATGATGCGTCTATCATAGATTGGTTAGCAGAAAACAAACCATTGTAAAAAGTCTGTACCTGCAGCCAGATGGGTAGACCGTGATGTGGGCATCTCCTCAATAAATCTTTGAAACGATCCCACGCTTCGTATAAACTCTCGGGGTCAAATTGCCCAAACATAGTGATATCGTTCCGCATCTTTGCCGTCTTGGAGGGAGGAAAGTACTTCGATAAAAAAGCTTTTGTCATCCCTTCCCATGTTGTAATCGATCCTGCAGGTAATGAATTCAACCAGGATTTAGCTTTGTCTCTCAATGAAAAAGGGAAGAGCCTTAACCTGATGGCGTCGTCGGAGACGCCATTATGTTTAAACGTGTCACAGATCTCCAAGAAGTTGGAGATGTGAGTGTTTGGATCGTCCGTGGCAGCTCCCCCAAACATTACAGAGTGCTGTATCATTTGGATAATTGTGGCTTGATCTCGAAATTATTTGCCTGGATTGTCGGTCTAGTAATGCTGGATAAAGATCCATGAAACGCTGGCTGTGCAAAGTCCATCATCGATCTCGGGTTCTGTGCATCGTTATTGTCAGCCATTACTCGAGCTTCTCGTAGTCTTCTAAGTAGAGTTCTCTCTATTTCAGGATCAAATGGCTCGAGAATGGGCTCCTCTCTTCTGAGCATGCACTAGAGAAATGGTTCCTGTACTGGATCAGACAAAAGGAGACAACAACAAAAATACAAAATCAAAAACAAGAACAACTAACTAAAACGAAAAAGAAAAATAAAAACGAAATAATATAAATTGGCTAAATTACAATTAACTAATCTCGTATGATATTATACAGAATAGTCCCCGGCAACGGCGCCAAAAACTTGACCGCGTTATTTTTTTTAAACAAAAGATTTCAGAGTGTAACACGATTCTATACCGCAATTGCACGGTTGTCAAGTTTAGTATAGTTAAATGAAAGTAAGGGTTGTCGAATCCACAGGGACTAACGTACAAGTACCAAATAAAACTAGTAAAATTATATTTAGCCTACGATTAACAAGGGGGAGATTAACTAATGCAAATTTAGAACTAAAAGATCCGAATAAAACAAGAATAAATAAAATAGATGGCTTCCGTGTGATGACCAGGGATTATAGGTGTTAATCCCGTAGTGTTAATAATCCCTAAAGTGGTTTTACGTGGCGATTTGAAATTTAAGAGAGGTGTTGGGCCTTCTGGGCTCGTTTATTTGGGCAGTTGGGATCGTTGGACCCAGAGGTTGAGATTGTATTCACATTACGGTGTAAAACCTAAGAGTTGGGTTTTTGATGTGTCTCGGAATCTCGGGTGCTGTGTGAGCACCGGTAGGGGATTTTGGAGTTAGAGAGAGAGTTTTTGAAAACAGATGATTTTTAAGGAATCACGATGTATTTGTGGGGCTATTATTTTTTCGGAGTATTTTTGCTATAAATAGCAGTTGAACCCGAAATTTTAAGAAAATTATCATTTCAGCCCAATTTATTTCTCCTCCCTCTCTCCCGCGCGATTCCCGTCTGCTACAGCACCCCCGCCGCTTCAAGCGGTGCGCCCGCCGCCGTCCGGCCGCCGATCGGCGCGTGCGACCTACCCACGGCTTCGTCTCGACGAGGCGCTCCTTTCCCCTCTGCCAATTGAAAGTTTCGTCGCGTCCTGGAGTCGGATTTTACAGAAAGGCGTCGATCCCCAAAAGTTAGGGTTCATCGGATTTCGTCCGATTTTGCTTCCGATTTTCGTGGGTAACGTTCCTTACCCCTTTTCCATGCTTGTGATGTACTTCCTTGCCTTATTGTGAATTATTGTTTCGAATTTCCCCAATTTCGTAGGGTTTAATTTTCGAATTATTGGGGGTTTTTGGCAAAGGTGATGATTCTTGCCATTGATGGTTTAATTCACATCTTAGGAGTATTATGATGCTTGATTAAGATCGAATTGAGAAGCTTTGGTTCAAATTTGAAGAATTTTAAGAGTTGGGATTTAAAGGCTTGTTTGGGTTCGATTTTTAGGGGGTTGAGTTCGAAAATGGGGAGTTTTTGTCAAGGGATGTTGATTCTTGCTTGGATAGCTTAATTGACATTTTAGATGAATTATGGTATTTTATTGGGTTCGAAATTGTGAGATTAAGGTTCGATTTTTGTAGGGCATTCTTGAACAAATTTCGATTGTCTCATTTATTTCCTTCCCTGCATGTACCCTGCCCCGGGTCTTTTAAGAGGATAATTGTCGTGTATTGACAATGTTGTGAGGGATATGGGTGTGCTTGAGCATAGGTTACATGTTCGTAAATAATTGTGAATTATTTATCGTGTTAGCACATCATTCCTCGGGGCATGGAACTCGAGCAAGGTTTGGCTCGGACTTCGGAGATTTAAGGTACGTGCGACGTACGAGCATTTCTATATTTTAAGGCATATGTGAATGCATAATGAAAATTTGATTTCATTGAATAATCGCGCATGAGGATTATATATATATATGTTGATATAGCCAAGGAATGACCCAAATCTTGATATCGCCGCTTGTAGCGTGCGTGACACTAGAGTAGGATGACTCTTGCATGATATATGGGGTACTGGGTTTATTTGACTATATTAGGGCATTTGAGATGCCTGGGAATGATCGTAAAATCATGTATTCTTCGTAAGACATTTGAGATGTCTAAGTTCGTAGAATCGTGTATTCATTATAAGACATTTGAGATGTCTAGGTTTGTAGACTCATGTATTCATTAGAAGACACTTGAGATGTCTAAGTATAATGAAGGATTGGTAAAATAAATGCTAAGGCATTTGAGCTATCTGTGATTGATAGCAAGGTTGTGAAATCAGTATTAGATATTGTGATATCTGTAATTGCATGTTTAATGAATTTGTAATCACTATATGTTGATATTCGAGGATTAGGCATGCGATGAGTTAATCAATGCGTTGATTTACCGATTTATGAGATTTGATGAGTTTGATGTTGTGAGAACAGGGACAATACACGGAATCCCGGATGAGGATGTTGCCATCCAGGGAGTATCATTTAAATTCATTAGTATTTACTTGTGTTGTAAATTATGAATTTCATTATTATGATTATGGGATTTTGTGTATTGGTATGCTCACCCCGTTGGGGGCTGTCTCTGTTGGGACAGGTGGACAGGTACATCGATGGCTATGGAGCTGAGCTCGAGCTGTTGATTTGAGGTACTCCCAGGATCGTGGTACCAGGGCTTGATGGAGCACGGTATCGTATAGAGTACCTATATATACACCTGAGGATTTATACATATTCATGATGCTCGCATGTGAGCACGATTATACTTGTATATGGATTGTATATAAAGGCATGAGCCTATCTCTCTTTCATTTAAAGTTGCATGCAATTAGAGGTTGAATTGCTAGAATGATATGAGAGTCATTGGTGTATTATGTGGGTGTTGGAACCCACTTTTGTTGACATATGTGTGGTGTCTTCCCTGGCTGGGAATCTACTTGTATTACTGCTTTCTGTTGAGTATTATGTGTTCCCTGGCCGGGAATTTTGTTATGTGTTGTACTCTTTTTTTGGGATAGCTCTATTTATGGGGAGACTCTGCCCAAATTTTTATAAAAGTTTACAATGTGAAAAGTGGCACCAAGGGGTTGGTAAAGGGCAAACATATGAGTCTTTCATTGACAGGCAATGATTAAGTATCATCAGAGCTTCCCGATTGACATTTTATAGAAAGCATGTACCACACATAGTGGTTAATACACTAATCAAGGTTTAAGGGCTTGGGGTCCTTACATTCCGGATATGCAAAGGAATTTCGCTCGAGAAATTTATCTAGCTCTTTGTTCAACTATGTTATCTTCAAAGATTCGTTTGAATAGGCAATTACCAAACAATTAATTCTTAAGGTGAAAAGTTGTTGTTATTATTCAATACACTCTCTCAGATATATAGAAACTAATATCAAATTAGAACAGATAACTCTCGTTCACTTATTTACTAATCCGATATTGCATAAATCTTTAAAACCTCGTTACTCTAAATCTCTCGATTCAAAGCGCTCACGTATGTGATTTTATCTCTCGATCTCAATCTTAAACATACATCATGAATTACTGTAGCGTATTATAACGTTATCTCTCGATCTCGGTTATAACTCACAAAATT
The DNA here is from genome assembly GCA_907163345.1 of Haberlea rhodopensis. NCBI lineage: Eukaryota > Viridiplantae > Streptophyta > Magnoliopsida > Lamiales > Gesneriaceae > Haberlea > Haberlea rhodopensis. The sequence continues at coordinate 453,743 of CAJQUN010000120.1, read as the reverse complement.
CAATCAAAGTTAGCTAGGCTTTGATCTTAATAAGCACTTAATTCATGAACAGTAAGAAATCAATCCACTCAAATACATTCGAATCAATAAATCAAACACAATTATACTCAAACTCGATAAAATAAACTCAATTTAATTCAAATCAAATCAATAAGACGTTTAATTGTTTCTCAACCTCAAAAACATCCAATGAAAATGAAAATCAAATAAATCCAAGTTTAGAAATACGATAAATTCTGGAACAAATCCGTGCGTTGCACCGTAATCTCTGCTCTTGCTCCTTCCTTGCACTCCGGAAATATCTCGCTCAAGCTCGGACGAAGAATGGAGGAAGATGGTTTTTCCCCGGATTCTTCCCGGCGGCGGCTAGGGTTGTAGGGTGATGAAAATCAGCTCCCCTTCCCTCTCTGATATGATATCCCTTGATATGGAAGATATTTCCTTTTTAAATCCACCGAGAATCAAGTTATTTTTGGAAGATAAGATTTTCAGAAAATCGCGTATCGATCGATCGAAAAGATTTTTCGATCGATCGGTGCCCTGTTCGCTTCAGCGTTTAAACTCTCTGCCTCGATCGATCGATCGAGATTTTGTTCCGATCGATCGACACTTCGATAAATTTTCTGCTGAACTCTCTGCCCGGATCGATCGATCGATCGAGAAATAATCTCGATCGATCGGTGCCTTAAAAATCTAAATTCTTCATTTTCTCTCTTTTCCACCTCGAGTTCACCCTTTTTCTTCATTTTAGCTCATTTCTTCCATTTCCGACCTATTTTCCTGAAACAAGCAAATAAATACCAAAAAGCGTAATTTCATCCAAGAAAAAGTACGAAAAACGGAAAGAAATTACAGCTACAAACACTTAAAATCTAAGCCTATCAACATGAACACAAACGCACGTTCCGATTTTGCGATATATTGCTTGGCTTAGGAGAAAACACTTCTTGCTGATTTTTGGATGACTTATGATTGAAGTGTTAGTGGGATTTCTAAGCTTTTACGTTTGAGTTGCTAAGTTAATTCATTCAAAGTATTGATGATGAACTTTGCATTTTGATCTTAATGTTTGCTCGAGGACGATCAAATCTAAGTTTGGGGGAGTTGATAGGGTTGATTATTATGTATATTTGTGCTTTGATTTATATATATTTTCGTGTATATTCTGGTAAGATGTTATGCTTTTTGGTATTTATTTGATTGTTTCAGGAATCTAGGTGGAAAGTGGAAGAATTGAGATAGAAGGAAGAAAAAGGATCTAACCGAGCCAAGAAATGAAGAATCTGAATTCTGGCATGACCGATCAATCGGAACTGGAGGGCGATCGATCGAAGGAGGCAGAAGTTTTGGCCAACAAAGAAAAGCGGAGCTCGATCGATCGGAAAATTGTGTTCGATCGATCGACATTGACAGAGACTTGGCAAGAAAAATTGAAGAGAGCTCGATCGATCGGAAGCTTTACCTCGATCGATCGAGCGAGGCAGAGAAATTCATATCCGGAAGCTGAAGGCTCTCGATCAATCGAGACATATGCACCGATCGATCGAGACACAGAATTTTCAGAAATTTAAAGACTTGATTTGGTTTGATTTTTGGAACCTCTTCCACCCACCACCTTCTCTATAAATTGGGAAAGTAGGGCACGGAATTGTGAGCCAAAATTCAGAGTATAATCAGACCCTCATATCAATTTTCAGCCACCTATCATCTTCCAAGAACAAGAGAAGGTTGAAGAAATCCTTTGAAGTGGAAGGAAGGAAGCAAGAGAAGAAGCATCGGTCAACGCACGGATTCGCTCCTACGTTATCGTATTTCTAAACTCTAGTTAATTTGATTTTCAGCTTTATTTGATGTTTTTGAGGTTGAGAAATTATTAAACATCTTGTTAATTTGATTTGAATTTAATTAAGTTTATTTTATCATTAGGGAATTTTGTGCTTGAATCATTGATTTGGTTGTGCTTGAGTGAATTAATTCTTATGTGCATGAATTATAACCTTAATGCTATCAAAGCCTAGCTAACTTTGATTGAATTTGTGAATTGTAATTGAGATCGAGAGATGAAATTATAATACGCGATCGATCGCCCCTGACCAGTGGGCAACATCGCCTCTTCACGATCGATCGCGAGTCTTGATAGGGTTGATTATTACGTATATTTGTGCTTTGATTTATATATATTTTCGTGTAGATTCCGGGAAGATATTATGATTTTTGGTATTTATTTGATTGTTTCAGGAATCTAGGTGGAAAGTGGAAGAATTGAGCTAGAAGGAAGAAAAAAGGATCAAACAGAGCCAAGAAATGAAGAAATTGAATTCTGGCATGACCGATCGATCGGACATGGAAGGTGATCGATTGAAGGTGACAGAAGTTTTGTCCAACAAAGAAAAGAAGAGCTCGATCGATCGGTGCATAATTTTCGATCGATCGAGAGTGGCAGAAGATTTACAAAGCGAATGGAAGAAAGCTCGATCGATCGGAAACTTGTGATTGATCGATCGACATTGGCAGAGACTTGGCAAGAAAAAATGAAGAGAGCTCGATCGATCGGAAGCTTTACCACGATCGATCGAGCGCGGCAGAGAAATTCATATCCGAAAGTTGAAGGCGCTCGATCGATCGAGACATATGCACCGATCGATCGAGACATAGAATTTTCAGAAAAATAAAGACTTGATTTGGTTTTATTTTTGGAAACTCTTCCACCCACCACCTCCTCTATAAATTACGGAAGTAGGGCACGAAATTGGGGGCCAATATTCAGAGTATAATCAGACTCATATCATATTTTTCAGCCGTCTATCATCTTCCAAGAACAAGAGAAGGTTAGAGAAATCATTTGAAGTGCAAGGAAGGAAGCAAGAGAAGAAGCATCGGTCAACGCACGGATTCGCTCATACGTTATCGTATTTCTAAACTCTAGTTACTTTGATTTTCAGATTTATTTAATGTTTTTGAGGTTGAGAAACGATTAAACATCTTGTTAATTTGATTTGAATTTAATTAAGTTTATTTTATCAAGTTTAGAGAATTTTGTGCTTGAATCATTGATTTGAATGTGCTTGAGTGAATTAATTCTTATGTGCATGAATTATAATCTTAATGCTATCAAAGCCTAGCTAACTTTGATTGAATTTGTGAATTATAATTGAGATCGAGAGATGAAATTATAATACGCTAAAATAATTCATGTTGTATGTTAAAGATTTAGATCGAGAGATTAAATCACATACGTGATCACTTTGAATTGAAAGATTTGAAGTTAACGGTTTTCATTGAGATTTATTCGATATTAAATTGGTTTAAGTGAACGAGAGTTACTTGTGCCAATTTAATATTAGTTTCAATATAGCTTGAGAAAGTGTATTGATTATATTAAAAAATCTGTCACCTTAAGAATTGATTGATTAGTAATTGTTTTAACAAGCAAATCATTGAAGATAACACATTTGAACCAACATCTTGATAAATTTCTTGAGCGGAATTCCTTCGCATCTTCAAAGGAGTTGTTTTATTTTTGAGTTTTTTTAAGTTTTTAGTTTAATTAGATAATTAATTATATTTTTCGTAGGTTAAATATAATTTTGCTAATTTTATTTGGTACTTATACGTTAGTCCCTGTGGGTTCGACATCCTTTCTTTTATATCACTATACTAAAACTTGACACCGAGCACTTGCGGTATAAAGTGCTACACTGGAATTAATTGTTTAAAATAAAAGCGATCAATTCTCCACGATCGATCGCCAACCCGCTCGTGATCGATCACCGAGAACTCGCGATCGATCGCCCGCACTGTTTATCGTCTCAAAAAAAACAACTGCTCGTCGCGAGCGATCGGCCCTCCTTGGCGATCGATCGCGACCTGCGATTTTCCAAAAAATTCGAAGTTCCATGGTGTTTTTGACACCCAAACTCAAAACCAACACCCCCAACTTCCTCAACACCTCCAATACACCAATTAAATTCAATAAAAACTCTAAAAACACCATTTTATATTTTTAACCCAAAAACCCCCAATCTCAAATCCAACCCTAAACTCAACCATCTAACACAATACCATAATCAAATCGAAGCTAGAGGTGAGGAGAAGAAGATTACCAGCTTTTCTTCAAGAAATCGGGCTCCCAAGTCGAGCCCTAGCGATTTGTTTCCAAGAGAAGAAGGGGGAAGGGTTTGGGGTGAGAGAGAGGCGTGAGGGAGAGGAGAGAGAGGAGAGATTCCGTATAATAACGGATTACCGAGTCCATTTGGTATATATAGCACTCAGGCTCCAAAATACCAATATTTCCACAACTACATCATGATTCATTAAAAATCATCTGTTTTCAATAATTATCTCTCCAACTGAGAATACAATATCATTCCTTGGATCCAACGACTCCAAAAACCGGATTTAAAACCCCCGGGACTCCCAAAATCGCAATGAATTCATAATCGCCACAAATAAAATCCATTAAGGATTATTACCACACCGGGATTAACACCATTAATCCCCGGGCATCACATACAGTGACAAAAACTCTATATATGATATGGAATGAAAAATAATCCAAATATAGATATGAGATTGTTCTGCTTATGTGAAGCAGCCTGTGGGAGATAAGTTGGATAATTGATCCATCTTATGTTATTTTGTGGAAATTTATATTATCAGTTGGAGACAAAGTGTTTGTTTCGCAAGTGCAGTCTTTCTAGAGAAAATGTTTCTATTAGAAAGGAATGACAATACAATATAACTTGAAAGGGTTCAAAACCACAAACCACTAGAAAAGTGAAAAAAAGGTGAAATTAATTGAGTCAATCATAACCTTTGAACTACACATACCAAGGAGATCTGAAAGTGTTTCAAGAACTCCTGATAAATTGAATTTACTCCTAGAAAGTAGTCATAATGATTTTGACCATGGATGTGATCCTAGGACTTTCAAGGAGACGATGTTGGACATCGTTTCGGGATATTGGGGATATGCTATGAAATTTTGAAATAGAGTCCATGCACTCTAATAAGGTATGGACCTTAGTAGATCCTCTTTGGGAATTGTTCAGATTGGCTGCAAATGGATCTGCAAGCAAAAGCTTGGAGTGGATGGGAAGGTAGTGACCTTCAAAGCTTGACTGGTGGGACACGGTTATTCTTATAGGCAAAGAGTTGTCCGTGCGAAAAATTTTCACCGGTTATGATGCTAAAGTCTATTCAAATTTTATTAGATATATCTTCATATTATGACTATGAGATATAACAGATGGATGTGATGACTTTTATACAAGGCAGCCAGAGGGCTTCGCAACCATTGGGAGTGAGCAAAAGGTTTGCAAACTCGAGATGTCCATTTATGGGCCTAAGAAGGCATCCCAAAGTTTGAACTTCCGTTTTGATAACATCATCAAAGTGTTTGGTTTTGTTAAAAAATCCAGAAGTGACATGTGTGTGCAAAAGGGTTAGTAGGAGCATGGTTACATTGTGATGCTTTAAGTCGATTATATCATGCTCATTGTGAATGGTATTGGATTAATCAATTAAAGGATGATTATCTACTAATTTCTCCATGAAAGATTTAGGAGAAGAGTCCTACGTGCTTAGCGTAATGATCTATAGGGATAGATCTAAAGGATGCTTGAGATCTCTCAATCTACGTACGTAAACACTGTGCTAAAAGAGTTTAGCATGGAATAGTCAAAAAATGAGTTACTTCCCAATATGTCATAGTATTCACCTCTCGAGTCAATGAGTCTTAAGATTGATGAGGAGAGAGAAAAGATGACATTTGTACCTTATGTTTCGACTTTTAATAGAATAATGTATGCTATGCTATGTACTTGGCCTGATGTATGTTCTTAGAGTAATGAGCAGACATCAGACAGATCGCGGTGAAGTCACTGGAAAACTGTGAAAATAATCCTCAAGTACTTATGAAGAACTTAGGATATGTTCATAGTTTTTGGATCTGTAAGTGGAGAATAAAAGTTGAAGGCTAAGCTGATGCTGATTTTTAAGTCGGATGTAGATGATACCAAATCGATGTTTGGATTTGTATTTAAGCTTAATGATTGTGTTGTCTCTTGGAAACGTTCCAAGCAAGACACAACATCAGATTCCACCACTGAAGCTGAATACATTGCAGCATACGATGCAGCAAAGAGACAGTTTGGATATGAAATTTCATCCAAGAGTTGGGTGTAATTTCTAGCACCGTTGACACAGTTCCTGTGTATTGTGACAACAGTTGGGCTATTATGAATAGCCTAGATCTCATCAGTATCCAAACATATATTGAGAAATACCATCTAATGAGAGAGATGGTAGACGCGACATTATTATCGAGAGAATCGATTCAACAGAAAAATATAGTGAATCCACTTACAAAGCCTTTACAACGATTGTTGTCTGTCAGACATCTTGGGAAGATGGTCTTGAGACACATGAGTAGTTGGCTTTGGGAAAGTGGAAGATACTGTTGTCATACATGAATAAGTAAATCATTAGTTGATTGATTGTACTTGTAATCTTATTATGACAAATCTTTGTTTGAATATTAATATTTATGTCATTTCTTCATCTGTATACCCATGCATCTTGATGCATTGATGAAGTCCTTGAGATTACTATAGTCTATAGAATGTGGTTACGCATATAATGGTGACCATGAAATACATTATTGACTGCGATTTCAAAATGTTCCTGGTCGATGGGCTTTCGAGAATGGGATATTGATATATGCTCGTTAGAGACTGGTATTCATGATGTGTCTAGTGTAGTGCGCAGCGTTTCATTGGCGTTGGCTTGGAGAAGTCAGCACACATGAATAGGTGCTCATTAGGAATGAGTTCACTGAACGACCTTACTCGGAATTCTATAAGTGGCTACCATTTGTCGAGTATAGAATTCCTAGTCATAGTTGTGCACCATTACTCCTCATGACCCGGGGCGTCATTGAGGTCTTGATAGATAGCTGTGTACTTTGATTTAATGACTGATCACATGCGGGTCATAAAGTTGTTATTTTGGGTATTCAGTGATGCTGTCAGAGGCCTATGATTGTCGTTGGGGATTCACCACTGGTCTTGATGAACCAGGATGTCCTATGTGTTTTTCTATATATGATTCGAGGAATCTCTAGCCAGAGTGGGTAGTGCTTGTAAAAAAAGAGTTTTTCATATACGCACACAATGAATCATATAACGTGAAACAAATACATAGTTATTGAAATCATAAGGGGCCTCGACCAACCGATGCCCTTGATTCAATCGGGACATATTGAGTGAAATGAATGTACTGCACGCTAACTATGACTGACAGGTTCTCGTACGTTGCTAGTCATTTGTATCTAGGTCTTCGTGAAGCGCAGATGCTAGGCGCTACCCACGATCGGTAGGTTGTTGCTAGAATTATATTTCGGCCATTGTCTATTAAATGGGTTTAATTGACAATGGGGCATTCAGGGTAAGCCCAAGAAGTTGTTTGACTTCTAAAATCACAAATGTTGTGATCCTACTTCTATGATACACTTGAGCCTCGCTGGGTCACAATCAACCGGACGCCGATCTATCGATGAGAATTGAGACTTAAAGGTTAAGTGCTCAAATTGAGTGATTTAGTATAGATGAATTTAATTTTTGAAAGCTCCTCATTCTAGTGGAGTTTCTATATTTGAAAGTGTTTCATCTATAGAAAGTTCTAAAATTAAATCATTTGATATATTTATGTCTCATAATTATGTACAATGGTTGTACATCAAGTTGTTCAATTGGATTGACTTACTTGGATTATGATTTTATTGTTATGTGTTGGCTTTTGGGCAAGTGGGAGATTGTTAGCATAAAATACCCAGCAAACCAAACGTTGGTCTGATGGGCTTTACGAGCCATAGCCCAATTAGCCGTCTCATAAACACTATAAATATAAGGTTCACTCTGGGTTAGATAGACCATTCAATACACTCTCATAAGTCGACATCACACTAGCACTGGTGCCGAGCTTGTAGATCTGGTCAGGTTGATTGAACTAAAGGATTACCGCCACCAGACTGATTTCACTGTTATCGGTAATTCTCTTTTCGTGCATTATATTATGATATTTACATGCTAATACATGAATCAGGCGCGATCGTCCGTCCCTGGGTCAAATATGTTTATTGTATTATTATTGATGCATTTGGATCTGGCGTCGGGACACAAAAACCCAACAATGGGACCATCAGAAACATTAGAAATTCTTAACCAACTAATCACTGTTATAATTTAAAATGTATATATGTTACGAGAGCTTTTCCATTATACATCTGATCCAACTTGACGTCGAATTTGGATTTGGCATGTACAAGGGCGAAGGACCAAAGGTACATGTACCCCATGGGGGCGGGACAGTTAAAAAATTGACATTCTCCAAAAAAAAATTTAAAAAAACATGACCCCCGGTGTTAGAATAACAATGAGAGGGTCATTTTTTTTTTATTTTTTTTAAGGTTAGTCCCCAAAATTTTCCCCATGGGCATCTTCCCATAAAATTTATTATTATTATTAACTATTATTATTAATAATATTTTGTCCTACTAAAATTACAATTTGAATCTCTTAAAATTATTTTTTACCCCTTTTTTATGTAACAATTAATTCTAAATTCACTTCTTGGCGTCTAAAACTAATCCTCGTACCGCAAATTTAAGTTATAAAATACGTATAATTAAATAACAAGAGAAACGGGATGTCAATAACACTTGTGTTGGGGTCTATGATGTATGGACACTCTTAAAAACACTCGGTACAGTGCCATAAACTTATAGGACACCGACAACTCTCGAACAATTGGGCATGCCACGTGGCGTATCCTTAATTAAAATTAAAAAATAAAAATCGACACAAAAATGACATTTTGGGGGTTTAATTGTACAGTTTAAAAGTTTTTGGCTAAAATGAAATTTGGACGTGTTTGTTAAAACTTTATGTTAATTGAAATAATATACGTTCGATGTTGGTATATGTGTTACATGGTTTTAGAATTTTAAAAAATTGTAAATTTTAGTAATTTGTAACATATTACATATATAATATATAAAAATATATATGCATGTCCCAAAGGTATCGTATCCTAAAATTTTTGAAAATCTGTGTCGCCTTGTCAGTGTCTGTGAATCCTAGGTTGGGGTATATAATTACCTATGTTAGGAGGCTATCACCACATTGTGCTTAGGCTGCTGTACGATTTAAAATATTTGAGTTGCATCGTTATTACCAGTTATAACTTTTAGAAAATGACAAGTACTGGATCCTATAACTTATATGAAGAAAAAGGTGAAAAAACATATAAAACATAAAATAAAATAAAAATATTTTCATTTAATTTTCAAAGTGAAAAATAAATTGAATCATTTATTGATTCAATTTAACTTTGTTTTAACCATAATGTTTTAAGTGACCTGATTTAGTCCATAGTGTTTTAAAATATTCCTAAATCAGTCCATCTTCGTTTGTTTAAATGGCAAACTTAACGCCGAAGTCTGAATCAGGGAAAATTTTAAAGTATTAGGGATCGGGTCACCGAAAATATTAGGAACTGAACCAAGTGATTTAGCATATTTTGGGAATATTTTATGTATTATCCCTAAAGAAACGCTAACCATGTTCACAAATCTTCAACTAATTTCTTTTAATATTTCCTTTTTATTTTTACATAAAACAAATAAACGGGAACAATGTTCGCATTTTTCATCATCAAATTCCGTTCCCTGCTTTAGAAAAAATTAAAATATATATTTTTGAAGTAAATGCAAGAAATGTAAACACAGTTCACGTTTCTAGTTTTACTTAAGAAAAATATTTTAAATGAAAATCAAAGAATTAACTTAACATGTTGCAAAAATAAACTATTAAACAATTAATGTTCTTAAACATTAATTATTTTTGCATAAAATTTATGTATACTACAAATAGACTTTTAACTTACCTATGTTAAAATATAAATAGGGATTATTTATCATAATATTGTTTTTTAATCAAAAAATTCTGAATTGCCGTAAACCGTAATACCAAAATCATTTACAAAATTACGGTAACTCGTTTTTTCGATAAACGAGTTCTTACAAAAAAAAAAATTGATTTAGAAACTTGTTTGTACAAGAAACGAGTTGTAAAAAAAAATTCAAACAAATTGTTTCTTGTAGAAACGAGTTTATGATAAAAACAACTTTTATTATTTAATTTTTATATTTTGATTTTTAAATTAATGATCATATTTATTATTTTAAATAAAAAAATTGAATATTAAATTATAAAATAAAAAAAATGACAAAAAGTAATATTTGTTTGGATTATTTTAATACATTTATTGAAAAGTAACATCAAACTATCTACGTAGACGATTCCCTAAATTCCCTTCGGTGCTACATCTAGGCGGTCGTGTAACTCTAGTACGTCCTCTAGCCCTCCTAGCGATAGGTTGAACACTATCGTCTGTCTATGAATCTACGTTTGCGTTTTCTTCATTCTGGCTCGATGATGAAGTGTATCGTGGTCTACATATGATGACAACATCATATCACCGTATGAAATATGAGATATAAAATATGGACGTGGTGGCACATAAGCTGGTATGTTAAGCTCCACGTGTCCGGAGTACGAGGTCATATGCATGACATGATCATATGGAGTAAATGGTGAAAAATCATCTGATCACATGAACGACCGATAGACCTCCTCCGACGCACTCATACCATGGAAGACTGACAAATCAGATGTAGAAGGAACGCCAGTGTCAAATTCTCCAACAATATGGTGTGAATTACTCTCCACCCGGTGAATGTCGAAATAGTATGTATGTCAACACAAGCAGAAGTACCATCAATTGGCCCACTAAACCTCTGAGACTTTGGGACTGGCTGGACAGGGGATACATGCTGAGCATTCTGATATACTTTATTGTTGAGAACGTTCATGGCATTATCACCAAGATAAGTGTAAGATCCAGTAGTGAATTACAAGCTGTTAAATCAGGTCTAGATCGAGCACTTATGTGATATCCGGAAATTATTGTGTTAATCTCGTAGTGATTATGATCCTTAATAGATTTTAATTGGGGTGTTGGGACTCCGAGGTATTTAAATCTGGTATCAAGGTTGTTGGATCCAAGGGTTGAGATTTTATTATCATCGCAGAGTTAAACCTTGGGATTGTGTTGGTAGTGAGATTTCGAGTCTGTGGAGCTTTGGATTGAGGTTTATGATGTAATTAAGTGAGTGAGAGATAATTATTGAACACGCGTGATTTTTACTGAGTTATGGTGCGAGTATTTGTAACTCGAGTTTTTGGGGCCTTGGTACTATATATACCAAGTGGACTCGGTGTTCAACCATTCCCCACTTCACTTTCCTCTCTCGTCCTCATCGCCTTCCCTTTCCCCTTTCCCTTTCCCTTTCTTTTCCCATGGAAAATTGATGGATGCTTGATTTCGGAGCGAGATTTCTCGAAGATAATTGGGTAATCTTCTCCCATATGATGATGATACTATACATGGAGTATCTTTTAAATTTACAGCTTTATATTCAAAATTATAATTGTGAGATTGACGTTATTGAAATTATGTGATTGATATGCTCACCCCGCGTGGGGGCTGTTTCTGTTGGAACAGCCACAATATTAGCTCTGGAGTTGAGTTCGAGCTGTTGATTGGAAATGCTCCTAGGGCTGAGGTACAAATATTGGTATTGGGTAACGTGTTTATACTAGATACACATATATTTATTAATGCTCGTTTGTGAGCATTCTCATATGTGTATATGGTTTGTATAAAGATTGCGAGATTTCTCTTTTCATGTATGATTTGCATGCAATTGATTAAGGAGAGATGCATGATGAATTGAGAATATGAGATTGGTGCATTGTACAATCTATACTTGTGCTAGTTGGATTGTATGGGGAATTGAATGAGAAGATGATTAATATTCAAAAATTTTATAGTGGTCATGACATTACTAGTGAAGCATGTATAAGAATTCCCTAATATGATAAAAGTATGCACCATTAATTGTGATAATGCACTAATAGCGGGTTAAGGGCGTGGGGTCCTTACAACTTATGCTCATGGATGCCAATTGGTCAGCCTGAAATATAAAGAATAGTTATTAGGTTAGCTTCAATATATATGTTTTGATTATAGTGAATAATAAACAAGAATAATTTTTAATTATATACCACAAAAGTCATAATGGATGCGTCCCCAGGTTGATATCCCTTACTTTGACGGCCGTCAAAAGGCGATAACAACCTACACGTAATTCTATCATACCACTCCATATATCTTTCCTCAGTGGTGATAGAAGAAACGATCAGTGGTACCCTAGCAAAAACCCCACTCTCACTCTGCCACGATGTAATATACCGTGAATGACAAGCCGACCAGTCAAATCCAGATCGTCCCGACAATCATATCTATGTAGATGTGAATGTCGATCTCGTGGTGGAGTGGCAAATATATGATTTATCATCCCAAACTTTCATAGTACTCTCAGGATAGTGCCACTCAACATATGCATAAAATATAAGTGGACATATGACCGTCCATAAAAAGGGTGTACAATCCTGTGGTAAGTCCTCACAATACGGTGCTGTCGTATCATATGGTTGACATATAAACTATGATCATAAATTAATACTCGTAAATAAAAGTTTGTTCGATTAGTATGATTAAAATACCGTCATCACCGTAATAATAATAATAAATATATATATATATATATATATATATATATATATATTATTCTTATTATTATTATTGTTAAATAATAATAATATATAAATAATAATGATATATAAATAATAATAATAATATATTAATAAAAATAAAAATAATACATTTATTGAAAAATAACATCAAACTATCTACGTAGATGATTCCCTAGATTCCCTCCAGTGCCATGATAGGGTTAAATATTACGCGTTTTTATGCTATGATATGTATATGTTTTCGTGTTGATTCTTGGATTATTTTACGGTTTATGGTATATATTTCTCTATTTAAGGAATCAATGTTGAAATGTAGGGAAATGTGAAGAAATCAAGCTAAAATGACGAAAGAATGAATAAAGTTGAAGAAAAGAGGAAAAAATCGGAATCCAAGACTGTAAGGACCCCCGTGCCCTTAATCCGTTATTAGTGTATTAAGCCATATCATTAGTGCATATAATCATACTATCGGGGGAAAAACCATATGCAAGTGCAACACCATATGCTATCCAGAAAATTTCTTGCATTTAAACCACATAATATTCAAATTCCCCAACCATGATTATCCATATAGCATGCACCCTCATAATACACTAACATACTCTTAGTTCATTTAGCAATTCTATATCTAATTGCGTGCAAACCATAAATGAACAGAGAAGAGCCGTAGCCCGTTTATACATTCCATATACACGTAATATGTACTCACATAAGAGCACCCCAATGAATAAGCGTGTATCTAATGTATAAAACACTCTGCTGGATACCGTTACTGGTGCTTCGATCCTGGAAGCACCTCTCAAGCACAACTCGATCTCGACTCTGGATCTGAGCGCCTATCCATCTAGCTCCGGTACCTCGATCCTGGAAGTACCTCAATCAACAGCCCGAGCTCAACTCCAAAGCTGCTGCTACACCTGTACCACCTGCCCCAACAGAGACAGCCCCCACACGGGGTGAGCATACCAATATCCCAATCCAATAACCACAATAATACAATTCATAATTTACAACAACGTAAATGCTATGAAATACAAAATATACTCCCTGGATGGCATCATCCTCATCCGGGGTTTCCTGTACTGTCCCTGTTCTCAAAACACTGAAACCATCAAATTCCCAAATGCCAGTTAATCATTACATTGATTAACAATTCTATGAGCCATATACCAATGTCATAATCAATAACATCAAATCATTAAACAATGATTATAGACAATCCATGTTTCTCACTTATGGTTTCATAGTTCTATTTCATTGCTCGCTCTACAATAGCGGCATTCCATTTCCACGCATGCTCGATGGCAGCGGCGTCATAATCGATGTTCGCTCACAGGCGACAACATCCCAATCATTACTCGCTCAAAAGCGGCACCATGCAATTCTCAATGCATATATAGATATTTGAAGCAAGTACAATAAACCATGCATTTCAATCTCCGTTTATTGCTAATACCATGTGTCATGCATTTCCACACACATTCATTGCAATACAGTGTACCAAGCACTCAACAATTGCAATTATATTAAAGGGCTATGCTCGTACGTCATACGTACCTTAAAATTCCGTAGTCCGAATCAAACTTTGCCTTGGTCCCGTTACCCGATTAATATGTGCTAACACACAAAATAACTCACAATTATTTATGAGCACACAACATATACCCAAGCATGAATCAAACCCCCAAATACATCATCAATGTACCCATATAAGATCCCAAAAAAATTTGAGAATTTTTTTTGTTTTTAAATTCACTATTCATCCCTACCGATCGATCGGTAGCTTCTAATCGATCGGTAGAACCCAGATTTTTCATATTTCGCTACGGCATTCGACCGATCGATCGGTAACTCCTACCGATCGATCGGTAGAACCTTGAAACCCGAAAATCACCATTTTTAAGAGCTTGAAACCCCCACCAACCATACCCCAACTCCTCCCAACCCAAAACCACAACAAATCCGCACCCAAGGACCTCCAACAAGGGTGTTAAACTCAAATTAAAGAAACCCAAAAGATTTTATGATTTTCACCAAAATCACCCAAACCAAATCAAACCCAAAACTCAACCAAATTCAACAAAATTACAATCAAATCAAAGCTACAAGAGAGGAGAAGGAGATTACCAGCTTTTCTTCAAGAAATCCGGCCCCTAAATCGTGTTCACAACGATTTCCATTGAAGGGGAAAGAGGGGAAGGGTTTTGGGGTGAGAGAGGCGAGAGAGAGGGAGAGGAGAGGAATGGAATGGATTCCAAATGACGGAATCCCGAGTCCAACTGGTATATATAGCAAAAATGCCCCAGAATACCAATACTTCCACAAATACATCATGATTCATTAAAAATCATCTGTTTTCAAAAACTCTCTCTCCTACACCAAATCCCCAGACTGACCCCAACATAAGGCACCCCGGACACCAAGTCCCACCAAAAACCCAACACATAGGTTTTTCACCAAAATGAGGATACAATCTCATCCTTTGGATCCAACGATCCCAAATGCCCGATTTAACAACCTCGGGAGATGCCAAACAGCAATTAATTCCTAATTGCCACAATTAAAAAATCCATCAACGATTAATACCACACCGGGATTAACACCATAAACCCCGGACATCACAAAGACACATGTTGCTCCTTTCTCCTCAAATTACTATATGTTCGAGCCAAGTTTTGGAAATGTGGTCCATATAAAAGTTGTAGAACTTTATCTTATCTTCGCGTGGACAGCTGATTCATCAAATTTGGAGTTTGTATGAGAACGTTACGGCCAAAATACGAAACTAGCCAGAAGCTGAAAAAGGCGAAGAAAACATTCTGGTCTTGCCGATCGATCGAGCAAGCATTGCCGATCGATCGAGCAAGACTGAAAAAGCCAAGAAATTCTTACTGTGAAGCTCGATCGATTGGCCGCTTTGTCCCGATCGATCGGCCGGAGGAGTTTTCAGAAAAATAACTTCCTTGTAGAGTTTGTGTGCAAAAAGGGAAGTCCATATTCTTTCCCCTATATATTATACACGAAAATTACAACCCAAGATCAGATTTTAAAACCCTAGGAATAGCCTCCACACCTCCATACTCCATATCACCTTCATCCATCTTCACCTATTCATCCTAGGAATTGGAACAACCCAACGATCGAGAAGGAAGCAAGAGAAGGAGCGATGATCTACAACCGGAGTCGACGCTGGGAGTTTATTCTTATTTTTAAACTTTAGTTTTGTTTTGTTTTGATTTTATCATGCTTGGATTGTTTACTGCAATTCGGTGTTAGGTTTAATATAGCTTGAGAGAGTGTATTAGATAAATTGGGAGAACTAATCACCTTAGAAATATTTGAATATTCAATCGAGAATTGTAGGGAATTGCATTGGTGAGCCAAAGTCTCGATAATCTTCTCTAGTGGATTTTTCTCGTTTACTTTTATTGACTTGGTGGGATTAGTAGTTTATATTAATTAATTAGTCGTTAATTATAAATTAATTATTGTAGGTTAAATATAGTTAAACGACATCTTATTTGGTACTTACTTGTTAGTCCCTGTGGGTTCGACAATCTGTATCTTCCTATCTATACTAAAACTTGATACCGTGCACTTGCGGTCTAAAATCACTACACTGAGAAATTTTCTGTTTAAAATAAAAGTGATCAAGTTTTTGGCGCCGTTGCTGGGGACTAACTTTAGTAATATCATACGAGAAGTTTTGACTGTAATTTAACCATTTTTCCCTTTGTATATATTTATTTCGAAAAAAAAATTATTAATTTATTTTGTTTGTTTGTATTGTGAGTTACTTGGAGATGCTACATCAACAAGCCTTCACAAGCTTTGCCCAACAACGTTCTGAGCCGTTCTACGTTGTTTGGGAGAGATTCAATGAATTGGCCAACACATTCCGGTATCACAACTTTTCGAACTATACTCTCCTGCAATATTTCTTCAAAGGGTTGGATGCACAAACACGAGAATGGTATTGAGCGGAGCACTGGTGACTGGGAGTCCTCTGGTTGATAGAGAAGAGAACAATGTGGTGCACCTGTTCAATGATATGGCGGACTTCGATCATCACTGGCATTGTGATCCTTCACTACAAGGATGGAGTGACCAATACCCACCGGAGCCTCACTACCTTATTGATACGCCACAACCATTTGAACATCGCGAAAAGAGGAGAGATAGTTCTGAAGATGTCACAACTCAGTTAGAGGATACCTTAGTGAGATTCATGGCATCAACTGAGAACAGTTTGGAGTGCCAAACCAACTCTATGCGCCACATGGAGCAGCAAATGACGGTCCTTATGGAAACAATTTCAACTAGCTGGCAGGCGGAAGAGACGAGAGCTACAAATCAAGAGGCGACAAATCGAGTTTGGTTTTATGATGATGATCACTAAACCAACCAAGTTTGGGGGAGTGACCCTCCTAGTGTGGAAGATTCAAAGGAACTTAAGCCTCTTCAAGAGATTGAGCCTACTTCAGAGATGTCATCCGAGGAGTTCCCATATAAAGATGAGTCGAATGTGATGTTGGAGAAGGAAAAGACTTGTGAAGATTCCGATTTGAGTCCATCGATGGAGACATGTTCTATGTCATATGTGGATCCGTATTTTCCATCGATGCCAACTTCACCGCACTACATCCTCCAAGATTTGAAGCCAAGTCAAGAATCATTCTCCCATGCCTACCAATTCAAGAATGTTGTTGGAGCGACGAGCTTACACTGCTACAATCTTGCCAATCTTGAGGGCATATTGAATGAAGATCCATTAGTGGTATCATACGATACTTACTATGGGCGGCAGCCGCTCTTTGATGATTGCTTCTGATGGTCAAGCCGAAGACCAAAAATCAGCGCTTCTTGGGAGGCAACCCAAGCGTATCCTTTTGTTATTTAGTTTTGTTTTATTTTTCAGTTTTCATTTTAGTTTTGTTTATCTCTCAAGTCGAATATTTTACCATATGCATTCTTCTCTTGCTAGGTACTTGGTTGGAGCGATGAACCCCTACAACAGTGGAGCTTTCAAAAGCAAATCTTCCTTAACCCTCATGCAAGCGTCTTGATCAGGGGAGTTCACTTTTTCCCTTTTGATTCTTTTAAACATTGAGGGCAATGTTTGATTTAAGTTTGGGGGAGTAGTAGCTTGCATGTTTTACTTGTTTTAACTACATGTTGTGTGCTTAAATGACACTTGAATCGTCCGATTATTATGAGCTAAATTTTTTTTTTTGAGTTCAAACTTGAGAAAAGAATGAATTATAGTAGTGACTATTCAATGAGGATTTTGATCTCACTATGCATATGAACTTGATTTGTGATGATTATTGGACTTGTACATGAATATCCTAATTTGAGTTAGCATGTCAAGAATGAGGAATATATTGAGCACAATGAGTCATGATCTTGTGGATTGCATGTTTTGAATAGTGATAATTGTTGTGAACTTGATGATTTGTCTTGAGCATCTTAGAGTTATCCTAGAACTTATTTGATGATGACACTTTGAGGCGAAATTTTATAGTTACAAACTTGACTTGGAAATGATCTAGGCGATCTTTGAAACGTTTGACCCTTTCAAGCTTACCATGATTCATATCAATCCCTAGTGTCCCATTTGAGCTTTATTGAAAAAAGAATGGTATATGCATTGCATATAATTAGACCCCATTCGACATTCTTGGCAAACTCATTATACTTACCCTTATTTGAGCCTAAATGAAAAAAGTTATCCTTACCCTAAGGGAGTATAATGACTATCATTCAATGCACTTGAATTGTTATATCTTGATGAGATTATAAAAAAATATGATGAATGATAAAAGAAAAAGATAGATATAAAGTCTTGAGAAAAAAAAAAAGACTAAATAAGACCCAAAGTGGCCAAGGCTATAAAGAAAAAGAAGAGAAGCTCGATGTGTGCGAAAAATCTGGACTGTAAATGATTATACTCTCTTCTTTGCGCTTATCCTATCTTTTCTTTGAAGCCAACACCAAAGGCCTTACATTACAAGCTTAAAAAGTCCTTTTGATCCAAGTCTAGGGAGTAACTATCATTAGTGGAGAAATGTTTGAAAATAGGCTTATTGGGTGCTTGATGATAATCTCGACTTTGAGTTGATTAACATGATTTGATCTTGAATATGTGCATGAAACTTAAGATTGACTATAGCACACACACACGTTCCGATTTTGAGATGTGTTACTTGATTTAGGAGAAAACATGTCTTGTCAACTTTTGTATATGTGCATGAGATATCTGAGAATAAAATAAGTCATGAAATAATTGTTTCAAGTATCAAGAATGAACTCTACCTTGTGATTTTAATGCTTAATCGAGGACGATTAAGTGATAAGTTTGGGGGAGTTGATAGGGTTGAATATTACGCATTTTTATGCTATGATATGTATATGTTTTCGTGTTGATTCTTGGATTATTTTACGGTTTATGGTATATATATCTCTATTTCAGGAATCAATGTTGAAATGTAGGGAAAGGTGAAGAAATCAAGCTAAAATGATGAAAGAATGAATAAAGTTGAAGAAAAGAGGAAAAACCGGAATCTAAGACACATATTGCTCCTTTCTCCTCACATTACTATATGTTCGAGCCAAGTTTTGAAATTCTTACTGTGAAGCTCAATCGATTGGCCGCTTTGTCCCGATCGATCGGCCGGAGGAGTTTTCAGAAAAAAATAACTTCCTTGTAGAGTTTGTGTGCAAAAGGGAAGTTCATAATTCTTTCCCCTATATATTATACACGAAAATTACAACCCAAGATCAGATTTTAAAACCCTAGGAATAGCCTCCACACCTACATACTCCATATCACCTTCATCCATCTTCACCTATTCATCCTAGGAATTGGAACAACCCAACAAGGCGATTAAAGAGACGATCGAGAAGGAAGCAAGAGAAGGAGAAGGTTCTACAACCGGAGTCGACGCTGGGAGTTTATTCTTACTTTTAAACTTTAGTTTTGTTTTGTTTTGATTTTATCATGCTTGGATTGTTGCAAGACATGTTTGAGTATTGGTATTTATTTATGAGTATGAACTAAGTTTATTTATCGAGGCTAGGCAAATCATTTGTTATGAACCTTCGATTTGATGATTTAATGATTGAATTCTTATAGTTCTTTGCGTATGTTTTATGTTCTTCATGCTTTTAGAGGATTGATCACCTTTGAATGATGTTAGTATCGTAATTGAGATCGAGAGATGATTTTATGATACTGAATTAATAACTCATACCATGGATTTCAGACCGAGATCGAGAGATGACGTCAAATACATGCGTGATAGCCATAGATATCTAGTAATTGAAAGCTAGGAGATTTCATGGATCTTATGCAACATTGAATTGTTAAATAAGTGAACGAGAGTTACTTACTGCAATTCGGTGTTAGGTTTAATATAGCTCGAGAGAGTTTATTAGATAAATTGGGAGAACTCGTCACCTTAGAAATATTTGAATATTCAATCGAGAATTGTAGGGAATTGCATTGGTGAGCCAAAGTCTCGATAATCTTCTCTAGTGGATTTTTCTCGTTTACTTTTATTGACTTGGTTGGATTAGTAGTTTATATTAATTAATTAGTCGTTAATTATAAATTAATTGTTGTAGGTTAAATATAGTTAAAAGACATCTTTTTGGTACTTACTTGTTAGTCCCTGTGGGTTCGACAATCCGTATCTTCCAATCTATACTAACACTTGACACCGTGCACTTGTGGTGATCGCTACACTGAGAAATTTTCTGTTTAAAATAAAAGCGATCATGCCACCTCTAGGCGGTCGTGTAACTCTAGTACGTTCTCTAACCCCCCTAGCGATAGGTTGAACACTATCGTCTATCTGTGAATCTACATTTGCATTTTCTTCATTCTGGCTCGATGATGAAGTGTATCGTGGTCTATATATGCTGACAACATCATATCACCGTATGAATATGAGATATAAAATATGGACGTGGTGGCACATAAGCTGGTATGTTAAGCTCCACGTGTCCGGAGTACGAGGTCATATGCATGACATGATCATATGGAGTAAATGGTGAAAAATCATCTGATCTCATGAACGACCGATAGACCTCCTCCGCCGCACTCATACCATGGAAGAATGACAAATGAGATGTAGAAGGAGCGCCAATGTCAAACTCTCCAAAAGTATGGTGTGAAGTACTCGCTCACCCGGTGAATGTCGAAATAGTGTGTATGTCAACACCAGCAGAAGTACCATCAATTGGCCCACTAAACCTCTGAGACTGTGGGACTTGCTGGACAGGGGATATTGGCTGATCATTCTGATGTACTCTATTGTTAAGAACGTTCATGGCATTATCACCAACATAAGTGTAACGATCCAGTAGTCAATTACAAGCCGTTAAATCATCTCAAGGTCTAGATCGAGCACTTATGTGATATCCAAAAATTATGATGTTAATCCCGGAGTGATTATGATCCTTAATAGATTTTAATTGGGGTAATTATTAGATAATTGCGGTGTTAAGACTCCCGAGTATTTTAAATCTGGTATCGGAGTTGTTGGATCCAAGGGTTGAGATTTTATTATCATTGCAGTGTTAAACCTTGGGATTGTGTTGGTAGTGAGATTTGGAGTCTGGAGAGCTTTGGATTGAGGTTTTTGATGTAATTAAGTGAGCGAGAGATAATTATTGAACACACATGATTTTTAATGAGTTATGGTGCGAATATTTGAACTCGGATTTTGGGGCCTTGGTACTATATATACAAAGTGGACTCGGTGTTCAACCGTTCCCCATTTCATTTTCCTCTCTCCTCCTCATCGCCTTCCCTTTCCCCTTTCCCTTTCTTTTCCCATGGGAAAATCGATGGAGGCTTGATTTCGGAGCGAGATTTCTCGAAGATAATTGGGTAATCTTCTTCCCCTCGCATTTATCTTCGTTTTGATTAAGGTTTTGTAAAGTATGGGTATGTTTAGAGTTGGGTTTGAGTTTTTGAATTTTAGAGATTTTTGGTGGTTGTGTTTGAGGAGTAGTTATGGTGTTTTTGTTGACGATTTGTGGTGTATTGGATGTTGGGACTGTTGTTCTGGGAGTTTTGGCTCGAAAAATGCCATTTTGGCTATTTCAGAGCTTGCCGGTTGATCGGCAAGAGGGCACCGATCGATCTCGCGTCGTTGTGAAAAAATGGAAGATGCTGAACAGTACAGGCGACCGATCGAGCAAAACGGCCGATCAATCAAGAACATCTGGCGATCAATCGAGTGATCTCGCCGATCGATCGCACGCGAGCAAAATTTGTTGCAAAAATTTTTGTGGCTCATCGATAGGTCGAGAGCTTTTGGCCGATCGATCGAGAGGCCAAGTGTTGTGAAAATTGTTAGTTTGTCATGGAATCGATGCATGCTTTGCCCGTGTCTTTTATATGCTTAATCATCATGATTTGATGATTTATATAGGAGGTTGAGTACGTGCTTGGGTATGTGATTGTGTATACGTAATTGATTGTGAGTTATTAAATATGTATATCGAATAACTCACTGGATCTTGCGACAAAGGCAATGATTGGCTCTTGCAATTGGATTATAAGATACGTATAACGTACGGGCATGGTTAATATATTATTGTCATTGTTTGATGAATAATAAATTTGCGATGAGTTATCACATATTGTGAATTATAGTGATGCTGCTATTGAGCGACCAATGAGTATGATGTTGTCGCTGTTGAGCGATCATTGGATTGTGATACCGTCGTTGTTGAGCTTCCAAGAGGTTAGAGTGTAGCCGCTGTTGAGCGAGCGATGTGATACGATGTGATGAAACTGTGAAATCACTAAATGATTTAGCTATATTTGATTATGAGATTGGCGGTGTGAGAATGAGTTTAGTTAATCGATGAAATGATTAACTGATTTTTGGAGTTTGGTGATTTTGGTTATTGTGAGAACATGAGCAGCATGGGTGATCCCATTTGATGATGATACTATGTAAGGATTATCTAAATTTACAGCTTTATATTCTGTAAATTATAATTGTGAGATTGACGTTATTGAGATTGTGTGATTGGTATGCTCAACCGTGTGGGGGCTGTTTCTGTTGGAACAGTGATAGGGTTGATTATTACGCGTATTTTTGCAATGATATATATATATTTTCGTGTAGATTCCGAGATGATGTTACTCTTTTTGGTATTTATTTGGTTGTTTCAAGAATCTAGGTGGAAAGTGGAAGAATTGAGCTAAAAGGAAGAAAACGGATCAAACCGAGGCAAGAATTGAAGAATTTGGATTCTGGCATGACGATCGATAGGTAGTGGAGCGTGATCGCTTTTATTTTAAACAATTATTTCTCAGTGTAGCGATTCTTTACCGCAAGTGTACGGTGTCAAGTTTTAGTATAAGGGTTTAAAAGTAAGGATTGTCGTACCCACAGGGACTAGTAGTAATTACCACGTTCGGTTAGAATTACTATATTTAACCTACGATTATGGAATGATTATCAAACTAAATTGACTTAAGCACAAAAATTAACCTAAACAGCTGTGATGGATAATTGAAGAGAAATTATAAACGAATTATCAAGACGTCGTTTCACCCATGTAATCCCCCAAAAGTTGTCTATTAATTAAGATTCAAAGTTCTATGTTCTAGGGTGACGAGTTTTCCTATTTCATTCGTTATACTTGGTCCGGTTATAACAAGTCTAGCATTAATCTACAATAAATCACTCCCGTGTATTTTTTGAATGATTAATACCGAAAAACGCTTTGTGAAAACTACTAGCCTTCGATTTTGGTAAATCTATTGCTATCACACGTGTGCTAGATTTTACTTGGTCCGTCTCAACCTAAAACCCACGGCCTAATTTACTACGCCGTATCGTAATCTCCTATGGTCAATTCATTACGATTACAAATATCATGCAAAAGGTAGCTAATCTTTTACAAGCATTAAAAGCATAAATTATGCGCAAAGATCATAGAAATCAAATCAAAACCGTTAATTAACTCAAGGGTTCAAATATGGGATCCCCTATGTCTTGACAAATATCTTAGACCATAATCAAATTATAATGCAAAAACATGTCTTTAAACAAATTTAACATCACAATCTAAAATAAAAAAATAATTAAGTTCAGAAATACTAAGATAACGAGGATGTCGCTCCGTGCGTCGCTCCGTTCTTTCGTTCCTTGCGTTTCTCTTGCTCTTCAATGATTTGTGGTCTTTCTTTGGATGGAGGAGTGGCTGCTAGGTTTCAGAAAATGTTGGCAAAAGTCCTTCAAAATTCGTCCCTAGGTCTGATAAATAGGGTAACAATAAGTGGGAAGGAGTCCCCCTTGAACCAAACATGGAAAGTCTTTATTTTTCCAAAAACTCTTCGCGGCGATCGATCTTCATTCCCACGCCGATCGATCTTCAATCTCTACTGGACGTGATAGCCAAATTAAATATTTCCGCGATCGATCTTCGTTCCCTTCCGATCGATCACGTGTCTTCACTGTATATTGGCGATCGATCGCGAGTTCTTGCCGATCGATCACCAATGTATTCTGTTCAGCCTCTCTTTTTATAGCTCGGCGATCGTTCGCGATGTTGTTGCCGATCGATCGCGAGCTGTATAAAATTAATAACTTTCTGAATTCAGTCCATTTTCTCACGTCTTCGCTCGGTTTGGTCCTTTTTCAACATTATTAGCTTATTTCCTCCACTTGTATCCCATTGGACCTAGATTCCTGAAATATACAAAAATATACCAAAAAGCGTAGAATCATCCAGGAAACAATACGAAAATCAATACAAAAATATAGCAAAATAAGTGTAAAATTCACACTTATCAACTCCCCCAAACTTAGACTTGATCGTCCTCGAGCAAGCAGTGAAATCAAAATGTAGAGTTTATCATCAATACTTTAACATAATTAACTTAACAACTCAAATGTAATAGCTCAAAAATCTCATTAACACTTCAACAAGAGTCAATCCAAAAATCAACAAGAAGTGTTTTCTCCTATGCCAAGCAATACCTCGCAAAATTGGAACGTGTGTGTGTGCTATTGTCAATCTTGAGTTTCATATATATTTTTAAGATCAAATTCTGCTAGTAAACTCAAAGTCAATATCACTATCAAGCATTCCATAAGTCTACTTTTCAAGCACTTCTCCACTAATGTAAGTATTCCCTAGACTTGGATCAGAAGGTCTTCTTAAGCTTATAATGTCAGGACTTTGGTGTTTGGCTTCAAAGAAAAGATAGGATAGCGCAAAGAAGAGAGTATAATCATTTATAGTTCACATTTGTAGACAAAATTGAGCTTCTCTTCTTTTTTCTTTTTAGCCTTGGCCACTTTGGGTCTTATTTAGTCACTTTTTCTCAAGGCTTTTTATCTATCTTTTTCTTTTCTCATTCATCATTTTTTTAATAATAAGCTCATCTAAATGTAGCAATTCAAATGCATCTAATGAGAATCATTATACTCCCTTTAGGTAAGGATAATTTTTTTTCATTTAGGCTCATAAAGGTGGGTATAATGAGTTTGCCAAAAAAAATGTTGAATGGGGGCTAATTTCCATTCTTATTCATTTAAGCTCAAAGAGGGACACTAGTGGTATATATAGACAATGTATGCTCGAAATGCTCAAACGTTCCAAGGATCGCCTAAATCATATCCAAGTCAAGTTCATAATTATAAAATTTCGCCTCAAAGTGCCCTCAAATAGATTCTAGAGTGATCTAAGATGCTCAAGACAAATCATAGTTAACAGAATTTTCACTTTCCTATATAAATTCCACTCAATCATGACTCAGACGTGCATCAAAATGTTCCTCATTCTGACATATTAACTCAACCCAAGATATTCACCAACAAGTCAAAATTTTCAAAACTCTAATTGAGATGGAGATTATTTTCATCATGTATTACAGTTGCAAGTTTCATTCACGTATTTCTTAATGAATAACTCAATTTTCACAAACAATTAACTTTAATATGCTCAAGAACGACTTCGTACCACTCACTAAAATATCATGCAATAAAAGTAGTAACAAGAGAATAACAGTACTCATTAAAGACCCCCCAAACTTAGTATGTGCATTGCCCTCAATGTACAGAAAACAATAAGTGCAGTAGCAAAACACATACCTCGACGACGATCGGCAGTGATCGTCGTTCTCATCGTCCCGCTCCGGTGGTGGGTCTGGGTAGTATGGTTCCTGTGGAGGGGCATGGCATACCAGAAGTGGGAGGGCCGCGAGTGTAGTTCCGGATGGCTACCTCGACAAGACGTCTGAGATCTATCGTGAGTCCGGTAACTATGGCATATACAAGTATAGCTCGGTCCTTTGTGACTTCCGATGTGTGAGTCGATGGAATGACCCGAGCTACTATAAATTAAAACCAAGCTTTGGGCTCCTCCTTTAGATCCGATATCAGTACTAGCTGTGGATTTCTGTCGGCGTTCAGTCGCCACTGAGTTCCCTCTACACATATCGTGGACAAAATAGCATCCAAGTCAATGTGATTCCGGAAACATATGGAATAGTCATCCTCCGGAATGTTTGGCATGTTATATAGCTCATTGATAGCCTGTGAATCAAAAAGAATTGGTTGTTGCCGTACAGAGACAACGTTGGCTTCAATATGGTTCTGTGCCCGGAGGTTGGAGTAAAACTCCCTGACTAAAGAAACCACCACATCTCGTGGTTGGCGAACAAAAGTATACCACTCTCGCCGGAGTGCCTCTTGGATCACAGCACAGCCGAGCTTGCTCGTGTCCATTCCCCGTTCCCGTATCAGATTCTTCTTCAGGTATACCGCATAAAACTTTGCAACTTCATTATTTATGAACTTGTAGGAGTCAAACTCTTCAGGAGCGGGAACTGCCTACTTTTGCTTGCGCTTCGGTGTCATCCCTAGAATCAAAGTTACCAACACCACTACCAACCAACAATCCAAGTTAAGCTACTAACCCAACCTCACAATAATCACTAGGAAGCTCTTCAATTCTCCCAGAAACTTAGCAAGACCAAACAATTCCAACTTCACCGATTCACAATTCAAAAACTTAATTTTTTTCACACCCCAACACTTAATTGACAATCAATTAATGGACCATGTATAGCAAAGCTAAAATACCTCAACAAATTTCAAAAATTTGTTACTTGATAGTCCTTAGCTTTCCATAGCTTCAAATTGGAGTGGAGGGTGCTCAAAACTTCTTTTCCCTTGCTAATTCCTGTGAAAGATTGAGGCTTGATGTTAGAATTGAAGATATCTTTCAAAAATTTTGAAGAAAAATGAAGGATTGAAGATGGATTGGGAAAGAGTTGAGGAAAATTGGGGATTTGGGGGAGGGTTCGTTTTTTTAGTGTGTGTAATGTGTGAAAAATGTTGAATCTGATATTAAAAAAAACAAAATTTATGACCTCGCGATCGATCGCGGATGTTTGCCAATCGATCGCGAGAGTTTTTTGGAATTGGGCGATCGATCGCGAGTTCTTGCCGATCGATCGCCAATGTAAAAAAAAAATTTGTTTTTCTTCTCGGGAGTTGGCGACAATCGCGATGGTATGGCGATCGATCGCCAAAACACAATGCTCGAATTTTTTTTTTAGATCAACACTTTTTCTCTCGGGATTCGCTCTTCTCCACCCACTCTGCAAAATTGACACACGGAGTCAATCCTTGAAACACATTTCAAACAAAACATATTCTAACTAAAAAATTTAAAACGAAGAAAAAGGGAGAAACCATGGTGTTCTTAATTTATAGTCCCAAGCTGGACTTATTACCAAATCAATTTAAGAGTCAAAATGGACAACATTAGGCGGACTGAAATCATGTCCATGATAGTGCTTCAGCCGCTGTCCATTGACTGTGAAGGTGCCTTTTGTTGGATCATTGATCTCGATCGCTCCAGATGGAAATACCCTTGTGATAGTGAATTGTCCTTGCCATCGAGACTTCAACTTACCTAGAAAGAGTCTCAATCTGGAGTTAAACAGTAAGACCAAATCCTCTTCTTTGAAATCACGCTGGCTGAGCTTAGCATCATGCCATTTTTTTGTTTTGTCTTTATAGATCTTGGCATTCACATAAGCTTGGTTTCTAAACTCATCCATTTCATTTAAGTGTATGAGACGTTTTTCACCTGCAACAGTTAAATCAAAATTCAGATTTTTTATTGCCCAAAATGCCTTGTGTTCTAGCTCGACAGGAAGATGACATGCTTTTCCAAAAAAACTAACCTATATGGTGATGTACCAATAGGTGTTTTAAATGCAGTCCTATATGCCCATAAAGCATCATCTAACCTCAAGGACCAATCTATTCTAGACGTATTGACCGATTTTTCCAAAATCTGTTTCACTTCTCTATTAGAAACCTCTACTTGTCCACATGTTTGTGGGTGGTAAGGTGTTGCAACCTTGTGGGTGACACCATATTTGCTGAAAAGTTTTTCAAAGAGTTTATTGCAAAAGTGTGACCCACCGTCACTAATGATTGCTCGAGGAGTGCCAAATCGAGTAAAAATGTTCTTTTTCAAAAATTTTACCACCACTCTAGCATCATTAGTGCGTGAAGCTTCAGCCTCAACCCATTTTGAAACGTAGTCCACAGCGACAAGTATGTAATAATTAGAACACGGAACTGGAAAGGGTCCCATAAAATCTATGCCCCAAACATCAAATAAATCACATTCAAGCATATTGTTTAAAGGCATTTCATGTCTCCTAGAAATGTTGCCCGTTCTTTGGCATTTATCACAAGTGGATACATACATGTATGCATCTTTAAACAAGGTAGGCCAGTAAAAACCCGATTCAAGTACCTTAGCAGCAGTTTTGTTGGACCCATGTGTCCCCCTACCTCTCGGTCATGACAGTGGCTCATAATAGATGCCATCTCCTCCTCCGGTACACACCTCCTGATCATGTTGTCTGCACAAACCTTAAACAACAATGGGTCCTCCCACATGTAGTGTTTAACATCAGATAAGAATTTCTTCTTCTGATAGAAGGTCATTTGTGGGAGGATACCACTAACAAGATAATTTGCAAAATCGGCATACCACGGTAGTGCAAGAACTTGGAAAAGCTATTCATCAGGAAATTTTTCATTGATTTCTTCCAGTTCATTATCATGTTTCTCCATCATATTATCAATCCTAGATAAATGATCCGCTATTACATTCTCAACACCCCTCTTATCTTTAATTTCTAAATCAAATTCTTGCAATAGGAGAATCCATCGGATTAAACGTGCTTTAGCATCTTTTTTAGCAAGAAGATATTTAAGTGTCGAGTAATCAGTGTACACAATTACTTTTGATAGACAGAGATAAGAGTGAAATTTATCAAACGCAAATACTACTGCTAGCAGTTCTTTCTCAGTGTTGGCATAGTTTTGTTGTGCCTCATTTTGAAGTTCTACTAGCATAGTAAATAGTATGAAATACCTTATTCCTTCTTTGTCCCAACACTGCTCCAACAGCCGTGTCACTAGCATCACACATCAACTCAAATGGCATATCCCAATCCGGTGCTACCAACACAGGTGTCGTTATAACTTCTCCTTCAATGTCTCGAATGCCTGCACACAATCAGGATTAAAATCAAAAGGTGTATCTTTATTCAATAAATGAGAGAGTGGTTTCGAAATTTTTGAAAAATCTTTAATAAATCTCCTATAAAAGCCTGAATGGCCTAGGAAGCATCGAACCACCTTCACTGATACTGGTGGAGGTAGTTCCTGTATCACCTGGATCTTTGCTCGGTCCACCTCCATACCTTTGTGGGATATTTTGTGTCCCAAGACTATTCCCTCTTGTACCATGAAGTGACATTTCTCCCAATTTAGTATCAAATTCGTCTCTTCACATCTTGTTAGTACTAAGTCAAGATTATTTAAGCAAGCATCAAAAGAATCCCCAAAGACAGAAAAGTCATCCATAAAGACCTCTAAGAATTTTTCAACCATATCATGAAAAATAGACATCATACATCTTTAAAAAGTTGCAGGCGCATTACACAATCCAAATGGCATTCTCCTAAAAGCAAATGTACCATAAGGACAAGTGAAGGTAGTCTTCTCTTGGTCCTCAGGTGCAATAGCTATTTGATTATACCCAGAATAACCATCTAGAAAACAATAGAAATCATACCCTGCTAGACGCTCTATCATTTGGTCAATGAATGGGAGGGGAAAATGGTCTTTACGGGTGGCGTCATTTAACTTTCTATAATCAATGCAGACGCGCCAACCTGTGACTGTTCTAGTAGGGATCAATTCATTGTTCTCATTTTTAACTACAGTCATACCTCCTTTCTTGGGTACACATTGCACAGGACTAACCCATGCACTATCAGAAATGGGATAGATAATACATGCATTCAGCAGTTTGATGACCTCAGCCTTTACCACTTCTTGCATCTTTGGGTTTAACCGGCGTTGTGGTTGAACCACGGGTTTGTAAGCATCCTCCATCAAGATCTTATGCATACATGTTGATGGGCTTATCCCTCTTATGTCCGCTACTTTCCAGCAGAATGCTTTCTTATGCTCCCTCAAAATCCTAAGTAGTTTGTCTTCGTTTATACCTGTTAAAGATGAAGAGACAATTACAGGAAATGACTCATTAAAATCTAAATAAACATACTTGAGATGAGGAGGAGGGTTTTGAGTTCAAGAGTTGGTGGTTCTTCAATGGAGGGCTTTTGTGGCTTCATGTCCCTCTCTCCCAACTCGCCTAAGTTGTTCCTCACACGCCTATTATGGGGAATATTGGCGTTCAAATAAACAACAGTCTCTTTCAACTCGACGGTCTCGCCCAGCTTTTCAATGTCCTCTACCAAGCATGCTTCCAATTCATCCTTGTGTGTTCCCTTAAACACATTAGCAGATAACACATCAATAATATCAACACTAAATGCATATGCTCATCATGTGGGTGTTTTAAAGCTTTAAAAACGTTGAAAGTGACTTGATCCTCACCTACACGGAGGATCAACTTCCCTTGTTGGACATCTATAAGTGCCTTTCCAGTAGCGAGGAATGGTCTTCCCAAGATCAGTGGCGTGTCAGCATCTTCTTCCGTATCCAACACAAGGAAGTCTACCGGGAAGATGAATTTATCGACCTTCACTAGGACATCCTCTATGATTTCTCGTGGGTATGTCACAGACCTATCTGCCAATTGCAAAGAAACCGTGGTCGGTTTTGGCTCACCAAGCCCCAACTCCTGAAAATTGACAAAGGCATAAGATTAATACTTGCACCTAAATCACATAAAGATTTTGTAAATGAAATAGACCCAATTGTGCAAGGTATAGAAAAACTCCCTGGATCTTTCAACTTAGGAGGCAGTTTGTTTTGGACAACTGCAGAACACTTCTCAGTTAACTTAATAGTCTCACGCTCACCCAATTTCCTCTTATTCGACAGAGTATCTTTCAAAAACTTAGCGTAGCTAGGCATTTGAAGTAAAGCATCAGCAAATGGAATATTTATTTGTAATTTCTTAAACATTTAGCAAAACTAGCATCTACCTTTGCCCTTTTTAATGCAGCAGGAAATGGGGGAGGGATTTGTAACTTCTTGGGTGGTGTGATAGGTGTAGTGGTAGTAGTAGACTTACCATTTTCATGTGTCTGAATGTCATTCTCACCTTCCAACTCAACTTCGTGCTCATCATCCCGATCTTCAGTCTGTGATCCAATTTCTTTTCCACTCCTCAATGAGATCGCCTTGGCTTGCTCTCGAGGGTTCTTTTTCGTATCACTCGGTAAGCTCCCTGGTGCTCTTACCACTAACATATTTGTCATTTGCCCCATTTGAGTTTCCAAGTTCTTAATTGATGCATCTTGATTTTGCATCATATTCTCCGTCATCGTCATGAACTTAGTTAGCAACTCTTCCATACTTGGCTTTGGTGGATAACCCGGTGGAGGTTGTGGATTCAAGACATTCTTTTGGTTGGACCAAGAGAAGTTCGGATGATTCCTCCATGGTTGGTTATAGTTGGTGGAGTATGAGTTACCCTGTGGTGGTCTATTTCCTACAAAATATTCTTGTTCATTAGATTGCATAAAAGGATTACCTGCCTGACATTCCGTGCTTGGATGATTGCCTCCACATAAATCGCACGTGATCACTTGAGCTTGCATGGCTATCATGCTCAAACTGTCCATATTCTTGTTCAAAGCCTCCAATTGAGCTTGTATTGATGTCACTTCATCCACTTGATGCATCCCAATTGGTCGCTTTGGCACATTCCTCTCAGAATGCCACTGGTAACTGTTGGATGCCATCTCTTCCAAGAGTGTGTAAGCTTCCTCAGGTGACTTTCTCATAATGGTACCTCCTGCTGCTGCATCAATCATGGATCTATTAGCATAAAATAAACCATTGTAAAATGTTTGTACTTGAAGCCAAATCGGAAGGCCATGATGTGGGCATCTTCGAAGTAGATCCTTGAAGCGCTCCCAAGCTTCGTACAGTGTCTCCGGATCATGTTGCATGAATGTTGTGATATCATTGCATATCTTAGCTGTCTTGGAAGGGGGAAAGTATTTTGATAGGAAGGCTTGAGCCATCCCCTCCCAAGTAGTGATCGATCCTGCAGGCAATGAATTTAACCAACTCTTAGCTTTATCATTTAAAGAAAAGGGAAAGAGTCGTAACCTGATGGCATCGTCAGTGACGCCATTGGGCTTGAACGTGTCGCATATCTCCAAAAAGTTGGAGATATGAGCATTAGGATCATCAATAGGCGATCCTACAAATTGCACAGAGTGTTGAATCATCTAAATTATGGCAGGCTTGATCTCGAAGTTATTAGCCCGAATCCTTGGTCTTGTGATGCTAGACATGGTGCCTTGAAAAGATGGTTGTGCATAGTCCATCATGGATCTTGTAATTGGCACTTCTTCGTTGTTTCCATTACCATTCCCTCGATTATTCTCGGCCATCTCTCTAGTTTCTTTCCGAATTCTTCTGCAAGTTCGTTCAATTTCTAAGTCAAGTGGCTCTAGTATAGGTCTGTCACTTCGTAGCATGCACTACAAAGACAACTCCCTGCAAAATTCAACACAACGAAGGAACAGCTGTAGTGAAATCGTATAAACCGTAATAAAAGTAAATATAAAAGAAATATGGCTAAAATATAGTTAACTAATCTCTTATGATATTACTTAAACTAGTCCCCAGCAACGGCGCCAAAAACTTGATCGCTTCTATTTTAAACAATTATTTCTCAGTGTAGCGATTCTTTACCGCAAGTGCACGGTGTCAAGTTTTAGTATAAGGGTTTTAAACGTAAGGATTGTCGTACCCACAGGGACTAGTAGTAATTACCACCTTAGAATTACTATATTTAATCTACGATTATGGAATGATTATCAAACTAAATTGACTTAAGCACAAAAATTAACCTAAACAGCAGTGATGGATAATTGAAGAGAAATTATAAAAGAATTATCAAGACGTCGGTTCATCCATGTAATCCCCCAAAAGTTGTCTATTAATTAAGATTCAAAGTTCTATGTTCTAGGGTGACGAGTTTTTCCTATTTCATTTGTTATACCTTGGTCCGGTTATAACAAGTCTAGCATTAATCTACAATAAATCACTCCCGTGTCTTTATTGAATGATTAATACCAAAAAACGCTTTGTGAAAACTACTAGCCTTCGATTTTGGTAAATCTATTGCTATCACACGTGTGCTATATTTTACTTGGTCCGTCTCAACCTAAAACCCACGGCCTAATTTACTACGTCGTATCGTAATCTCCTATGGTCAATTCAATTACGATTACCAATATCATGCAAAAGGTAGCTAATCTTTTACAAGCATTAAAAACATAAATTATGCGCAAAGATCATAGAAATCAAATCAAAACCGTTAATTAACTCAAGGGTTCAAACATGGGATCCCCTATGTCTTGACAAATATCTTAGCCAACAACCATAATCAAATTATAATGCAAAAACATGTCTTTAAACAAATTTAACATCACAATCTGAAATA
Organism: Haberlea rhodopensis; assembly: GCA_907163345.1. Taxonomy (NCBI): domain Eukaryota; kingdom Viridiplantae; phylum Streptophyta; class Magnoliopsida; order Lamiales; family Gesneriaceae; genus Haberlea; species Haberlea rhodopensis. The sequence continues at coordinate 420,012 of CAJQUN010000120.1, read as the reverse complement.
AAAAATAATTAAGTTCAGAAATACTAAGATAACAAGGATGTCGCTCCGTGCATCGCTCCGTTCTTTCGTTCCTTGCGTTGCTCTTGCTCTTCAATGATTTGTGGTCTTTCTTTGGATGGAGGAGTGGCTGCTAGGTTTCAGAAAATGTTGGCAAAAGTCCTTCAAAATTCGTCCCTAGGTCTGATAAATAGGGTAACAATAAGTTGGAAGGAGTCCCCCTTGAACCAAACATGGAAAGTCTTTATTTTTCCAAAAACTCTTCGCGGCGATCGATCTTCATTCCCACGCCGATCGATCTTCAATCTCTACTGGACGTGATAACCAAATTAAACATTTCCGCGATCGATCTTCGTTCCCTGCCGATCGATCGCGTGTCTTCAATGTATATTGGCGATCGATCGCGAGTTCTTGCCGATCGATCGCCAATGTATTCTGTTCAGCCTCTCTTTTTATAGCTCGACGATCGATCGCGATGTTGTTGCCGATTGATCGCGAGCTGTATAAAATTAATAACATCGAGAATTCAGTCCATTTTCTCACGTCTTCGCTCGTTTTGGTCCTTTTTCAACATTATTAGCTTATTTCCTCCACTTTTATCCCCTTGGACCTAGATTCCTGAAATACACAAAAATATACCAAAAAGCGTAAAATCATCCAGGAATCAATACGAAAATCAATACAAAAACATAGCAAATAAGTGTAAAATTCACACTTATCATAGCGCAATCGATCGTAGGAGATAGAGTTTTGGCCAACAAGAAAAAGTAGAGCTCGATCAATTGGAAACTTATGCTCGATCGATCGAGCATGGCAGAGAAATTACAAGTGAGATTGAAGAAAGCTCGATCAGTTCATGACTCGATCGATCGAGCGAGGCAGAAAAAGTCCAGGCCAAGAGTTTAAGGTGCTCGATCGATCGAGAAAATTGGACCGATCGATCGAGCCGCAGAATTTTCAGAAAAAAAAAAAGACTTGATTGAGTTTGATCTATATGAAAACACTTCCATCCACATTCTCTTCTATATAAGGGACCTAGGGTACGAAATAGAGGAGAATATCAGACCCAATATCATATCATATATCAATTTTTCAGCCATATTTCATCCTCCAACAAGTTTAGAGAAAAATCCTTTGAAGTGCAAGGAAGGAAGCAAGAGAAGAAGTAACGTTCAACGCACGGATTCGACTCCTACGTTATCGTATTTCTAAACTTTAGTTGTTTTGATTTTCAAACTTATTGATGTTTATGAGGTTGAGAAACGATTATACAGCTTTTTAGTTTGATTTGAATATAATTAAGTTTATTTTATCAAGGTTAGGGAATATTGTGCTTGAATCATTGATTTGAATGTGCTTGAGTGGATTAATTCTTTTGTGCATGAATTATAATCTTAATGCTATCAAAGCCTTGCTAACTTTGATTGAATTTGTGAATTATAATTGAGATCGAGAGATAAAGTTATAATACGCTATAATAATTCGTGTTGTATGTTAAAGATTTAGATCGAGAGATTAAATCACATACGCGATCACTTTGAATTGAAAGATTTAAAGTTAACAATTTTCATCGAGATTTATTCGATATTAAATTCGTTTAAGTGAACGAGAGTTACTTGCTTCAATTTAATATTAGTTTCAATATAGCTTGAGAAAGTGTATTGATTATATTAGGAAATCCATCACCTTAAGAATTAATTGGTTAGTAATTTTTTTTACAAACAAATCATTGACGATAACACAATTGAACCAACATCTTGATAAATTTCTTGAGTGGAATTCCTTCGCATCTTCAAAGTAGGTGATTTAGTTTTTAGTTTTTAAGTTTTTAGTTTAATTAGATAATTAATCATTTATTTCGTAGGCTAAATATAATTTTGCTAATTTTATTTGGTATTTATACGTTAGTCCCTGTGGGTACGGCGCCCTTTCTTTTTAATCACTATATTAAAACTTCACACCGTGCACTTGCGGTCTAAAATCACTACACTGGAATTAATTGTTTAAAATAAAAGCGATCAAGTTTTTGGCGCCGTTGCCGGGGACTAACTTTAGTAATATCATACTAGGTTCTTTGACTGTATTTAACCATTTTTGTTTATTTATTTTGAAAAAAAAATATTTATTTTGTCTTTGTTTTGTTTGTCTTGTGAGGTACTTGGAGATGCTACATCAACAAGCCTTCACAAGCTTTGCCCAACAAAGTTCCGAGCTGTTCTACGCTGTTTGGGAGAGATTCAATGAATTGGCCAACACATTCCGGTATCACAACTTTTCGAATTATACTCTCCTGCAATATTTCTTCAAAGGGTTGGATGCACAGACACGAGAATGGGTATTCAACGGAGCAATGGTGATTGGGCGTCCCCTGGTTGATAGAGATGAGGGCAGTGTGTTGCACCTGTTCAATGATATGGCGGACTTTGATCATCACTGGCATTGTGACCCTTCACTACAAGGTTGGAGTCACCAATACCCACCGGAGCCTCACTACCCTATTGATACGCCACAACCATTTGAACATCGCGAAGAGAGGAGAGATAGTTCTGCAAACGTCATGACTCAGTTAGAGGATACCTTAATAAGATTCATGGCATCAACTGAGAACAGTGTCCTTATGGAAACAATTTCAACTAGCTGCCCAGAGGAAGGGATGAGAGCTACAAATCAAGAGGCGACGAATCGAGTTTGGTTATATGATGATGAACATTCAACCAACCAAGTTTGGGGGAGTGATCCTACTCATGTGGAAATGTCAAGGGAACTTGAGCCTCTTCAAGAGATTGAGCCAACTTCAGAGATGTTATCCGAGTAGTTCCCATGTGAAGATGAGTCGAGTGTGATGTTGGAGAAGGAAGAGACTTTCGAAGATTCCGATTTGAGCCCGTCGATGGAGACATGTTCTATGCCATATGTGGATCCGTATTTTCCATCGATGCCAACTTCACCGCACTACATCCTCCAAGATATGAAGCCAAGTCGAGAATCATTCTCCCATGCCTACCAATTCAAGAAAGTTGTTGGAGAGACTAGCCTACACTGTTATATTCATGCCAATCTTGAGGTCATACTGAATGAAGACTCATTAGTGGTATCATACGATACTTACTATGGGCGGCAGCCGCTCTTTGATGGTTGCTTCTGATGGTCAAGCCGATGACTAGAAATCAGCGCTTCTTTGGAGGCAACCCAAGCGTATCCTTTTGTTATTTAGTTTTGTTTTATTTTTCAGTTTTTGCATTCTAGTTTGTTTTATCGCTCGAGTCAAATATTTTACCATTTGCATTCTTCTCTTGCTAGGTACTTAGTTGGAGCGGTGAACCCCTACAACAGTAGAGCTTTCAAAAGCAAATCTTCCTCAACCCTCATGCAAGCGTCTTGATCAGGGGAGTTTACTTTTTCCCTTTTTATTCTTTTAAACATTGAGGACAATGTTTCATTTAAGTTTGGGGGAGTGGCTTGCATGTTTTACTTGTTTTATCCACATGTTGTGTGCTTAATTGACACTTGAATCATCCTATTATTATGAGCTAATTTTTTTTTTTATGAGTTCAAACTTGAGAAAAGAATGAATTATAGTAGGGACTATTCAATGAGGATTTTGATCTCACTATGCATATGAACTTGATTTTTGATGATTATTGGACTTGTACATGAATATCCTAATTTGAGTTAGCATGTCAAGAATGAGGAATATTTTGAGCAAAATGAGTCATGATATTGAGGATTGCATGTTGAATAGTGATAATTGTTGTGAACTTGATGATTTGTCTTGAGCATCTTAGAGTTATCCTAGAACTTATTTGATGATAACACCTTGAGGCGAAATTATATAGTTACAAACTTGACTTGGAAATGATCTAGGCGGTCTTTGGACCGTTTGAGCCTTTCAAGCTTACCATGCATATATCAATCTCTAGTATCCCAATTTGAGCCTAATTGAGAAAGAATGGAGTATGTTTAACATACTATTAGCCCACATTCAACATTCTTTGGCAAACTCATTATACCCACCTTTATGAGCCTAAATTGAAAGAATTATCTTTACCTAAAGGGAGTATAATGATTCTCATTAGATGCATATAATTTGCTATATTATGATGAGCTATTGTTGAAAAAAATGATGAATGAGAAAAGAAAAAGATAGATATAAAGCCTTGAGGAAAAAAATGACTAAATAAGACCCAACGTGACCAAGGCTATAAAAGAAAAAGAAGAGAAGCTCAAATTTGTGCTACAAATATGAACATTACATGCTTATACTCTCTTCTTTGTGATATCATATCTTTTCTTTGAAACCAACACCAAAGGCCTTACATTACAAACTTAAAAAGTCCTTTTGGTCCAAGTCTAGGGAGTAACTATCATTAGTGGAGAAGTTGTTTGAAAATAGGCCTATGTGATGCTTGATGATAATCTCGACTTTGAGTTGATTAACATGATTTGATCTTGAATATGTGCATGAAACTCAAGATTGACATTAACATACACGCACATTCCGATTTTGCGATATATTGCTTAGCTTAAGAGAAAACACTTCTTGTTAATTCATTTAAAGTATTGATGATGAACTTTGCATTTTGATCTTAATGCTTGCTCGAGGACGATCAAGTCTAAGTTTGGGGGAGTTGATAGGGTTGATTATTACGTGTATTATTGCAATGATATATATATATATATATACATATATATATATATATATATATACATATATATATATATATATTCGTGTAGGTTCCGAGATGATGTTACGCTTTTTGGTATTTATTTGGTTGTTTCTAGGTGGAAAGTGTAAGAATTGAGCTAAAAGGAAGAAAACAGATCAAACCGAGGCAAGAATTGAAGAATTTGGATTTTGGCATGACCGATCGATCGGTAGTGGAGCGCGATCGATCGAAGGAGACAGAGTTTTGGCCAACAAAAAAAAGCAGAGCTCGATCGATCGGAAACTTATGCTCGATCGATCGAGCATGGCAGAGAAATTACAAGCGAGATTGAAGAAAGCTCGATCGATCGGCAGTTCATGACTCGATCGATCGAGCGAGGCAGGAAAAGTCAGGGCCAAGAGTTTAAGGTGCTCGATCGATCGAGAAAATTGGACCGATCGATCGAGCCGCAGAATTTTCAGAAAAAAAAAAGACTTGATTGAGTTTGATCTATATGAAAACACTTACATCCACCTCCTCTTCTATAAATAAGGGACCTAGGGCACGAAATAGAGGAGAATATCAGACCCAATATCATATCATATATCAATTTTTCAGCCACCTTTCATCCTCCAATAACAATACAAGTTTAGAGAAAAATCCTTTGAAGTGCAAAGAAGGAAGCAAGAGAAGAAGTAAAGTTCAACGCACGGATTCGACTCCTACGTTATCGTATTTCTAAACTTTAGTTGTTTTGATTTTCAAATTTATTGATGTTTATGAGGTTGAGAAATGATTATACATCTTTTTAGTTTGATTTGAATATAATTAAGTTTATTTTATCAAGGTTAGGGAATATTGTGCTTGAATCATTGACCTGAATGTGCTGGAGTGGATTAATTCTTTTGTGCATGAATTATAATCTTAATGCTATCAAAGCCTTGCTAACTTTGATTGAATTTGTGAATTATAATTGAGATCGAGAGATAAAGTTATAGTACACTATAATAATTCGTGTTGTATGTTAAAGATTTAGATCGAGAGATTAAATCACTTACGTGATCACTTTGAATTGAAAGATTTAAAGTTAACGGTTTTCATCGAGATTTATTCGATATTAAATTGGTTTAAGTGAATGAGAGTTACTTGCTTCATTTAATATTAGTTTCAATATAGCTTGAGAAAGTGTATTGATTATATTAGGAAACCCGCCACCTTAAGAATTGATTGGTTAGTAATTGTTTTTACAAACAAATCATTGACGATAACACAATTGAACCAACATCTTGATAAATTTCTTGAGTGGAATTCCTTCGCATCTTCAAAGGAGTGATTTAGTTTTGAGTTTTTAAGTTTTTAGTTTAATTAGATAATTAATCATTTATTTCGTAGGCTAAATATAATTTTGCTAATTTTATTTGGTATTTATACGTTAGTCCCTGTGGGTACGACATCCTTTCTTTTTAATCACTATACTAAAACTTGACACCGTGCACTTGCGGTCTAAAATCGCTACACTGGAATTATTTTTTAAAATAAAAGCGATCAAACAGGTAGAACATGTATAGTATTAGCTCTGGAGTTGTGTTCGAGTTGTTGATTGGAAATGTCCCAGGGCTGAGGTACAAATATTGGTATTGGGTAACGTTTTATACAATAGATGTGCATTTATTTATTAATGCTCGTTTGTGAGTATTCTCATATGTGTATATGGTTTGTATAAAAATTGCGCTATTTCTCTTTTCATTTATGATTTGCATGCAATTAATTAAGGAGAGATGCATGATGAATTGAGAATATGAAATTGGTGCGTTGTATAGTGTATACTTGTGCTAGTTGGATTGTATGAAGAATTGAATGAGAAGAGGATTGATGTCAAAAAATTATAATGGTCATGACATTACTAGTGAAGCATGTATGAAGAATTCCCTAATGTGATAAAAGTATGCACCATTATTGTGATAATGCACTAATAGTGGGTTAAGTGCGTGTGCTCCTTACAACTTATACTCATTGATGCCAATTGGTCAGCCTGAAATATAAAGAATAATTATTAGGTTAGCTTAATATATATGTTTGGACTATAGTGAATAATAAACAAGAATAATTTTTGATTACATACCACAAAAGTCATAATGGATGCGTCCCAGGTTGATATCCCGTACTTTGAAGGCCGTCAAAAGGCGATATCAACCTATGCATAATTCTAATACCACTCCATATATATGTCCTCAGTGGTGATAGAAGAAACGATCAGTGGCCCCCGAGCAAAAACCCCACTCTCATTCTGCCACGATGTAATATACTGTGAATGACAAGCCGACCAGTCAAATCCAGATCGTCCCGACAATCATATCTATGTAGATGTGAATGTTGATCTCGTGGTGGAGTGGCAAATATATGATGTATAATCCCAAACTGTAGTAGTACTCTATCAGGATAGTGCCACTCAACATATGCATACAATATAAGTGGACATATGACCGTCCATAAAAAGGGTGCAACACAATCCTGTGGTAAGACCTCATAATACAGTGTTGTCGTATCATATTGCTGCCATATAATCTGTGATCATAAATTAATACTCGTAAATAAAAGTTTGTTCGATTAGCTCATATCACGTAAATACATTTAAAATAAGTCTAACATGATGTGACACAATAAAGATCAAGTATATCACGAAATAGCAGCAATGAATGTCGAGCTATCCGACAATAACTCATGGCGTCATTCCAACTGCCAATTTTTAATGTAATATAATATAATATATCATGCATGCAAATTTAAAAGATCTAAATTAATTATTTTACCATGCACCATACAGAGACCTAGGAAGTGTCAAATCAAACGCATTGTGTTGCCATTCATCCATTTTACATTGATGGCATGGACATCCAGTCTAATTGGTGTTAGCCGAGACCATGCCCAAATCTGTAGTAACTACAATGGACCGACAATGCTGGATCTTGACTTAATAGATGCCGTGCAAAGCTCTCGATATAAGCACGACAATACAACACTACCCCAACTGTATCTTCTTACATTATCAATATCCGCTAGTATGCCCAAATATAGAAGTTGAATGATATTTTCAGTAGTATTTGGGCACATCACACCCCCCAAAAGCATGAATGCACATGCACGAGTGTACTGCACAACTTCATTATCATCACTATTATCATTGATCGGGTGTGCTCTCATGTATTTTCTCAGTCCCTTAATCTTTAGACAACCCCCGTTGATCTTACCCTCTTGGCAATGTATCCTAATGTCTCCTCAACATAACTATGCCACTTATTCTTCGGACATCTCAATATCCCGATATATGGTAGGACGACCGAAAACTGGAAGCCCCCACATCACAGCGACATCCTGTAACATAAATGTTGCACCACCTACTCGAAAGTGGAAAGTGTGTCTCCGAACGCCACATCTCTACCAGAACAGTGATAAGATGATAGTCACCACGGAACTGACCACATCTATATACACCATAAAAACCTATGTACTGTAACATCAGGGCCTCTTGTTCCTTAAATATAGACCATAAAGGACCATCTGCACGCCTAATGTAGAGTAGGATCGAGTGAACCCACAAACACAGTCTCAAATCTATGCTGCGACTACTTAGTCAACACTGTATTGTCACGTGATCCATAGTACATTTTCGAATCCATTTTACCTAATTACACAAAATAATATTATATAATTCATAATATAGTATGATTAAAATACTGTCATCACCGTAATAATAATAATATATAAATAATAATAATATATAATAAAATAATAATATATATTTATAATAATAATAATAATTAAAAACAATACTAATATATATATATATATATAATACTAAAAATAATATAAATAATAATAACATAACAATAAATAAATAATCATAATAATAATAAATAAATAATATTACCAGAAAGCTTTATAGCAGCTTTAAGAGGTGGTAGAAATTTAAATTGGAAACAATCTTTGATTGGAATTATTCAAACTAGTTTGGCTCATGGCCCTGTTTATTTTGATGTTTATCCAAATTTACAATTATCATTATCTCATATTAATATATTAGATGCTTTAAAATTAAATGTTAAAACTCATGGTTATAATTATGCTCCAGGAACAGAAATAATTTGTATATGTTATCGTATTTATTATAAATCTTTGCATACATTAAATCCTCAATGTAGGAGAATGGATAAACCAATAAATGAAACAATATTAATTGAAACTAATTTTAGTCGTTCAAACATTACAACACGTAGAGCTATTAAATGGGATGAAATTGTTTTCCCTGATAATTGGACAATTGAACATGCAATTTCTGTTCAAACTAGAATTCAAAACAATTTAGTTGACGTTATACAAACAAATGATGGTTCAATTCAATTACAATTTGAACCAAATAATCAACAAAAATTATTACAATCTATACCTAGATCTTTAAGATCTAAATCTTCGAAGTCATATTCATCTTTTTCACATATATCTCCAATGGAGGAAAATAATTCTCCACATAGAGCTTCAACATCTACAGTACCTAATTCAGTAGATAATTTACAACATGAAAGAATAAGTAAATTATATATTAATCCAGACAATATCGTCAGAGGATTAAAAGAATCAGAGATAACTGAATCCGAAATGAACTTTTCTTTATGAATAATACACCCAAAATAGATTTTAGCCCTGGATCTAGTGCCAGGCAGAAAATAAAGAATGAATTTAATCAACCTAAATGGGAACAATTTAGGACATGGTTTTTTCATAATATATCAAAAGAAAAACAAATTATCTTACAGAATGAATTTTATAAATTCTGTTCTGAACAAAATGCTTACATACCCTTTATATCATGGTTTATATCAACACATGTTGAACCATATATACAAATATTAGAGAGAAATTATAAACTTTTTAATGGGAATATTTTGAGAAATTTATATCCTCCTCAACAAGCTTTTGAGATTGAAAAGGACGGAACAATTCTTAATTTTTCAGCGTTTTCAAAATTATTAGAAAATGAGACTTTACAACTAACATGTCAACATATTAATAAATTATTAAAACAACAAACAAATTCAACCTTTAATTGGAATAACACCACCATCGGATATAATATTAACCACTCCAAATATACAACCTCCCCCTGAAATCAAGGATTTTAAATTAAAATCAATGGGAGACTTCGAACAATTTTTAGATAATAAATTTAAAGATTTGAAACTATCTGTTTCAGTTTTAGATACTGATTTCCAGGATCAATTATCTTATGGAGATCATAAGCAAGTCGTTGGTGATCAAATAAATAAATTAAAAAATAGATGGGCTAATAAACCCACTCAAAGCTTATTTTATTATAGAAGGCCGTCTCCAATGGATACTCTCCATGAAGAAACTGACCTCAATGGAAATAATAGTTATACTGGTAAACATATTTATGAATGGAATATTGATGGATATCCTGACAAACAGATTTATAATCTGGCTCATAGAATGCTTATGTATTCCACTATATGTAAAAGTAATGGAAATACCGATAAAAATATTGCTAATATGATTATTGCTGGATTTACTGGCCAATTAAAAGGCTGGTGGGATAATTATTTAACCCTAGCTAATAAAGAAGAAATCATGAATACAGTTAAACAAGAAAATAACACAATTGTAGAAAACGCTGTCTACACTTTAGTTGTTAATATTATTGATCATTTTACTGGTAGATATTCTGAATAAAATTAAAATATTCGAACTCTTTTACAGAATTTAAGATGTAAAACATTAACTGATTTTAGATGGTATAAAGACACATTTCTCAATAGAGTTATGGAATTACAAGATTGTAATAGTTCACATTGGAAATCCAAATTTATTGATGGATTACCTCACCTCTTTGCTGAAAGAGTTAGGAAGAATCTTAGAAAGGATCATAGTAATATCCCTTATGATTCCTATACATATGGAAAACTTATTGGCACATGTATCCAAGAAGGATTAGCCCTATGTAATGAAATTAAATTAAATCAACAAATTAAAAGACAAAATTTGTCTGAACGAAAACAATTAGGACAGTTTTGTGAGCAATTTGGTATGGACATACCATCACAAAATAAGATTTATACTAAAAATAAAACATTTAAAAATGAGAAAAATTTCAAAAACCTTATTATAAGAAAAGGAGAAAATATTCTCAAAAAAGATTAGATCAAAAAAGTGAAAGGAAAAAATATAGGCAATCAGCTAAATCATCTAAAAAGCAAAATATAACTTGTTTTAGATGTGGTCATACAGGTCATTATGCTAATAGATGCAAAATGAAAGAAAAAATTAATAATTTAGATATTCCTGATAATATTAAGGATGCTCTTAATACAATACTAGTACACTCTTCTGATAGTTCTGAGTCTTCATCAGACTCATCTTATGATTCGAATGATTCAGATGAATCAAAAAATATTCAGGTTTTAGAGAATGAATCTAGTCATTCAGAAACAGATTGTTGTAAACCTTGTTCTATAGGACAACCCTGTATTAAGACCATTTCAGATGAATCAAATGATTTACATTATAAAATATTATCACAATTTCAGGATTTAAATATAAGTACTTTAACTAATACCAATATATTAGAATTTCTCAAATTAGTTAAAGACCCTGAATTAAGATATAAATTAATTGATCAAATGGAAGATATTCCTTCCACTTCAACATCCAATAATTCCTCTGAATAATATTGTTAGTACCAATAATCCATATTCCATGACAGAAGTTTATAAACTTCTAAGACAAAGACAAACATATGATACCCCTACTTCAATTAATGATTTATTTATAGAAATTGAAAATCTTAAACAAGAAATAAAATTTCTTCAACACGAAAATAAATTATTTGATACTCGAATTTCTAAATTAGAAGATAATCAAATTTCTAATTCTCCAATTACATCTCCAAAATTTCATGATAAAGATAATTATCAATTACCACCAGAACATGATTTTCTAGCAACATTAGAAATTCTAGTTGCTCAAAAATGGTATACTCAGATTACTTTATTAATTGATAATCATTTTTCCAAAACATTTAGGCACTTATTGATAGTGGTGCAGATTTAAATGTTATTCAGGAAGGATTAATTCCTACTAGATATTACACCAAAACAACTCATAGTTTATCACATGCTGCTGGATAGAAATTAGATATCCAATATAAACTTCCCCAAGTTTCTATTTGCATTAATCGAACATGCATAAAAACTAGCTTTTTATTAGCTAAAGATATTACTAATCAAGTAATACTTGGATCTCCATTTATTACTCAATTATACACAATTACAAATATTGATAATTTAGGTATTCGTGGTACTTTTGAAGGAAAAAATATTTTCCTAAAATTCTTAGATGCTCCTTCACCACGATACATTAATATTATTCATGATCATATAAAAAATAAAATTCACCAATTACAATTTTTAAAATTTGAAGTTAATACAATCACAATAAGTGATCAGTTGCAAAATCCTAGATTACAGGAAAAAATTAAATTAATTGCACAACAATTTTCTTTAGAGATTTGTAGTGATCACCCAAATGCTTTTTGGAATCGGAAAAAGCATATTATCTCTTTACCTTATGAGGGTGATTTTAATGAAAAATTAATCCCTACAAAAGCTCGACCATGTCAAATGAGCTCTGAATATTTGGAATTATGTAAAAAGGAAATTGAATCCTTATTATATAAGAAGTTAATCAAGCCTTCTCAATCTCCTTGGTCTTGTACTGCTTTTTATGTTAATAAAAAGAGTGAACAAGAACGTGGAGTACCAAGATTAGTTATTAATTATAAACCATTAAATAAAGTCTTAAAATGGATAAGACATCCAATTCCTAATAAAAAGGATTTATTAGATAGATTATATGATTCTCTCATATTTTCAAAATTTGATATGAAATCAGGATATTGGCAAATACAAGTCAATCAAAGTGATACTTATAAAACTGCTTTTAATGTTCCAATAGGACATTATGAGTGGAATGTGATGCCCTTTGGTTTGAAAAATGCACCTTCTGAATTTCAGCAAATTATGAATGATATTTTTACTCCTTATAGTGAGTTTATTATTGTTTATATAGATGATATTTTAGTATATTCTAAAACAATTGATTTACATATAAAACATTTAGATATGTTTAAGAAAATTATTATTCAAAATGGCTTAGTTATATCTAAACCTAAAATGTCTTTATTTCAAACTGAGATAAGATTTTTAGGCCATAATATTACTAAAGGAAATATAATTCCTATTTCGCGAAGTATAGAATTTGCTTCTAAAGTCCCAGATAAAATAATTGATAAAACTTAATTACAGAGATTTTTAGGAAGTCTAAATTACATTTATGCTTATTATAAGAATTTAACTCAAGACTCAGCTATCTTATATGATAGACTTAAAAAAGTTCCTAAACCTTGGACTGATGAACATACCAAGACAGTTCAAACTATTAAGCAAAAGGTAAAATATTTACCCTGTTTAATGATAGCAAATCCAAATTGGAATAAAATTATTAAAACAGATGCCTCTGATATTGGATATGGAGGTATATTAAAACATATAGATCCTATTTCAAAAAATGAATTTTTAATTAGATTTTATTCTGGTAAATGGAATGACAGTCAGAAAAATTATGCAACTATAGCAAAAGAAATTGTTGCAATTGTTAAATGTATTTTAAAATTCCAAGATGATTTATATAATCAAAAATTTATAATAAAAACAGATTGTAAGTCAGCTAAATTTATGTTTAATAAAGATTTTAAACATGATGTTTCTAAACAAATGTGTTGGGAAAACGGTTTCTAAAGTTTTGGTAATTACAAACCGGATATTAAAGACCAACTGGATAAAGACTCCTACCGGGTGAAGACATAAACTGGATGCCTACCAACTGGATGGACATCAACCGGAGAAGACATCAACCGGATGAAGTCATCAACCGGAAGAAGTCACCAACTGGATGGACATCAACCAGAGAAGACATCAACCGGATGAAGTCATCAACTGGATGGACATCAACCGGAAGAAGTCACCAACTGGATGGACATCAAACGGAGAAGACATCAACCGGATGAAGTCATCAACTGGATGGACATCAACCGGATGAAGTCATCAACTGGATAAGTCATCAACTGGATGGACACCAACCGGATGAAGTCATCAACTGGATAAGACATCAACTGGATGGACATCAACCGAACAAGACATCAACTGGCTAAGACATCAACTGGTTAAGACATCAACTAGATAGACATCAACCGGATGAAGACATCAACCGTGCAAGCTATCAACCGGATAAACTTAAACTGGATGGACATCTACTGGATAACTATCAACTGAATACTCTCTCACTGTACAAGGACATCAACTGGTCATAAGAGGATGAACGACCAGTTGAACAAAGAGAACCAGCAGAAGTCTGAGCTTCCAGTTAGAGCACTAAGCAACGAGACAAAATCAGTACAACATTCTCTGACAAAGGTACAACAGAGCGGCGCACCCTGCTATATCTCCGCCACCATTACCGTCAGAGTGAAATGAGCCGTTGCTTTACAAAATAGGAAAGAAGACAATATGAAATTGGAAAGCTAATCTCTTCCATATTCAGAAAGGCTACCGTTGGACATCCAAACCTATAAATACATCCAAGCAGAGAATGAAGAGGTGCTGAGCGATTTCCAACTAAGAGATATACTTCAAAGCAAACAAGAAAGCCAAACTACTGATATTCAAACGTTCAGCAAAGAGCAGAAAAACAGCAAACTGAATCTGTGATAGATTATCTGCAATTGAAGTCTGTTGCTCAAAAACTCTCAAAGCTAGAAAGTGTATTCTGTAAAAGAGTGTCATAGAATTCATTGTAATCAAAAGTTAAGAAGAGTGTGATTGCTAGGAGTTTAGGCCAAGTGTGTTAGTGCCTAAGAAGGTTGTATACTGTAAAAGTGTAAACCAAGTCTTCTAGTGAATCCTTCCTGCAAAGGAAGAAGGGGAGACGTAGAAGCGTTGTGCTTCGAACTTCCAGAAACAACTCTCGTGTTATCTGTTTATTGCTTTATTACTTCAGTTTTATTCCTCACAAGTTTTGTAGACGTCTTCCGCACTATAACAAGTGTCTACTGACTTGCCTGATATTGAGAATCAACTGTAATACTTAACAGTTTACAGTTAACCAGAAAAAGAAATCGAAATTGTATCTAGTGTTTATTCAACCCCCCCTTCTAAACACTACCCCGATCCTAACAAGTGGTATCAGAGCTTAGGTCTTCTCAATCTTGAGAAATTACCATTTACCAAAAACTGATGGCCTCATTCAGCAAGATTCCAATGTTCAAGAAAGACGAATATGATGATTGGAGGATCCGTATGCAAGCACATCTAAGTGCTCAAGATGATGATATGTGGTATGTAATCACTGAAGGACCTTTGAAGATCATGAAAATCAATACAGCTGCTTCTATCACAAGTGGTGATCCACAAATGGTAGAAAAGGAAAGATCTCAATGGTCAAATGAAGACAAGAAAAAAGCAAATCTAGACAACGTTGCTAAGGACATTCTGTTCAAAAGTTTGGACAAAAATATGTTCAACAAAATAAAGATGTGTCCTACAGCCAAAGAAATCTGGGAGAAGATTGCTCAACTCTGTGAAGGAAATGATCAAACCAAAGAAAACAAGCTTACTGTGGCTTTACAGAAGTTTGAGCATATCAAAATGATAAATGGAGAAACTCTCAACGAGTACATTGAAAGAGTGACTGGAATAATCAATGAACTAAACAGTCTGGGTAAGGAGTTACCCAACAGAGAAGTCACTCTCAAAGTAATGAGAGGTCTACCAAGAGAATGGGATGTCAAGACCATTGCTATGAGAGAATCGAAGGACATCAACAAAATAGATCTACATGATCTGTTTGCTGATTTAAAAGCCTATGAATTCGAATTAGGCATTCGGGTTGAAGATGAACCAAGTACCAGTCAACCAACAAAAGCTCTCACTGCATCGGAGTCTCTGCCTACTCCTACAGAAATGACTCCAGAAAAGATGTGTAATGATGCTATGGCAATGTTTGTAAAGAAATTTGGGAAATTCATGAAGAAGAATCAGAGATCTTATCAATCATATCCTCGGAGGCAGAGTTCCAAAGGAAATTCAGAAGAAGAAGAGCGAGTATGCTTCAACTGCCTCAAACCAGGGCACTTCATTGCGGACTGTCCTAAACCCAAGAAGGATGATCACAAAAGAGGATCCAAGGATTACAGAAAATCCAAAGAAACCAGAAGATCATCCAAAAAGGACAGAGATCAAAAGGTCTTGATGGCAGAAGAAAGTAAGAGCAAATGGGCTGATTCTGAATCAGAATCAGAAGAGTTAACTAGCTCATCCAGTGAGAGTGAAGACGAGGAAGTCCACTGCTTAATGGCAAATAATGAAAATGAGGTACATGAATCAAACCTATCTGAATTTACACATAGTGAACTCACCAATGCATTGCAGGACATGATAAATGAGTATCAGACGCTATATGAATCTTTTGAAAGCTACAAGACTGAGCATACAACCCAAACTGAAACGCATGAAAACAAGCTTGATTGTGAACAATCAAGGGAGTTGAACTGCCTGAGGGAAACAGCCAGTCTCCTAGTGAAGGAAAGAGATGAAGCCAAGAATGCTTACCAAAAACTTAGCAAACTGGTTAGCACTTGGAATGCGTCGACTACCAGAAACGATGAAATGCTTGAGTCTATAAGGCTTGCTGGTGATTTAACAGGCATAGGCTATAATAGCAATGACAGCAGTTCATCTGGTAATGAACCTCAGCTGTGTCTAACAAAAGGCAAGGTTCAATCAATGAACTTTGTAAGATCTAGCACAGTATATGACCCTTACGAACTGGTTAAAGAACCTGTTAAAGCAACACTCATCAAGGAACAGGCACAGCACAGAGGTATCGGTTTTGTAGAACCACTCAAAGAGGCTAAACCGAGGCAAAAGTTCAGAAATGAACTTAAAGCCACTGGTCGAGCAGCTAGAGAGGTTAAACCCAACTGGTACTACAACTGTAAACCTGTCCAGAAGAGGTATATGCTAAATAACAGGAACTATAAACCAAAAGCACATGCATACACATATTATCACACTCCACAGTCAAAATCATCACCTATATCTATAAATGCACACACATTTCAGAACACACACCGACCTAAGTCATTCAGGGTCATACAAGTGTGGGTTCCGAAAGGACTAATCCTACCAGGACCCAAGTAGGATTGGGTACCAATCATTCTATCGCTTTAATTGCAGGAAACTAGAATGCATCCAGTTCGGAGCTCAGAATGGTTTCTGGACAGCGGATGCTCTAGACATATGACAGGGAATGCGAGCTTATTGTCTGAACTGGTGGACTCCACCGGACCCAGAATAACTTTTGGAGACAACGCGAAAGGTAGAACCGTGGGTAAGTGTAATATTATCTACGGTAACATCATCATTAAAGATATTCTTTTAGTTGAAAATCTATGCTACAACTTGATTAGCATAAGTCAATTGTGTGACAATGTTCATTCCGTAGAATTCAATCAGCACTCATGCACAATCAAATCTATTGATGGTAGTATACTACTTGTAGGTAGAAGGTATGATAACACATATAAAATTGATTGGAATCTTAATCAGCCTATCTCTTCTACTTGCTTAGCTGCTCTGAATTCATCCAAAAATTGGCTTTGGCACAAACGGTTGAGTCATTTAAACTTTAAAACTATTGCCAGTCTGCGTAAACTTGATCTAGTTGTTGGACTACCCCAAATTGAGTTCTCAAAAGACAAGATCTGTGCAGCATGCCAACTTCGTAAGCAAATCAGATCCTCCTTTAAGAACAAACGGAGTAAATCTTCTTCTCGGTGCCTAGAGTTGCTGCGTATGGATCTATTTGGTCCTATACCAGTAACAAGTCTAGGGGGAATGAAGTATACTCTAGTGGTAATAGACGATTACACTCGTTTCACGTGGGTCTTGTTCCTAAGTGGCAAAGATCAGGCTACTCCAAAGCTGATCAAATTACTGAAAAGACTCCAAAATGAGAAATCGTGTGGGATAGATAGAATTCGCAGTGATAAAGGTACTGAGTTCACCAATCAATCACTCGAATCATATCTAGATGACCTTGGTATTAAACACGAATACTCTGCAGCTAGAACTCCTCAACAAAACGGAGTTGCTGAGCGTAGGAACCGCACTTTGAAAGAAGCTGCGCGAACTATGCTCGCGGAATCAGAAATATCGCAGAGATTTTGGGCAGAGGCTGTCAACACAGCATGTTATACGCAGAACAAATCAATGATTAATAAGCGAGCAAATAAAACCCCTTATGAGATCTGGAATGGCAGTAAGCCAAATATTTCCTATTTCCATGTGTTTGGTTGCAAATGCTTTATTCACAACAATGGAAAGACTCATCTCACCGCTTTTGATGCCAAATCTGATGATGGAATATTCCTTGGCTATTCTACAGTTAGTAAGGCATTCAGAGTATTTAATAATAGAACTCTTAATGTAGAAGAATCAGTGCATGTAAAATTTGATGAACCTACTGACTGTACACTATCTGATATACAAATCAACAACTTGAGTAATCGACTGGAAAGCACTTACATTGACGAAAATGTTGATGATGAGATTGATTACAGAAGCAGGACTGACTGCTCCTTAGAACCAGAAGTTCCTGAAACTCAAGCAGAGGAGTCTGCTGACCAACAAGCACTGCAGCCAGCTACAAATGAAACAGTTGCATCTACCCCTGCTGCAGTAGAAGGAACTAATGAGAAAGATGAGTCAATCAGAACCTCTGATTTGCCTACTCACATCCAGTCAACTGAAGAACTCAATCCTCTTGGACCTTCGCTCCGGTGGAAGAAGGATCATCCACCTGAGCAGGTCATCGGTAACCCTCTTGCTCCTCTACGCACCAGAGGACAAATGATTAATGAATTTCTTCATGCTGCATTCATATCTCATATAGAACCTAAGAAGATTGATGACGCTATATTAGACCCAAGTTGGGTAGAAGCAATGCAGGAAGAACTAAATCAGTTTGAGCGAAACAAAGTATGGTATCTAGTACCACGACCACAGCATCACACTGTAATTGGCACCAAATGGGTGTTTATAAATAAATTAGACGAAAACGGTACAGTAATCAGAAATAAGGCAAGATTAGTTGCACAGGGCTACAGACAGGAAGAAGGCATTGATTTCGATGAAACCTTTGCCCCTGTAGCTCGACTAGAAGCAATTCGCATATTTCTTGCATTTGCTGCGTTTAAAGACTTTAAAGTCTATCAGATGGATGTTAAGAGTGCATTTCTTAACGGCAAACTCCAGGAAGAAGTCTATGTTGAACAACCTCCTGGATTTGAAAACCATCAGCAGCCATCTCATGTTTTCCGTCTCAATAAAGCCTTGTATGGTCTAAAGCAAGCCCCCCGTGCCTGGTATGAAACTTTATCAAAATATTTAACAGAACACAATTTCATTATTGGCACGGTGGACAAAACCCTTTTTAAATTTACAAAGGGAGATCATACTCTGCTTGTTCAAATTTATGTTGATGATATTATCTTCGGAAGTACTAACTCAAAATTGTGCGAAAGATTCTCTAAAATTATGCAGGACCAGTTCGAGATGAGCATGATGGGAGAACTATCATTTTTCTTAGGATTGCAAGTCAAGCAATCTAGTGAAGGAATCCTGATCAATCAGTCTAAATACACAAAAGAGCTACTGAAGAAATATGGAATGAGTACCAGCTCAGCTGCTGCTACACCAATGAGCTCATCTGCCAAACTCGACTTGGATAATTCAGGAATACCAGTCGAAGTTACAATGTATCGAGGCATAATTGGATCTTTACTATATTTGACAGCCAGCCGACCAGATATTATGTTTGCAGTATGTATGTGCGCCCGGTTTCAAGCAAATCCCAAGCAGTCGCACTTCACTGCAGTTAAAAGAATCCTAAAATATTTGAAAGGCACTGAGAATGTCGGTCTATGGTATCCAAAAGACTCAACCTTCAATCTTATTGGATACTCAGATGCTGACTATGCTGGATGCAAAATTGACAGGAAAAGCACCAGTGGGTATTGTCAATTCCTTGGTGATCGACTGATATCATGGGGTTGCAAGAAACAGACATCCATTGCAACTTCCACTGCAGAAGCAGAGTACCTTGCTGCTGGAAGCTGCTGTGCTCAACTGCTCTGGATTCAGCAACAACTCAGAGACTATGGAATTGAGTCCACAGAGGCTCCTATTTTCTGTGACAATACATCTGCCATTGCCATAACATACAATCCAGTTACTCGTACTAAACATATTGACATCCGTCATCATTTTATCAGAGATCATGTCATGAAGAAAGAAATTCGGCTGGAGTATATTTCTACAGAACAACAGGCAGCAGACATCTTCACAAAGCCCCTACCGGACGCTAAGTTTTCTAACTTTCAAAATATTCTTGGTTTAATTGAAATTACTTCTTGATTATTTTGGTTTGGGTAATGAATTCAGGGGGAATTAGTTAGTTTATGTGCATATATTTAGGGGGAATTTCGGTTATAATTCTATCATGGTTATTTAAGCTCAGCTGGTAATACAATGGTCAGCTGCAGTAGGTGTATCCGAACCAGTAGGACTCCACAACCAGTGGATGTTTTCCTTCCAGTCGAACCCTACATACCAGTTGATGTTACCAAATATGCTTTGACAAAAATAACCCTCGATACTTATTATCCTAATGAACGTCGGAATTCAAAATTTCTTTTGGTTAAACATAAATTATTTCACTCCCGCCTAAATCCTGTTCTTTTATTTATTTGTTAAATCTTTTTAAACCGTTAGATGATCGCCACGTATACATGTGTCCGCTCATCTACAGTACGACGTTACATATACTTCCTTTTTCACCGCCATTAGTTTCACTACTCTTCTTCTCCAACAAATCACTGCGATTATTTTTTTCTTTCAGAAAAGCTTACTCTAACAAACTGATGCTGGTTCTTCCTCTTACTCACTCAAAATGTCGAAGAATGTTCAGCCGAGTTTCATCACCAATGCTATTCACGTCGATTTTCATTCAATATCCACATCCTCTAATGAAGAAACCAAGGAGTTGATACAAAGGCTGGATACCTCCGGACTGCTGGTAATCCTGAGCCAGACCCCCTCCTTTTACAAGAACGAACTACAAGAGTTCTTTGTTACTGCCAATGTTGTGGATGACACCGTGGTGGCATCCATCTCTGGACAATCAGTCACCATCACCCAACCAGAATTTGCCACTCACCTGTGCCTACCCTCTACCGGACTCACTGATTTCTCGACTATTCCGGCAGAACTAAGAGAAGAGATGCGTCTCACAGTCTCGGACTCTACTCATCGCCTTCCACGTCCTCCTTTCCGGAAAGTATTGATGAAGAGTCACTATAGACAACTGGCGGACATAATCTCCAAGGGGCTCCTATGTAAGGCAGGATCATTTGATATGATTACCCCTGAAAAGTTTGACGTTATGAGCGCTATATGCAAAGGGTTGGAGATAAACTGGTCAGCTGTGTTATTTCAAATACTGACTAGTCTGGTAGCATCTGGCAAGGGTCAATCAGGTTTTGCTCTCACACTCAGCAGTCTTTTTGAGAGCAAAAACATTAAGACAGGGGCTCTTTCTCACCTTCATCCAGGGAGGCTCATCACTCACAAGTATCTTCAGCTTCATCGTCAACGAAGTGGCAGAGAAGGCGGAGTGACAAAGCGTCGCTTGACTCAGGTAATAAGTGACTCTGAACAGACTGTATCGGAATCCGCTGAGTATTCTCCCCCTCCTCCCCCTCCTAAGAAGCCAAGAACACGAAAAGCTGCTCCTCAGACTGCCCGACAGCTAGACATCGCAGCCTCCGACACTATCTCCTCCGCCGGTCCTACAGATGTAAATCCTGCCAGGGAACCCAGCCCTGCCATCCCTTCTACTGAGGAACCAACTGCTTCCTTAGCCATGGTGCCTGCTCCTTCCGTGATTCCAGCTGACACTCAGTCAGCACTAGTGAGCTCTCAGCAAGCACCAGGCTCTATCAGCTTCAGGACACCCAAGTCATTATGTCCATACTGTCATCCCAAGACCACCCCTGCTGGAAAAGGAAAATCTCTTACGGCTCCAGTGTCCACTCCTGTTGCTTTCGAGATTCAAATGGTAATGGATACAGTGGAAGCCAAACTGCAACCACAGTTGGAGATTTTTGATCGATGGGTAAAGGCCCGTATCAAGGTTCGATTAGATGATTTTGATCAAATTCTGGATCAGGCTAAGGCAGATGAGAACAAAATACTAGCATATCTTCAAATCTCAAACCCTGAAACAAGCTTGAAGCTGCGAGATGTTTTCAGCCTGATGATCTATGTGGGTGAACTTCAGGCCCTGGTTGAAACTTGCCTTCAACTTTTTGACGGTAATTCGGGAACAGCGAATCATGATAGAGCTGTTCTAAATGCTCTTGGACCCAAGCTCGAAATGGCTGAGCTTGCTCTTCATGATACTCGCATATCCACTGGGATTCACTCTTGCTCCACTACTGAAACTGTTGCCAGCCCTGATCAGCAGGATCTACACTCGGTCATTGCAAATTTGGAGATTGTCCCATTTCTGTGGAGCTCACTTCTACTGCTCTGGAGACTACTTCCCCTGGAGCGGAGGCCGCACCAACTGCCTTGAAGGCAGCCTCCTCGGTTAAAGAACTCTCCTCTCCAACTGCTCCCAGCGTCTCCTCTCCTCCCAGCTCTCACAATGATCAACAGCCCCAACCAATAGCTGTTGATCACACCAATGTGGATGCAGTCATACAGACATTGGTTCAGCAGGTTACTATATCATCTGCCAATCATGAACCCAGCGAGTCTTCACACTCAAATGATCATACCCAGATGTCAGCTGCTGTGGTTGATCAACCCACTACTACTTTGGCTGCTCCGCCAAATGAAGAAACTGCCCAATTGGCTGTCACTATCTCAGAGTCTACAGCTGCACCAATTGTTGAAGCTTCTATGTTGCCCTCCACTGCAGTTGACGATGCTCATCTCAGCGCTCTTGTCCCTACTACTGATGCTCCACTGATTGCTGCAGATCCGTCCATGGCTCAAGAGCTTTCTGAAGACTTTTTTGTCTTTACCAACCCTATGGACGAGCCTCCGAACATTGCTGCACAGCTAGCCAATCTATCCACTGCCATATCAGCACTAGCAAGCGATGTTCATAAGCTTAAACAGGAAGAACGAACTGCAACTCTCATTCTAGGCACTCATCAGCAGCACACGGACTCACAATTCCAGCAAGTCTACCGGGACTTAAGTAGTTTAACGACTACTGTCACCAGACTTCAAACATTTGCTGAGAATGCAGTGGCAGATGCTTTTACTAGAATTGGCCAGGCGCGTCTTAAGATCAATCAAAACAATGAATCTCTTCATGCTGCCACCTCAATGGCTCTTGGAGAAAAGATTGACGACGCCAAGAAAACATTGACCGATCAGTTGGCCACTATGCAGGCAGCATTTGCCTCTCAAATTCAAGATATTTGCAACAGCCTGCCTGCAGCTCCTCAAATTATTCGCAGATTACCTGAACCCAGCCGAACTGCTCCCTCAACGCAGCGAGCTTCAAGTTCAGCTGCTCATTCATCCCCTGCAACTGGAGCACCCACTCAGTCCAGACCAACTGCTCACCCAAGATCTCGGAGTCCACGCCAACCGCCTGCCGAAAAACGCGACTATTCCAAACATTGGTTCGGGCGCAAATAGTATCATTTTCTGACTCCTCCTTTAATTACTCTTATCTATTTACTGTTTTTATTGACTTTTTCTTTGTATTTACTGATCCACTTAAATACATTCACATTAATTGCAACATTTTCATTTCTATAAATAGCGACTCTTGTTTGTTCACAGAACACACATTCACTCAACATGCTTACTTTCAAGCTATTCAAAATTCCCTGGTTTTCTGTTAGATCTTTTTCCGCTTCATGGGTTTATTACTTATCTAAATCAACCCCTCATGGGTTGATTACTTATCTAACCCAGCTCTGTTAAGCTTCAGCGCTTTGATCCTGTTCTGGTGCTCCTCATCAGTCAGGAACTACTAACAGCAGATGTCTGGGGGCTGATGACAAAAAGGGGGAAGACAGAGATAGACTATTCTCATTAGGTGAATCCATGAACCATGGAAGCTGCCTGATGAATATACGTATGACTCTTCCCGACCTTCTCTCTGAAACAAGGTAGACCGGCAGAGATAGAGTATTCTTATTAGGTCCTCTCTGAAACAAGGTGGATCGAGCTCTTCCTCTCTGAAATAAGGTGGATCGAGCTCTTCCTCTCTGACACCAGGTGGATCGAAGCTCTCCGGGTCTACAATACTTGTTTAAAGATTTGTGATGTATCAGCTAAATTATGTAAACTAAATTGGTCTTAGATTCTAGTCAAGTTATTAGAATTCATCTTAAATAAAGATGAATCTCTCTCAATTGTCCAGTTTGATTACAACTTGTAATCTGCTTATATTTAATGAAAATTTCTTTTCCATCATGTCTTCAAGTAGTTTCAGGATTCTCATCTTATTTACTCAAACTGGAAATAGATCATGACTTAGTTTTGTCATCACCAAAAAGGGGGAAATTGTTGGGAAAACGATTTCTAAAGTTTTGGTAATTACAAACCGGATATTAAAGACCAACTGGATAAAGACTCCTACCGGGTGAAGACATAAACTGGATGCCTACCAACTGGATGGACATCAACCGGAGAAGACATCAACCGGATGAAGTCATCAACTGGATGGACATCAACCGGAAGAAGTCACCAACTGGATGGACATCAACCGGAGAAGACATCAACCGGATGAAGTCATCAACTGGATGGACATCAACCGGAAGAAGTCACCAACTGGATGGACATCAAACGGAGAAGACATCAACCGGATGAAGTCATCAACTGGATGGACATCAACCGGATGAAGTCATCAACTGGATAAGTCATCAACTGGATGGACACCAACCGGATGAAGTCATCAACTGGATAAGACATCAACTGGATGGACATCAACCGAACAAGACATCAACTGGCTAAGACATCAACTGGTTAAGACATCAACTAGATAGACATCAACCGGATGAAGACATCAACCGTGCAAGCTATCAACCGGATAAACTTAAACTGGATGGACATCTACTGGACAACTATCAACTGAATACTCTCTCACTGTACAAGGACATCAACTGGTCATAAGAGGATGAACGACCAGTTGAACAAAGAGAACCAGCAGAAGTCTGAGCTTCCAGTTAGAGCACTAAGCAACGAGACAAAATCAGTACAACATTCTCTGACAAAGGTACAACAGAGCGGCGCACCCTGCTATATCTCCGCCACCATTACCGTCAGAGTGAAAAGAGTCGTTGCTTTACAAAATAGGAAAGAAGACAATATGAAATTGGAAAGCTAATCTCTTCCATATTCAGAAAGGCTACCGTTGGACATCCAAACCTATAAATACATCCAAGCAGAGAATGAAGAGGTGCTGAGCGATTTCCAACTAAGAGATATACTTCAAAGCAAACAAGAAAGCCAAACTACTGATATTCAAACGTTCAGCAAAGAGCAGAAAAACAGCAAACTGAATCTGTGATAGATTATCTGCAATTGAAGTCTGTTGCGCAAAAACTCTCAAAGCTAGAAAGTGTATTCTGTAAAAGAGTGACATAGAATTCATTGTAATCAAAAGTTAAGAAGAGTGTGATTGCTAGGAGTTTAGGCCAAGTGTGTTAGTGCCTAAGAAGGTTGTATACTGTAAAAGTGTAAACCAAGTCTTCTAGTGAATCCTTCCTGCAAAGGAAGAAGGGGAGACGTAGAAGCGTTGTGCTTCGAACTTCCAGAAACAACTCTCGTGTTATCTGTTTATTGCTTTATTACTTCAGTTTTATTCCTCACAAGTTTTGTAGACGTCTTACGCACTATAACAAGTGTCTACTGACTTGCCTGATATTGAGAAGCAACTGTAATACTTAACAGTTTACAGTTAACCAGAAAAAGAAATCGAAATTGTATCTAGTGTTTATTCAACCCCCCCTTCTAAACACTACCCCGATCCTAACAAAATGTTTGCTCGTTGGCAAGCTCATTTAGCTCCATTTGATTTTGATATAATATATAAAAAAGGTGAAGAAAATTCTCTTCCAGACTTTTTGACTCGTGAATATTTAAATGCTTAAAAAATTTTCAGGTATGAGTCAATCTTATAGAGGAAATTCCTCTTATAGAGGAAGGGTGGCCGAGGAGGCCGAGGACAAGTTCTAGAGCATATTATAGCTCAACATGGACCACGTAGGCTTATAGCCAAGAATTTATCTCAGGAGCAGGATCCTTTATATCAGGAATTCCTTGCTTTCAAACGGCAGAAAGAGGGTAATATCCCTGAAACAGAAACAACAGCATCATATGCTAATATCGTTAATAACGATGAAGGAGAATCACATAATTTTATCAAAAATGATTCTCAGGAAATTATATTTTTCCTTGAAGATATTGATCTAAAATGGGGCAATGAACCCTGGAAGATTATGAGCAGGTATATTGACACTGTATCATTTGCTTATGGGACTTATAAGTCTCGAAATTATTATGAGCAATTACTCATAAATAATTCATGCGATATTACGCGATTTCCTTTAAATCAAAAGGACAACTTTACATTTAGTAAAATTATTATTAAAAGAGTAATAACTCCGACCGAATGGGGAATATCACCTCTGAAGGAAAAAGAATTTGCTTTTCCTAATAATCAGATGATTAAATATAATTATTGGGACTATGTTGAAGCATTTCATAAAGTCTTCTTCTATGAAAATAATAGAAAGCGACATTCGTGGTTTATTAAAATTTGTACTGAAGTATATAAACATGATATTCCAAATTGGTTTATAAATTGGTGGGGCAAATATGGCACTACTCATAAAATTTTACCAGAAATTTATAAAACCTATTTTGGTGAATGGATTGATTTATCTCCTAAATTAATTCAATTACAACAACAAAGTTCTGGTATAACAGGAATAGCATCTTTCTATTTCTTTGTTGAATTTTCTATTCCTTGGCTTTGGAAATGGACGCCAGAAGTGTCTTATACTGACACTCACATCCCCTGCCTTAAAAGAAATTTTATTCAAAATTCTGGGATAAAATGTTAAAGGAAAATCCAGACACCAAACAAATGTTTGGAATTGATACTTTGGAACTAATTGCGGATACCATTGCTACTTATCAGACGGATAACTTTGTTAAAAATTCGTTTGAGCAACCTTCACCATTTGAGCACATTGCTCGAAAATGCCGAATGAAATCCGAGGTCATGACTAAGGAGAAAATGATCGAAGAATATTTGGAAGCAATGAAGAAGGATTTATTAACCATATTTGATGATGATAACATGTCTGAAAAATCAATTTATGAAGATTTACAGGATGCACAGGATCCCAATATTCCTTTTGATGATATTTTTGAACATTCAAAGCCACCATGATGGAAACTGGGTCTACTGGACCCACCTCAAAAGATAAAGACAAAGCACTATAAAAAGAAGATGCTGATTCCCCGCATTATTTGGCTCAATGGCAGACAAACTTTAGTGGATATGACTAAAGAGGCATATTACTTTAATAAAGTATTGTACGATGGAATATATTCCATCCACTATCTTATTTTTATATGTTAGTGCGTCTACTGTTGTAAATTAGTGTGGTTCCTGTTTGTACTTTTTTATTATTAGTCTGTACTGTTTGTATTTTTGGTTTGAAGTCCGGATTTAAAATCCGATGTTCTACTCCTATATAATGAGCTTTTATTTTCATTGTTAGGCAGACTGAAAATCATCAACTCTTGTAATATTCTCGTTTATATTAATAAACAGTTTGCTTTGGATTACAACTACTACTATTCTGCTCTTCCTTACTGTAAGTATTCTTTTATCTTTATTTTTGTTTTATCATAAAATTATGACAGGCTAAAAAATTATTTGTGTTAACTTAAATCACATTTACTTACTTATGCCTTGAATTGGTCATTATGTATCTTATGAATAAATCATTCTAGGTTGGAATATTAAAACTGGCATTTAAGAACTATTGTACTATTGCCCGCTTATGACGAGGTGTGTCGATTAGGGTGTTTTTGTACTGTTATAGTTCAAGGATTGACGGTTTTTATATTCTGTAGAAGTCCTAGATTCATGATAATTCATAGGAGGTCTCGTAATAATAATAAATGAAATCAAATTATAGGAAGTAAGTTCAAATTGTTAACGGAAAATATATATATGTCATTTTGTATAAAAGACGGATTAAAGTGAGATAAATACACTGAGATAATTTTTCAAATCAAAAGAATCATGGGATAAAAATTAAACTAAGGATCTGATAAAAATTAAAATCAAAAGGAACGGTATCTAAGAGTACTAATCACAATCGTGCAAAACAAGGTAACTTATAGTATACCTTCAAGTTCTTGTAATCAAAATCCGTTGTTGATGCCGCCGCTACCGAGTAGAATGAATTAGACCGAGGAGAATGAATTGGATGTGTGTAAACATGGATGCAGGGTGTGAGAAATTATGGAGCAAAGTTCATTATATAAGCAAAAGTTTTGTCACGGGTTGGCTAAACTCGTTTCTCAAAGAAACAATTTCAGCTTTTTGTTGAAAAAGTTGAACTCGTTTCTCA
This sequence comes from Haberlea rhodopensis, assembly GCA_907163345.1. Lineage (NCBI taxonomy): Eukaryota > Viridiplantae > Streptophyta > Magnoliopsida > Lamiales > Gesneriaceae > Haberlea > Haberlea rhodopensis. The sequence goes on along the minus strand of CAJQUN010000120.1, from coordinate 391,497 downwards.
GCAAAAAGTTGAACTTGTTTCTTTGCGAAACGAGTTTAACTTATTTTATAAAAAGAAAAAGTATTTCTTTAGAACTTGTTTCTTGTATAAATAAGTTTCGAAAACAAATTTTTTTTGGTTAGAACTCGTTTGTCAAAAAACGAGTTATCGTAATTTTATAAATGGTTTAATGTTATGATAATTCCGAATTTTTTAATTAAAAAAATAATATTCTGATAAATAATCCATATAAATAGCCTGCTGGCAATTCTTTGAAAAAAATTTCTCTTAACATATGTTCTTCAGTCATGAAATCTATATTTCTTAAAAAACATTAATATCCATAGTAGTTTCTCGTACTTTTGTTTCTCTTTATTTTAATCAAAGGTCAGATATACACTGGGAATCTTATCCTACTCATTATCTCGTACAAATAGGGTAATTAGTTGACATTTTCAACTAATTCTCTTTAGTTTATTGGAATGCAACTAATCTTCTTGCTAAATGAATAATTATCTATTCAATTAATCTGTTTGTTTGTTTGTTTTTGTAGATTAATATGAACAACATCCATTCTGTTTATTGTATAAATTTTGGTTATTCTTTTGTAAATTAGTTTTTTCTTCCCAAAAAGCAGATGAAGTAATTTAAGTTTGTTTTCGTAATTTAAACCCTTTTTCAATTAAACCATAAATATCTATATCAAAATAATTGGGCACAAGCCATCAAATTTGAAAGAAAACATTTATGAATAATAGTTCGGTACCCCCAAACACCGATACACAAATCAAGAAACGTGAACTGTAAAAATAAGTTTACGATTCTGATTAGTCTTAAAGAAACGCTAACGGCGTTCACGTTTAACGTTTAAAGTTGTTTATTTAACGTTATTTTTAATTTATTTTGTTTTTATATTATTTTAATAACTCAATCATCAACCTATCCTAGTGAGTGAGCCAGTGAGGGTAACTAAACCAATACACATGAGAGTTGTCTATAAGGAGATTGGAGAATCATCGAACAAGACGAGGTATGATTCTGACACAAAACTTCCACCATCTCAGACCTGATTCTCTTATTTTAGTCCCTGAACATTTAAAAAGATTAAGGCTATACCTCTTATTAAGAAGAGAATCAGGTCATATCAGTAGCCTAAGCGATGGCACCACATCCTATTTTTTCACAAGTTTCCTAGAGTCTTGGTCTTACGAAGAAATGAAATATATACCAGAAATTCGGAAAAGCCAGAGTCATATTTGTTTCATGGAAAATAGATAACTAGGGTAAGAAAATCGGATTGATGAGATTCAAGGAAGTAAGAGACGCCAGAAAACTTGAAGAAACCTAGACAATATTTGGATAGGTTATTTTAAGGTAAGGGCTAACATATCAAAAATTCGGAAAAAAAAAACATGAAATTGTAAAAATTTATCAATAACTAAACAATAATTCAACTAAATTCAGGTAAATTTTAACATTACATAACAATTCTCAGTACCAAAAACACAACTCAAATATGTCCACATTTTAAATATTTATGTAGTTAAGTTTTTTATTAAGACGAAAACACCCTCACACCCTCTCTCAAACTTATTATCCATCATCTTCTTTCTCGACACAATACGTAGGGCTCCTCCGCCGACTGTACCTCCGTCATGTGTTGGAGCTCCTCCGCCACCTCCATCGGCAGAGAGCAGACCTTATCAACGGAGGCGCGAAGCTCTCAAACGTCGCCACAAGCGGTGGTTGTGTGTCGTCCCTCATTAGCAGTCGTAGCCTCAACGGAGGCACGAAGCTCGCTGTTCATTAAAAAATAAATTAAAACTGGAATAAGATCTGAACACACCAAAAATTGAGAAATTGAGCTTGTAAGGAAATTATTTTTGACAAACGAATAATTATCCCTAAAATGGGATAATTTTTTTATTCTTCATCGATGCGTGGTTTTAGTATTTTTTTAAAAAAATTGGTCTGCTTTTTGAAGTTTGAACAATGGAGGATTTCGGGATTTGAGCAAAAGTGGGATGATGTGAAGAATGGTGCACGCGTGCAGCACTTGACAATCGTACATCATGGGTAAAAAAATTTGCATCATAGGAAGTTTGGTGCATGGTTTCACGTTCAAAAAATTCAGAATCGTGCATCACTTGACAAAAATTTAAGAATTTTTGGGGCAAAAAAATCATGCATCATCATGGGCAAAAAAAATTCTCAGAATTTCATACATTTGGTGCACGATTTTTTAACCAAGTGCGTGCATCAACCTAAAATTGGACACTGTTGCACTAAAAATGGACATCGATGCACAATTTTTTGTACATTGGGCATGATTTTTGTGCATCGGTGCACGATTTTTGGACATTAATGCACGATTTTTGGACATTGATGCATGGTTTTTTCTACATTGATGCATGTTATTTTGTAATTATGGTGCACGATTTTTATGCAATTATGGTGCACGATTTTCCAATGTTAGTGCATCAATGTCCAATCGTTCATCATGGGTAGAAATTCTGAAATTCTTCAATCGTGCATCATGGGTAAAAATTCTGAAATTATTCGATCGTGTATCATGGGTAAAATAATATATGCAATTATGGTGCATGATTTTTTATGCAATTATGGTGCACAATTTTCCAATGTTAGTGCATCAATGTCCAATCGTGCATCACAATATTAAAAATTTTTGCACCAAAAGATTAAAATTCGTGCACCAACATTACAAAATTCAAGTACATCACCGTGCTAAAAATCAAATGCACCTTAATGTACCAAATCGTGCATCAATGTACAAAAATCATGCACCAATTTTTGAATATAACTGTGTTGTTTGTCGACCAAAATTAAAACGACTATAACTTTTGATCCAGGAGGAATTTTTCCTATTATGACCTATGCACGAAAACGTCTTCTCGAGCTAGATCTAGCCCAATAGCACTAGTAGTGCTATTGACACCACTGGCGAACCTGAAATTCCTTGTTTTATATAGGTTAAGCTCAATTTAAAAAAAAATCGTTTTATTGCTAACTTTGAGTAATTTTCATTTCCAAACTGCTTGCCACATTGAGCTCAGATTTTGTGGGTTTTGTGTTCTTGTTTTAGAGAATGTTTATAAAAAATTTCACTTAATTCTACATGCACTTTTTAACATATTGTGAACGATTATTTAACATGGTGGTGCATGATTTTTGACATTAGATGCACTAAAATTGATTTTGATGCACCATTTCGGCCTGTGGCGAACATTTTTTCGCAAAAAAAAATGTTAGAATTCTGCGATGCACGTGCTACAGTACTTTTTGTGCACGTGCTACAATGATTTTGTGCTACAGTGATCGCGCGAGGGTTATTAATATCATTTCAATAGGAAATAAACTTAAATGAATTGCTGTTTTTTTGGTAGACTATATTAAATTCTTGTCCACCAAATGGTACCGGCTCGTAAGTGCCAAAAAAATAAAACGTTTAAAGAACCTTAAGTTACTGGTTCCAATCCACAACGCCAACAGATTTCAAAGCATTAGATCCAATCGGAAATACTCTAAGGTAATATCGGGAGAAAACAAGTCGCAATCCCAACAAACAAAGAACCACTGGATGGGATGTTATCCTAATGAAGAGGACACTAAGTGGCTGACACTTTGCAGAACATGGTGCCTAAAGAAAATGTTAGGATATGCCATAAGACAACTCGTTAGATGATTGATTTTGGCATACAATGTAATATGATTTTATTATAGGCAATTCATTATTATATATTATTCAAATATCTGTGTAATATGAATATATATATATGTTAAAGTCCTTGGAATAATATTTTATTATTCTTAAAGATTGTCCCCAGTCAAGTATTATCATGAATTATGATAATGATAATGCTTTGAGACTAGTATGTATTGGTTGATGAATTTGTTCATGGATATGAGATATCGAATAAACACATGGGTACATGTTAGAGAACTATGTACTGGACAGACTCACCATGAGAATGCTACGTGGATAGTTATATGAATGCCATAAGCAATTCTCATAGTGATAATAATGTATATAATCCTTACGACTTGAGATTACCAGAGATCCCAACATAAGGAGTTGTATATCTTGATATTGTCAAACTTTACCTGTAACAGGATAAACTATAAAGACAATCATTGGATACACCACAAATTATGTAGATGGATGTTGAGTGATCATGATAGGATTTGTCCCTCCTATACAACAGGAGAAGTGTTTGGGCCCTTGATCAAGTGAGACTAAAATGCATGGCCATGCTCGAATGAGTCGATATGTGATATCGAGCTTATTCGAATATTCTAGTCTACTCGGGAATCAAGAAATAAAAGATTGAACTATACGAGTATGAATATTCCATGACTCGTGTTTAATCTAAACACACAGGACGAAGGGATTAAGTTACATGGTGAATATTATCACAAGCCAAAGGTAATGTTGAGTCAATGACATTCTGTGACTTGGGTAGCCTTGATGTGTTGCTAGATACCGCTCATTGCTTGTGACATAAAATTAGATTTTATGTCACTGCCAACACTGCAAGATTCTAACGGGTCACACAAAAGATTAAATCGATAAAGGAAGTTAAAATTCATTGGATGAATTAAGTTGATTAAGAATAGTCTTAATCATATAATTTTATGGGACGTATTTAGATATATAGAGTTATATTTAAATATGATATATATGGATATACAGATATAGGGAATGGGCCAAGGGTTTTATTAAAAACCTTATTCTGATGATGAAACACCGCCTAAGAAATATCTGTGCATGTCAGGGTTTGTGATATCCCCGAAATGATTAATTGCAATTTGGGCATTAATTATGTTTACGTGATTAATTATGGTGATAATTGATTTATGTGTTGGAATTAGTTATCTTGTTGAAATGCTTAGTCACATGGTAGGCGTGACCCGGGGGGGTGCATTTCAGGGTGCATGTTGTGCATGTTGGGGAATTGGGTGTTGGAATGATTTAATTGTAATGGTTAGCAATTATTTTGGAAAGCATGATTTTATTGGGAGTTTGGTGCATTTTTGTAAAATTCTTTTAAAATACCCTGTTGGGATGTTTTATACATCATGTTAATTGTTAGGGTACAATTTTAATTACTTTAACCCCACTACCCCCCACATTTATCAATCACTTTACTAATTCCCCAAATCATTCCTCCAAACCCTTATCCTCTCCATTTTCGTTTTTGACATTGAAGTGGAGGAGAAATCCTTGCAAAAGTCTTATTTGTGGGGTTTATTGTGAGTTTTGGAGTCCCCAAGAGGTATGAAAGTTTTAATGATGTTTGGTTTTGAAATGGGTTGGCATTTTGGGATTTTTTTGTGGATTTGGTTTTGAGTTGTAAATTTTGTTGTGTTAAATGGTGGTTTTATGAGGTTTTTGTGGTGATGAGTTGTTGGGATGTCTTTTGTTTAAGATGTGTTGGTTTATTTGGAAGTTTTATGCTCAAAAATGGAGTTTACCCAAAAATGTCGCAGCGACCGATCGATCGGTAGCAGGGCAACGATAGATCGGTGCAAGTGCGTAGCGAGGGGAGGGGTGTTATTTCTTTATTTACCGATCGATCGGTGAAAGTGACCGATCGATCGGTGGATGGTTAGCGATCGATCGGTATCTTGGACCGATCGATCGGTGAAAGGCCGTAGCTAAATTCTTAAATTCGGATGTTCACCGATCGATCGGTAGCTTGGTTGTGTAGAACCATCCCAGGTACCAGCAACTTCAAGGAGATAAAGTTCTTCAACTTCTCCACTTTTGAGACTAAGGTACATAGTGAGACGTACGGGTATCGGACGGTAAAATGTGTTCTTACGCTTTTGGCTATATATATATATATCGTGGACAAGTGTGGATTACGAATTGTGTTGATATATATTGAGATAATGTTGATGCATTATGATTGTGGACTCAAGTGTTGTGATATATATATGTGGTTGGAAATGCTTGATTGTTCCGGTAGTTGTTATATACGAGCGAGGGAGGTACTTGTCGCTGTCATATGAAGCGATGGTAATATGATATTTGCCGCTGTCATGTCGAAGCGATGTACATGCCGCTGTCATTGTCGAAGCGAGGGATATCATATGATGCCGCTATATGTCGAAGCGAGGGGTCCTAAAATTCCACTGTTGTAACAGGACCGGAACAATCACATTTCTTGATTAATGTGGATTAATGTGCTTATAACTGGAACGTGGTATCGATCATTATGTTGTGAACTAATGATTTCGTGCATGAGTTTATGAAACAGGAACAACAATGAAAATGTGCTAATGTGGTAAATTAGGGAGCATACATATACATATATCTTATGCAACTATTTATGTTATTGTGCTTGGATTTTGCTGAATAGTGATGTATATGCTCATGGTGAGTTGTTCCTGTAGGTACACCTTTTGGACTTGGAGGGCTATGGGCCGGGTTGAGGCAGTGAGCTACGAGGAGCATTAAGGAATTAGGATACATGATTTTTGGATAGTCTCTTGATAAGTGTATTGTATACTTCTTATTTTGCATTGTTTAGTGCTAGTTTTCGATCAGAATTATGCTTTTGGTTTTGTTTTGTTTTGCAGGAATCCATGTAATTACATGTTTTGTGGACAAAACGGGTGCAAATGGCGGAAAGAAAGGATGAATTGAAGTCAAAAATCTACACTTATCTTCAAAGCATCAGGCGTAATTACGCCTGATTAAAACAAAAATAAAATTCTAAATTAAATTCAAGACTACTTGGTAACAGTATCAGTAAACAAAATTAAATCAATCCCCGGCAACGGCGCCAAAAACTTGATGCGTGTAAAACGTACCGCAAGTGTACGGTGTCAAGTTTTAGTATAGGAATTTGAAAGTACGGATGTCGAACCCACAGGGATTGAAAATTAAGTTACACCAAGTACTGTAATTAGAATAGTCTCGACTTTATTTAGACAATCGATAGCAATATTATTAAACTAATCTACTAACATAAAATAATAATAGCAATATGAATATTTAAGTGGAGAAAATCAATGAGAACGGATTCTAGATGTTCGATTTCACTCAACCATCCACTATGTCTTGTTCTTCTAATTTATTAACCACGAATCCTATGTTATCTATTACCTCTCCCGAGTGTTAAATAGAAATAATCATTCAACAATCATCTTGATGTGCCCACCTAAGATAAATTATTAAACAATTTCAATAGTACTAGATTCGTTCTATGGCTTCGTTGGAGTTATATGTCTCCCGACTATATAAACTTCCAACGATGTAAATTCCTACGGTCCTATTCAAAACCCCATCTCCCGAGTGATAGATTCTAAATAATATGACGAATCAACTAGTGATCAATTAATTGAAACGCATTCAAATCAGGAATCACAAATAAACCAAACGAAAAACAAAATAATTTTCAATCACTAATCAACGATACAGGTTCAAGTCAATATCCGTCTAACTCTAGAATAATAAATTAGTTCATGAATACATTAAATAAACACATAGACATGTCTTTAATCATCATAAACATAAGGGAAGAGATAATCAAACGAATTGGATGATGGCCCTCCGTCTCCGGTAACCGTCGTCGTCTTCTCCGTCGTCAAAATCTCTACCCTTCGGTGTAAGCGCGCCGCCTCAATCGATCTCTCCCCTTTCACTAGCTCTCGGTCGCTCTTCTACGTATGTTCTCTACGTTTTTGCTCCAAGCCGTCGTCGTTATTTTCTTCTTCTTCTTCCACCCTAGCCTCCTCTCTCCCTTTTAATGTCTATGACTGAATGAATCCCTTGTGCCTTCGTAAATTCCTCTTAAAAATCCCGTGCATCAAACAAGGAAAGAAGCCCAAAATTTCCAAAATACTTGTGGCGTAATGACGCCTCCAAAGTGGTGTCTTTACGCTTGTTGATGTGTCAAAAAGTGTGGCTTCCCGCGTGACTGGCGTAATTACGCCTCCAAAGTGGCGTCTTTACGCCTGAATAAAAGTCCAAAGCCGTAGCTTAGGCGTAGTTACGCCCAAATGAGGCGTAGTTACGCCTCATGAAATCCTTCAAAATATGATTTGCCGTGGCTTAGGCGTCTTTACGCCTGAATCAGGCGTAATTACGCCTGAATCAGGCGTAATTACGCCTGATGCTTTGATGATAAGTGTAGATTTTTGACTTCAATTCATCCTTTCTTTCCGCCATTTGCACCATTTTAGTCCACAAAACATGTAATTACCTGGATTCCTGCAAAACAAAACAAAACAAAACCAAAAGCGTAATTCTGATCGAAAACTAGCACTAAACCATGCAAAATAAGAAGAAATATAAGTGTATAAAATACACTTATCAAACCCCCTAAACTTAAACTTTTGCTAGTCCCGAGCAAAATAGAAATGGAAAAAGACTAAGAAATAAAAGAGATAAAGAAAACACACTACTAACGCAAGTCAGGAAATGTTATAATTGCAAATTGGCCTCGAAGATCAATTGTCTAAAAATTTTAAGTCAAGTATGCATATCAATCTACTCAAGAATTCTCAAGTGTGTGTGTGATACCACTTCCATTTAACCATTAAAGCAATCTTTACTCACACAAATCAATAGGACTTTGCAAGGTGTATTGGTTCATTTGCATTGTTCATAAAAAAGGAGTATAACTTTGACAAACAATGAACAATGCATAAAATCAAAGTAGTGAGATGTGCGTGTGTGAATGTCAAAACCATATGCATTACAAGTGTTTCTCGAGTGTCCATAAGCTTACTATTCGTAACCTTCTCCACTAGTATATTAGACGAATGTGGGTCGGTCAATAGGTCTTAATAGGCTTGTAACATTAGGCTTTGGCTCATGGCTTCAATAAAAAGATCGGAATTTCAAAACAAGAGAGTAAGTTAAATATGACATTGTTGTGCACTCTCGTCTGAATTTTCAACTTCTTTTATTAACGATTCATCAATTTTTTTTTTCATATTTTGGATTCACCCTCCTTTCTCATCCGCCTCACCATTCACCTCATTAATTTTCTCATTCTTTCAATCACTTATTTCTTCACCTCTTCAACATTTTTCTATGCATCCATGCCCTTTTTTCATTATTATCCCCCTTTTATTTTTCAATTAGGAACATGGGGGATATTTGAAATTTTAAAGTGCAATATGGGTCTTACTCACTTGAGGGTAGGAAATAGTGTATAAGCTTTCAACAAGGTGGTCGATGTGGGATTTTGAAATGATGCCGAATGGGGGTTATTATGTGCCTAAGCACATGCCATTCGATTTTCAATAAGCTCAAAAAGGGTAGCTAGGGATAAAATGATGTATTTCGGTGGCTTCAAAGGCTCAAACGAATCAAAAATTGCCTAAATCCTTCCTAAGCCACATAACATCCGTATTTCGCCTCAAAGGGTACTAAAGCAAGTCCTAGACTACTCTCAATTCACAAATAACTTATATGGTTTGACTAATTGTGCTCAAATTAGTATCTCAAAACCAAGGTGATATAAGAAACAAATTTGAATGAGATTATAAAATATATTGCAACAATTCAATCCTCATTCTTTTACATTTAAGCTCAAAGGGGCTACTATGGCAAATTTATAGCAATGAATAAAGGCCCAAAATATTATCAAGAATCGCCTATATCACATTTGTGTTCGTTCAAATCAACTTTAATTAGTCAAATGGTCATGGTTTCTAGTGCATGAATATGTGAGAAACTCAAGAGCAAAGTGAAATTTTAAATTTTTCACAAATAAGCTCAATTCTTCATCATCGGCCTTCACAATTACTTCAAATCACGACTTGTGACACAAAAAGGAAAAAAAAACGACTAAAATAGACACAAAACACAAAACACATAGGAATCCAGAAAACAAACATCTTCAATGTTTAAACACACCCCCCCCCCCCCCCCCAAACTTAAAATCGTGCTTTGTCCTCAATGTACCATACAATGTATAAAATAAGGGACAACACACCTACCTGCGATGACGATCGTCAGTAATCGTCGTCCATCTCATGCTCATGGGTATGGTGAGAAGATGATGATATGGACCTCCGCATCAGTATAGACCTGCAATGGGAAAAATAATGATTAGCGACTCTGACTAAGACATGCTAATAAAAATTAAAATACTGAAATAAAAAAAACTGAAGTAAACTAAAAAGGATATAAGGCTTTGGTTGCCTCCCAAGAAGCGCTTTGTTTCAAGTCTTCAGCCAGACCATGCGAAGCAACCATCAAATAGCGGCTTCCGCCCATAGTAAGTATCATATGACACTACATATGGGTCTTGGTTGTGTATGCCCTCAAGCTTGGCGAGATAGTGACAATTAACGCCCGTCGCTCCAACAACGTCCTTCAAAAATTGATAAGCATGGGAGAAAGATTCTAAGCTTGGCTTCATCTCGTGGAGATCATAATATGGTGAAGTTAGCATCGATGGGAAGAACGGATCCACATATGGCATATAGGACATCACCATCGATGAGTGCTCCTCACTATTTTCAAAAATTATGCTCATCTTCCAACGTCACGCTAGGCTCATCTTGACACGGGAATTCATCAGATAACTCTTCCACAGTAGGCTCAACCACTTGAAAATGCTCATATTCCCTTGAATCTTCCGCATGAGTAGGATCACTCTCCCAAACTTGGTTGGTTGAATGATCATCATCATGTGACCGCACCTGATTTGTCACCCCTTGATTAGTATATCTCATCTCAACCTCTTTGCATCTCGCTAAAAATGTCTCTATCTGCTGCTCAATGCTACTTCTGGTGTGATTTTCGATCTTTTGTTCAGATGATGCCCCGAATTTACGTAAAATATCCTCCAATTTAAAGACTTTATCAGAACTATACTCATCATCTGCTTGATGCTTGAATGATTGGTGTGTAAAATGAGGGTAATGATGCTCTGGTGGATATTGGTGACTCCAACCCTGCAGTGAAGGATCACAATGCCATTGATAGTCGAAATTTGCCATATGGTTAAACAGGTGCACCCTGCCATCATCTCTACAATATATGGGACTACCAGTTGCCAAAGCTCCATTAAATACCCATTCTTGTGTGTCTGCATCCAATCCACTGTAGAAAGATTGAAGAGGAGCGTAGTTTGAAAAGTCGTGGTTGAATATGTCCCAAGCTGCATAGAATGGTTCATACGGTTGTTGGGCAAAGTTTGTGGAAACTTGCTGATGAAACATCTCTAAGTACCTCACAAGAAAAACATCATAAAAATAAAATTAAAACAAAAAGTAAAATTCTAAATTGTTGGGAAACGATTTCTAAGTTTTGGTGATTACAAACACCTACTGGATGAACACCTACCGGCTGAAGACACCAACCGGGTGATAAAGACCAACTGAATGAACACCTACCGGATGTTGAAGTCATACCGGGTGATAAAGACCAACCGGGTGATGAACATAAACTGGGTAGACATCAACTGGATAGACATCAATCGGACAAGACATAAACTGGATAGACATCAACTGGATAGACATCAACCGGACAAGACATCAACTGGATGGCTACCGACTGGATAGACACCGTATGCAAGCACATATGTGGTATGTAATCACTGAAGGACCTATGAAGATCATGAAAATCAATACAGTTGCTTCTATCACAAGTGGTGATCCACAAATGGTAGAAAAGGACAGATCTCAATGGTCAAATGAAGAAAAGAAGAAAGCCAATCTGGACAACGTTGCTAAGGACATTTTGTTCAAAACTTTGGACAAAAATATGTTCAACAAAATAAAAATGTGTTCCACAGCTAAAGAAATCTGGGAGAAGATTGCCCAACTCTGTGAAGGAAATGATCAAACCAAAGAAAACAAGCTTACTGTGGCATTACAGAAGTTTGAGCATATCAAGATGATGAATGGGGAAACTCTCAACGAGTATGATGAAAGAGTGACCGGAATAATTAATGAACTCAGCAGTCTGGGTAAGGAATTACCCAACAGAGAAGTCACTCTCAAGGTGATGAGAGGTCTCCCAAGAGAATGGGATGTCAAGACCATTGCTATGAGAGAATCAAAGGACATCAACAAGATAGATCTGCATGACCTGTTTGCTGATTTAAAAGCCTATGAATTCGAATTAGGTATTCGGGTTGAAGATGAACCCAGTACCAGTCAGCCTACCAAAGCTCTCGCTGCATCGGAAGCCATATCTACTGCTACAGAGATGACTCCAGAAAAAATATGTAATGATGCTATGGCAATGTTCGTAAAGAAATTCGGGAAATTCATGAAGAAGAATCAGAAATCATATCCATAAGGCAGAGCTTCAAAGGAAGATCAGAAGAAGAAGAGCGTGTATGCTTCAACTGTCTCAAGCCAGGGCATTTCATCGCCGACTGTCCCAAACCCAAAAAGGATGAGGATCCAAGGATCACAGAAAGTCCAAGGAAACTAGAAGATCATCCAGAAGGGAGAGAGATCAAAAGGTTTTGATGGCAGAAGAAAGTAAGAGCAAATGGGCTGATTCTGAATCAGAATCAGAGGAGTCAACCAGCTCGTCCAGCGAGAGTGAAGACGAGGAAGTCCACTGCTTAATGGCAAATGATGAAATTGAGGTACACGAGTCTAACCTATCTGAATTTACACATAGTGAACTTACCAATGCATTGCAGGACATGATCAATGAGTATCGGACGTTATATGAATCCTTTGAAAGCTATAAGACTGAGCACACAATCCCAACGGAAACGCATAACAACAAACTTGATTGTGAACAATCAAATGAGTTAAAATGCTTAAGGGAAACAGCTAGTCTTCTAGTGAAAGAAAGAGATGAAGCCAAGTGTGCTTACCAGAAACTCAGCAAACTGGTCAGCACTTGGAATGCGTCAACTACCAAAAAAGATGAAATGCTTGAGTCTATAAGACTTGCTAGTGATCGAACTGGTATAGGCTATAATAGCAATGATAGCAATTCATCTGGTAACGAACCTCCGCTGTGTCTAAAGAAAAGCAATGTTCAACCAATGAACTTTGTAAGATCTAGCACAGTATATGATCCCATTGAACTGGTTAAAGAACCTGTTAAAGCAACACTCATTAAGGAACATGCATCACACCGAGGTATTGGTTATGTTGAACCAATCAAGAAATCTAAACCGGGGCAAAAGTTCAGAAATGAATTTAAACCCACTGGTCGAGCAGCTAGAGATGTTAAACCCAACTAGTACTACAATTGTATGCCTATCCAGAAGAGGTATATGCCAAACAACGGGAACTACAAACCAAGAGCACATGCATACACTCATTATCACACTACACAGTCAAGACCATCACCATCATTTATGAATGCACACACTTCAGAACACACACCGACCTAAGCCACTCAGGGTCATACAAGTGTGGGTTCCAAAAGGACTAATCCTGCCCGGACCCAAGTAGGATTGTGTACCAATCATTTTATCGCTTTAATTGCAGGAAACTAGAATGCATCAAGTTCGGAGCTCAGAATGGTTTCTGGACAGCGGATGCTCTAGACATATGACAGGAAATACGAGCTTATTGTCTGAACTGGTGGACTCCACCGGACCCAGAATAACTTTTGGAGACAACGCAAAAGGTAGAACCGTGGGTAAGGGTAAGATTATCTACGGTAACATTATTATTAAAGATATTCTGTTAGTTGAAATCTATGCTATAACTTAATTAGCATAAGTCAACTCTGTGACAATGGTCATTCTGTAGAGTTCAACCAGCACTCATGCACAATCAAATCTACTGATGGCAGTGTTTTACTTGTAGGAAGAAGGCATGATAACACATATAAAATTGATTGGAATCTTAATCAGCCTACCTCATCTACCTGCTTTGCTGCCCTGAACTCTTCCAAAAATTGGCTTTGGCACAAACGATTGAGTCACTTAAATTTTAAAACTATTGCCAGTCTGCGTAAACTTGATCTAGTCATTGGACTGCCCCAAATTGAGTTCTCAAAAGACAAGATCTGTGCAGCATGCCAACTTGGTAAGCAAATCAGATCTCCTTTAAGAACAAAGGGAGTAAATCTTCTTCTCGGTGCCTAGAGTTGCTGCATATGGATCTATTTGGTCCTATACCAGTAACAAGTCTAGGGGGAATGAAGTATACTCTAGTGTTAGTAGACGATTACACTCGTTTTACATGGGTCCTGTTCCTAAGTGGCAAAGATCAGGCTACTCCAAAACTGATCAAACTACTGAAAAGACTCCAAAATGAGAAATCGTGTGGGATAGATAGAATTCGCAGTGATAAGGGTACTGAGTTTACCAATCAGTCACTCGAATCATATCTAGATGACCTTGGTATTAAACACAAATACTCTGCTGCAAGAACTCCTCAACAAAACGGAGTTGCTGAGCGTAGGAATCGCACTTTGAAAGAAGCTGCGCGAACTATGCTTGCGGAATCAGAAATATCGCAGGGATTTTGGGCGGAAGCCGTCAACACAGCTTGTTATACGCAGAACAGATCAATGATTAATAAGCGAGCAAATAAAACCCCTTATGAGATCTGGAATGGCAGTAAGCCAAATATTTCTTATTTCCATGTGTTTGGTTGCAAATGTTTTATTCACAACAATGGAAAGACTCATCTCACCGCTTTTGATGCCAAATCTGATGCTGGAATATTTCTTGGTTATTCTACAGTTAGTAAAGCCTTCAGAGTATTCAATAATAGAACTCTTACTGTAGAAGAATCAGTGCATGTAAAATTTGATGAACCTATTGACTGTAAGGTATCTGATATGCAAATCAACAACTTGAGCAATCGACTGGAAAGCACTTACATTGATGAAAATGTTGATGATGAGATAAATTACAGAAGCAGGACTGACTGCTTCTTAGAACCAGAAGTTCCTGAAGCTCAAACAGAGGGGTCTACTGGTCAAAAAGCACTGCAGCCAGCCGATAATGACACTGTTGCGCATACTCCTGCTGCAGTAGAAGGAGCAAATGAAAAAGATGCATCAATCAGCACTTCTGAACTGCCCACTCATATCCAGTCAAATGAAGGGCTCAATCCTCTTGGACCTACGCTTCGGTGGATGAAGGATCATCCTCCCAAGCAGGTCATAGGTAACCCTGTTGCTCCTCTACGCACCAGAGGACAATTAATCAATGAATTCCTTCATGCTGCCTTCATATCTCACTTAGAACCTAAGAAGATTGATGATGCTATGTTAGACCCAAGCTGGGTAGACGCTATGCAAGAAGAACTAAATCAGTTTGAGCGAAACAAAGTATGGTATTTAGTACCACGACCACAGCATCACACTATAATATGCACCAAATGGGTATTTAGGAATAAATTAGACGAAAATGGAACAGTAATTAGAAATAAAGCAAGATTAGTCGCACAGGGCTACAGACAGGAAGAAGGCATTGATTTTGATGAAACCTTTGCCCCTGTAGCCTGACTAGAAGCAATTCGTATATTTCTTGCATTTGCTGCTTTTAAAGACTTCAAAGTCTATCAGATGGATGTTAAGAGTGCGTTTCTTAACGACAAACTCCAGGAAGAAGTTTACGTTGAACAACCTCCTAGATTTGAAAGCCATCAGCAGCCATCTTATGTATTTCGTCTTAATAAAGCTTTGTATGGTCTGAAGCAAGCTCCCCGTGCATGGTATGAAACTCTATCAAAATATTTAACTGAGCATAACTTTACCATCGGCACGGTGGACAAGACTCTTTTCAAATTCACAAAGGGTGATCATACTCTGCTTGTTCTATGTTGATGATATTATTTTCGGCAGTACTAACTCAAAATTGTGCGAAAGATTTTCTAAAATTATGCAGGATCAATTTGAGATGAGCATGATGGGAGAACTATCATTTTTCCTAGGATTGCAAGTCAAGCAATCCAGTGAAGGAATTCTGATAAATCAGTCCAAATATACTAAAGAGCTGCTGAAGAAATATGGAATGAGTACCAGCTCAGCTGCTGCTACACCAATGAGCTCATCTGCCAAACTTGACTTGGACACTTCAGGAATACCAGTCGAAGTTACAATGTATCGAGGCATTATTGGATCACTGCTGTACTTAACATCCAGTCGACCAGACATTATGTTCGCAGTATGTATGTGCGCCCGATTTCAAGCAAATCCCAAACAGTCGCATTTCACTGCTGTCAAGAGAATTCTCAAATATCTGAAAGGAACTGAGAATGTCGGTCTATGGTATCCAAGAGACTCAACGTTTAATCTGATCGGATATTCGGATGCAGACTATGCTGGTTGCAAAATTGACAGAAAGAGTACCAGTAGATATTGTCAATTTCTTGGTGATAGACTAATTTCATGGGGATGCAAGAAGCAGACATCCATAGCAACATCTACTGCAGAAGCAGAATACCTTGCTGCTGGAAGCTGTTGTGCTCAACTGCTCTGGATTCAACAACAACTGAGAGACTACGGAATTGAATCCACTGAAGCACCCATATTTTGTGACAATACATCTGCCATATCAATTACTTATAATCCAGTTCTTCATACGCGTACCAAACATATTGACATTCGTCATCACTTCATCAGAGATCACGTAATGAAGAAAGAAATTCGGCTGGAGTATATCTCTACCGAACAGCAGGCAACAGACATTCACAAAACCCCTACCGGATAATAAATTTTCTTACTTAGAAATATTCTTGGTTTAATTGAAATCAATTCTTGATTGTTGTTATTTAAGGATGATAAATTCAAGGGGAATTACTTAGCTTATTCGCATGAATTAAGGGGGAATTTCAGTCATATTTTATATCAGGCTCAGCTGGTAATACAATGGTCTGCTGCAGTAGGTGTATATGTACCAGTAGGACTCTACATACCAGTAGATGTTCCCTACCAGTCGGACCCTACATACCAGCAGACTTTGCCAAATATGCTTTGACTAAAATAACCTTCGTTACTCATTAACCTACTGGAACGTCGGAATTTAAATTCATCTTTTTGCTATAAAAATAAATTTTTTGAATCCCGCCCAAATCCTGTCCTTTTAAATTTATTTTTAAAATCTTTAAATCGTTCGATGATCGCCACATACCCATGTGTCCGCTCATCTACAGTACGATGTTACATATACTTCCATCTTTAACCGCCATTACTTTGGTTATTACTTTTTATCTTCTTCAACAAATCACTGCGATTAACTTTTCTTCCAGAAAATTTTATTCAACAGGACTGTTGCTGCCTTCTCCGCATACTCTTCAGAAATGTCGAAGAATACCCAACCAAGCTTCATCACTAATGTTGTTCATGTGGACTTTCATTCAATCTCCACATCATCTGATAAAGAGATAAAGGAACTGTTGCACAAGTTGGATACCTCCGGTCTCTTAGTGATCCTAAGCCAGGCTCCATCATTCTACAAGGAAGCATTACACGAGTTCTTTGCCACTGCAAAAGTTGTTGATGACACCGTGGTGGCATCCGTCTCCGAACAGTTGGTTACAATCACCCAACTTGAATTTGCCACCCACCTGTGTCTTCCCGCCACAGGACTTACTGATTTCTCCACTATTCCAGTGGAGCTAAGGGAAGAGATGCACACCATATTCTCTGACTCCGCAAATCGCCTTCAACGTCCTCCGTTCAGGAAAGTGTTAATGAATAGTCATTTTTGACAACTGGCGGATATCATTTCCAAAGGGCTACTGTGTAAAGCCGGGTCATTTGATATCATCACCCCAGAAAAATTTGATGTTATGAGTGCCATATACAAAGGTTTGGAAATAAACTGGTCATTTGTACTATTTCAAATTCTCACAGGTCTAGTTGGTCAGCCTTTTTGACAGCAAAAACATTAAGACCGAGTCTCTCTCCAAACTTCATCCAGGGAGACTAATCACTGCGAAGTATCTTCAGCTTCACAGACAGCGAAGTGGCAGAGAGGTTGGGTTAACGAAGCGCCGATCGACTCAGGCTATTAGTGATTCTGAACAAACCATATCGGAATCCGCTGAGTCATCTCCTCCTCCTCCTAAGAAGCCCAGAACCAGAAAAGGGGCTCCTCCTGCTCTCCGACAGAAAGTCATTGCTGCTTTTGATACCATCTCCTCCGCAGGTCCGACTGAAGATATCCCTGGTAGAGAACCCAGCCCTGAAAATCCTCCACCTGAGGAACCAACTGCTTCATTGGCCATGGTACTTGCTACCTCAGTGGCTCCCGCTGACAACTCTTCTGCACTGGTGAGCTCTCGGCAAGCACCCGGCTCTATCAGTTTTAGGACACCCAATTCCTTGTGTCCTTACTGTCATCCGAAGACCACCACCGCTGGTAAAGGCAAAACTCTTATGGCTCCAGTGTCCAACCTGTTGCCTACGAGATACAAATGGTCATGGATACAGTTGAAGCCAAGCTGCAGCCACAGCTAGACATTTTTGATCGATGGGTGAAGGCACGAGTGAAAATTCGATTTAATGATTTCACTCCTATCCTGGATCTAGCACGGGAAGATGAGAACCAAATTTTGGCTTATCTTCAAATCTCGGACCCTGAGAAGAGCCTGAAGCTGAGGGATATATTCCGTCTGATGAACTATGTGGGCGAACTTCAAGCCCTTGTTGAATCCCGACTTTAGCAATTTAATGGTAATTCAGGGACAGCGAATCATGATAGAGCCGTTCTAAATGCTCTTGGCCCAAAACTTGAAATGGACGAGCAAGCTCTTCATGATCTTCGCATCTCCACTGGTCTTCACTCATGTTCTAGAGCTGTGGACAGTGCAAGCCCCAATCCTACTGATTTGGAGATCGCTTCTACTGTTTTGGTGATAACTCCGACTGATCTGGAGATAGCTACTATTGAAGCGAAGACAGCTTCAACAACCTTGGAGGCAACTCCTCCTGCCAAAGAAATCTCCTCTCCAACTGCTCCACTTGTCTCCTCTGCTCCCAGTACTACACATGATCAACAGACCCAACTGATGATTATTGATCATAAAAATGTGGACACAGTGATTCAGACTGTGGTTCATCAGGTTCCCATCTCTTCTGGTAATCATGAATCCAGCGAGTCCTCCTCACGGTCTGATGATCGCACCATGTCGTCTGCAGCTGCCATGGACCAAGTCACTGATAGCATGGCTATTTTTGCCACAGCCGCAACTGCTGCACCAACTGTTGAAACCCCTACTTCACTCACCCCTGCAGTTATTCAGGCTCATCCCTGAACTCTTGCTACTGCTGCTGCACCTCAAATTGAGGCTCTGGATCAGTCTATAGCTCAAGGTCCTTCAGAGGATTTCTTTGACTTCCAAACCTCTATCCCTCTGGAAGGACCACCTGACATTGCTGATCAGCTAGTAGATCTTTCCAATGCAATCTCTGCACTAGCCAGTGATGTCAACAAGCTTAAACAGGAAGAGCGCACTGCGACTCTTATTCTTGGAAACCATCAGCAACATACTGATGCTCAGTTCCAGCATGTGTATAGGGACTTAAACACCTTGACGTCTACTGTCACCAGACTTCAAACTTTTGTTGCGGATGCATTTGTAGACTCATTCTCTCGAATAGGGCAGGCTCATCTTCAGATAAATCAACATAATGAATCACTCCAAGCGGCCACCTCACTGGCCCTTGGAGATAAGATCGAAGATGCCAAGAAAGTCTTGACAGATCAGCTGGCAACCATGCAGGCAGCATTTGCTTCCCAAATTCAAGATTTATGCAACAGCCTGCCTGCTGCTCCTCAAATTATTAGAAGACTGCCTGAGTCAAGCAGACCTGCTCATCAGTCCCAGCGAGATCCGAGTCCAGCAAGTCGTTCATCCACTGCAGCTGGAGCATCACATCAGTCCAGACCATCTTCCCAGCCAAGGTCTCAAAGTCCGCACCAATCGTCTACCGAAAAGCGCGACTATTCCCGACATTGGTTAGGGAGGAAATAGTATTATTTCCTGACCCCTTATTAATTACTCTTATCTTTTTACTTTTTTCATTTGACTTTTTCCATATGTATCGTCACATCATTATTGTGTTCA
This sequence comes from Haberlea rhodopensis, assembly GCA_907163345.1. Taxonomy (NCBI): domain Eukaryota; kingdom Viridiplantae; phylum Streptophyta; class Magnoliopsida; order Lamiales; family Gesneriaceae; genus Haberlea; species Haberlea rhodopensis. The sequence continues at coordinate 371,520 of CAJQUN010000120.1, read as the reverse complement.
CTTAATTGCATTCTTCTATAAATAGATGCTTACTTTTTTGTGTTTATACCGCACATTCACTCATCATAATTATTTTCAACTCCTTGAAAATTCCTTGGTTTTCTCTTCGCAATTATTCATTTTCATGGGTTTATTACTTATCTAAATCAACCCCTCATGGGTTGATTACTTATCTAACCCAGCTCCGTTAAGCTTCAGTGTTTGGATCCTGTTCTGATGCTCATCATCAGTCAGGAACTACAATCAGGAGTTATCTGGGTGTTGATGACAAAAAGGGGGAAAACAGAGATAGTGTATTTTCATGGGTGAATCCATGAACCATGGAGGCCTGATGAATATACATTTGAATATCTCTCCGATCAAAGCTCCCTCTCTGAAACAAGGTGGATCGAAGCTCTTCCTCTCCGCAACTAGGTGGATCGAAGCTCTCCGGTCTACATTGTTTGTTTAAAATTTGTCATGTATCAGCTATATTTTTGTAGAAATAGATTTGTATTAGGTTAAATCCAGTTATAAGAATTCATCTTAAATGAAAATGAATCTCTCCCAATTTTCCAGTTTTATTACAACTTGTAATCTGCTTATCTTTATAACAAATGAAAATTTCCTTTCCATTATGTCTTCAAGTCTTTTTTCAGGATTCACCACTTACATTATTCGAGTATGAAATCGTTATTGCTTAGTTTTGTCATCACCAAAAAAGGGGGAAATTGTTGGGAAACGATTTCTAAGTTTTGGTGATTACAAACACCTACTGGATGAACACCTACCGGGTGAAGACACCAACCGGGTGATAAAGACCAACTGAATGAACACCTACCGGATGTTGAAGTCTTACCGGGTGATAAAGACCAACCGGGTGATGGACATCAACCGGACAAGACATAAACTGGATAGACATCAACCGGACAAGACATAAACTGGATAGACATCAACCGGACAAGACATCAACTGGATGGCTACCGACTGGATAGACATAACTGGACAGACATCAACTGGATGGCTACCAACTGGATAGACATCAATCGGACAGACATCAACTAGATGGCTACCAACTGGACAGACATCAACCAGACGAACATTAACTGGATACAGACATCAACCGGATAAACATAAACCGGATGGACATCTACTGGACAATCATCAACCGGATAGTCTCACACTTAACAAAGGCATCTACTGGTCACAAGAGGATGAACGACCAGTTGAACAAAGAAGACCAGCAGAAGTCTAAACATCCATTAAGAGCACAAAGCAACGAGACAAAAGAAGTACAAACATTCTCTGACAAAGGTACAATAGAGCGGCGCACCCTGCTATATCTCCGCCACCATTACCGTCAGAATGAAAGAGCCGTTGCTTAACAAAATAGGAAAGAAGACAATCTAAATTTGGAAAGCTGATCTCTTCCTAATACAGAAAAGCTACCGTTGGACCTCTGATTCTATAAATACGTCCAAGCAAAGAATGAAGAGTTTAGCTGAGCGATTTTCAACAAAGAGAAACACCTCAAAACAAACAAGAAAATCAACTTACTGATATTCCAAAAGTTCAGCAAAGAGCAGACAAGCAGTGCAACTGAATCTGTGACAGATTATTCCAACTGAAGCATGCTGCTCAAGAACACTCAAAGCTAGAAGTGTATTCTGTAAAGAGTGTCATAGAATCTTTTGTAACCAAATTAAGAAGTTGTGATTGCTAGGAGTTTAGGCCAAGTTGTGTGAGCGCCTAAAAAGATTGTATACTGTAAAGTGTAAACCAAGTCTTCTAGTGAATCCTTCCTGCAAAGGAAGAAGGGGAGACGTAGAAGCGTTGTGCTTCGAACTTCCAGAAACAATACTTGTGTCATTTGTTTATCGCTTATTTACTACTCAGTTTTATTCCTCACAAGTCCAGCAGACGTCTTCCGCACTATAATCAGTGTCTGCTGACTTGCCTGATATTGAGAAGCAACTGTAATACTTAACAGTTTACAGTTAAAAAGAAAAAGAACAGAAATTGAATCTAGTGTTTATTCAACCCCCCCCCCCCCCTTCTAAACACTACCTCGATCCTAACATAAATTAAAATCAAGACTACTTGGTAACAGTATCAGTAAACAAAATTAAATCAATCCCCGGCAACGGCGCCAAAACTTGATGGGTGTAAAACGTACCGCAAGTGTACGGTGTCAAGTTTTAGTATAGGAATTTGAAAGTACGGATGTCGAACCCACAGGGATTGAAAATTAAGTTACACCAAGTACTGTAATTAGAATAGTCTCGACTTTATTTAGACAATCGATAGCAATATTATTAAACTAATCTACTAACATAAAATAATAATAGCAATATGAATAAGTGGAGAAAATCAATGAGAACGGATTCTAGAGGTTCGACTTCACTCAACCATCCACTACCTTCTTTCAGTTGGTCTACTACCAGCATCATTTCCGTTTTGGTATGGTTTCCCCAAGTCTTCTTGATGTTGCTGCCATCACCTCAATTCCTTCGAGCCTCATGGGGACTCTGTTGTCGTGTTCTTCTAATTTATTAACCACGAATCCTATGTTCTATTACCTTTCCCGAGTGTTAAATAGAAATAATCATTCAACAATCATCTTGATGTGCCCACCTAAGATAAATTATTAAACAATTTCAATAGTACTAGATTCGTTCTATGGCTTCGTTAGAGTTATATGTCTCCCGACTATATAAACTTCCAACAATGTAAATTCCTACGGTCCTATTCAAAACCCCCTCTCCCGAGTGATAGATTCTAAATAATATGACGAATCAACTAGTGATCAATTAATTGAAACGCATTCAAATCAGGAATCACAAATAATCCAAACGAAAAACCAAAATATATTCAATCAATAATCAACGACACAGGTTCAAGTCAATATCCGTCTAACTCTAGAATAATAAAATAGTTCATGAATGCATTAAATAAACACATAGACATGTTCTTAATCATCATAAACATAAAGGAATAGATAATCAAACGAATTGGATGATGGCCCTCCTTCCCCGGTAGTCGCCGTCGTCTTCTCCGTCATCAAAATATCTACCCTTCAGTGTAAGCGTGCCGCCTCAATCGATCTCTCCCCTTTCACTAGCTCTCGGTCGCTCTTCAACGTATGTTCTCTACGTTTTTGCTCCGAGCCGTCGTCGTTATTTTCTCCTTTCTTCAACCCTAGCCTCCTTCCCTCTAAGAATATGTGTCTATGACTGAATGAATCCCTTGTGCCTTGGTAAATTCCTCTTTAAAATCCCGTGCATCAAACAAGGAAAGAAGCCCAAAATTTCCAAAATACTTGTGGCGTAATGACGCCTCCAAAGTGGCGTCTTTACGCCTGTCGATGTGTCAAAAAGTGTGGCTTCCCGCGTGACTGGCGTAATTACGCCTCCAAAGTGGCGTCTTTACGCCTGAATAAAAGTCCAAAGCCGTAGCTTAGGCGTAGTTACGCCCAAATGAGGCACAGTTACGCCTCATGAAATCCTTCAAAATATGATTTGCCGTGGCTTAGGCGTCTTTACGCCTGAATCAGGCGTAATTACGCCTGATGCTTTGATGATAAGTGTAGGTTTTTGACTTCAATTCATCCTTTCTTTCCGCCATTTGCACCCTTTTAGTACACAAAACATGTAAGTACCTGGATTCCTGCAAAACAAAACAAAACCAAACCAAAAGCGTAATTCTGATCGAAAACTAGCACTAAACCATGCAAAATAAGAAGAAATATAAGTGTATAAAATACACTTATCATCTCTACTCTAGGAGTAGTGCAAATCTATAGTATTAACATTCATCATTGGGAATGTAATTAATTAGCTTTTGGAATTTTATTTTTGGCATGTAATCCTGTTAACTCAAGCCTACAACCGGAACCATAAACTGTCTTTAAAGCATGTTAGCCCTATTTATATATTTGTACACTGTTAAGGTAGAGAGGCCTTACATTAGTGGTATCATAGCAGTGGTTAGAGAACCCGGGAATGAGTGAAGGGTAACCTTAGCAATAGGTTGGCTATGTACTCTTTTTAAACATGTTTTATGCATGTAGTGCATATAGAGTATATAAATGTTATACTAACATGTTTTGGTTATTGTTACTCATGTTATCTAACGGCGTATTATATGAACTGTTTTTGGTGTTATTGTTGACCCTTGTGTTACAGCATGGCAGCAAATATCGATATAGGAGACGCGGTGAGTGTTAATGCAAGTGTTGGGCGTACAAATCCTCTACCACCGCCAGCTTTGGGCGAAGAACCGTCTGAACAGCAGTTGTTGCCCAGGGAACTGAGCTTGACTCAATTCCTTGCATACCGACCCCCGATGTTTGAAGGAACTGAGACAGGGGAACAGGCCGAAGAGTGGTTAGAAAGGTTGGAGCAATCTTCATGGCGGCTCCTTGTGCGAAGTCGGCCTGGATAAGGTTAGCAGAATTCCAACTGGCCAAGAAGGCACTAATGTGGTGGAAGACCACGGTGATAAAACAGGAGGCTCAAGGTCATGAAATAGATTGGAAACTGTTCAGAACTCGATTTCTGACCCGGTACTTTTCGGCTGCTGCTCGGGAAGCTAAGGAGAATGAATTTACTAACCTAAAGCAATGTACTATGCCGGTGTCAGACTATGCTCTTCACTACTATTCTTTGCTCAGATATGTACCTCGTATCGCCACAAGTACTCAAGCAAAGATGAGGAACTTCATGAAAGGCTTGAGGCCTGAATTGTATGATAGGGTGATCACTTATGGCCCTACTTGTTTTGATGACGCCCTCGCACGGGCCGAGCTAGCAGAATTGGGAGTGAGTGCATATCCGACTGTAGCGCCACCTCCAGCACCACCACAGAGATCGACTCCTGAAAACTTGAAACCAAGGGTGACCATTTTAAGCCAAGGGGGAACTCATCAGCTTCCCGATTCAGTGGTAGACGGCCTGATGTGCGTGGAAGGGGAAATCGGGGGAATAATGGCCCGTCAAATAGGGGACAGTCACAAGCAAGTAATTATGGGAGATTTAGATGTTTTCTTTGCGGGGGACCCCACTCGGTGAAAGAGTGTTCTGCTTGTTTTGAATGTGGTAAACATTGCCACTTTGCTCGAGAATGTCCTAATCGGGGAGGACAACAGAACACTATGGGGAGACCTTTAGACAGGGCAGTGCAACAAAGACCACCGTTTGCACCGAGACCATTGGGAGGTCAGCCGTTGGGGCCACCTCAAGGGCAAGTGTACGCTCTGACCAGGGAGCAGGCTGCAGCGGTTCCAGAGGAAGTGATAGCGGGTACGTGTTATTTATTTACGCACCCTGCTTTTATTTTGATAGACACAGGTGCGTCACACTCCTTTGCGTCGATGAGTTTTGTGGAGAGGCACCGCATATGCACGTCTCCGTTGCCCATGCCTCTTCTGGTCTCGACACCCGCTGGAAAGAGTATGGTTGCTAATCGGTTTGTTGTTGACGGCCTCATTTATTTTGAGGGCAACGAGTTGAAGTCAGATTTAATTGTTCTGGGAATGTCAGACTTTGACTGCATTGTGGGCATTGATGTACTGAATAGGTATAAGGCAGTGGTGGACTGCAGACAGAGAACAGTTCGGTTCAGATCTGATTTGGGGGTTCAGTGGACTTTTTATGGGGATGGTTCCCGCTCAAAAATCCCATTGATATCGGCTATCAAGATGGCTCAGTTATTGGAATGTGGGCATATGGGTTATCTTATTTATGCCATTGATGTTGCTGAAAAGAAGGAAGAGTTAAGGGTCGAGGATATACCCGTAGTCGTGGAGTTTGCCGATGTGTTACCGGAGGAGATTCTAGGATTTCCACCGGCTAGGGAAGTCGAGTTTGGGATTGAATTACTACCGGGAACACCCGCTATTTCTCGTGCCCCTTACAGGATGGCACCGACAGAGTTAAGGGAGTTGAAAGAGCAACTACAGGAACTCCTTGACAAAGGTTACATACGCCCCAGCGTATCGCCTTGGGGTGCGCCTGTATTATTTGTGAAAAAGAAAGATGGATCGATGCGTCTGTGCATCGATTATAGACAATTGAACAAGGCCACAGTAAAGAATAAATACCATCTTCCGTGGATCGATGACTTGTTTGATCAGTTGCAGGGCACGAGGTTGTATAGTAAAATTGATTTGAGGTCGGGGTACCATCAGATTCGAGTTAGAGAGGAAGATGTGCAGAAGACAGCATTCCGGACCCGTTATGGTCATTATGAGTTTTTGGTCATGCCGTTTGGAGTGACAAACTCCCCGGCTGTCTTTATGAGCTTGATGAACCGAGTGTTCCAACCATACCTTGACCAGTTTGTCATAGTGTTTATTGACGATATACTCATCTACTCTCGGAGTGAGGAAGAGCAAAAGAATCATTTGAGAGCAGTGCTTCAGATTCTTAGGGACAATCAGTTGTACGCCAAGCTCAGCAAGTGTGAATTTTTGTTGAGCAGCGTGGTGTGTTTGGGGCATGTGATTTCTAGTAATGGGATATCTGTGGATCCCAGGAAGGTAGAGGCAGTGATGGATTGGTCTGCGCCTACATCTGTGCCCGAGATCCGGAGCTTCCTTGGTTTAGCGGGTTATTACTGACGTTTCGTCGAGGGATTCTCTAAGATCGCTAAGCCGTTGATGCAGTTGACTCAGAAAGGAGTTCCGTTCTTGTGGTCTGAGGCATCTGAGCAGAGCTTCCAAGAGTTGAAGCACCGGTTGACTACAGCACCTGTACTGGTGATTCCTTCGGAGAACGAGAGGTTTGCCTTGTACATGGATGCATCACTGCGGGGTTTGGGCTATGTACTGATGCAAGATAAGCACGTGGTGGCTTATGCTTCGAGGCAGTTGAAGCCTCATGAGACCAGATACCCAGTTCATAATTTGGAACTGGCGGCTATTATTTTCGCCTTGAAAATTTGGCTGCATTACCTATATGGTACTTCATTTACCATTTATACGGACCATAAAAGTTTGAAGTTCTTATTCACCCAAGCGGAGCTGAATATGAGGCAGAGGAGATGGATGGACTTGCTCAAGGACTATGACTGCGAGATAGAGTACCATCCCGGGAAGGCGAACCTGACAGCTGACGCCTTGAGTAGGAAGGTGAAGTATACCGCGGAGGATATTATTCAGTTATCAGCCATGATGACTTCCTGTTGTCATCTCGGATATGACTTTGATGTAGATACATCACCGGTACATGTATCGACCCTATTGGCAGAGCCGGACATCTTTGAATCTATCAGGAAAGCTCAGATGTCAGACGTTGAGGTGCAGAGATGGTTATCATATTTACGTCTGGGTCAGTCATCAAAGTTCAGGGTGGCAAAAGATGGTTCTTTGAGGCTTGGTAACCGTTGGGTAGTGCCGAGGGCACCGGAGTTGCTTCAAGGGATCTTGCATCGTGCTCATAGCAGGAGGTTTAGCATACATCCAGATGGGAGAAAGATGTACAAGGACTTATACGACCAGTTTTGGTGGAGGCGGATGAAAAGAGACGTCATCACCTTTGTCAAGAAGTGCTTGATTTGTCAGTAAGTAAAAGCGGAGAGGCAGAGGCCTGGTGGCGAGTTGAAGAGTTTAGAGATATCGGAGTGGAAGTGGGAGCACATATCTATGGACTTTGTGACCCACTTGCCAAGGTCTGCCTCGGGATATGATGCGATCTGGGTGATCGTGGATAGATTGACGAAGGTGGCTCACTTCATCCCTTATTGTATGTCGTACACATACTTGAAGATGACCCAATTGTATGTACGGGATGTGGTAAGGTTGCATGGGATTCCAGTCTCTATTGTGTCTGACAAAGACCCACGGTTCACATCGCATTTTTGGGAAGGTCTCCAGTCAGCTTTGGGTACGGAGGTGAGACTGAGTACAGCTTATCACCCTCAGACAGATGGTCAGACAGAGCGTACCATACAGAGGCTCGAAGATATGTTGAGGGCATGTGTATTAGAGTTTGATACTCCGTGGCAAGATTCAGTACCACTAGTAGAGTTCTCTTACAATAACAGCTATCAGGCGAGCATTCAGATGGCTCCATTCGAAGCTTTTTACGGTCGACGTTGTAGGTCATCGTTGTACTGGGAGGACTTGACTAGTAAGACGGTCGGGGGACCCGATTTGATTCGAGAAATGGAAGAGAAAATCAAAGTGATCCGTCGGAAAATGAAAATGGCTCAGGATAGGCAAGCAGCCTACGCTAATAAACGGCGGCGACCGTTGGAATTCCAAGTGGGAGATAAGGTCTTTTTGAAGATCTCACCTTTCAGAGGTGTGGTTCGTTTTGGTATGCGCGGGAAGTTGTCTCCGAGGTATGTTGGGCCATATGAGATATTGCAGCGTATCGGTACTTCGGCTTACCGTTTGGCTCTACCACCGTCATTGTCTGGTATACATGATGTCTTCCATGTCTCTATGTTGCGGAAGTATGAGCCAGATCCGTCTCATGTTTTACAGCCCTCAGAGGTTCAGTTGGGTTCAGATGTGTCCTACGTGGAACGACCGATTAGAATTCTGGGTCGAGAGGATCGCAGACTTCGGAGCAAGGTTATACCGATGGTAAAGGTTCAGTGGGATCGTAGGGGTGTCGAGGAGGCCACGTGGGAGACGGAGCAGCATATGGTGCAGCACTACCCGGAACTGTTTTCTGGTATGTGATTTCTGTTTAGTTTCAATTTGGGGTAAGTGCATGCGATTTCGAGGACGAAATCTTATAAGTAGGGGAGTATTGTGATATCCCCGAAATGATTAATTGCAATTTGGGTATTAATTATGTTTACGTGATTAATTATGGTGATAATTGATTTATGTGTTGGAATTAATTATCTTGTTGAAATGCTTAGTCACATGGTGATAACTAACCCCACTACCCCCCACCTTTATCAATCACTTTACTAATTCCCCAAATCATTCCTCCAAACCCTTATCCTCTCCATTTTCCTTTTTGACATTGAAGTGGAGGAGAAATCCTTGCAAAAGTCTTATTTGTGGGGTGTATTGTGAGTTTTGGAGTCCCCAAGAGGTATGGAACCCTTCCTAAAGTTTTAATGATGTTTGGTTTTGAAATGGGTTGGCATTTTGGGATTTTTTTGTGGATTTGGTTTTAAGTTGTAGATTTTGTTGTGTTAAATGGTGGTTTTATGAGGTTTTTGTGGTGATGAGTTGTTGGGATGTCTTTGGTTTAAGATGTGTTGGTTTATTTGGAAGTTTTATGCTCAAAAATGGAGTTTACCCGAAAATATCGCAGCGACCGATCGATCGGTAGCAGAGCAACGATCGATCGGTGCAAGTGCGTAGCGAGGGGTGTTATTTCTTTATTTACCGATCGATCGGTGAAAGTGACCGATCGATCGGTGGATGGCTAACGATCGATCGATCGGTGAAAGGCCGTAGCTAAATTCATAAATTCGGATGTTCACCGATCGATCGGTAGCTTGCACCGATCGATTGGTAGAGCGATTCTGCTGAAAATTATTTTCTTGGCTTAATTGATGGAATTTTTGGTATTGGTTTATAAATTGGCTTCTAATATTGATTTGTATGGTTGTGTAGAACCATCCCAGGTACCAGCAACTTCAAGGAGATAAAGTTCTTCAACTTCTCCACTTTTGAGACTAAGGTACGTAGTGAGACGTACGAGTATCGGATGGTAAAATGTGTTCTTACGCTTTTGGATATATATATATCGTTGACAAGTGTGGATTACGAATTGTGTTGATATATATTGAGATAATGGTGATGCATTATGATTGTGGACTCAAGTGTTGTGATATATATGTGGTTGGAAATGCTTGATTGTTCCGGTAGTTGTTATATATGAGCAAGGGAGGTACTTGCCGCTGTCATATGAAGCGATGGTAATATGATATTTGTCGCTGTCATGTCGAAGCGATGTACATGCCGCTGTCATTGTCGAAGCGAGGGATATCATATGATGCCGCTATATGTCGAAGCGAGGGGTCCTAAAATTCCGTTGTTATAACAGGACCGGAACAGGCACATTTCTAGTGATTAATGTGGATTATTGTGCTTATAACTGAAACGTGGTATCGATCATTATGTTATGAACTAATGATTTCGTGCATGAGTTTATGAAACAGGAACAACAATGAAAATGTGCTAATGTGGTAAATCAGGGAGCATACATATACATATATCTCATGCAACTATTTATGTTCTTGTGCTTGGATTTTGCTGAATAGTGATGTATATGCTCATGGTGAGTTGTTCCTGTAGGTACACCTTTTGGACTTGGAGGGCTATGGGCCGGGTTGAGGCAGTGAGCTACGAGGAGCATTAAGGAATTAGGATACAAGATTTTTGGATAGTCTCTACCCTAGGAGTAGTGTAAATCTATAGTATTAACATTCATCATTGGGAATGTAATTAATTAACTTTTGGAATTTTATTTTTGGCCTGTAATCCTGTTAGCTCAAGGCTACAACCGGAACCATAAACTGTCTTTAAAGCATGTTAGCCCTATTTATATATTTTTACACTGTTAAGGTAGAGAGGCCTTACAGGGTTAGAGGTTAATAGAGATTAACAAAAACCCTAGCAGACAATTCGAACATAAGGAAGCAGCCGTCACCTTGTTTTGACTGCTCGTCCCTTTTTCCTTCGTTGAATATCAAGTCTAGCAACTTGATATCTTCAATGTATCTTTTCGATTTGATCGTGTGGATACTGTAGACGTAAAGTTACAAGGCTTTGCTCGTGACTCGTGGACTTCTAGCTTCGAGGATACTGCATCAAACACGCTTCAAAGGTATAACTCTTGACACACGATATGAATACTTCGTATAGGTCCATGGTTGGAATCCAATTTTTTTATTCCACTGCGTTGTATGCATGTTGGATTCCTTACAGTGGTATCAGAGCCGTGTATGAAGCTCATATCGGGGTTATATGATAAATTATTTTATCAGATTATGAGTTATTGTTACATGCTAATCGAAACTGTAAGAACATATTAGATATGTTATAATAAACATATGAGATATGTAGGTGAAAATCATCGTGCAATATATATGATATATTAACGTATATTTGTGTATAAGATACATATGTATGCGCGCGATTGACCTAGCAAGGCGGGCTAACGTAACTCGATAGTCGGGTGAACGTTGCACGCAAGGCATGATACCATATCTCGAAAGTCGGGCGAACGGAGGTCACAAGGCAGGCGACCGCCCACGAGGGGCGGGCCCCGCACCCCTTACTTGGGCGGGCGACAGCCCACAAAGGGGTGGGCGTCCGCGCCCCTCGCGTGGGCTGCTGTCCGAGGCATGTGATGCCCTGAGCGCGAAATAATTTTCCTAATTTTATTTTACAGTTTATGAACATAGAATTTAATTTTAAAATGTTTAGAATTTAATTAATTAATTTTATGTGCTAGCATGTTTTATGTGTTGTTTGAGCAACCATGTCACGTTTATTTAATTCATTATATATATATATATATATATATATATATATATATGTATGTACAAGACATATTTTTGTTATCAATATTAATAAAATCATGAAATCCTTAAATCCCTCTAAAAATATTAAGTCAATCAAGATGCCTTCCAATTAAAAGTACTCGTCAAGACTTCGATTGAACATATGTGGGTTTGCCAAAGCAAAGTACCGTGACAATCTTAGTAAGGCACGATAGGATAAAAGTGATATCCGTGTGACTTTAAATTGTGCTCGACTTAACTAGTGTTATCTCAATAGGATTGGGAACCTAGAGGCATGGGGTTGGGTAATAATTCATTAGATGAGTTAGAACAAAGTGTTGTCCACCCAACCATCCAAGAGTTACATGTGATGTAATTGACAAAGCGTTGTCTACCTAAATAACCGAGTCTTGGGTGATTAGTCAAAGCTAACCCAATGTTAGGTGAAATATGGATCTTGGCCCATTAATATTTTTCAGGGTTGATAATTTTAACTAAATAGTGGGAGTTTCATTTAATATAAGACCTTATTAAATGATTAAAATCATAAACTTATTTTGCATACTTATATTGTAGATATCCATGGCATCTAACAACGTTACTAGTACACTTTCATTGCGATCGGTCCTTGAGAAGGACAAATTGAACGGGACAAATTTCCTAGACTGGTATAGGAATCTGTGGATTTTCCTCAAACAAGAGAAAAAACAATATGTCCTAGAGGAACCCTTACCTACTGAGGAACCTCCCGTTACGGCTGCGAGGGCCGACAAGGATGCTTACAAGAAGCATCAAAATGACGCACTTGATGTTGGTTTTTTAATGCTAGCAACCATGAACTCTGAGCTTCAAAACCAACATGAGGAAATGTATGCGTTCAATATGATTGACCATCTGAAGAAACTTTACCAACAACAAGCTAGACAAGAGAGGTATGACGTCTCTAAAGCGTTATTTCAAGCCTAAGGGAGGAGTGGATAAGGAAGGAAATCGCTTCCATTGCGGTGAGACCGGACATTGGAAGATAAACTGCAAGTTATACCTGGAAGATCTTAAGAAGACGAAGGGAAGTGTGACTTCTATTGTAGGTATTTTTGTTGTAGAAGTCAATATATCTACTTCTTCATCATGGGTATTAGATACTGGATGTAGTTCTCACATTTGTGTTAATGTGCAGGATCTCAAAAGGAGTAGAGTGTTGGCTAAAGGCGAAGTTGACCTACGAGTGGGAAATGGAGCAAGAATTGTTGCATTAGTTATAGGAGATTATTCATTAAATTTGCCTTCTGGCTTAATTTTAGATTTATAAGACTGTTATTTTGTGCCGTCGATTACTAGAAGCATAATTTCAATTTCTTGTTTGGACAAGATTGTTTTTCATTTATTATAAATGACAAATGTTGTTCCGTTTATTTGAATGAGATGTTTTATACTAGTGCACAATTGATTAATGGTCTTTATGTTCTAAATCTTGATATGCTTGTCTATAACATAAATACAAAGAGGATTAAGAATAATGATTCTAATCCAACATATCGTTGGCATTGTCGCTTGGGCCATAAAAACGAGAATCGTATATCAAAACTTTATAAGGATGGATCTTTAGATTCATTTGATTTTGAATCATATGAAACATGTGAATCTTGTTTAATGGGCAAGATGACTAAAGCCCCTTTCAAGGGACATGTTGAAAGGACAAGTTGTAAGGACCCTAGTTCCTTAAGTGCGGATTAAAGGCGTAATAGAGCTAAACATGCATCTAATGATATAAAGTTCGTATTGATGTCTTGAGCCGTTAAGGTTACAGGCCAAATTAAAATTTCCAAAAATGGATTAATTACATTCCCAATCAATTGAATGTTAATCCTATAGTTTTACACTACTCCTAGAGTAGAGACTACACAAAAGAATTAGGTCTGCTATGCCAAGAGCACTCCTCACTAGCTCACCGCATCAACCCGCCTTAACCTGACCGCCCAAAAGTACCTACAGGAACAACCCCAAAACCATGAGCATGTATATAAATCATATTCACAAAAAAATATGATTGTAATTTAAATGCATAAACCGTAAATACAATTCACTCACTGTATTTAATACATTTAAAAGTTCCATTGGTTGTCCCTGTATCACAATCATAATCAATAGATTATATTACCAATAATGTATGTCATGACATGCACCGATTTCCATATGTACCGTGTTCAATTCCCGAGTCTTATTATATCAGTGGCATAATACCCCTCGCGTTAACATGACTGCGGAAATACCCCTCGCTTAGACAATACCAGCGGCACTAATATCCCTCGCTATTAATATGACAGCGGTCGTGTTCTTTGCTTCATATTAGCGGTAAATATTCTCTCATCGCTACGGTATGACAGCGGCAAGTATTCACATCGCTACGCCACTAGAGGCAAGTATTCTCCAACACTGGAATATAATCCTGACTCACAATCACATGCACTAATGCATCCAATATACAAATGCAACCAAAATGCATGACCAAACCATGTATGCAATCCATGATGCATAAACAAGACCACATATGCAACCACAATGCATAATCAATTCCATGTGTGCAACCATAGTGCATAACCAATTCAAAGCGTAATAAATACGTTTTACCGTCCGATGCCCGTACGTCTCACTACGTACCTTGGTTCCAAAAGTGGAGATGTCGGGGAACTTTATCTCCTTTGCTGCGTGGCTACCTGAGATGGTTCTACACCATTATATGAATCCATATTAGAAGCCAATAAATGAAACATTACCAAAAATATCATCATATAGGACATAATCACAAAATCCACATTTTATGCCTTGCGATCGATCGGTTCCCAAGCCCCGATCAATCGCTAAGTTAAACAAAAATGGCATCCAGATTCTGCCTCTACCGATCGATCGAGATTTTGTCTCGATCGATCGAGACTTCGCATCGATCGATCGGAACTTTTTCTCGATCGATGGGTAAGCTCATTTCATGCCTTGTCCAGGCTCTGCCCTGCTCGATCGATCGGACCCTTATTTCGATAGATCGAGCAGCCCTGTTCCAGCGAGAATCCTCCATGTATGAGCTCCAACTAACACTTAAACCCATATATAACAAAGATCAACCACCCAACACATCATTAAACCACAAAACAACCTTAAAATACATCCCCCAAACATAAACAACATGTTGGACCAAGATCCACCCTTTTAACCCCAAAGATAAACTACAAAACTAACCAAAACTCAACAAAACTTTACAATAATGAAAGCTTATCACTTGAGCTTCAAGTTTTTAGCAAGGAATCATAAAATGACCTTTTTTCAAAGCTTTCACCTCTCCTCTTGTTTCAGAAACGAAAATGGTAGCTTTTTGGATGAATGGAGGGGGTTTAGGGACATAAAGTTGATATGGGATGGATGGGATGTAAAGGGATGCAAGTGGCTCCTTTGCTATCTTACATCATATGAGATTTAATTGTATACCTAAACAAAAGCATGATGTATAAAATACCCCAACGTGATATTTCAAAAGCATTTTACCAAAATGCATCAAAATCCCTATTACAATCATGCTTTACCAAATAATTATCAATTATCATAATCAAACCATAATTACACCCAAATTCCCCAACATGCCTAACATGCCCTGAAATGCTCTACCGGGTCACACCTACCATGCGACTAAGCATTTCACCAAGATAATTAATTTCAACATATAACTTAATTATCACCATAAAATCACATAAACATAATTAATGCCCCAATTGCATATAATTATTTCGGGGATATCACAATACTCCCCTACTTATAAGATTTCGACCTCGAAATCGCAAACACTTACCCAATCGTAACCAAACATAAATCACATACCAGAAAATAACCCCGGGTAGTGCTGCATCATATGCCGCTCCGTCTCCCACGTGGCTTCCTCGACACCCCTGCGATCCCACTGAACCTTGACCATCGGTATCACTTTGTTCCGAAGTCTGCGATCAGTCCTATCTAAAATCCTAACTGGCCGTTCCTCATAGGATACATCAGAATCCAACTGAACCTCAGAAGGCTGTAAAACATGCGACGGATCGGCTCATACTTCCGCAGCATAGATACATGAAACACGTCGTGAATACCAGACAACGACGGTGGCAGTGCCAAACGGTAAGCCAAGGTACCGATGCGCTGTAAAATCTCATACGGTCCCACATACCTCGGAGACAATTTACCACGCATACCAAACCGAACCACACCCCTAAAAGGTGAGATCTTCAAAAAGACTTTGTCTCCCAACTGAAACTCCAACGGTCTCCGCCGTTTATTCGCATAGGCTGCCTGCCTGTCCTGGGCTGCCTTCATCTTCTGAGGGATAACTTTTACCTTATCCCCATCTCCCGAATCAGTTCGGGTCCTCCTACCGCTTTACTAGTCAAGTCATCCCAGTATAATGGCGACCTGCAACGCCTACCATACAAAGCCTGAAACGGTGCCATCTGAATACTCGCCTGATAGCTGTTGTTGTAAGAAAACTCTACCAAGGCCAAAGAATCTTGCCATGAGGCATCAAACTCTAACACACAAGCTCGTAGCATGTCCTCGAGCGTCTGTATAGTACGCTCAGTTTGACCGTCCGTCTGGGGATGATATGCCGTACTCAATCTCACCTCAGTACTCAATGCTGACTGAAGAAGACCTCCCCAGAAATGAGATGTGAACCGCGGGTCTCTGTCCGACACAATAGATACTGAAATCCCATGTAATCTCACTATGTCCCGGACATACAGCTGAGCCATCCTCAAGTATGTGTACGTCATACTGTAGGGAATGAAGTGAGCTACCTTCGTCAGCCTGTCAATGATCACCCAAATGGCATCACAACCCGAAGTAGTCCTCGGCAAGTGGGTCACAAAGTCCATAGATATGTGTTCCCACTTCCACTCCGGTATCTCTAAGCTCCTCATTTCGCCACCGGGTCTCTGCCTCTCTGCCTTAACCTGCTGCAGATCAAACACCTCTTGACAAAAGCGATCACATCACGCTTCATCCGCTTCCACCAGAACTGATCACATAAGTCTTTATACATCTTCCTCCCTCCTGGGTGGATGCTGAATCGGCTACTATGAGCCCGTTCCAAGATTCCTCTACGCAACTCCGGCGTACATGGAACTACCCATCGGTTACCAAGTCTCAAAGAACTATCATCAGCCACTCTGAACTTTGATGGATGTCCCTGAAGTGCCAATGATGACCATCTCTGAACCTCATCATCTGTCCTTTGAGCTCTCCTGATATTCTCATAGATATCTGGCTCGGCCAATAAGGTCGATACCCAAACCGGTGATGCGTCCGCATCGAAGTCATAGCCCAGATGGCAACAAGAAGTCATCATAGCCGACAAATGCATGACATCCTCAGCAGTACTCCTCACCTTCTGACTCAAGGCGTCTGCTGTCAAATTGGCTTTCCCTGGATGGTACTCTATCTCACAGTCATAGTCCTTGAGTAGGTCCATCCATCTCCTCTGACGCATATTCAACTCCGCCTGAGTAAACAAGAATTTCAGGCTCTTATGATCCGTATATATGGTAAAGGACGTACCATATAGATAATGCCTCCAAATCTTCAGGGCAAAGATAATGGCTGCCAACTCCAAATCATGGACTGGGTATCTAGCCTCATGCGGCTTCAACTGCCTCGATGCATAAGCTACTACATGCTTATCTTGCATCAGTACACAACCCAAGCCATGTAGTGATGCGTCAGTATAAAGGACAAACCTCTTGTTCTCCGTAGGAATCACCAATACCGGCCCGTCGTCAATCGGTGCTTCAATTCTTGGCAGCTATCCTCGCAAGCCTCTGACCAAAAGAAGGGTACTCCCTTTTGGGTCAACTGTGTCAGTGGCTTAGCAATCTTGGAAAATCCCTCGACGAAGCGTCGGTAATAACCAGCCAGACCAAGAAAACTCCGAATCTCGGGCACAGAAGTGGGTGCAGCCCACTCCATCACAACCTCAATCTTCCTGGGGTCTATTGAAATCCCACTGCTAGATATGACATGCCCCAGAAATACTACACTGCTCAACCAAAACTCACACTTACTGAGCTTGGCATACAACTGGTGATCTCTGAGAATCTGGAGCACTGTCCTCAAATGTCTCACGTGCTCTTCCTCGCTCCGGGAGTAGATGAGTATATCGTCAATAAACAAAATGACGAACTGATCCAGATAGGGTTGGAACACCCGGTTCATCAAGATCATAAAGACAGTCGGGACGTTCGTCACACCGAACGGCATCACTAAGAACTCGTAGTGCCCATACCGAGTCCGAAATGTTGACTTCTGTACATCCTCCTCCCTGACACGTATCTGGTGGTATCCGGATCTCAAATCAATCTTGCTATACAACTTCGTGCCTTGCAACTGATCAAACAAATCATCAATCCTTGGAAGAGGATACTTGTTCTTTACCGTGGCGTTGTTCAGTTGCCGGTAATCGATGCACAAACGCATCGAACCGTCTTTCTTCTTCACAAAAAGAACCGGTGCGCCCCAAGGTGATACACTAGGGCGTATATACCCTTTATCAAGGAGCTCCTGCAACTGCTCCTTCAGTTCTCTCAACTCTGCCGGTGCCATCCGGTAAGAGGCACGAGAAATAGAGGATGTCCCCGGTAACAACTCAATCCCAAATTCGACTTCCCTTGCCGGTGGAAATCCGAGAATCTCCTCCGGGAACACATCAGCAAACTCCGCTACCACTGGCACATCCTCAATCCTCAACTCTTTACCCTTTCCCGACGTGTCCATGGCATAAATGAGGTAACCCGTGTGTCCACGTTCCAATAAATGGGACATCTTGATTGCCGAAATCAACAGAATCTTAGCACGAGAACCGTTGCCATAGAAAATCCACTGAACTCCCAAATGAGATCTGAAACGTACTGTCCTCTGCCGACAATCTACCACTGCCTGATATCTGTTCAGAATGTCAATACCCACAATGCAGTCAAAGTCTGACATCCCCAATACAATCAAATCTGCCTTTATCTCATTTCCCTCAAAATAAATGAGGCAGTCCATCAGAAACTGATCCGCAATAGAGACGTGGGTAATGGAGACGTGCACATATGATGTCTCGCCACAAAATCCGCAGACACAAAGGAGTGCGAAGCACCTGTGTCTATCAAAATAAAGGCGGAATATGTAAATAGAAGGCACATACCAGCTATCATCTCCTCTGGAGCTGCATCGGCCTGTTCCCTGGTCAATGCATAGACCTGTCCCTGAGGTGGCCCCATCACCTGTCCTCCCATCTGTCGAGGCACCATCGGTGGCCTCTGCTGTACTGTCCCGGTAGAAAACCTCCCCCTGCCTCCTCTGAGATCCACCTGACCATCACCACTCTGACAAAATTGAGATATTTGGCCCATCTTGCCACATTTATAACAAGCCGTACAGTCTCGCATATGATGTGGTCCTCCACAAAAGTGACACTTCACCACTCCACTCCTACTCACTTGAGTCTGCCCTCTGTTGCTAGGCGTACCACCCCTCCGGTTATCCATTCGTCTCCCACCAAACCGAGAAGATGAGGAAGAAGCCCCACGAGGTTTAAATGATTCTCCTTGTGGCCTTAGATTATTAGACACTGGCCTCGGCGGTGGGACTTGTGGGGGTGTAACATCCGGGTAAGCACTGACTCGGATCTCTGCCAGTTCCGCTCTAGTGAGAGCGTCATCAAAAGAAGTGGGGTTATTGGAGATAACCCGATCAAAAAGTTCCAATCGCAGCCCTTTTAGAAAGTGTCTCATCTTGGCATGCCCATTTGTTGCAATGTGGGGAACATACCTCAACAAGGATGAGTAATGCATGGCATAGTCCGAGACTGACATGCTCCCCTGTTTCAAGCTCGTGAACTCATCCTCCTTTGACTGCCTAGCCGCCGCAGAAAAGTATCGGTTTAGAAACCGAGTCCAAAATAAAGTCCAGTCAATCACCATACCCTGAGCTCTCAGTTCCATCACTATCGTCTTCCACCACATAGAAGACTTCTTCGCCAGTTGGAACTCCGCCAACCTCAGCCATGCTGTCCTAGCACAAGGAGCGGACACAAATATCTGTTCTAGTCTCTCAAGCCACTCCTCAGCTTCTTCTCCTGTCTCCGTCCCCTCAAACATGGGCGGGTGGAAAGTTAGGAACTGACTCAGACTAAGCTCCCCTGGTAAAACCAACTGAGCTACCGGCTCCACGCCCATAGCAGGTAGAGGTAAAGGATTTGTCTGACCAATGCTAGCGTTCACGCTTCCAACATCACCCACCCCTTCATTGAGGTTCTCCACATTCATATCCGCCATGCTGTAATACAAAGGTTAACAACAATTCCAAACAATATATATGTTATGCCATTAGACAACGTGAACGATAATAAGCATGTTAGTATAACAATTTATACACTAATATGCATCACACGCATAAATATGCCCAAATGTAAACACCTAGCCAACCATGCTAAGGCTACCATTCACTCATTCCCTGGTTCTCTAACCACTGCTCGGATACCACTAATGTAAGGACCCTAGTTCCTTAAGTGCGGATTAAAGGCGTAATAGAGCTAAACATGCATCTAATGATATAAAGTTCGTATTGATGTCTTGAGCCGTTAAGGTTACATGCCAAATTAAAATTTCCAAAAAGGGATTAATTACATTCCCAATCAATTGAATGTTAATCCTATAGTTTTACACTACTCCTAGAGTAGAGACTATACAAAAGAATTAGGCCTGCTATGCCAAGAGCACTCCTCACTAGCTCACCGCATCAACCCGCCTTAACCTGACCGCCCAAAAGTACCTACAGGAACAACCCCAAAACCATGAGCATGTATATAAATCATATTCACAAAAAAATATGATTGTAATTTAAATGCATAAACCGTAAATACAATTCACTCACTGTATTTAATACATTTAAAAGTTCCATTGGTTGTCCCTATATCACAATCATAATCAATAGATTATATTACCAATAATGTATGTCATGACATGCACCGATTTCCATATGTACCGTGTTCAATTCCCGAGTCTTATTATATCAGTGGCATAATACCCCTCGCGTTAACATGACAGCGAAAATACCCCTCGCTTAGACAATACCAGCGGCACTAATATCCCTCGCTATTAATATGACAACGGTCGTGTTCTTCGCTTCATATTAGTGGCAAATATTCTCTCATCGCTACGGTATGACAGCGGCAAGTATTCACATCGCTACGCCACTGGCGGCAAGTATTCTCCAACACTGGAATATAATCCTGACTCACAATCACATGCACTAATGCATTCAATATACACATGCAACCAAAATGTATGACCAAACCATGTATGCAATCCATGATGCATAAACAAGACCACATATGCAACCACAATGCATAATCAATTCCATGTGTGCAACCATAGTGCATAACCAATTCAAAGCGTAATAAATACATTTTACCGTCCGATGCCCGTACGTCTCACTACGTACCTTGGCTCCAGAAGTGGAGATGTCGGGGAACTTTATCTCCTTTGTTGCGTGGCTACCTGAGATGGTTCTACACCATTATATGAATCCATATTAGAAGCCAATAAATGAACCATTACCAAAAATATCATCATATAGGACATAATCACAAAATCCACATTTTATGCCTTGCGATCGATCGGTTCCCAAGCCCCGATCGATCGCTAAGTTAAACAAAAATGGCATCCAGGTTCTGCCTCTACCGATCGATCGAGATTTTGTCTCGATCGATCGAGACTTCGCATCGATCGATCGGAACTTTTTCTCGATCGATGGGTAAGCTCATTTCATGCCTTGTCCAGGCTCTGCCCTGCTCGATCGATCGGACCCTTATTTCGATCGATCGAGCAGCCCTGTTCCAGCGAGAATCCTCCATGTATGAGCTCCAACTAACACTTAAACCCATATATAACAAAGATCAACCACCCAACACATCATTAAACCACAAAACAACCTTAAAATACATCCCCCAAACATAAACAACATGTTGGACCAAGATCCACCCTTTTAACCCCAAAGATAAACTACAAAACTAACCAAAACTCAACAAAACTTTACAATAATGAAAGCTTACCACTTGAGCTTCAAGTTTTTAGCAAGGAATCATAAAATGACCTTTTTTCAAAGCTTTCACCTCTCCTCTTGTTTCAGAAACGAAAATGGTAGCTTTTTGGATGAATGGAGGGGGTTTAGGGACATAAAGTTGATATGGGATGGATGGGATGTAAAGGGATGCAAGTGGCTCCTTTGCTATCTTACATCATATGGGATTTAATTGTATACCTAAACAAAAGCATGATGTATAAAATACCCCAACATGATATTTCAAAAGCATTTTACCAAAATGCATCAAAATCCCTATTAAAATCATGCTTTACCAAATAATTATCAATTATCATAATGAAACCATAATTACACCCAAATTCCCCAACATGCCTAACATGCCCTGAAATGCTCTACCGGGTCACACCTACCATGCGACTAAGCATTTCACCAAGATAATTAATTTCAACATATAACTTAATTATCACCATAAAATCACATAAACATAATTAATGCCCAAATTGCATATAATTATTTCGGGGATATCACAATACTCCCCTACTTATAAGATTTCGACCTCAAAATCGCAAACACTTACCCAATCGTAACCAAACATAAATCACATACCAGAAAATAACCCTGGTAGTGCTGCATCATATGTAGATGGCATACTTCTCATTGGAGATGATATCCCTGCCTTGCACTCTGAAAGATTTGGCTAGGGAATTGCTTTTCTATGAAAGACTTGGGTGAAGCCACCTACGTGTTAGGTATCAAGATCTATAGAGATAGATAAAGAAAATTACTTGGCCTAAGTCAAAGTATATACATAGATAAAATGCTAAAACGGTTTAGCATGCAAGAATCAAAGAAAGGATTCGTGCCTATGGCACATGGGATACATCTCTCGAAGGATCAGTATCCTTCAACACAAGATGAGATACAACGCATGAGTAAGAATCCATATGTGTCAGCTATTGGATCTATCATGTATGTCATGATATGTACTCGTCCCGATGTTTCATATGCTTTGAGCATGACGAGCAAATATCAAGTTGATCCAGGTGAATGTCACTGGATCGCAGTCAAGAATATCCTGAAGTACTTAAGAAGAACTAAGGATACATTCTTGATTTATGGAGGTGAGGAAGAGCGCAATGTAATAGTTTACACTGATGCAAGCTTCCAAACCGACAAGGATGATTTCCGATCGCTATCAGGATATGTGTTTTGCCTAAATGGAGGTGCTGTGAGCTGTAAGAGTTCAAAGCAAGAGATAGTAGCCAACTCTACAACTGAAGCTGAG
Source organism: Haberlea rhodopensis (assembly GCA_907163345.1). Classification (NCBI taxonomy): domain Eukaryota; kingdom Viridiplantae; phylum Streptophyta; class Magnoliopsida; order Lamiales; family Gesneriaceae; genus Haberlea; species Haberlea rhodopensis. Next base: position 348,665 of record CAJQUN010000120.1, on the reverse strand, counting down.
TATATTGCTGCCTCAGATGCAACAAAGGAAGCCGTTTGGATCAAGAAGTTCATTTCTGAGCTTGGGGTTATGCCTAGCATACTAGATCCGATTGAACTCTATTGTGACAACTATGGAGCCATCACATTGGCTAAGGAACCCAGATCTCACCAGCGATCCAAACACATACTTTGGCGCTTTCATTTCATTCGAGAAATCGTTGAAATAGGAGATGTAAAAATATGCAAAGTACAAACTGATGATAATATATCTGATCCGTTGACGAAACCACTGTCACAGCAGAAGCATGCTCGTCATACTAGATCTTTAGGCATTAAGTACATGTCTGACTGGTCTTAGTGCAAGTGGGAGATTTGTTGGGATTGCTTTAAGACAACTCATTAGATGATTGATTTTGGCATACAATGTAATATGATTTTATTAAAGGCAATTCATTATTATATATTATTCAAATATCTGTGTAATATGAATATATATATATATATATATGTTATTGTCCTTAGAATATTATTGTATTATTCTTAAAGATTGTCCCTAGTTAAGTATTATCATGAATTAGGATAATGATAATGCATTGAGACTAGTATGTATTGATTGATGAATTTGTTCATGGATATGAGATATCGAATCAACACATGGGTACATGTTACAGAACTATGTACTAGACAGACCGACCATGAGAATGCTACATGGATAGTTATATGAATGTCATAACTAATTCTCATAGTGATAATAATGTATATAATCCTTATAACTTGAGATCACCAGAGATCCCAACATAAGGAGTTGTGTATCTTGATTTTGTCAAGCGTTACCTGTAACAGTGTAAACTATAAAGACAATAATTGGATACACCACAAATTATGTAGAGGGATGTTGAGTGATCAAGATAGGATTTGTCCCTCATATATAACAGGAGAAGCATTTGGCCCTTGATCAAGTGAGACTAAAATGCATGGCCATGCTCGAATGAGTCGATATGTGATATCGAGCTTATTCGTTTATTCTAGTCTACTCGGGGATCAAGAAATAAAAGATTGAACTATACAAGTATGACATGACTCGTGTTTAATCTAAACACATAGGAAAAAGGGATTAATTTACATGGTGAATATTATCACAAGCCAAAGGTAATGTCGAGTCAATGGCATTCTTGTGACTTAGGTAGCCTTGATGTGTTGCTAGATATCACTAATTGCTTGTGACATAAAATTAGATTTTATGTCGCTGCTAACGTTGCAAGATCCTAACGGGTCGCACAAAAGATTAAATCGATAAAGGGAAGTTAAAATTCATTGGATGAATTAAGTTGATTAAGAAGAGTCTTAATCATATAATTTTATGGGCCGTATTTAGATATATAGAGTTATATTTAAATATGATATATATGGATATACAAATATAGGGCCAAGGGTTTTATTAAAAGCCTTATTCTGATGATGAAACGCCGCCTAAGAAATATATGTGCATGTCAGGGTTAGAGGTAATAGAGATTAACAAAAACCCTAGCATACAATTCGAACATAAGGAAGCAGTCGTCACCTTGTTTTGACTGCTCGTCCCTTTTTCCTTCGTTGAATATCAAGTCTAGCAACTTGATATCTTCAACGTCTCTTTTCGATTTGATCGTGTGGATACTGTAGAGGCAAAGTTGCAAGGCTTTGCTCGTGACTCGTGGACTTCTAGCTTCGAGGATACTGCATCAAACACGCTTCAAAGGTATAACTCTTGACACCGGATATGAATACTTCGTATAGGTCCGTGGTTGGAATCTAATTTTTTTATTCCGCTGCATTGTATGCATGTTGGATTCCTTACAGAAAAAAAAAACTGACTGCTAAAATGCGGTCATCACGTGTGGATGCAAATCTATAACACTAATGCCGATTGGTGGGGAACTAGTGTTGATCAGAGCAGGTTATTGTGTAAGTGTGATAAGTGGATGCAAATCATTTGCTTATCTCACACTCGCCTAGACATAGCTTATTGTGTAAGTGTGATAAGCCAATTTATGCATAATCCTAGTGAAGATCATATGGCTTCTGTAATCTGAATCCTCCGTTATCTAAAGTCAGCAGCACGGAAAGGACTAATGCTCTCCAAAAATGACCATCTGACATTAAAGGGTACACATATACGGATTGGGCAGGGAATATCTTAGACAAAAAGTCTACCTCGGGATACCTTACCTTTGTGGGAGGAAACTTGGTTACATGGAGGAGTAAAAAGAAGAAAGTAGTGGCATTGTCCAATGCTGAAACCGAGTTATGAGGCATGCACAAGGATTGTGTGAGCTTCTTTGGCTTAGAAGTTTGCTAACAGAGGTCGGTTTTCCTCATGAATCAGCAATGAATTTATTTTGTGATAACAAAGCTTCCATCGACATATCTCATAACCCAATTCAACATGATCGTACCAAGCATGTGGAGGTAGACCGACAATTCATCAAACATAACTAGGAAGAAAAGATTATCCAGTTTCCTTTAGTAAAATCTTAAGATCAGTTGGCAGACATGCTTACCATCGTAGTCTCTAGTAGAAACCACCATGACTCACTTGACAAGTTGGGCATTAGAGATATCTAAACAACAATTTGAGGGGGGGGGGGGGGGGGGGGGGGGGGGGGGGGGGGGTCATGAGTCATGCAATTAGCCGACTATGGAAAACTTAGATTCAGGAATTTCACTCGAGAATCAAAGCATGAATTTAGCAGTAAAATCTTGTATAGAATGACTTCCTAAAATAGTTATTGTAGCCCTACATATCTTGTACTCTGCTTTATTGAATTGATATACAGAAAATATAATGTTTAATGAAATAAATTTTTCATGGATAGATCACAACAATTATAGATGAAGCGTAAAATAATTTAATTTCTGAGATATGAATTTATTTGATAAAATTTGAATCCTCATTGTAACATATAATACAAAAATTATACCAAATCAATGCAGCATGTAATCATATCAATACATAACAACAAAATGAAAGTGCATTAATACATAACATGCATTTCCACTCACAAATGAATTAATGTCATTTGATTAATTAAAATCAAACTCCAGTTTACTCTTCATCTTGTTCTTCATAATCTCCATTTTCACTACTGCTCTTGCTTTCTTCGTCTTCTCCTTCTTCCCCTTCTTCTTCTTCATTGTACTCTCCTCCCTCCTTGTGATGCCCACTACTAGAAAAATCCCCTCTTTTGTTGTGACACTATTAATAAATTAAAATTAAGGCAAGATGAGTTTGGGCAGTTCTTTTCATTTTTGGATACCCACTCCTGTTTTTTTCCCACTCCCTCCTGCGTCTTTCACCTACTGACCCAAACGTATGTTTCTTCATTTCATTCCCATCGACCACGACAAAATCCAGACTCTGAAAGGCGAAGGTCCGCGGCGGTATCGACAATTGTAACATCTTCTTGCTTTTATTCTCTCTCTATTGTTTCTTTAACGGTTGGTGCTTTTTGGCGTTTCATAACAGTTGTCGCCTTTTGATGAGTAAAAAAATTAATGATTTTTTTATGGATTTGTTGCAAAATTGCATGCAACTGATAGATTTGTTGAATGCGAGTCTAACTTAGCATCATCAGATATGATTTTGATTGTATCCATGGATGTCGGATGAGTCTATGCCTTTGCATTGTTAATCGGCAGTTGGAGTACAAATTCTTGTGGAAGAAAGCAGCTTGGCATCAGTATTCGCTTTTTTGCCGTGTTCTGCCCTTTGTTATCTTGTTTATTAATTTGATGCAATTTATGTTGGTTTGCTTCAATGTTATTTATACTGGCTTGCTTCTTGCTTCATTCCTCTAAATAGCTATCACTACTAAAAAAATATATTTAGTGACGCCAATAAGCGTCACGAAAGGTTGATATAGTGACACTTGCTAATAACGTCTCATATGTGAGTGTTTCTAGAAGTTTCTATAAGTTATAAACAACAACTACAACAACAACAAAGCATTTAATCACAATGAATTGTGGTAGGCTACATGAACAATGTCGGCGTACACATGCGTCAGTCTTTTCCAAACGCTTCTATCGGTCAACATGTCTTATGTAACCCCCTTGCACTCCAAGTCTTTGCGTATAATTTTTGAGCAATGTCTTCTTCGGTCGTCTTCTCGCTCTCGTGAACTGGCCAAAATCCATGGACTCAATTCGAAGCACAGGTGCACTGCTGGGCCTACGTCGAATATGACCAAACCTGTGAGAACCCGATTTTCTAACCAAGTCAAATAACTAGAGTTTGGTCAACTCAACTACACGGTGTTTTGGTATGCGTAATTACCCGAAATTTAGTCCAACACAACTACATGATATCAAGATAATATTATAATTAAAGGATAATATTGAATTATGTTAAAGATAACAATGAGTCACATTATCTCAATCTTGTAGATAACAAAATACTTGATAGATAATAATCTAGCTTACAAAATATTAGATAGATTACATTTTCAAATTCAAAATACTTAATAGAAAAGCATGAGTTAATAATACTAATAAATAATTTATGGATAATTATGAATCATGTCATTATATTTATTAGCCAATAAAACACTTAAAAGAGATAAATCATACTCGCTTCAATCTTGTATACTTTTAGCTAATCCTAGAACTTAGTATTTTTATAATTAGAGTTTGTATATAAGATAAGATAATATTGAGTTTATATATTAAATTTTTTAGACTTTTAAAACAATTAAAAGTATGGAGATAATTGAAAATATCACTAAAGAATAATAAGTGATCTTTTATCAAATATCTTAGCTAGTAAATCACTTAAGAAAATAATCTTGTAAATCTTGTTAAATAATTAGCTAGATTCCAAAATGATTGTGAGATAATTATTTGAGATACAAAATACTCAATACTCCTAGGATCTTTACCTACCAACTCAAGCTACTTAATTTTGTATCCATAAATCTTGATGATCTAAGCCAATTAATTCAAAGATTCCAATCCTTTGTTAAGCAATACCTAAAAATCAAAAATTCCATAATTGAATCAAGAGTTTTGGGAAAGATTTTTAAACCATAATTTTCAAGGATCTTAACCTCCTTAATTTCGAAAATTATGCATCATATTTTCATCAAATCTTCACCTCATTAGCAATAAAATCTGTACATATTTTATACCATTAATTCAAGAATCTCATACACCTTATTTTCGAAAATATGCACCATGTTTTGTCACTTAAAATCTACTCATATATTATTCCATAAATTTAGAGGCTTCCACCTTTATTTTGCTAAGTTGAACCAAACTATATTTAGGATTATACCGTTATTGTGGATCTAGCACAAACATTTCCTCTCCACCATATTCTTGTTTCGAAATTATTCATCAAGAGCCTAAAACTTTAGCCCAAATCCTACCAAAAATTCGACCACTTCAAGGGTTAAGAAGGAAGGATTTTGTATTGTTTTCGCACCCTAAATCATTCACACGACTAAATCGCTGTAAGTGGGTTTTTGCTAAATATTCGTTTCGTTTTCTAAAAATTGTATGTATGATTTTAAATCTCAATCGATATGAGTTTATTTTGAAATTATGCAAGTAGTAATTTTTAAGCACTTTAAACTTTGAAATCTGATTGGAAGTGGATTCCTTTATGACCCTGATGCGGTGGGATATAACCGTTTACATGACTTATACGGTGGTTAACCGTTGTTTCTGGAATGTCCAGACCCTTTATTCGTGGGTAAGCCGATGCATGACCTCTTCTCTAGGAGGGATAATTCTAGAGACTGATATCAGTACCAAGAGGAAACTAGAAATTTACTGTGCTTAAGTATATGAAAATTATGAACGATTGATATGTTATGATTATGGCTCGATGGAGCAATTATGTTAAAGATGCATTCATATCAATATATGTTTGATTAAGATATATGTTTTTTGGAAAATTATGAAAAAGTATTATTATCATATCGATTGGCCCCTGCTTGCTGAGTGTTTACCAAAACGCTCACCCCTTACATCCACTCCCCAGATATAAGTGAATCAAAATCGAGAGGAAGATCAAAACCAATTTTGGAGATGGTGAATTAGATGCTATTGTTCAAGATGCCATTGCAAGTAATTTATGAAGCTTCCGCTGATAATTGTAAGAATTATTTATATATTTTTGGAATAATAGACTGGTTTTCGTAGAATTCTGTATTACGAGGCTTGTTGATTTTGAATTGTGTTTAGAATCAACGCCGGTGTTATTGACCCCGGTCTCGGGGCGTGACATTTAAGTGGTATCAGAGCGAACCAGGTTCCATAATCCCGCTGGAAAAAAAAAAAAGATCTACAGTTCTGTTGGGTAAAGAACTCTGGTTGTTACGAAAATACCAGATTTTAAAACCCAGTTAAAACAGACCAACTGATAAGGAAATTCAGTTGGGTAAATATTGATCTGTCCACAATTTTGACAAAACTCGATCCAGATTAAAATCAAAAAAATCAAAGCAGAATTTTTTTTATAATAAAAATAAAGTAAAATAATAATAATAATAATAATAATAAAATTAAAATATATGAAGATGGAAAAATCGAATATGCCGCCTTGCAGCCGCCGCCACTGCCTTCCTGCCGCCGCTGCCGGAAATATGAACGCCGAGCCAGCACCAGGAGCGTCACTCCACGACGACCACCCATTCCAAATTTGTGACCAATCGGACTTCAGATGCCCCTCCAATCGTGCGATCGAACCCTCGCCGACCAAGCCCTTAACGCCGCCATTCCCCGATTAGTCTACTGCTGGAGCAACTTATGATTAATCACACTCAAATCCTCTTGATTGTCCTCCATCGATCAATATACACAACTCAATTGACGGTATTAGCTCCTCTCGATCCAGATTCAGTCGACGTTCTAGCTCGCCCATGAACCCTAGAAGATCGAAAATTCCATCCCAGATTTCTCCGTCATCGTTACGTATTTTTCTAATTAAATCGGGATGATGAACCTTCTCAAAGTATACATTAAAAGCCCTCTGCCAATTATTCACTCCAGCAGCCGAACGATTACCAATTGCAGATCCAAGCCGCGCTTGTTTAAGAACCCTAAATTTCTGAAATTTAAAATCTCGTTTTCTCCGCCACTAGCACACTAAAAATTCAATTCCTTTCGGCCCCAAGTTTTATGTCTAATGGGCAATTCAATTACATCGTCAAAAGCGAACAACGATTTCTGGAGTCACGACCGCCGCACCGTCCCAGCCGGACCAAATTCCCCAAAATGTTATTTCTAAGTTTTTCTTTGTATTACCGTTAGACTATCCATATTCAAGTATATAACATGTTATATCTTATTTAGTGGGACATATAGGTCAAAATAGATTTATCCTTATTTTGGGTTTAAGATTACAAACTCGAAATTCCTTATTGTTGAGATACGCCGGATCCTTTGAATTTTGGGGCTTATTTTGAGGAATTTTAATTTCTAAACCACTCGATATTTTGAGTCCATATTTTATTGGCTTCATGTTCTCGATTGACAGATTTTGTTTTGAAAATTTGTTCACTCAATTCGAGAAACTTCATTTCGAGTGAAATCTCGAGCTTACTCGAATAGTCGAGGAAATGCCTTCCCTATTCTGATTTTTCTCCTATTGTGATCCTTAGAACTTAAGTGGATTTTATATCATACCTTGTTGGGACACTTAAGATAATAGATATATCTCCCTATTGGGTATAGATTATGGCAAAGCGTGCCCATGATTTTAATATTTTGGTTCGAATAAGAAAAGGATAGATTCATCTCTTAGAATTTATTAAGAAAATTAGAAATACATTTTTAGCATTTCAATGATTCTTTTGAAATCCGATCAAATTTGTTTCGATCAATGAAGTTATTTGTCTTTCTTCAAATTTGTTTCTGATATTCTTTTGAACTAATTTCATTGACAAAATCATCTGTTGACTTTAGATCATTGCTAGTTTAACTCCAATATTCTTTTGAATTATCAAGCCATTCTTGGTGAACCATATAGAGTGGCAACTCTTGTCAACTGCACACATAACATAAATTGAGACTCTGATATTAGTTAGCAATAGAGCTTTCCACACTTTCTAATTCATCTGAACATATTAGAGTTCGATGCTATTTTAGGAATGAACGAGTTAGCAAGACTCCGCGCCTTACTTGACATTGTCAGCGTATTTTATTTCATCCCTAGACATTCCATTATGATTTTGCACTCTATTTTGTTCCTTTTCATATAATCTCATGTTCAAAATGAAAACACACTTTTACTTCCAGCGTGTTTGAATCATACTCTTTTATCGGAAGAGTTATGGCAATATATTAATTGTCTTATGGAGTTTCTTCGTCAATTTGAATTAGTCTCATTTGTTCGAATAGTTACTCAACTATTGATTCACTTTGAAAGTATTATCATATCCTCATCTATTTTAAATTGTTTGGATTTTTGAAACCTATCTTAGTTATGATGCACTCCTTCAATCATTCCCTCTGATCTTCACAACAAATTTTTTTTATCTTCATAATAACCCATTATATTATTTGGTTAATGTGGTTATCATTTTGTATCAAAGCTTGATACTTGATCGTTTTTTTTTTTTGAGACTTCATGTTTGTTTGAGTTTTATATAACCTTGATTTTCTTCATATCAAGAATTATTTGTGCCTACCATTTTTGCAAAACTTATTCTTACTTGGTGAACAAGATCACATATTTGTCTTTATTTTCAATTATTTTGGAATTATCATTTATCCCCTTTACATGAACATGTATCCTAAAATGATGCATGTCGTCTTTGCGAATTCTTTTAGCAAACTATCATTTTTATTGATTGGTTCAGCTCACCAAGTTGATAATTTTTTTTGTCACTTCACTTTCTCTTGAGCAATAATCTTTTACCTATTATTGATTCGCTTGACAAAGCAAGTCCATTCATATTCCAAACCCTATTCACTCGTTTTCTTAAAGTTAAGGCACTTTCATTAAGTATGTGGCAAAAGCACGATAGAAGCAGTATCTGTAAATATAGATTTTGGTTCAATTAGGTTAGAGCTCGGTCGAGACTATAAACCAATAGATGTAGAAAGTTGGTCTCGACAACTTTTCTCAGCGACCCAAGATTGGACGACGACTTTGGAAGAGCTTTTGATAAGCGATGGTTGCTCAAGTGACACTTAGTGCCATATATGAACTACAAACTGATGGTTAGATTGAGAAGACAATTCAGACCCTCGAAGATATATTACGAGCTCGTGCTTTAGACTTCAGTGCAAATTGGAGCAAACTTTTACCCATAAACAAGCTGATGTCAACCTCAACTAACATGATAGAAGCGGATGGCGATGAACGAAGGTATTTACTAACGAAAATACCGATCACCTAATGTTGAGACAAAGTAAGGAAGAATACCATCAACAGACTTGGACCCATCCAAGCATTCGTGAGCAAAGTTATAACCGTCAAAGCAACTCAAGGTAGCACAAGACCGTCAAAAGAGCTGAAGTCACTGACAAAGTTATGAAGGATGTTCGGCATGACAAGAGAGGAAAAATTGAGTCCAAGATACAAAGGTCGCTCAAGATTTTAGAAAATGTAATAACGTTAACTCTACCACCTAGACGATCGAAGAACAATGATGTCTTCCACATATCATAATTTGTAAGTACATTACTGGCCTGAATCACGTGCTTGAAGCTGGATCTTCAGTAGCCCAAGGGAACCTGATGAAAATCTGAAGTACGAAGAAATCTCGACTCGAATCGTAGGTTCAAAGGACCAAGTGTTAAGACGGAATATTATTCTCTAAGTCAAAGTTCAGTGTTCAAATCATACGGAAAGAGAAACTGCTTGGGAACTAGAAGAATAGAAACATGACAAACACCCTTATCTTTTCAATATCAAACTAACTCTCAAGCCATAAATACCCTTATCCTTTCTAAAGTTAAACTCGCTCAAGTTTCGAGGACGAAACTTCCAATAAGGAGGGAGGAATGTGAGAACCCGGTTTTTCTAACCAAGTCAAATAACTAGAGTTTGGTCAACTCAACTACACGGTGTTTTGGTATGCGTAATTACCCGAAATTTAGTCCAACACAACTACATGATATCAAGATAATATTATAATTAAAGGATAATATTGAATTATGTTAAAGATAACAATGAGTCACATTATCTCAATCTTGTAGATAACAAAATACTTGATAGATAATAATCTAGCTTACAAAATATTAGATAGATTACATTTTCAAATTCAAAATACTTAATAGAAAAGCATGAGTTAATAATACTAATAAATAATTTATGGATAATTATGAATCATGTCATTATATTTATTAGCCAATAAAACACTTAAAAGAGATAAATCATACTCGCTTTAATCTTGTATACTTTTAGCTAATCCTAGAACTTAGTATTTTTATAATTAGAGTTTGTATATAAGATAAGATAATATTGAGTTTATATATTAAATTTTTTAGACTTTTAAAACAATTAAAAGTATGGAGATAATTGAAAATATCACTAAAGAATAATAAGTGATCTTTTATCAAATATCTTAGCTAGTAAATCACTTAAGAAAATAATCTTGTAAATCTTGTTAAATAATTAGCTAGATTCCAAAATGATTGTGAGATAATTATTTGAGATACAAAATACTCAATACTCCTAGGATCTTTACCTACCAACTCAAGCTACTTAATTTTGTATCCATAAATCTTGATGATCTAAGCCAATTAATTCAAAGATTCCAATCCTTTGTTAAGCAATACCTAAAAATCAAAAATTCCATAATTGAATCAAGAGTTTTGGGAAAGATTTTTAAACCATAATTTTCAAGGATCTTAACCTCCTTAATTTCGAAAATTATGCATCATATTTTCATCAAATCTTCACCTCATTAGCAATAAAATCTGTACATATTTTATACCATTAATTCAAGAATCTCATACACCTTATTTTCGAAAATATGCACCATGTTTTGTCACTTAAAATCTACTCATATATTATTCCATAAATTTAGAGGCTTCCACCTTTATTTTGCTAAGTTGAACCAAACTATATTTAGGATTATACCGTTATTGTGGATCTAGCACAAACATTTCCTCTCCACCATATTCTTGTTTCGAAATTATTCATCAAGAGCCTAAAACTTTAGCCCAATCCTACCAAAAATTCGACCACTTCAAGGGTTAAGAAGGAAGGATTTTGTATTGTTTTCGCACCCTAAATCATTCACACGACTAAATCGCTGTAAGTGGGTTTTTGCTAAATTATTCGTTTCGTTTTCTAAAAATTGTATGTATGATTTTAAATCTCAATCGATATGAGTTTATTTTGAAATTATGCAAGTAGTAATTTTTAAGCACTTTAAACTTTGAAATCTGATTGGAAGTGGATTCCTTTATGACCCTGATGCGGTGGGATATAACCGTTTACATGACCTTATACGGTGGTTAACCGTTGTTTCTGGAATGTCCAGACCCTTTATTCGTGGGTAAGCCGATGCATGACCTCTTCTCTAGGAGGGATAATTCTAGAGATTGATATCAGTACCAAGAGGAAACTAGAAATTTACTGTGCTTAAGTATATGAAAATTATGAACGATTGATATGTTATGATTATGGCTCGATGGAGCAATTATGTTAAAGATGCATTCATATCAATATATGTTTGATTAAGATATATGTTTTTTGGAAAATTATGAAAAAGTATTATTATCATATCGATTGGCCCCTGCTTGCTGAGTGTTTACCAAAACGCTCACCCCTTACATCCACTCCCCAGATATAAGTGAATCAAAATCGAGAGGAAGATCAAAACCAATTTTAGAGATGGTGAATTAGATGCTATTGTTCAAGATCCCATTGCAAGTAATTTATGAAGCTTCCGCTGATAATTGTAAGAATTATTTATATATTTTTGGAATAATAGACTGGTTTTCGTAGAATTCTGTATTACGAGGCTTGTTGATTTTGAATTGTGTTTAGAATCAACGCCGGTGTTATTGACCCCGGTCTCGGGGCGTGACAAAACCAACGTAAGCGGTTTTCTTGCATCTTCTCTTCTATACAAGCTACGCCTACTTCAACTCGATTATCTTCGTTCCTTATTTTATCTCTCCTAGTCTTACCGCACATCCAACGAAGCATACGCATCTCTGACACACTCGTCTTTTGGATGTGATTCATCTTAAGTGCCCAGCATTCCGTCCCATACAACATTGCAGGTTTAATGACGATTCTATAAAACTTTCCCCTCAATTTCAGCGGGATATTACGATCGCATAGAACTAACTTTAAGAGTTATAGCGACGCTTTAAAGCGATACATATACTACAATTTGCAATATATAAAAGAGTCACAAGAAATATATCATGTACGTCATTTAAGAGTTCAAGAATAACTTAACTAACTCATTTAATGTTAAAATAAAACATCACCAAACATTGATATGGTGACATTCACAATATTAACGAGAAGTGTCACTATATATTTTAAATAAATTATTATTTTTTTCATTTTTCTTGCTTATACATATAAAAATAAATAATAACAAATATCTTTATTAACATTCTTGAATCGCGTCACAAAATTCTATCACATTTTTAAAAGCACAAATAACAAAAATCTAATAAAACTAAAATAAAGTTGGATTAAATTCTTCAAGCTATCAAAGTCATTACAAAGGACTAAACAAAGCTTTGAGAACCTATGGTGATAACCAATTCAACCAAAACAAAGCTAATATAATCACCCCAAGAAACTTTCCACAATAGCTTCCTTACCATTCTTCATCCATCACAACCTACGCAAAACGCAAATCATATAAATGTAAATTACATTAACATGACAGCGGAAACGTGAAAAACAGAAACATTCATATTAAAGCTTATGAATGAGTACCAGCTGTTTTGGCCAAGCAATACTATTTCCATTAGCTTGCCCAATAGTTTTAATATTTCCTGTGGACCGGATTAGTGACTCTTCAAATTTTTTGCCACATTAACTTTCACTTCGCACCAACGAACTTCTAATTCTACGCTGCCAACAAATTTTGACGGGTTTAAGCTTTCTTTGAAACCTCTTGCAACAATTTTGGAAGTATCAAACATGCTTTTAAAGAAAGCTACATAAATAGTTGTTGTGGGTAAGGGTAAAAAACAATTATCGAAACAGAATATAGCACGTTACTGATCTTCTCTAGCTTCAAACATAGTAAAATATTCAACGAATGCTATTTGAGAAGAGCCAAAACTTATTTGTTAAGCATATAAAATGAGTCAGCCCAATGTTTTTTGAGAAGAACCAAAAATTATTCTAACTCTTAAACCTGCTTAGCAAAGACTCAATTATGAACAAAGGGGAGCCAAATGCCATTCATATACATATTTCATGTTCGAGCATTTAAATATGATAGACTAAAGAGCATGAGATATCTCGGGCCATCAAATGTCAATGTTCCATTGATGCAGGCACATTACAGAAACAAAGACATAAGAAACAAGGAAATCTAATTCGGAAACCTAAGCCAAATACAAGAACTTCGAGCATGCTTAAGCTAAACTGGTAGATACGCATCATTTTCATTTTCAATATGCAGGTCAATTTAGTGTACTTTCATAAATTGTTCGAGTCCATTGCTTATAATTGATGAATGAGAATATAAAGCTGCCATAAATTTATATTTTTTCTTGTATCTCTCGGTTTACATAAATACTTGCAAATAATTTTCCAAGAGTAAGGGACTGGATCCAAAAGTTCTTCAGATTAAGGCCGACGCAACAAAATAGGCAGTAATACCAGCCAAATCTGAAAATATATTCAAATTCCCTCAAGTAATTTATTTCTCAAAATGAAAGTATTGGTAGTTTCTCAAAAAATTACACGTACAGAGAAATAGTTAATACTTGGGGCCTTAGGATGGACCCTTGTGAATTCTGAATGATCATTTCCTGCCATTTCCTTTTTCATTTTGAGTTACTCTTGGATTTGCTTATCTTGAACATCAAGTCTTTACTTCATCTTTTGAATTTCAGCTTTGTATGTCATGTTCATGCGATAACTTCCGGCTCGACTAGGTCTATCTTCATATACTTCAGATGCAATAGTTCCATAACCGTACATGCGAACTCTTCCACATTTATCTTCACCAGTGACCTGAGCATATATGCCATTTGGCCCTTTGTCCTGTGCACCAGGCGGAAGTTGACTCTGTAAGTTTCTCATTTTTCACTATGTTCAAGTTAATAAAAGAACAACATACAAGTGTGGAAGTGGTGTTATATATTTTGTATGAAATTTTTTAAAATAAAAGCAAAAAGCTAAAAAAGGATAAAGAGAAAATTCACCGGTGCCTCTACAACATCAGGGTTTGATGTATTCCCATCTCGAGTATAACATTTTGCAAAAAATTATCTGCCATACGTATCTCCAAATCCATTTCATCATCAACAGTCACATCCTCGTTCATCTCATTGTCTTCTTTGTCACCATTATTGGGTGCTTTCAACATATAATATTATAATTAGAGAAATGCTTAATTATACTGTTTTTCAACAATGAAGTAATAACCTTTTCTGATTCTATAATTTGAGCAAAGCTCCTTTTGCGAGTAAGGTGTTGCGTTATATGGACCGGATCGGACCGGATTACACTGGTCCCGGTTCCATAACGGTCGGAATCGGTTCAATCCGGTAGCCAACCGGATTAAATCGGTTCCGGTTCCATGGCAAACGCCATGGAACCGCTCCGCTCCGTTGGTCCGTTGTTATGGGTTGGACCGGTTCCAAACATGATCCATCCTTTGGGTTTTTCTTTTTTTAAAAAAAAAAAAATTTAGCCAATATTTCAAAAATAACAAATTTATTGATGAAATAATAGATGAATTGTAATGAAAAAACAAATAGTTTATTGAATTCGAAAAGTTCATAAGGTAAAATAATAAACATTTGAAATTTACTTAAAAAGGAAATACATTATTCATCATAATTTATTAATATTGTCTTCACAAATTCTTCTTCTTCTTCAGAACTTTGGTTGCCGAACTCGTCAACTCCTCCTTCATTTTTATTTCTTCGCTCAGCATCGAACAAATCTTTGAGTAGTATTAGCATGCATAATGAATCTGCTTTAAGAGAAGTTCTCTGGTCTCCAATTATTTGGCCACAAGTTGAGAACGCTAACTCAGATGCGACACTAGATGTTTGAACAACAAAAACATCTCTAGCCATTTTGACTAAGATAGGATATTGTCGAGCATTTGTCTTCCACCACTCCAAGACGTCAAAAGTCTCATCTGTTATGAAATTTTGACCCAAAAGAACTGCAACTCATTCGACGTGGTTGTTACCGATCCGCTTCCTCTCAACTTTTTTCTCCCTATACTTCTCAGCAAATTAATCCCTGAACTTCTTGATTGAGTAGTGTCTTATTGCTCCGCTACTCTATGTGATGATGATTCTTGTACCTGTTCAGAATGATACAAAGCAAACATGTTTTGGAGAGAATGTCTGATTGACGTCTTTTGATCGTCGACATCCTCATCCAAAATTTTTTGGTAATATTAAAAAAAAGCATCAAAGGAGGCGACGCCTTGACTAGGATCTAAAAAAGTAGATACGCAATGCACATGTGGTATATTTTCCCAATATTGTTTAAATTTTATCTCCATTAGATTAACAAATTTTTCCAAATCCTCATCTTCTCTACAATCAATAAATTTATAAACATGTTAAATACAAGTGGAAGAAAATAATGTGAAGTAGGATAAAAAACACCGAAAAAACGTTCAATTGCATCTTTAATGGTGGATAACGAAGCAGTACATCTAGTAACAAATTCCCAATCATTAGTAGTCAACAAAATACTATCATCGCTGTCAGGCATTTGATAGCTATTATAGAAAGAAGTTAAAGCTTCCTGATAAGGTAACATAGCAGCTAACATGCGATGCAAAGAATTCCACCGAGTTTCAATGGGTGGTTGGAAAATGGTATACCTAATACTTTGACTAGCACACGTATGTTTCCAGTCACGTTTAGTTCTAGATTGTCTTAACCATTGACATACATTTTTTAGTTTGGCAATACTTTGACAATTTGTATCTTCATAGCCAACTTTTACAGCTAAGTTAATTATATGACATGCACATCTAACATGGAAAAAACACATTCAAGCATTGGTTTTAATAGTATTTTTAGACCACGTATTGCCGTTGTATTATTAGATGCATTATCAAGTGTAATAGAAAATATGTTATCAGTAATTTCATAAAATTTACAAGTATTATGAATAAATTTAGCAATTGTAGCTCCTGTATGTGATACATGTAACGCATCAAGTGACAATATTCGTTTTTGCATGCACCAATTATCATCTATCCAATGACATGTAATAACAAGATATGATAATTGTTGAATGTTTGTCCAAATATCAGTAGTTAAACTAAATCTACAGTTTAAAGATGAAAGATGGTTAATTAAAGATTGTCGATATTCAACATAAACATTCATACAATTTCTTTTTAAAGTGTGTCTCGAAATATTTTTAATAAGAGGTTGGACTAAAGAATTATAAGTAGGTCTCCTTCGTAGATTTTGTTCTGCAAATAAGTCTTCATCAAAGTTCTTTAATCTGCTTTTGAAACTTCTCCAATTTTTACCCATAGCCATTTTAGTATTTACTTCAAATCCAGGACAAGGAACAAACTTCTCCTACAAAAACATACTTTTGATGTACACTCATAATAATGGATAATAGGAGAAAAAAGTACTTAATACTTCAATGTCAAAAGAAAAAATAATTTATATATGTATAATTACCTTCACTAGTTCTACCATTGCCGTTTTTGTAGATTTAGATACCTATGCCAATTCTCAATGTTAAGTGGAGCTAGTTTTCCATTTCTTGCAATCGTCCCTCAGAATTCAATGTATTTGCTTTTGTTCGGGCCTATAGGATGGCCATACTTATTGAACAGAATTTCTTGAGGCTCTTCCCTGGATGGTTAGAATTTATAGCCCAATGTGGCATATAAGTGAATCATCTACCTCTCTTTCGCTTGATGACGTCGTCTACAAATTGAAAAGTAAGAAAAGTCAATATTAAAATAAAATAAAATAAGTCAATGTTCTATTGTACCTTGGATGTCATTGTGTTGCCTATTACCTGTCTGAGCACTATTTGTATCCCTTTGTTGGGCATCGTTCACCTAGTCTCGCTCACTTCTTTGGTTGTTGCTTGCATTGCTTGTACTTGTATACCTTCTCACCATTGGTACAAGACAATAATACACCTGTTTTTATGAATTCTACAACAGGGCCAAAGCTCACTATGGATGTTCTAAAACTAATTAGAACAGTATAGGCATACTTCTGGAAATTGCAGAAAATTGGTACCAAATTAACTCCATTCAAGATAACATGAATTCCAATGTTCTAATCGTAATAATTCAAGAGAAAATATATCAATGATAAGAAATATGCATCTAAAATGAACAATCAATATACAGCCAGTGCATCAAAACTTCACTACTTCATGCTACATCCATTTCTACCTAAAGCTTTTTGCTGGAATTAAAACACTGTTTGAAATCTCACAAAAAATTTGCAGCAATAGCATAATATAGGTTTATTTGATGCTGTCCTAAAGGGCAGTGTCCTTCAAGGCAACATGGCCATTGGATTGGCACACCTAACATTTGGATGTGCCAATCCAATGGTTAGAGGTGCCCAAAGGGTAGTGCCCTTAAGGGCACCCCCAACATAAGCCATAATATAGGCACGCTTGAGTTCTAATTTCATACAGGAACCTACAAATACTCCCTAAATAACAAATTGATATGAACTCAACAAGAGGTGGTTTCAAAATTGTATGCACAAACTAAGATTTTAGATGGATGGTCAGAAGGGGAATATTCCTAGAACAAATGTTTAGCAAGGAAGCTTATGCGTCACATTACGAAAACTTTTAAGAGATGCATCAATTTCAAAAAAAATACATTAAATTTTATACCAAGAAGATCTAACATTGGGGGCTATTTTATATTGTAAGATTGATGGGCGGAAAATGTAAAGCAAGCAAATTTTGGAGGTAAGTAGTACTGTAGTGGACTCAAAGAAAAGTATAAACTGATTGGAGTTATTAACCATACACCATGTGCAGCTCACATAATATTTTGTATGATTGCAGTGCTTTGTTAGATGAAATTTGATTTATCGGAATCAATGTATGAGTTGTGTAATTGATTGTATGCTGAATTTCCAGGAATAGATTGTGGATACTTTTTATAAATACGCTCTTGAGATATGACTTTCCTAATAGTATTGCCATTAACCTACAATTGTGTGGATTCTTATGTGAGTTAAGGAAAAATTATAATCCAACAATCAGCCGCTTATGTAAATAAGTTTGAATGCAACCGAGCTCGCATACTTTTGCATCAATCGTTTTAATCAACAAAATAATAGATAGGCTTACGCGAAAAAGGTTGGCAGAACAAGGTATGTTGGTGATATGACTAATGCTGATGGGATCCCAAAGCTTGAAAAGAGTCGAAGGGAGTAAGAAACACTCGATGATATGTTTGAATTACTCGATGGAGGTCCAAGAGAATGATTTTGATAGTTTGTACGAACTACTTGAAAAGTTTGTAATGACTTTGATAGTTGTAATGATTTTTATTCAACTTGATTTTAATTTTACTAGTTTCTGTACTTCATGCTTTAATATTTGGTAGAATTTTATGACAGGCTTCATGATTTTAAGTTATTACAGATGTTTGCTTTTATTTTATTTGTTTTGTAAGGACCCCGTGCCCTTAACCCGCTATTAGTGTATTAACCCATGTATTTACTGCATACAATCATGTAATCAGGGGGAAGGAACCACATGCTACCATAGCATAATATATCAACAATAAAATTTCTTGCATTATTCCATGTAATGTCCAACTTTCCCCAATTATAGTCCACTTACATAGCATGCACCCTTATAATACACTAGCATGTTCTCAATTCATTTTGCAATTCCTTAATTAATTGCATGCAATATATGAATGAAAAGAGAAAGGCCCTTGCCTTTTTATACAAACCATATACACATATAGTAGTGCTCACATGCGATCATCAAATGTGTGAATGTGTATTTAATGTATAAAGTACCCTACGCCATACCTGCACTGGTACCTCGGTCCTGGAAGTACCTCCAATCCATAACTCGATCTCAACACCGGAGCTACCGCTGTACCTGTTCCACCTGTCCCAACAGAGACAGCCCCACACGGGGTGAGCATACCAATCCACCATCTCAATAACATCAATATTACAATTCATAATTTACAGAACATAAAAGCTGTAACGTAAAAGATACTCCATTTATAGTATCGTAATCCCATAGGATTCCCCGCGCTGTTCCTGTTCTCACAACAACCAAACCATCAAATTCCCAAAATGAGTTAATCATCACATTGATTAACTACGCCCGTTCTTACCATGCCAATTTCATAATTAAGTATGAATAAATCATTCAACTAATAATTACAGATAACACATGTATCTATGCCATGATTCCATAGTTCTATCACATCATATTTCATCGCTCGCTCAATAGCGGCAGCATTCCATACTCTCGCACGCTCAACAGCGGCGGCATCGTGACCGATGTTCGCTCCGTAGCGACAACATCCCAACCATTGCTCGCTCCATAGCGGCACCATATAATTTGCAATACTTACAATTTATTGCATTAACAGTATATCATGCATTTCACAGTTACAATAGTATAAAAGACTATGCTCGTACGTTATACGTAATGATTCTTTAGTCCGAACCAAACCAAACCTTTCCTTAGTTCCGCGTTCCGATGAACTATGCGCTAACACATAAAATAACTCAAAATTATTTATGAGCATGCAACCACGTGCTCAAGCACGTTCACAATCCTCAATTATATCATCAATCCATGACTATTAACCATTTTAAAAGACCCCGGGCGAAGCATGCATCGATTCTACAACAACCAACAATATATACCAGAAAACAGAGCATCTCGATCGATCGGCCAAATGTGCTCGATCGATCGAGAGCTCCAGCAAAATATGCCCGAAAATCTTCCTTGCTCGATCGACCGACCGACCATCTCGATAGAACAGCAACTTTGCTCGATCGATCGAGCGTACTGTTCACCGTCTTCCAATTTTGTAAATTACGCGGGATCGATCGAGCCCCTATCGCCGATCAGTGGGGTCTTCCCACCTTAACAGTGATTAATAGACAAAAGAAGGACTAATCATGCATTAAGGTAACATCTTAAGGTTTCGGTTGTTACACGAGCTAACAGGATTACAGGCCAAAATACAAAACTTCAAAAATAATTCATTACATTCCAAAAGAATGTCAGATTTACACTACTCCTAGAGCAGATACTAATGATAACTTGAATCCTATACATTCCTGTGTCCCTCGCAGCTCACTGCCTCAACCCGACCCTTAGTCCTTTCGTCCAAAAGTGTACCTACAGGGACAACACATCATGAGCATATACAATCTTACTTAGCATCATAAAAACATCCTAACAAATGCATGAAATATTTGTTAAGTAAATATGCTGGATTTCTCATTAACTTCTTATTGTTGTCCCTGATTTATAATCATGCATATGGGGCATCTTACCCCCGTGGCATCTTACCACAATATCATCGTATGGCCTCTTACCATATGGGGCATCTTACCCCGTGGCATCTTACCACAATATCATCGCATGGCCTCTTACCATGTGGGACATCTTACCCCATGGCATCTTACCACAATACATCGCATGGCCTCTTACCATGTGGGGCATCTTACCCCGTGGCATCTTACCACAATTACATCGTGTAAACGTCATCATATGAGCATCGTATAAGCATCATCATATAAACATCGTATGAACTTCATCGTATAAACATCGTATAAACATCATCGTGTAAACATCGTATAAACATCATCATTTCATCGTGAATACTCATGCAATAAAAGCATAGTTGTAGTATAAAGATGTGTGTTACCGTCCGATGCCCGTACGCCTCTTACGTACCTTTACAAAAGGAGGAGGAGTCAACAGACTTTATCTCTTTGATGGTGCCGGTACATGGGATGGTTCTACAAGACCACATAATACCATATTAGATGCCTCAAAACCATCTCACATCATAAACTTAACAAAATAAAACATCATTATATTTTTCAACTTTCTGCCTCTCTCGATCGATCGGCCCAAGGTCTCGATCGATCGAGACACTGTGCACAAACAGTGCCATAGCATTCTGTCTCGCTCGATCGATCGAAACATTTTACCGATCGATCGAGGAGCTTCACCGATCGATCGAGAAATCCTTCGATCGATCGGCATCAAAATTTCAAAACATGCTTTAGACTTTCTGTCTCGCTCGATCGATCGGGACCAAATCCCGATCGATCGAGAGCTCTGAAAAATCGGGATTTTCCCCAGATTTTTGAGCACCTCTTTTCACACCATCTTTTCTACTTCATAACACATCTTTCATGCTGAAACAAACATGTGAAGAACTTCATAAAATATCCATGTAAGCTCTTAAATCGAAGGTTTAACAAAACCTAAGCTAACATGCATCATAACATCATCATAATCTTCATCCTCAACCTACTTTAAACAGAAACAGAGTATACTTATCTTTTCCCAGATTTTCGAGCATATAGTTTCATAACAAGAAATCTATCACATAAATCATGTAAAAAGCTCGAACAACCATGCTAGTAGTTACTTAATACTACCATGTAAGCATCCTTACCAAGGTTTCACCCAAGCCTACACTTAGCATGCGTTAAAAACAACCCACCAAACCCAAGCTCAAACACAAACCCAGAAAAACAGGGTACCCACTTACCCCTCTCTTTTTGCTCCTCTTTTTGCAAGGATTTGAACACCTTCTTACCAAGCTTTTTCCTTGCCTTACAGCTGCTAAGCTGGAACGAAAATGGGGGGAAAAAGAGAAGGAGAAGGGAATGATTTTGGCTGCAAGAAGTGATTGGAAGCATGGGCATGATCAAGTGGGGGGTATGGGTTAAACAAGTGGGGAAGGGGTGAGGTGGCCGATTGGGGGGTGGTATGGTTGGGGTGCCTTGAGGTGTTTAATTGTGTCCCGGTATATAGTACGATGTATTAAAATATCCTCACTCGATATTTTCTAACTTCATTTAATTAATACATCCTTTAAAACACCCAACATGTTCCCCACATCATATCATCATAACATAAATCGTGGCCCCCAATTTAAATACACCACAACCCTTAAACACATCATAATTTATCATCGTAGAACATAATCATATCACATTTCGGGGGTATTACATTACTCCCCTACTTATAAGATTTCGTCCTCGAAATCCACATGCATCATCATATCGAAACTAAACATAAAAACATACCAGAGAATAGTTCCGGATAGTGCTGCACCATATGCCGTTCCGTCTCCCATGTAGCCTACTCGACACCCCGACGATCCCACTGAACTTTGACCATCGGTATAACTTTACTTCGTAGTCTGCGATCCTCACGATCCAGAATTCTGATTGGTCGTTCTACGTAGGACACATCTGAGTCTAACTGAACTTCTGAAGGCTGTAAGACATGAGACGGGTCTGGCTCATACTTCCTTAACATAGAGACATGGAAAACATCGTGTATGCCAGATAAAGATGGCGGTAGAGCCAAACGATAAGCTAATGTACCGATACGCTGTAAAACTTCATATGGCCCAACATACCTCGGAGATAACTTTCCCCGCATCCCAAAACGAACCACACCCCTGAAGGGCGAGATCTTTAAGAAGACCCTGTCTCCTAACTGGAATTCTAGCGGTCGTCGCCGCTTATTTGCATAGGCCGCTTGCCTATCCTGGGCCGCTTTCATCTTCTGGCGTATCAACTTTATCTTACCTTCCATATCCTTGATCATATCCGGTCCTCCGACCGCTTTGCTAGTCAAGTCCTCCCAATACAGTGGTGATCTACATCGTCGTCCATACAGAGCTTCAAAAGGAGCCATTTGAATGCTCGCCTGATAACTGTTATTATAGGAGAACTCTACCAGTGGCACTGAATCCTGCCATGGAGCATCAAACTCCAGAATACATGCCCTCAACATGTCCTCGAGCGTCTGAATGGTACGCTCTGTTTGGCCGTCTGTCTGAGGGTGATAGTCCGTACTCAGTCTCACCTCTGTGCCCAAAGCTGCCTGGAGACCCTCCCAGAAATATGAAGTAAACCTCGGGTCCCTATCAGACACTATCGAGACTGGAATACCATGCAATCTCACCACATCCCGTATATACAACTGGGCCATCTTCAAGTATGTATATGACATACTGTAAGGGATGAAATGAGCCGTCTTCGTCAGCCTATCCACGATCACCCAGATCGCGTCAAATCCTGAGGCCGTCCTCGGTAAGTGGGTCACGAAGTCCATAGATATATGCTCCCACTTCCATTCAGGCACCTCTAAGCTCTTCAGCTCTCCACCAGGCCTCTGCCTCTCTGCCTTTACCTGCTGGCAGATCAAACATCTTTTAACAAAAATGATTACCTCACGCTTCATGCGTCTCCACCAGAATTGATCGCATAGATCTTTGTACATCTTCTTTCCCCCTGGGTGGATACTGAACCGACTACTGTGGGCTTGCTCCAATATTCCTCTACGCAGTTCTGGTGTATCTGGGACCACCCATCGGTTGCCCAATCTCAAAGAGTCATCTTCAGCCACTCTGAACTTGGATGGCTGACCCTGAAGTATCAATGATGTCCATCTCTGAATCTCACTATCCAACTTATGGGCCTTCCTGATTGCCTCAAATATATCTGGCTCCACCAATAAGGTCGACACTCGCACAGGCGACGTGTCTACATCGAAGTCATAGCCCAGATGGCAATAAGAAGTCATTAAGGCCGACAAGCACATAACATCCTCTGCAGTACTCTTCACCTTCCGACTTAAGGCGTCTGCTATTAAGTTTGCTTTACCTGGATGGTACTCAATTTCACAATCATAGTCTTTGAGTAAATCCATCCACCTTCTTTGCCTCATATTCAACTCTGCCTGAGTGAATAAGAATTTCAGGCTCTTATGATCCGTATATATAGTGAAGGACGTGCCATACAAGTAATGCCTCCAGATTTTTAAGGCAAATATGATGGCCGCCAGTTCCAAATCATGCACTGGATACCTGGCTTCGTGTGGCTTCAGTTGCCTCGATGCATAAGCCACCACATGCTTATCTTGCATCAACACACAGCCCAAACCCTGTAATGACGCATCCGTATACAAGGCGAATCTCTTATCTTCAGACGGAATCACCAGCACAGGCGCTGTAGTCAAACTACGCTTCAGCTCTTGGAAGCTTTCCTCACAAGCTTCAGACCAAAAGAAGGGGACTCCTTTCTGAGTCAGCTGTGTCAGGGGTTTGGCAATCTTCAAAAAACCTTCGACGAAATGTCGGTAATAACCTGCCAAACTGAGAAAACTCCTTATCTCAGGTACAGAAGTGGGTGCAGCCCACTCCATCACAGCTTCAATCTTCCTGGGATCCACAGATATCCCATGGCTAGATATGACATGGCCTAAGAATACTACACTGTCCAACCAGAACTCGCACTTGCTAAGCTTTGCATATAACTGATGATCCCTAAGGATCTGAAGTACTATCCTCAAGTGCCTTACATGCTCTTCTTCAGTCCGAGAGTAAATAAGTATGTCGTCAATGAAGACTATGACAAACTGATCCAAATATGGCTGGAACACCCTGTTCATCAAACTCATGAAGACAGCTGGGGCATTCGTCACCCCAAAGGCATGACCAGGAATTCATAGTGCCCATATCTAGTCCTGAAAGCCGTCTTCTGAACATCATCTTCTCTTACTCGAATCTGATGGTACCCCGACCTCAGATCGATCTTACTGTAGAGCCTCGTACCCTGCAACTGATCGAACAAGTCATCGATCCTCGGAAGTGGATACTTGTTCTTTACTGTAGCTTTGTTCAGCTGTCTATAGTCAATGCATAGACGCATCGATCCATCTTTCTTCTTAACAAATAAGACAGGCGCACCCCATGGCGATACGCTAGGGCGTATGTAGCTTTTGTCTAGGAGCTCTTGCAATTGAATCTTTAGCTCTCTTAGCTCCGCTGGTGCCATCCTATACGGGGCACGAGAAATTGCAGACGTCCCTGGTAGCAACTCAATCCCAAACTCGACCTCTCTCGTCGGTGGGAATCCGGGAATCTCCTCCGGAAAGACATCAGGAAACTCCGCCACTACGGGCACATCCTCAACCTTTAATTCCTTCCTCTTATCCATCATATCAACAGCATAGATAAGATATCCTGCATGACCTCGTTCCAATAGCTGTGTCATCTTGACAGCAGATATTAACGGAATCTTCGGACGGGAACCATCCCCATAAAATGTCCACTGGACTCCCAATACAGATCTAAATCGGACAGTCCTCTGCCTGCAGTCTACCACTGCCTGATACTTGTTCAGAACATCGATGCCCACAATGCAATCGAAGTCCGTCATTCCCAGCACAATCAAATCTGATCTTAGCTCATTATCCTCAAAATAAATGAGGCCATCATAGACAATCTGATCCGTAGTCAAACTTCTTCCAGCGGGGGTCGAGACCATAAGAGGCATGGGGACGGAGAAGTGCATATGTGGTGCCTCTCAACAAAACTCGTCGACACAAAAGAGTGTGACGCACCTGTGTCTATCAATATAAGAGCAGGGTGCGTAAATAAAAGACACGTACCCGCTATAACTTCCTCCGGGGCCGCTGTAGCCTGCTCCCTCGTCAAAGCATACACCTGTCCCTGAGGTGGCCCCGCGGGCTGACCTCCATACAGTCTTGGCACAAAAGGTGGCCGGTGTTGTGCCGTTCTGTCCGCAGGTCTCCCCGTAGAGCTCTGCTGTCTTCCCCTGTTGGGACACTGCCGAGCAAAGTGGCCTCTGTCGCCACAGACATAACATCCTACACAGTCCTTTGCCAAATGTGGTTGCCCACAAAGAGTGCACTGAACTCTTCCAGATCTGTTTCCCTGAGACTGTCCTCTCCCAGATGGAGCATCATTCCTACCCTTCCCTTTCCATCGATTCTCGGGCCTCTTGCCACTGAATCTCGATGCTGAAGTGTTCCCCCTAGGCTTAAACTGATCACCCCTGGGCTTCAAATTGCCAGAAGTGGATCTCTGAGGGGGTGCCGGAGGTGGCACAGCATCAGGATATGCACCGACTCCCAGTTCAGCTAGCTCAGCTCGTGAGAGTGCATCATCAAAACAGGCAGGGCCATAAGTGATTACCCTGTCATACAGTTCAGGCCTTAAGCCCTTCATGAAGTTCCGCATCTTCGCTTGAGTGCTTGCAGCAATGTGTGGCACATATCGTAGTAAGGAACAGTAATGTAGAGCATAGTCAGATACAGGCATGGTACCTTGTCTTAAATTGGTAAACTCATCCTCCTTGGCATGTCTTGCAGCGGCTGAAAAATAGCGGTTTAGAAACCGCGTTCGGAACATCTTCCAATTCACTTCCTGTCCAGAGCCTCTTGCTCAATCACTGTGGTTTTCCACCACATCAGTGCCTTCTTGGACAGCTGAAATTCTGCTAATCTGATCCAGGCCGTCTTTGCACAAGGCGCTGCCACAAATATCTGTTCGATCCTCTCTAACCATTCCTCAGCTTTCTCTCCTGATTCAGTTCCGTCGAACATCGGAGGTCGATACATCATAAACTGAGCCAAGCTCAATTCCCCAGGTAGCAACTGCTGTTCAGAGGGTTCCTCTCCCAAGGCTGGTGGTGGCAATGGATTCGTACGCCCAGCATTTGCATTTACACTAATGGCGTCACCCACTTCTATGTTTGCTGTCATGCTACAACACAAGGGTTAATAACAACACCAAAAGCAGTTCATAAAACTCATCGTTAGATAATTGAACATGTTAGTATAACATCTTCTTCTTTATGAATAACATACATATAAACATGTTCAAAAGTAAGCACCTAGCTAACTTATTGCTAAGGCTACCCTTCGCTCATTCCCGAGTTATCTAACCACTGCTCTGATACCACTAATGTGGGGTCTTCCCACCTTAACAGTGATTAATAGACAAAAGAAGGACTAATCATGCAATAAGGTAACATCTTAAGGTTTCGGTTGTTACACGAGCTAACAGGATTACAGGCCAAAATACAAAACTTCAAAAATAATTCATTACATTCCAAAAGAATGTCATTTAGATTTACACTACTCCTAGAGCAGATACTAATGATAACTTGAATCCTATACATTCCTGTGTCCCTCGCAGCTCACTGCCTCAACCCGACCCTTAGTCCTTTCGTCCAAAAGTGTACCTACAGGGACAACACATCATGAGCATATACAATCTTACTTAGCATCATAAAAACATCCTAACAAATGCATGAAATATTTGTTAAGTAAATATGCTGGATTTCTCATTAACTTCTTATTGTTGTCCCTGATTTATAATCATGCATATGGGGCATCTTACCCCCGTGGCATCTTACCACAATATCATCGTATGGCCTCTTACCATATGGGGCATCTTACCCCGTGGCATCTTACCACAATATCATCGCATGACCTCTTACCATGTGGGGCATCTTACCCCGTGGCATCTTACCACAATACATCGCATGGCCTCTTACCATGTGGGGCATCTTACCCCGTGGCATCTTACCACAATACATCGTGTAAACGTCATCATATGAGCATCGTATAAGCATCATCATATAAACATCGTATGAACTTCATCGTATAAACATCGTATAAACATCATCGTGTAAACATCGTATAAACATCATCATTTCATCGTGAATACTCATGCAATAAAAGCATAGTTGTAGTATAAAGATGTGTGTTACCGTCCGATGCCCGTACGCCTCTTACGTACCTTTACAAAAGGGGGAGGAGTCAACAAACTTTATCTCCTTGATGGTGCCGGTACCTGGGATGGTTCTACAAGACCACATAATACCATATTAGATGCCTCAAAACCATCTCACATCATAAACTTAACAAAATAAAACATCATTATATTTTTCAACTTTCTGCCTCTCTCGATCGATCGGCCCAAGGTCTCGATCGATCGAGACACTGTGCACAAACAATGCCTTAGCATTCTGTCTCGCTCGATCGATCGAAACATTTTACCGATCGATCGAGGAGCTTCACCGATCGATCGAGAAATCCTTCGATCGATCGGCATCAAAATTTCAAAACATGCTTTAGACTTTCTGTCTCGCTCGATCGATCGGACCAAATCTCGATCTATCGAGAGCTCTGAAAAATCGGGATTTTCCCCAGATTTTTGAGCACCTCTTTTCACACCATCTTTTCTACTTCATAACACATCTTTCATGCTGAAACAAACATGTGAAGAACTTCATAAAATATCCATGTAAGCTCTTAAATCGAAGGTTTAACAAAACCTAAGCTAACATGCATCATAACATCATCATAATCTTCATCCTCAACCTACTTTAAACAGAAATAGAGTATACTTATCTTTTCCCAGATTTTCGAGCATATAGTTTCATAACAAGAAATCTATCACATAAATCATGTAAAAAGCTCGAACAACCATGCTAGTAGTTACTTAATACTACCATGTAAGCATCCTTACCAAGGTTTCACCCAAGCCTACACTTAGCATGCGTTAAAAACAACCCACCAAACCCAAGCTCAAACACAAACCCAGAAAAACAGGGTACCCACTTACCCCTCTCTTTTTGCTCCTCTTTTTGCAAGGATTTGAACACCTTCTTACCAAGCTTTTTCCTTGCCTTACAGCTGCTAAGCTGGAACGAAAATGGGGGGAAAAAGAGAAGGAGAAGGGAATGATTTTGGCTGCAAGAAGTGATTGGAAGCATGGGCATGATCAAGTGGGGGTATGGGTTAAACAAGTGGGGAAGGGGTGAGGTGGCCGATTGGGGGGTGGTATGGTTGGGGTGCCTTGAGGTGTGTAATTGTGTCCCGGTATATAGTACGATGTATTAAAATATCATCACTCGATATTTTCTAACTTCATTTAATTAATACATCATTTAAAACACCCAACATGTTCCCCACATCATATCATCATAACATAAATCGTGGCCCCCAATTTAAATACACCACAACCCTTAAACACATCATAATTTATCATCGTAGAACATAATCATATCACATTTCTGGGGTATTACACGATCGATCGGCGAGCACTGCAACAACCCAAAAATGGCGTTTTCGAGTTTAAAACCCCGAAATAAACAAACCCAACACCCATTATACCAATAATCCTTAACCAAGACACCATAAATCTCCTTAAACATCCAACCCAAAAAAAATCTTTAAAATTCAAAAACTCAAACCCAACCTTAAATTCAACCAAACACCACAATACTACTATCAAATCGAAGATAAATGCGAGAAGGAGAATAATACCTAATTATCTTCGAGAAATCCGGCTCCCAAGTCGAGCCTCCAACGATTTTCTCCATGGGAGAAAAGATGTGATGTCCGGAATAATTATTCATTGTTAAATGGATCTACTTATGATATTTATAGGATGTGTCGGGATTTAATTCTTGGGTATCAGACTTTGGACCGGGGTTGAGATAAATAATTACGGGGTGAACTTGTGATGCAAATTAAATAAAAAAAAAAGAGGATACTTGCAAATAATGAAAAATCGAACTTCATTATGAGTAATATTGGTTGAGATGAGATATATATTTGTGTGGAAAAGATTAAAATTGGGGTTGGAATAAATAAACACACATCACACAATTTTCACCCACTAAATATTCGATCTCTTCACCCTCCCACTTCCTCCTTCACGCCATGTCCTTCAATCGAAGAAATCAATCCTTTCCCTTGGTTCCTATCTCGATTTTTTGGTATAGGTTAGTGTATGTATCATTGTCTCTTACCTTAATCTTGCTTTCCTTGGGTTTTGAACTGTTAATCGAAGTTTGGGAAGGGATGTACAAACTGTTTTTTTTTTTGTTATGTTTGGTGAGTGGGTGAGATTCTCGATTGATTAGGTTTCTTGCTACCATTCTTGAGTTCGAATTCCACTTATTTTGGCATGAATTTTGTGGGTTTTATAATTTGAAATTTGTGCTGCTGGAATTCGAGAATACCTTGCTGCAATGGCTTGAAAAATCTGCTAGGGTTGAGTTCGAAATTCTTGATATTTGTTGTTGGATTTTATTGATTTAGAATCATAAACTTGCTGCTGTGTATTTGAATTTGTGGTGTGTCTAGGACATGATTTCTATGTTAAAAATGACCCAATATCTTGCAGAAAATTGGCTGACTTGTTGGGGGTTTAATGGCCGAAAATTGAGGATGGTTTTGAGCTTAAAATCATGCTTTTAAGGTGTTTGATAATATGCTTAAGTTCAATTGTTGGTCAAAAGTCATGATAGTTGTGTGGTAAAAAAAAAACTACTTGTATGCCTTGTAGCATTGTAGTGTTTGGTGGGCATTGGGCTATGGTTGAAGATGTTATATCTTAAAATAAGTATTATCTTGTGATTAGAGTAAATGGATACATGCTAATGAGTGCTTCAATGATGTTAAAGACTTAGTCAAGAACCTTGCTAATTGTATAGCAAAATATGCCCATGTGTGATTTTAAACTTTGTAGAATTCTAGATTTGGATTTAACCTTGACACGGAGGAACTTAGCAGCCAAATGTTGCTGCGTGTGCGTGTGTACACCTCGGTGAGGGTGGGTGAGTGTTGTTTGTGTGATAAATGGTGCACTAGTGAGTGCATAAGTGTGATATACACATGTATGCATGTTTCCTAATATGTGTTATAACATGGAATGGAGTTATGGTGATATTTATGCTCAAATGGATAGCATAGCATGTATTTTTGATTTATGTCACTTTATTAAGTTACCAATCTTAATAGTGAGTTCTAAATCAAGAATTTTGGAATCCAATGCATCTTTAATTTGTTAAAGTTGAATTTAATCAAATAAATGACTTTATGTTGGGATTAAGGGAATTGGATTTAAATGGTAGAATATCTTATCTACATGGATCCTTTATTTCATGTCTTGGTTTGAATAACTTCGGTGTTTGTTTGGGATGTTGGAACATGTTAATTGGCTAAATTTAGCTTTGTTTTTTTGGGTGGTTGGATTATGTGATATTATGGGCATAACTTTATGAATAAATTAATATGAGATTTTGTGCATCAAATATTGGTTATGAGATAACCCTTATATCCTTAAGTTCATGTAGAGCCTTCTTGAGCTCTCGGACAACAAGGAGGGTGACTTGACGGTAAAAACAGATTATAAGGTACTTGGTGACGTACGAGCAGGTATACCCAGTATTTAGATATTCATGTATACATGTATTTTGAATGAGATGTTTAAGGCTAAGTGTTTGAGTTTGGTAATTGGGTTGAATATATGTGGAATGGTGGATACATAGATGTACGTGATCCGGGTATACGAGTTGAATATTGATGCATTTGGTATGATCGATATGAGAAATGGTTGAGAATGAGATTAATTGATAGGCATAGTTGCCCTGGATATGAGATTCGTTGTGATTGAGCATAAAATGTTGAATTGCGAATATATTGAATTTATTGCATTGTTGAGTACCATATTTTGAATAATGATACTGAACTTGATGTTTATGAAAGTGTATAAGATTGAACAGGAACAGTTTGTGATGGCTATGCCGGTTTGGAATTGTACAGGGAGTATATTTTATAGATTTTCAATAACCTTAATTGTTGCTTTACAATTTCGTATATTGATGTGTGTGATTATTGAGTTGGAGTATGCTCACCCTGCGTGGGGGCTGTTTCTGTTGAAACAGGTATAACAGGTACAACGTTTGTCTCGGGAAGAAAGTTGAACCCATGGAAGATAGTGCTCGCAGGGATTATGGTACAAGTATTGGGTGATGGCATATCTTACTTATGCATTGAGAATTGATTCATTTACTCGTTGCTCGAGTGTGAGCACATGAATGCATGTATATGCCTGTATAAATGTTGCAAAGCTTTCCCCTTTCTCTTAGTTGCCATATGCGCATTCTATTCGGAGTAGATCATTCTTAAGGAATTGAATACATAGATATGATGTGTATTGGCATGAGTATTAGCTATTGCTTTACTTTGGTGGATTTTATTACTGGATATTTGCGATGCTGTTGAGGATATGTATTTATGGTGTTTTCTTATTTTTGGATAGTCCGTTTTACGGGGAGACTCTGCCCAATTTTTTTATAAAAACCCACAAAGTAAAAGTGGTGCAAAGGTGATGATAATGGTTGAACCTTGAGTCTTATTGCTGTAGAAGTAATCATACCATGCTGAGTATTATTTATGTCATGGAGAATATGTGAAGCAAGCAATGATTCTCTTAAGAATAATTTTTTGTATACTCATACGACGTCATAAATGCATTAATGACGAGTTAAGGGGTTGGGGCCTTACATTAGTGGTATCAGAGCAGTGGTTGCTCTTTGGGGCTGTTAAGGGCATATGAACTTGTTGATAGGAATTGGTAGCACATATTTATATATGATGGTATTAGTGTTGTGTGACACAACTAATTGTTTTTGTGCTTTTACGATATGAAAAGTAGTATTACTGATCATTGTGGTTGCAGGAATCGTGTAGAATACGATGGGATGGCATTAATGGTAATGTCTGACACTCCATGTATTATGTGCTAAGGGATCTGATTTTGTAGGAAAAATCAGGAAATGAGAAATGTGATATGCTGTCTAAGGACAGGGATGGTTGACAACAGACAGTGGAATATTGTGGTATGATTTCAATTGTTATTGAATATACAATGTATTACATTTGGCGTCCTACTACGGGTATATCATCAGCGATGGATCATAATATTTGCCGCTGTCATTGTCGAAGCGAGGGATATCATTGAGCCGCCGATATGACGTAGTAGGATTTGTGAATTGTTGTATTGACCTGGATGCAGGTATATGGAGCTAGTGGAAGTTCCGGCGGTTGTTGTATTCGAGCGAGGGAGGTACTTGCCGCTGTCATATGAGCGATGGTAATATGGATATTTGCCGCTGTCATGTCTAAGCGAGGTACATGCCACTGTCATTGTCGAGCGAGGGATATCATATGATGCCGCTATATGTCGAAGCGAGGGGTCCTAAAATGCCGCTGTTATAACAAGACCGGAACAGCCACATTATCGATATTTGAGCGACACGATCGGGAACAAAGTGCTGCATGTAATGTGAGCCACCTCTTGGGTCCGAAAGGAACAAAGTGCTACATGCATGTGAGTACCTCTTTAGTCCTTGATCTGTTCCGCTATATTGGTCGGCGATGGTTCATGCCGCCAGGTATATTGATAGCGATGCCTCATTCAGCTATATTATGGGTGATGGTTCATGCCGCCGGGTACATGTGTATAGCGATGCCTCTTTCTGCTATGTCATTGGCAATGATTCATGCCGCCAGGTATATTGATAGCGATGTCTCATTCCGCTATATTGATTGGCGATGGTTCATGCCGCCGGGTACATGTGTAACGATGCTTCATTCCGCTATATTATTGGCGATGGTTCTTGCCGCCATGTATATCGAGCGATGGTTCATGCCGCTATATTATTGACGATGGTTATTCCGCCACGTGCGTGTATGACGATGTCTTTTCCGCTATGTTATTAGCGATGGTTCATGCCGCCGGACATGTGTTTCGCAATGGTACGTTCCGCTGATTTCATGGCGATAGTTCTTGCCGCCAATTATATATGTAGCGATGTCTCATTCCGCTATTCGGTTGATGATGGTTCGTGCCCGGATGTGCATAGCAAGGCTCATTCTGCTGACTGTGTGACGAGGGATCATGCCGTCAATTTTGTAGCGATGGATTATGCCGCTAGGTGCACAGCACGGGATTATGCCGTCTGCGAGCGACGAGTGCTGATTGCATATTGCTATTGAGCGACGGAGACAGGTAGACCGCTACTTTGTTAGCAAAGGATGGAGGTATATTACTGTCCTTTACTATTGTGTTGAGTATATCATTTGCGTATTGATATGAAATTATATTTTGTGGAATATTTATGTTGAGAACATGGGCAGTTTAAAGGATCGAGTGTGGATCCACTGTGTACAGTAAGTGTTATTACATCTTATTGTTTTAAGAATGTAATTTGATTCACTGTGATTATGGATATTATATGGATGCCAGTAGTGGCGATGATGTTGTGCATGCCCGTCTTGGCGATGAGATTATGCATGCCAGTGTTGGCGATGAGTATTGATATATTGCTAATGTGTTAGCAATGAATATTAGGGTGCCGTCATTGGGCGATGAATATTGATGTGCTGCTATTATGTTAGCATGAGTATTAGTGTACTGCTATTGTGTTAGCGATGTATATTGATGATGTGTTGATTTCAGATATCTGTGAACATTGTGTTATTGTTGTTCCTTGGGTACATGAGATGTAGGCCCAAGAGGATATTGAAATGTTCCAGAGGAACAAGGAGTTGAGGCAAACTATTACGTTTGGTTTGGTATGTGAATATATGTGAATATATGTTGATAGATGCTAATTGTATTATCTCAGTGAGTTATATTAATTTTGAGAATCGATCGTACAGATGGAATAACAGAAAATGATAATCGCTTGAGATGGTATTTATTACTGTGAAAAGCATGCTAGATTGATATATTGTAGGAGTAGTAGGTGAACGTGATCATGTTGACATGAGATTAAAGGGTACGTCACGGGATGACGTGGGATCACTATGAATATCGTGTGTGGACATATGATCTTTGTGAACATTCATGATTAATGAATTATTATGTTTCAAGGATGAGTTAAAGATTGAAATGAATTGCGTCATTGAGGCATGCAATTGATTCTTATGTTGAATTTCAATCATCCAGATATGTGATAGTTTGTTGTAGCATGATGTGTACAGGATTGCGTGAAACTTTCGACGCAGGGATACTAATGTTTGATGACAGAAACATTATGAATATCAATAATGTGTAAATGACAAGGTACGTGTTTATGCTATGAGTATTTGAGAAATACTAATGAGTTTATTTTTAGTACTTGTCCCATGACAGATGATAATTGGGTGATGTAATGTGGAAAGGTTGATACTTAAGAGCATGTGAGTACTGTGATGAGCATGATACTATGATGCTATTGTGTATGGTAGATGATTCCATCTACAAAGGTATGACACGAATTATTGATATTGATGTTAACGCCTTGTTTTAGATGGAGTATAATCGTGACATAGGAATATTGATGTTAGGCCATTCATCATGATTTGTTGTTGATGATCTGTGGCTGTTGGTGCGTATAATGTGGATATATGTGAGAATTACTAATGGGTTTTCTAGTAATTACTTTGCACCAGATAATAGCCAGGAGATGATATATGAGGTGTTGATGCGTAAAGGCTCAAGAGTACCGCTACTTCATACGGACGATGGTGGTGATGTTGGTATAAGTTGCATACATTTGCAACAACACATGTATGAAGTTATTTATACGACAAAAGGTTGGTGTATTGTCATACATTCTTATATACACATGATATGCATGGGTTGCATGATTTAGCGATTAGATGATGTGTACTATGATGAAAAGTAAACTATGACGGATTAAGATTTTGTGCAAGGAAACTGTACCGATGGGAGTACACAGGTACTGAAGTATGACAAAGAAGCTTGATGATTAAACACTGTAAGTGTTGACTTTTACGAATTAATGATACTTGATAATTGTTAACATGTTGATACTAATCTTCGAATGATGCTAGTGTGCTAGTAACGATAATTTATCATATCATAATGAAGAGTACATAATGGCTAAAGTACGATGATGGTAATTTCGTGACGATTTACATGAATAAGTGTATTCATATATGATAACTCATTGAATTTTAATGTTGGAATATGGTAAAGTGATG
Organism: Haberlea rhodopensis; assembly: GCA_907163345.1. Lineage (NCBI taxonomy): Eukaryota > Viridiplantae > Streptophyta > Magnoliopsida > Lamiales > Gesneriaceae > Haberlea > Haberlea rhodopensis. The sequence continues at coordinate 312,653 of CAJQUN010000120.1, read as the reverse complement.
TGAATTGCAGTCTTGCGATCGTTGGTGTAATGGGGCACATGTGTGAACAGTGATGATTCGAATGACCGTCATCCTACAGATAATCAAGTCACTATCTTGAGCTGTATAACGGTACATAAATTTTACAGTTGGTTTTGTGGTAAGCATGCATTTAAATTTCGAGGTCGAAATTTTATTAGTTGGGGAGAATTGTGATGTCCGGAATAATTATTAATTGTTAAATGGATCTACTTATGATATTTATAGGATGTGTCGGGATTTAATTCTTGGGTATCAGACTTTGGACCGGGGTTGAGATACATAATTACGGTGTGAACTTGTGATGCAAATGAAATTTAAAAAAAAAAGAAGATACTTGCAAATAATGAAAAATCGAACTTCATTATGAGTAATATTGGTTGAGATGAGATATTTTTTTGTGTGGAAAAGATTAAAATTGGGGTTGGAATAAATAAACACACGTCACACAATTTTCACCCACTAAATATTCGATCTCTTCACCCTCCCACTTCCTCCTTCACGCCATGTCCTTCAATCGAAGAAATCGATCCTTTCCCTTGGTTCCTATCTCGACTTTTTGGTATAGGTTAGTGTATGTATCATTGTCTCTTACCTTAATCATGCTTTCCTTGGGTTTTGAACTGTTAATCGAAGTTTGGGAAGGGATGTACAAACTGTTTTTTTTTTGTTATGTTTGGTGAGTGGGTGAGATTCTCGATTGATTAGGTTTCTTGCTACCATTCTTGAGTTTGAATTCCACTTATTTTGGCATGAATTTTGTGGGTTTTATAATTTGAAATTTGTGCTGCTGGAATTCGAGAATACCTTGCTGCAATGGCTTGAAAAATTTGCTAGGGTTGAGTTCGAAATTCTTGATATTTGTTGTTGGATTTTAGATTGATTTAGAATCATAAACTTGCTGCTGTGTATTTGAATTTGTGGTGTCTCTAGGACATGATTTCTATGTTAAAAATGACCCAATATCTTGCTGAAAATTGGCTGACTTGTTGGGGGTTTAATGGCCGAAAATTGAGGATGGTTTTGAGCTTAAAATCATGCTTTTAAGGTGTTTGATAATATGCTTAAATGTAGTTCAATTGTTGATCAAAAGTCATGCTAGTTGTGTGGTAAAAAAAAACTACTTGTATGCCTTGTAGCATTGTAGTGTTTGGTGGGCATTGGGCTATGGTTGAAGATGTTATATCTTAAAATAAGTATTATCTTGTGATTGGAGTAAATGGATACATGCTAATGAGTGCTTCAATGATATTAAAGACTTAGTCAAGAACCTTGCTAATTGTATAGCAAAATATGCCCATGTGTGATTTTAAACTTTGTAGAATTCTAGATTTGGATTTAACCTTGACACGGAGGAACTTAGCAGCCAAATGTTGCTGCATGTGCGTGTGTACACCTCGGTGAGGGTGGGTGAGTGTTGTTTGTGTGATAAATGGTGCACTAGTGAGTGCATAAGTGTGATATACACATGTATGCATGTTTCCTAATATGTGTTATAACATGGAATGGAGTTATGGTGTAATTTATGCTCAAATGATAGCATAGCATGTATTATTGATTTATGTCACTTTATGAAGTTACCAATCTTAATAGTGAGTTCTAAATCAAGAATTTTGGAATCCAATGCATCTTTAATTTGTTAAAGTTGAATTTAATCAAATAAATGACTTTATGTTGGGATTAAGGGAATTGGATTTAAATGGTAGAATATTTATTTACATGGATCCTTTATTTCATGTCTTGGTTTGAATAACTTCGGTGTTTGTTTGGGATGTTGGAACATGTTAATTGGCTAAATTTAGCTTTGTTTTTTGGGTAGTTGGATTATGTGATATTATGGGCATAACTTTATGAATAAATTAATATGAGATTTTGTGCATCAAATATTGGTTATGAGATAACCCTTATATCCTTAAGTTCATGTAGAGCCTTCTTGAGCTCTCGGACAACAAGGAGGGTGACTTGACGGTAAAAACAGATTATAAGGTACGTGGTGACGTACGAGCAGGTATACCCAGTATTTAGATATTCATGTATACATGTATTTTGAATGAGATGTTTAAGGCTAAGTGTTTGAGTTTGGTAATTGGGTTTAATATACGTGGAATGGTGGATACGTAGATGTACGTGATCCGGGTATACGAGTTGAATATTGATGCATTTGGTATGATCGATATGAGAAATGGTTGAGAATGAGATTAATTGATAGGCATAGTTGCCTTGGATATGAGATTCGTTGTGATTGAGCATAAAATGTTGAATTGCGAATATATTGAATTATTGCATTGTTGAGTACCATATTTTGAATAATGATACTGAACTTGATGTTTATGAAAGTGTATAAGATTGAACAGGAACAGTTCGTGATGGCTATGCCGGTTTGGAATTGTACAGGGAGTATATTTTATAGATTTTCAATAACCTTAATTGTTGCTTTACAATTTCGTATATTGATGTGTGTGATTATTGAGTTGGAGTATGCTCACCCTGCGTGGGGGCTGTTTCTGTTGAAACAGGTATAACAGGTACAACGTTTGTCTCGGGAAGAAAGTTGAACCCATGGAAGATAGTGCTCGCAGGGATTATTGTACAAGTATTGGGTGATGGCATATCTTACTTATGCATTGAGAATTGATTCATTTACTCGTTGCTCGAGTGTGAGCACATGAATGCATGTATATGCCTGTATAAATGTTGCAAAGCTTTCCCCTTTCTCTTAGTTGCCATATGCGCATTCTATTCGGAGTAGATCATGCTTAAGGAATTGAAAACATAGATATGATGTGTATTGGCATGAGTATTAGCTATTGCTTTACTTTGGTGGATTTTATTACTGGATATTTGCGATGCTATTGAGGATATGTATTTATGGTGTTTTCTTATTTTTGGATAGTCCGTTTTACGGGGAGACTCTGCCCAAATTTTTATAAAAACCCACAAAGTAAAAGTGGTGCAATGGTGATGATAATGGGTGAACCTTGAGTCTTATTGCTGTAGAAGTAATCATACCATGCTGAGTATTATTTATGTCATGGAGAATATGTGAAGCATGCAATGATTCTCTTAAGAATAATTTTTTTTATACTCATACGACGTCATAAATGCATTAATGACGAGTTAAGGGGTTGGGGCCTTACAAAAGAGAAGGGTTTGGGGGTGGGGGGGATTGGCGTGAAAGAGGGGAGAGAGAGGAGAGGGAACAATGACTGAACACCGAGTCCACTTGGTATATATAGTACCATGTCTCCAAAATCCCGAGTCCTCTACAAATACATCATGACTCATTAAAAATCATTTGTGTTCAATACTTATCTCTCAATCTCAAATTCCATTACCAGCCTCAACACAAAGCACCCCAGACCCTAGATCCCACCCAAAAACCCAATTCCAAGGTTTATCACCATGATGAGTTACCATCTCAACCCTTGGATCCAACGACCCCAAATATCGGATTTAAAATCATCGGGAGTCCCAACACCGCAATTAATTCATAATTGCCACAATTAAAATCCATTAAGGATCATTGCCACATCGGGATTTACACCATTAATTCCTGGGCACAATTATCTCCCACTAATAAAATTTCGTCCTCGAAATTTGCACAGCCGTACCCCACGTACTGCCAAGACCACATAATCCAATCGGATCCACATCGTCGAATCATGAACACATCATGAACGACACATCAACTGCGAGGACACAAACCTCGCACCAGTCCCTGGAATGGAGTAAACCTCCCAAACCATCATAATCTCAAAAGGACGTCAGCATGCCTCGATGCTAGTCAACCTAACTGCTAGCTACTCGAATCGTCCTTGATTCCAACATAGATGTCACTTCCATGATATCTCTACCGCTTAGTCTACGATGTCCAACACACATCGCTACGAAGGAAACCACTAGTATACAACAACATATATACACTAAACCCGGTTTCAGCTCTCCAAATCCATCTTCATCAAAGGAATAGTTGCACCACTTTGCAACTCGGATCGGGCAACTCACGGCCACCGATCAACACAAAACACATCTCCACAGATATCAACATCTGTGTGTCCCAAGAAATCACATCTTGGTCCAAACACGTCATCGAGACTCCACAAGGTCTCAAGTTTCCATAGAGGGTACGCAAGAAAATTGATTGCATTCTCGCCACCTGTGTCGACAACGACACCCAACAAATCCAATCCTGGCCATCCCTCGTTTACCCTAGGATTCAACAATCCTAACAAAGGGGTGCTATCGATTACCCAGTAATGAACTATCATGGTCTCAACGCACGAAAATCCCTCCTCAAGGGAGTCAACCAGACCTCACTATCATTCCTCAGAATCAATCATCCCATCGAGATTACCATCTCAAGGTGCCACAATCTCTCACCAGAGATTCATCCATCCAAGCATACTAATCCGATGCCCGGCAAGTACCAAAATGCTGGCATTCGTATACTCACACCGGTATACATGCCTAAGCACCAACACCACATGCATACTCAATGCACTCGGCTCGGGTATTTCCAATCTTACCCATAAACCCCAAATACGACTGTCAATCCTCAGTTATTCTCACACAGTGGAGAATGATGATTGACGAACCAGCGACCAATGGTGTGATTCCAACATCAACACCACACAAACCGACTCATCGAATCTTTCAAAAATTCCTAATAGGTAGGTATATCAATACCGCCTTCCTCATAAAGAAAGTGTCATGAACCCATGTGTAATACCTGAAACTTAACTACCTAAGTTAAATTGACTTAATGCGATAATTAATAAGTAAGTACGATTGAACATCGTTATGCTTTGAACTCGCTTAGAGATAATCGAATGTGGTAGAATGTTACAATAACTTAATTGTGGTAATTATGGAATAAATTACGTAACTGTATTCGCACTCGATATTGAGGCAACCCGAGTAGGGGTTGACTTAATCAAATGGGAGTTTTATTTGAAGTTGAGTAAAATAATTATTATTGATGAAATGTGTTGAAATGGAATGGATTGGAAATAATCATGCATGATCATGGGAATTAAGGCTTAATTATATCTTTGATATTATTATGTTGCTAAGCATCTTGATTTAAGTCCTAATAAGCTAGCTAATGCATGATAAGTGGATGGGAGTTGGATTAGAGGCAAGAGCTTGTTATAGCCACTCAATCCCCACTCTTGCATTTTGCACCACAAGTTAAGTCTTGCACACACTTACACCATCTACACACACAAATCTCTACAACTCTTCTCTCAAAAACCTTATCCCTTCTTGCTTCTTCTTGAATGCTTATGATGCATGGAACTTGTGGATTCTAACACTACCTTGGTTATGGGATCAAAGTGGTAAGATTATTAAAGTGTTAAGTTCTTAATATCATTATGTAGGTTTTGTGTTGGATACTTTGGTTATGAGTTGAATGGAGTTAATGTGTTGAGAATAAGAAGAGTAAGTTGTGTTTTGAAGTGTTTTTATGTATTGTAGTTGAGAAAGGAGTAGTATACTTCATGGTATATGTGTTGTATGGAGTTTGTACACAAAAATGGAGAATTTTCGGATGAATAGAGCTCGGCGATCGATCGTTATGACGTGCGCTATCGAGCGCGCGAAGCCCTCCAATTATTGGGCTAGATACCAGCTTGGTGATCGATCGCCTATTTGTTGCGATCGATCGCTGAAGGGCAGTGAGTTTATGAGATCGATCGCGAGGTGTAGGCGATCGATCGCGAGCATCAAAATTTTGAAAAGTTTGTTTTTGCTTGGAAAGTTATGATGTGTTGTTTCATGGTATATTTTATGATGTTTCCTACATGCTAATACTACACAATAAATTTAGGTTGCATGAGTTGAACCTTGGAAAGAAATATAATGCATGCCCGAGTAGATTGGTAACCCGGATTAATGAAGAATAAAATGGAATGGTTTGAATAATTTACAAAGTATGTTAAATTGTGACTGATTATGATAGGAGGCATGAGGAATATATATGATATGTGTAGTCTGGTTGTAGGAGTCAATAATGAAGTATTGATATTGAATCGATAATCAAATGTACGAGACTCCGAGACTCCGGTTATAGAAGATGTTCAAATCTGTCGTCGACTTTAAGGTACGTGTAGCGTACAAGCAGAGGTAAACGTAGTATGATTATGCGCATTGGATGTTATATTCTCGTATTGATGAATTTCTAATTATGCTATGCGATATGGAAATGCCACTATTGAGCATATTATTATTATGGAATGGGAATACTGTCGCCGTGGAGCGAGTGCTTGATATGATGCCGCCGTTGTTGAGCAGGCAAGAGATGAGAATGTTACCGCCTTTGAGCTAGCCATATGATATGATGAGCTATGACTATACAATTGATGAATGAGATGCATGCCATCATTATGAATTATTATTGCAATGATTTGGTTACTATCGATTGTTATGAGTACAATAAATCACTGAAAATAATATAACTAATTCATGGAGTTTGATGATCTTGGATATTGTGAGAACATGAACATCATGGGAGATCCATATGATTGTGGCATACACATGAAGTATTATTGACATTACCGTTTCAGCTTTATATTTTGTGAATTATAAACTGTGAAACTGGTGATATTGAGATTTTGTTATTGGTGTGCTCACCCTGTGTGTGGGCTGTTTCTGTTGAAACAGGTAAAACATGTTGACATTGATATTAGAATTGGCACTGGCAAGGGGTCCGAACTATGTATGAGGATGCTCCCTGAGAGGAGGTACCAGTATTGGTATTGAGAACGTGACCTTATATACTTAAATATGCATATGTTTAATACTCGCCTATGAGCATGATGGTACATGTATATGGATTGTATAAGAAGTTGATTTTCCTCTTTTCATTTAAGTGTGCATGCAATCAAATTGAGAGCGACTGTTGCATGATTGATTTGAGGAGATGATTAGTGTTATATCAAGTGTATGCATGTTGAGTCTCGAATGTTGTCAAGAGTTTGAGGGGATTTCGCGTCAAATTTTATATGAAGGACATGTTATGATAGAAACCCCGAATGAGGACTCCCCATTAACATGGATGTATGTACTATTAATGATAATTGCACTAATGAATGTGTTTAGGACTTGGGGTCTTACACCATGACCCTCCAACCTCGAACCGCCGTTCGGAAAACCTGAATATATTTATACCAAAATATATCCATGAACCAACAAATACACAACTGGTTCAAAACAGTGCATCCTTGCCACTAATACCAAATCGAAATCCATATACACGACGTATACCCATTCTAACGATGCTCCGCACTAATACCATAGTACTCCACATTCTCGAGCATCTCCCCAGATATGTCTCCTTTTACGTTCTCACCAAAAATATAAAGCCATCACCTAGTCCAACACCAGTAATGCTTACCGTGGCTGATTCACAATCAACTCTTGACCAATACCAGCTGTCTCCATGACAGTAAGTTCCAAATCTCTCCAAGAGATACAATCAATATAGTAGTGTCACCCCACTAACTATATCCCACAATTCCGATTGCTTCCCCCATTCATTCCATATGCAAGGATTCTCAACCAGCGCTAACAACGACCTGTTGACACTCACGTTGGTACTCCCAAAAAAATTGAGCTGTCCTAGTACAAGTCATTTTGTGATCCACGCGACTCAGAGAAGAATCCTATTTCTTACTCACCTAGTGCTGTTCTGATTGTCCGGCTCCGTATCTGCAAAGGAGCTTGAATCGGTTCGAAGGATAGAATGCTTCGGTGAGTTTGTTTTACCCAGATGTTTGCCTTTCTAAGTCTAGTAATGGTGACCTTTCGTATTTGACTTTTACGTGGATAATATATCTGCCCCTACTGAAGAAAGTGCAGAGTTTAACATTTGACGTATAAACGTCCTCGTGAGGCATTCCCTACCTCAAACTTCATGCAACATAGTGACTACATGAGTCCCCATAAACCCTCATCGTATCATCATACGATTCACCAAACTCGGTTCCAACGAGCAGTATCATGGCTACCTCAAGCTCACTATAACACTGCAACAATACCTGGCTAGCAGATCGCTGCTTCCTTAGGTTTTGTACCAAACCTACCAACGTTTCATATGTTCCACCCCGGTATACCATATCGTACCATCAATTAGAGTAGTGGGTCATCACCCAATATTTCTCTAACACCAATATACAACAGACATCCCGGTGTCCTTACTCAACCACAAAGCAATCATAATCCATGAGGATTTATTCCACACCTTCATGTGTGGGTGTGACCATGTCCACCATACGTCACATCGGTATATGCAAGTAGTTCCTCAATAACTACTCCTACCACCAGTCACTTGGCCATAGCCATCCCAACGAGTATACCCAAATGTACCACTACTCGTAAAATATTTACCTCAAATATGTGATGCGGTGTACATGTACGGCGCATCCATTTATTCATCGAGCAAACCTGCTCGGCATAATGGTCTCGTCAACCGGTGACACAGACACCACCCTGTGCCCACTATCGGCACTCCAACCATACTACCAAATACATATACCTAAATGTATTTTTCATCGTAATGACGGCACACGTCTACATAGAACATCCATTATGTCATCGTCATCCTGTGACGGTACATGTCAACATATGATATCCACAATAACATTGTCAACCCGTGACGGTACATGTCAATACATGACATCTATAATATCATCGTCAACCTGTGACGGTACAAGTCAACACATGACATCCACAATACCATCGTCAGCCCGTGACTATACATGTCAATACATGACATCCACAATACCATCGTCAGCCCGTGACGGTACATGTCAATACATGACATCCACAATAATGCTAACAAAATAGCAATATACTATAACTCATCGCTAACAAGATAGCGCCATACCTATATTCATCGCCCAATAGCGGTACGCAATCAGCACTTATCTCTCGAAGGCGGCACAATCCCATGCTACGTACATAGCGGCTTCACCAATCGCTATAAAATCAGCGGCATGAGCCCTCGCTATAAAATCAGCGGCATGAAACATCGATATATAATCAGCGGCATGAACCCTCGCCGTAGAATCAGCGGCATAAATCATCGCTCTAGAATCATCGGCATAAACCCTCGCTATAGAATCAGCTACATAAACCATCGCTATAGAATCAGGGCATAAATCATCGATATAGAATCAGCGGCATCAACCCTCGCTATAGAATCAGCGAAATGAAACATCGCTATATATATCCGTGGCATGAACCATCGACATAGAATCAGCGGAATGAACCGTCGCTATATATATCCGGCGGCATGAACCATCGCCATAGAATTAGCGGAATGAACCATCGCTATATATATCCGGTGGCATGAACCATCGCCATAGAATTAGCGGAATGAACCATCGCTATATATATCCGGCAGCATGAACCGTCGCCATAGAATTAACGGAATGAACAATCGCTATATCACAATCTTGTTATAATAGTGTATTTTAATACACCTCGCTTGTCATGACCGCGACACTAACACCCCTCGCTTCTACATATCAGCGGTATCGAATAACCTCGCTTTAATGCGACATGCGCCATTTACCATCGCTTCAACATTTGGCGGCAAATATTCTTTCCTCGCTACGATATGACAGCGGCAAGTATTCTATCATCGCTTCAAATGACAGCGGCAAAGCATTAAAATCATCACTCAAATATAACAATGATACCTCGCTTTCGTGTAACAGCGGTACTCCATATCACAATACACGTCGCTATGAGCGGCAACGTATTTTATGTCACATCTTGTTATAACAGTGTATTTTAATGCACCTCGCTTGTCATGACCGCGGCATTAATACCCCTCGCTTTCGTGTAACAGCGGCAAGTATTCTATCATCGCTTCAAATGACAACGACTCTTCATGATGTGCACCAAACATCCAATACATATTTGCAACCACAATGGTTAGCAATGACATATTTCATTTCCAATCCCATATTGTAAACGCACATAAGCAAAATAGTTGTGTCACACAACACTAACTACCATCATGCATATAAATGTGCTACCCGTTTCCATCAACATGTTCCTAGGCCGTCAACAGCCCCAAAGAGAAAACCACTGCTCTGATACCACTAATGTAAGGACCCCGTGCCTTAACCCGCTATTAGTGTATTGACCCATGTATTTAGTGCATACAATCATGTAATCAGGGGGAAGGAACCACATGCTACCATAGCATAATATATCAACAAAAAATTTCTTGCATTATTCCATGTAATGTCCAACTTTCCCCAATTATAGTCCAATTATATAGCATGCACCCTTATAATACACTAGCATGTTCCAATTCATTTTGCAATTCCTTAATTAATTGCATGCAACACATGAATGAAAAGAGAAAGGCCCTTGCCTTTTTATACAAACCATATACACATATAGTAGTGCTCACATGCGATCATCAAATGTGTGAATGTGTATTTAATGTATAAAGTACCCTACTCAATACCGGCACTGGTACCTCGGTCCTGGAAGTACCTCCAATCCATAGCTCGATCTCAACACCGGAGCTACCGTTGTACCTGTTTCACCTGTCCCAACAGAGACAGCCCCACACGGGGTGAGCATACCACTCCACCATCTCAATAACAGCAATATTACAATTCATAATTTAAAGAACATAAACCTGTAACGTAAAAGATACTCCATTTATAGTATCGTAATCCCATAGGATTCCCCACGCTGTTCCTGTTCTCACAACAACCAAACCATCAAATTCCCAAAATCAGTTAATCATTACATTGATTAATTACGCCCGTTCTTACCATGCCAATTTCATAATTAAGTATGAATAAATCATTCAACTAATGATTACAGATAACACATGTATCTACGCCATGATTCCATAGTTCTATCACATCATATTTCATCGCTCGCTCAATAGCGGCAGCATTCCATACTCTCGTACGGTCAACAGCGGCGGCATCGTGACCGATGTTCGCTCCGTAGCGACAACATCCCAACCATTGCTCGCTCCATAGCGGCACCATATAATTTGCAATACTTACCAATTTATTGCATTAACAGTATATCACGCATTTCACAGTTACAATAGTATAAAAGACTATGCTCGTACGTTATACATACCTTATGATTCCGTAGTCCGAACCAAACCTTGCCTTAGTTCCGCGATCCGATGAATTATGCGCTAACACATAAAATAACTCAAAATTATTTATGAGCATGCAACCACGTGCTCAAGCACATTCACAATCCCCAATTATATCATCAATCCATTTTAAAAGACCCCGAGCGAAGCATGCATCGATTCTACAACAACCAACAATATATACCACAAAACAGAGCATCTCGATCGATCGGCGAAATGTGCTCGATCGATCGAGAGCTCAGCAAAATATGCCCGAAAATCTTCCTTGCTCGATCGATCGAGCAACCATCTCGATCGATCGACCGACCATCTCGATTGATCGGCAACTTTGCTCGATCGATCGAGCATACTGTTCATCTTCTTCCAATTTTGTAAATTACGCGCGATTGATCAAGCCCCTATTGCCGATCGATCGGCGAGCACTGCAACAGCCCAAAAATGGCGTTTTGGAGTTTAAAACCCCCAAATAAACAAACCCAACACCCATTATACCAATAATCCTTAACCAAGACACCATAAAACTCCTTAAACATCCAACCCAAAAAAAAACTTTAAAATTCAAAAAATCAAACCCAACCTTAAATTCAACCAAACACCACAATACTACTATCAAATCGAAGATAAATGCGAGGAGGAGAATAATACCTAATTATCTTCGAGAAATCCGGCTCCCAAGTCGAGCCTCCAACGATTTTCTCCATGGGAGAAAAGAGAAGGGTTTGGGGGGGGGGGGGGGGGGGGGGTTTGCGTGAAAGAGGGGAGAGAGGAGAGGGAACAATGACTGAACACCGAGTCCACTTGGTATATATAGTACCAAGGCTCCAAAATCCCGAGTCCTCCACAAATACATCACGACTCATTAAAAATCATATGTGTTTAATAATTACCTCTCAATCTCAAATTCCATTACCAACCCCAACACAAAGCACCCCAGACCCCAGATCCCACCCAAAAACCCAATTCCACGGTTTATCACCACGATGAGTTACCATCTCAACCCTTGGATCCAACGACCCCAAATACTGGATTTAAAATCCTCGGGAGTCCCAACACCGCAATTAATTCATAATTGCCATAATTAAAATCCATTAAGGATCATTACCACACCGGGATTTACACCATTAATTCCTGGGCATCACATTTTTTTTTATGTATAAGCACGTAAAATGGAAAAAAAGAACAATTTTTAATTTATTTATATGCAATTAGTTGTAGTGTGTTTGAAATATATATAGTGACACTAAAACGCATCCCGAAATGGGGCTATTATGCTTTTGTTTTTAGTGACGCTTCCTAAAAGCGTCGCGTATGTATGTGCTTCAATAGGTATGTAGGTTATAGTGACGCTTTAAAGCGACATGAATACTGCTTTTCGTGATGCTTTCAAGCATCGTTATAATATACATACCTATTGAAACGCCTACTTACGTGATGCTTTAAGCAAACGCCACTTTAAGTAATAGCGTCACCATAACCATAATTTGACGCTTTTTAGCGTCACTGGAGCTCCTTTTTCTATTAGCGGCCCTTCTTCGTGCTTTTTCTCACATGTGACAATGACCGACAGTAGTTGTTGTCCTCCTCCTCGTCATCTAGTGGGAAGATGGTTAAAAACAAGAACAACGCACACGGAGTTACTTATCAAAAATAAAAAACAAAATGAAAAACAACTACGGAATTCAAAAACAAAGATAAGTGAAAGAAGAAGTTCTTAATTTACACTTCTACCCAAATCACACAAAGATTTATTAAATGAAGTATAATTAATTTAGCAAGGTATAGTAAAACTCCATGGATCCTTTAACTTGCCGTATAACATCAATAAAGACATGTCTATATGGAGATTCTTAATCCAATCAAGAAACTAAGCAAATTTAGTATCTCAGTTTGCTCTCTTATATACAACGGGAAATGGAAGTGGGATATGTACCTTAGCGGGTGGTCTGATGGGTGTAGGTCGTAGTAGACTTACCTTTGTCGCGTGTTTGATTCCTATTCTTCTCAACCAGCTCATCCTCATGCTCATCATTCTTGCTAGCATTCTTCACAACAACCTCTTTTCCGCTCCTCAGTGTTATGTCATTGATTTGCTCTCTTGGATTCCTTTTTGTGTCGCTAGGTAATGTGCCTTGTGTTCTTCCGACTAGGATGGTTGCAAATTGTACCTCCAAGTTCTTTATTGATGCATCTTGATTTTGCATCCTAGTCTCAGTTGAGGTGATGAACTTGGTCAGCAGTTCCTCCATACTCGGTTTTGGTGCATACAACGTCAACACATTTTGTTGATTGGCCGATGATAGGTTCGGATGATTCCTCAACCCCGGATTGTATGTGTTTGAGTAGTGGTTATTCTGTGGTGGCCTGTTTCCTATATATTAGTATTCTCAATAGATTGAATGAAATGGTTACCCACTTGGCATTCAGCACTCGGATGTCCTCCTTGACAAAGCTCGCATGTAATGACTTGAACTTGCATAATAGGCATACTGAAGCTATCTATCTTCTTTGTTAGTGCTTCAATTTGGGCCGTCAAAGCATTGACATCGTCAACTTGATACATTCCAGATTGCTTCTTAGGTACGTTCCTCTCAGATTGCCACTGATAGCTATTACAAGTTATCTCCTCCAACAATTCATATGCAGCTTTAGGTGTCTTTCTCATAATGGTCCCTCATGATGCTGCATCAATCATAGAACGATTATCAGAAAATAAATCGTTTTAAAAAGTTTGTACCTGCAGCCAAATTGGAAGACCGTGATGTGGATATCTCCTCAATATGTCCTTGAAACGCTCCCAAGGTGTCTCCGGATCGTGTTGCACAAATGTTGTGATATCATTGCGCATCTTAGAAGTCTTGGATGATAGGAAATATTTCAATAAGAAAGCTTGTGCCATACCATCCCAAGTAGTAATCAATCCTGCAGGCAAAGAATTTAACAAACTCTTAGCTTTATTATTTAAAGAGAAAGGGAATAAACGTAACATGATGGTGTCGTCAGTGACGCTATTATGCTTGAATGTGTCACAAATTTCCAAGAAGTTAGAGATGTAAGCATTAGGATCATCAGTTGTCGCGCCTCCAAATTGGACTGAGTGCTGGATTGCTGGCTTGATCTCAAAGTTGTTTGCTTATACCCTCGGTCTAGTGATGCTAGACATAGTGCCTTGGAAAGTGGGTTGCACATAGTCCATCAGTGATCTAGTAACTGACACTTCCTCGTTGTGATGTCCAGCTTCTCCATCTTTGCCTTGATTGTTCTCACCCATTACTCGAGCTTCTTGTAGTCTCCGTAGACAGGTTCTCTCAATTTTCGGATCAAGAGGCTCAAGTGCAGGTTTGCTACTTCTTAGCATGCACCAAGAAACAACAGCCTGCTAAGATCAACCAATCAACGGCAGTAGTGACGTGGCAAAAAAATTTTGAAAACAAAAATAAAAGAAAGAAAATGGCTAAATTACAGTCAACTAATCTCGTCTGATATTACTTTAAACTAGTCATCGGCACCGGTGCCAAAAAACTTGATCGTGATTTATTTAACAGTAAAATTTCAGAGTAGCGCGATTATACCGCAGGTGCACGGTCGTCAATTTTTAGTATAATAGAATGAAGTAGGGATGTCGTACCCACAGGGATTAGAAGCAAGTACCAAATTTAAATACTATATTTAACTGATAAATTGTGAGTGATTATTAAATTAATTTAACCAAGAGCAAAGAATCCAACCAAACAAGCTATAAAGAGTGAAGAAAAGCAGTATAGACGATTATCAAGACTTTGGTTCACCCATGTAATCCCTCACAAATCTTCTATTAGTTAAGATTTAATATTACGTTCTAAGGTGACGAATTTTCCTAAATTATCCAATATACTATGGTCAAGTTATACTGAGTCTAATATTAAGATGCAACAAGACAATGATCATACACTCATTTAACATTCAATATCGCATATGCTTTGTGAAAACTTCTAGCCTTAAATTTGGTAAATCTATTGCTATCACACTTGAGCTAAATTTCACTTGGTGAGTCTCAATCTAAAAATCACGGCCTAATTTATTATGTCATATTGCAATATCTATGATCAACATCAATCACAATGTATATAATCATTCAAAGATGAACAATCCTTCAAAAGCATGGAGACAATAAATTATGCACATAGAATTGTAAGAATTAATCAAAAACCGTTAATAATATCATGGGGTTCAAACATGGGATTCTCTAGTCTTGATAATAAAACTTAGCCAACAATCATAGTCAAATAATAATTCAAAAATATGTTTTTCAACAATTTAAACATAAAAAATATGAAAATAACGAATAACAAAGTTTAGAAATACGAAATAAAGCAAAGTATTGACTCATTGCTTCGCGTCATCTCCCCGTCTCTCACAAATATCTTGCTCTTGAATGGCCTGAAGATGATTAAGAGTGAAGGCTGATGTTCTAGGGTAAAAAGTGAGCCAAAAGTCCAGGCCTTTAATAGTGAAGTAGGAAATTTGGACTCAAACTCTAAAATGAAGGTTTTTCCAAAAATCAGCGTCAAAATTGTTGCTCTATTCCTTGCCAAGCCCGATCGATCGGGCTCAAACAATTGATCGATCGCGGCTTTCAATTTTTTATTTTTATTTTTATTTTCATTTTATTTTCTTCCTTCCTTCGACGTGTTGGCTCGTTTTGGTCCATTTTCATCATTTTAGCTCAATTCCTCCCTTTCCATGCACTTGGACCTTTATTCCTGGAACATACAAAAGAACAAAAAAACGCATAATACCGTCCAAGAATCACGATAAAACGCATATAAACTCCTAGAAATATAAGTGTAAAAATCACACTCATCACGCCCCTCTCCCAGATGAAGTGAATCTGAGATTGAAGATGATGAACAGTACCAGATCTACGGTTGGTGAACCATTATATTAAAGAGTAAACTGTTGTGTTATTTCAATTCTGTTTAGTTTAGCTTCCGTTGAATCTTGCTTTTAAGTTCTGTTGTAATCAGTCTTGTACTTATTAGTTCAATTGAAAATAACATTTTTAATGTTATGGAATGAAAGGTTTGTTATTTGAGATCTATATCCAACACTTGTTCTTTTCGAATTTGTAATTTGGATCAACGCCGATATTATCGGCTCCGATCTTTGGGGCGTGACAGAACCTATAATAACACTTGTTCACAGCATGTCACTGCCACCCACATACTTGAGAGATAATACGAGAGCTTCCATTTCCACGACTTCGGCCCCAACGTCTACGCCCACCACAGCATTAGTTGTATCCATCACGACTCACTGTATGTGACCGTTTAGTAGTGTTAGCATTAATAATAGAAGATTTTCCTGCTTAGTGTGATTAGGCAGCTCTAGTTTGGCAAATGAGATTTTAATTGTTCAATACGAGTTTCTTGATTTAATAGCATGGCTATAACATCTTGAAGTTAAAAACTTCTGGCCTTGAGGCTATATTAAGCTCAACAGTCATACGCAGAATCAATTCCGGCAAGTAAATACATAATCAAATCTTCATATGTATGATACTTTACTATGGATCCCGGAACTCCAAATTGTCAGCGATCGATTTCATTTTAGTGGCATATTCAGAAATTGACATAGATCCTTTCTTCATGCTTTGCATCTTATTCTTAAGCTGCAAAATACAAGTCTTAGAAGACGAAACAAATAGATGCTCAAGTGTGACCATACCTTATCGAGAAGAGTAACACCCAACGAGTTGGCTAAGAATACCTTCATAGAGGATAAAAGCCAACCCAGAAACAATTGATCCTGACAACGCCAATTTAAAAAGGCAAAGTTTTAGAACAAGCATCTCATCATTTGGTCCTTGACCAGGCAAAAATTCTGGAAGACACGGTCTGGATCCTGTGAAAAAGCCATCTAAATCATAACATATAGCAAAGGATAAAATTTGAGAGCACCACAACAAGTAATTAGTATGCTCTAGTTTAATGGGAAGATCAAATTTTAGAATGGTAGCAGGTTGTGTAGAGAAAGAGCCTCCAACACATCCACGTAGAAAGAATTTCTGGAGACATTAGAGTCGTCGGTAGAAGGCCCAGATCCTTGATTGATTTGGGTATTTGACTCGTTTGGCTCTGATACCATGTTTAGAAAAGAAACTAAAAGAAGAAGAAAGGTAAGAGAATTTAAATCGATATGCAATTAAATCAATTTTTTCATTCCTTTTTGTGAGGATATACATTATGTATTTATAGAGGATCATAGACAAGTATGTACAATTATTTTGTAACACAATACTGCCACTTAACAAATCATGTGGAAGTTCAAATTTATTCTTTTTGTTTCCAAAGGAATAATATTTAAATTCTTTCCACGATACACTTGGAATTTGTACATAATGTCTAACATTAACACCTATTTTACATGAAACAAAGCAATGTTCTTGAAACCTTCGAATGTTGCAAAATCAATACGAGCATAAACATGTAAACTCCATAAATTCATCTCGAAAAATATGACTTGGGCGAGAAGAGTCGTCTAGGAGAAAACATCCCCATGTATCTAGGCGAAGCGAGTCCATCAATGGACCTATAATTAGGCATGATGTACCCTGGTCTATCCACATCCCTTACATTCACACCACTAAAAGTAGTACACTTAGCCAACTTTCCGAACCACCCTTTTTTCTTCGGAGAAGTTTTGGCCGACCCGTTAATCTTATCGCATAAATACTGCTTCACAACGTGTAATCCTTGCTCGAAAACCTCAGCAGGGGGCGATACCAATGGATTACCTTCAACACTTAGTTTCTGGAGTTTCTTTAGACAGCCAATGGACTCGGGTAAGGTCGTTATCTTGTTGTAGCTAATGTCTAATTCGACTAAAGACATCAGAAGGCCTACGGAGTATGGAATATCTGACAAGTATTGAAAGTTTTGGCTAACATTGAGGATTTGTAGATTTATTAGGTTTTCGAGGTCTTGTGGGAGCGAGCGAAGACAGTTGAGACGTGCATCGAGGACTTCAAGATTGGTTAAATGGGATGTGGAGTGAGGGAGGAATATAAGCTTGTTGGAGTTGACAGAGAGTTTTCTAAGGTTGAGTAGCTCGAATCCAATGGTGTCTGGTAATTGGCTTAACTTGTTGAAGTTTGCATTCAACTCTTCAAGGGATCTGCAGATTTTATATCAAATTATGTAAGTAGAAAAAAAATAAAGAACAAAAACTTTATAATGATCAACACAATAATTTATGTTGACAATTTGACTATTTTGGGATTATATATATAACAAAATGAAACGAAAGCAAAAATCTTCGTGTTTTATATTTTAAATTTTTATGTCTTTGTGTGTATATATAGTTAAGGAAAAACATAAATATATAAATTATATTGTTGGACTAATATTTTTCTCTTCTGTAAAAATATCGATACAATATTTTGCCATAAGAGTTCTTGTGATACCCTTGTCCCAAATGGGTATAAATTAGAAGTTTAAAATAATTATTTATAAGGGGTCACAACGGTCGCATATAGCAACTTGGGTTAATCATTTTCGAACTGGGAGGACGGATACGAAATAGTTGTTATATGAGCTCATTTGTGCAGTGGTGCTCGTGCGGGCCTTTACCCTGGTCGTAACAGTTCTATTTAAGTCAAATAAAAAATTTAATAACTATAAATCTAATTAAATAATAAGACAATCATAACAATGAAATTTGGGGTTGATTTTTCAAAACCGTGATATATAGTGTTTTAAATGTAATGACAATATTCTTAAAATTATAATAAGAATGATGGTAACATTTTGGATAAACATCAAGAATTTACGAAAATTTGTCCAACAAATTGAGAGGTGGATAGGGAAAACTGACGTCTCCTAAATATTTTTAAATATGAATATATAATCTTTTTTGTTTTCCCATAGTAAACATGATAAATACACACATGATTTCAACTCTTTTATATAATTATTTTGGTGCTCATAAAATTTATGACTAGGAGATCGTATATAAATTCATAATTTTTTTTTTTCTATATTACACATAATATTTAAAATGGTACCAATATATATACATAAAATATATGGGTAGGAGAGCACATGACAAACCTGCAATTCTCTATAGTTTTAGGAAGTGTTTGAAGAAGATTGCCTGAAACATTCAAAATCTTGAGCTTTGACAAACATCCAATTGAATTTGGAAGGAATTTTATCTGATTTGAGTGCACGTCTAACACAACAACATTCAGAAGTCTTGCTGTCAAAGATTCTGGAATACTCTGTCAATATGAGAAAAAAAAAAGATTAAGGATATCATTTTGATAATATAAGATTGACGTATGTGGATAGACTTGATTATCTCTATTTTTCATGTAGTCTACTCCAATATTGGGATTAAAAACTTAGCTATTGTTGTAGAAATCTTAAACTTGGGAACCCATATCAATTTTCTTTTCTCAAATAATTTTGAAAGGTCAATCATTTCAGGGATTTTCTCTGGTTTATTTGTCATCTAGTTTTACATGTTGGCCTATGCTAGATAGAGAGAAACTATTTAAACCAAATTTCAGCATGAAAGTATCATAGGTCATGAAATTGGTAAGACATACTCATGAAATTTGAATGGTTTTTTTTTTTTCCAAATTTTTGGGACCCTGCCGGAATAATGGCCGGGTTAATAGATCCCTACCTATTATACACACACGCGTGTATATACATAATCTCTTCGATCAAGTATGATATATGGCATCGATTCTTGAAGCACCTCTTGCGATAGAAAAATCTAAATAACCTAATTCATTTTCTTTTATTCTTTTTCCAGAAAAGAACTATGAAAGTAAAACAAAAAAAAATCCGTCAAAGTACTCATAACTGGATCAACAAAAAACCAGGAAACAAAAAAAAAGGAAAAGCAAAATGGAAAATGACCTGTAGATTGTTATTAGAGATGTCTAATTTGCAGATGGCAGCCAAATTAACAGTGGGATTAATCGGAAATGAGTCCAAATTCATCCCACTCAAATCCACTATTTCAAGCTTATCAATAACTTCATCTTCTTCCTCCTTCCCCATTCTAAGATTCCTTCCATTAATCTTTCTGCAATTTCTCATATCCAAATTCATCACTTGCTGCTGCTCGTCGCACATCATCTCTAATTTTCACAAACAAACACTCACTCCTATATGTATAATTCTGAGTAGTGTATAAAGAAACACAGAAAACAAGTGTAAAATAGAGGTATATATAAAGGGAGAGAGAGAGATAAGATATGTGCATGAAGAAGAAAGTGGAGAGGACGTGGTACGGAAGTAAACGAGAGGCGCGTGAGGATGACGAATGGAAAGTACAAGTTTCCGTGTAATGCGTAATAACGTTACCAACTCCGAAAAAGTCAACCACTTCGGTTTTCTCTGCTGGCCGCCAGCTTGCGCGCTTAAACCGCTCGTCTTCGCATTTGTTACGATATAAATATTAATTATTAATCCCTTTCAAAAAAAAATTTATTATTATTAATATTGTTATATTAATTATTATTATTGCTATCTTGAAGTAAGTAAATTTTTTTAAATTCGTCCTGTAAATTATATTTTCTGTTTTGGTCCTCTGACTTTATCAAAGTATTCAAAATATGCTAAATCTTTTCAAATCTAAAGACAAAGACAGTAAATAATTGAGGTGTTAGCAACTTCCATGTCCACAATAATTTTCTACCCGTATATACTAAAATATCATAAAAACTTTCAAATTTTTAATGCCAAAATACTAAAAATAGATATTTCAAGAAAAATCAAAACGTTGAGAAAATAAATAGAAAGCCGATCCCCTATTAGTTTGATGTTGTCCCATATGTATTTTCACGAGGATATTATGTATGCGTATCACTTGCCAAAACATCTTTCAACTAAATCTAACAAAATATTTATTTCCAACTAAATATACCTATAAGAAACCTAATCTAAGAAGTCTTTGTGTTTCTTTAAATATCCATGGCAAGTCTTTGATCATCTTTTCAACCCGTGCAGCAACACAGATTCAGGCGAGATATTCTTTGAATCCAACCCGATGAATAGAGAGCAAATGTAGGATGAAAGCATCATCGATGCAAGGGCAGGCGGAGAGGTCAAGGGATATTATTACAACAAATTTAAAAGGAAACATTGTCATGTCCCGGGCTCAGGTCAGCGCAAACGCAATTGCACAATGGGTTCATATAGCAACTACTTCGTATCCATCATCGCTTTACGAAAATGGTTAACCCAAATTGATATATTAGACAATTGTAAGTCATTATAAACTATTTTAAACTTTCATCCACAACCAATATGCTACTCCTTTAGAACACGACGTCCTCGTCGTGACCTAACTCATCCACCAGCACCAGGAAACTATACGTGGCGCCTACATGTTCAAGAGATGGCTCCCGTCATGTAGCACTTTGCCCCGCAGGTTCAAGATGTAAGACCCCACTTACGACAAACAAATTATACTCCAATAATACTAGGATTTTATTTTTTTTTGACAAATCTCAACGTAATTTGGACCATCTAAAATTACACGACAAATTAATAAATCCTCAAACAATAAGTTTCACATCTAACTGTAATCATAAAATGTATATCCAATCAAATGACACCGGATGATGACAGAACGACATACATATTACAAATTCTTACGAAATGTAATAAATAAAGGAAACACTATAACTAGTGTACTAACTCAACTCGATCTTGCTAAGCCTCTTGACTCAGAAACTTTGACACCTCGAGCTCTCTGACGGCTACCCTGACACTTGTTTCCATAGGAACTACCCCCACACGGGGGTGAGCATACCAATGAACAAGCAAACGACACACACAATTAAATATAACTTGTGCAATATAGAGTTATAAATGATAAGGAGCTACTCCCTGAGTAATCCACAATGCGTAGAATACTATCTACTACCATTAGCTCAAATATACACATGTTATAACAACACATCTTACCAAAAATACCACGATCTCATCTACGTCTGTCTGTGACAGTAAATCCCAATGTCATCTGTATCATATTGATTGATATCTCATAATCCCTACATATGAATGCTTTACAACATTAATGCAATAATATCTCATCAATACAATCGATCAACAACAGTATATAATATAACCATATATATATATGTACGACCGTCAATGGTAATCCAAATTATATCAAACTTATCGCCCTCAATGACAGTACAACTCATACACATCTCATCGCCCATAAATTGGCGGCATAAATCATGGACTCAAGAGGTGACTCACATGTATGTAGCACTTTGCTCCTTTAGAGGTGACTCACATCACATACAACACTTTGCTCCCTTTTTGGACTCAAGAGGTGCTCACATGTATGTAGCACTTTGCTCTTTTTGGACTCAATAGGTGACTCACATCACATGCAACACTTTGCTCACTTTTTGGACTCAAGAGGTGACTCACAACAGATGCAACACTTTTCTCTTATTGGAATCAAGAGGTGACTCATATGTATGTAGCACTTTGCGCCTTTCGGACTCAAGAAGTGACTCACATCACATGCATCACTTTGCTCCTATTGGACTCAAGAGGTGACTCACATGTATGTAGCACTTCGCTCCTTTCGGACTCAAGACGTGATTCACATCATGTGCATCACTTTGCTCCTATTTGACTCAAGAGGTGACTCACATGTATGTAGCGCTTTGCTCCTTTCAGACTCAAGAGGTGACTCACATCACATGCATCACTTTGCTCCCTTTCACACATATATCTCAATTATCAAATTTATCATATCAACACGCATGCTCAACAGTAGCTGCATCACAATCCATCGCACGCTCAATAGCGGCATCACAATAATTCATAGCACCATTCGTTGGTGCCCTCAATATTTGACAACATATTAATCAACAATTACAATTATTCAATACTTGTACGTCTTACGTATTAATTCAAAATACAACATGAATATATTATCCATTGCACACAACAATAACACTTTTACATGTGCTCGTACGTCACACTTACCTTATGATCCAATTGCAAGAGCCACTCATTGCCTTCACCCCGAGATCCGGTGAATTATTCCCTACACACGATTATTAATTCACAATCAATCACGAGCATACAATCACATACGCAAGCACATACTCAACCTCCATAATATCATCCTAATACGACGATATAATACCCAAAAGACTCGGGCAAAGCGTACGTCGAAATGGCAACACAAAAATAATTTTTCAAAAAATCAGCCTTCGGCGATTGATCGCCGCTCCACTGGCAATCAAACGCCAATCCGTGATTTTTTTTTATTGCACCTTGGCGATCGATCGCCGCTCAACAGAAGATCGATCGTCACCTGCGATTTTCAAAAAACTCGCGCGATATCAACGAAAATCCGGCCATTTCTCAACCAACACACCAATACACTTAAATCTGAAAATAACCCAACATCCTTGGACACTCAACAAGGGTTAAAACACAACCATAACAAAGTTTAATCCATATAAACCCCAAAATCCTACAAAACCCAACTCACATAAACGCAACTCAAAACCATAACCAAACTTCTCAAAATTACATTCTAAATGATCCCATAAACGAGATGGAGAAGTTTACCTAAAACTCTTCGAGAGATCTCGCTACAAAATCGGGCCTTGCTCGATTTTCCTCCAAGGAAAAATAGTAGAAAATGGGGAGAGACGGGGAAGAGAGAGGGAGGCGTGGAGGAGGAGAGAGGAAGTGAAGTGGAGAATGGTTGAACACCGAGTTCACTTCGTATATATAGTACCAAGGCTCCAAAACCCGAGTTTTAAATACTTGCACCAACACTTTTTAATAACAAAAGTGTTCAATAATTTCTCACCCACTCACTCAATTACATCTCAAAACTCAATCCAAAGCTCTCCAGACTCCAAATCCCACTACCAACACGATTCAAAGGTTCAACAAGCAAATATGAATAAAATCTCGAGCCTTGAATCCAACAATTCCAACACCGAATATAATCCCCTAAAATGTCAATTACGTAATTATATCATCATTACCACCATAAAATCAACTAATGATTTAGACTAAATCTGGGGTTACTACAATTAATTTTTGGATATCACACAAGAGGTGGCTCTCATGCAAGTAGTAATTTACCCCGCATAGCACTTATATTCCGGAGTTCCTTCCGATGACCAGCTCTGCTACCATTCTGTCTTGTCCCGGTTCAGTCTCGTGCAAATGTGACTGCACAATGAGCTCATATATCAACAACTTCTTATTCATTCTCGTCATACAAAAATGGTTAACCCAAGTTGAAATAGTAGTCCATTGTAAGTCATTATAAACTATTTTAAATTTTCATCCCCAACCAATATGAGACATTGGTATTACAAACATCGTTCAGGCAGATGAAACGAGGGCATTGTGTTTCCCTTCTTCTCCATTCAATCATTTGTGGATTTTTTGTTGTTTTCATGGTATTTTTGTGCTTCAATTAGCATTGAATTGTTAATTCAATTATGGTGCAGATTATCCGTTTCTCAGAAGGTCTCTTAAGTTAAAAAAATTTTTTATAGAAAATTTGAAAAAAATATATATAATATTACAAAATGAGCCGTGACCTCATTTCATCTGCCCGAATGATGTTTCCTTTTAACACCCGAGAAAACAGATGCACGTGCACCACCACCTTAATATAAATAACGTGTGTTTTGCTAAGTGCACAAATTGAGTCTAACGGTGCACGTGGTAGTGCACATAGCTACTGGAAAATCTTTATTGTATTTGTATTCATGTTTGTGCACTTAAAAAGGTCTTGACTTTTTTTTATTGTATCACTACTTAGAAAAGTGTTATCGAAATTAAGATGTCTAATGTTTCTTGGATAATATGTGCGCTAAACATAATTTTTATTCAATGATTCAGATGGTGTGTTTTGGCTATACATGAGAAAATAAAAAAATTCTAACAGAAGGTGATACTCTCAAAAAGAGTGATTATCTCTAAGTATTAATAAGAGGCTAGATTACCTATCATTATGTTTTTCGGTGGACCAAATAACAAGGGACAAATCCTAAAATGACATGCTAAGATCTGAAATAAAATGTTAGAGGGCCTCGGAAGATTTTTTCGGTGGGTCCCCTCCGACGCTCAAGTCAGGTGATAGGAGATCGGAAAGAAATCTGTAAAGTTATGTCTACTTTGTAAAGATGTATATAGGAGAAAATGCATACCTCAAAATCCTGAATGAACCTGATATTTACATCACGGGTATCCAGCTTGGATCAGTAAGGCCGTGATCTCCATGATTCCTGAAATCTCGGAACACGCCGGCTGACCACTCAAGCCACGAATCACCCACTCCCTGAAATACTGGGACGTGTCAGCTCAACGGGGACTTGGTCAACATACTTTTAGATATGAGAAGTCCGAGATTGTCAGGACTGGTGAGTACCACTGTTGATTGATAAGACTCGGAGAGCTGTGCCTTCTAACCTTGAAGGCAAGACTATCCTGAAGATAATATGGTGAAGAGCCCGGGAGACCAGGAGGTCGGCTTCCTCAAGAGACCACATTTATAAATTTCCCTGCATCAGATCGGTAGGTCGGTGAAATTGGCTCAATGGTTGGTTGAAGGAGCTCCAGTTAAAAAATGAGGTTACAGGAATTCAAAGATCTAGAAATTGGTCACATATTTAGAGACCAGTCGAACGCTTTGGCTTCCTGAGGTCAGAAGTGGCCCTATACGTAGTGGTGAGATGATTGTTTTGACCCATTGAGGTCGGAAGGTTGACCATATATAATAAGTTAGGTTAATATCTTTCTCCCAAAGGTTATCAGAAGGAAATTTGTTAATACTTCTAAGTTAAAAAGGAAAGGTTTCCGTTAGTAAATTTGATATAATCGGACAATTTTCAAATAAATTAATATTGTACATTTTCAAAGGAGAAAAGCTTTAGAAGTCAAAGGGAGTGGCACTTAATTTCTTTATGGCGACAAAAATCTAATTTTTCTCGTTTTCAGTGTAGGAGATAATAATTCAATCCCGTCGCTGCAATTGGATAAAGGTTAGGCAAATATGGGATCACCATTTTGACTTTTTATTACATATGGCTAATTACAAGTTATATATAGTATGAGCCACGTGTTGACAATATACGAGCTCAACGTACAAGCGTAGCGGGGATCGCCTTCCAACTGAACACACATATATCACCAAAAAAACACACTTGACAGAGGCAACGTCGATTGGGATGTTCCACTAATTTCACGTCTAGCTGTCGACGCAAAAAATATTAATATAAAAAAATTTCACGTCTAGCTGTCGACGCAAAAAATATTAATATAAAAAAACTTTGAAATTTTTTTCTGATATCAGAATATAATTTTAGAATTTTAGGTATAGTTATGAGGGCAAATTATAATTTTTAAAACAATAATTTAATTTAAGATATAAATTTTTATTTTTATTTGTTTTGCACGAGAGGGTATGTTTCCTCCATTGTCTTAACATGACTCCGCCCTTGTCGCGTCTATACCAGAGGTTTTTTGATGTGGGAAACCTATCTCGAATCTTTAAAATGTATTTGGGACCAGGGGCGTATCTATCATATGGCAAACGTGGACATTTGCTTGGCAGGGAATTTCTAAAATGATTTAAATTTTGTTTATGAATTTTTTTAATTTTGTAGTAATTTCTTTTATAAACAAAGTACTAAAAATATTATTTTTTGCCCATTAAAAAATAATTTTGAAGCTTTTGCCATCCTGTATATGAAATCTTGGTTACAATATGTCTAGGACATATATATTTTTTAAGCCAAGGTTTTATTATATAATATCAAAGAAGGGAGGCATAGGGACGGACACATGATTTTAGGGGAGAGGCAAAAAAATATTAACATAAAAGTGGGGGGTAAAATTTTGGCAGGGGATTAAATGTAATTTCGGGGGCGGGAGGAAAATTTTTAGGGGTAAAATGTAATTTTTAGAGGATACAACTATAATTTTTTAAAAAATTAATTATTTTTGAGGTATTAAAAAAAAATTTCGGCGGGGGGCAAGTGCCCACGTTTAAATCCACCACTGGGGACATGAACCTTACCTCCAAAATAGCACATGGTAAATATACAATCAAAACAAGTAGTAGCTTCTGAAATCTATTAGGCCACCGTAAAAAACTGTTAATTTACTAAAATATATACATATTGGTAATGATGTAGCTCTAATATTTTAAACTATACAATATTTCAAACCCCACATTTTGATATCTATTCCAGGAGGGACAATTGTTGCTTCCTGACAATCATCATCCCAATATTTGTATCATCTTGCAATTCATGAGAATCGAACACCCGACATTGACCTTAATACCAATTGTAGGATCAAATGATTGCCGCTTGAACAAAATTATAGCGGATTATAATGGTGCAACTCTAATATTTAAAATCTTACAGCATTACACACGCCACATGTTAATCGCTCTCCTAGCATGGGTAATTGTTGATCTACAATTTCATTTCTTTGTTATATATATCGATAATCTGTATTTTATACCCTTTCTTTAATGTTATATTTGGCACATTTGTTGTAATAATAATGTGCGAATTCAAATCTTTTGATCGATAAATAAATCTTCTTGTTAATCGATATTATAAGCTAAAGTGACGATGATTTTGTAGGAAAATTGTAAGAACTATTTAAAAATGGTGTACGAAGAAATTGGTGTACTTTGATGTACTAAATGGTACTTTGATTTATTATATTGGACAACTATTCATCATATAATTTCAACATATAGTTAAAATAGAAAGAGCCAAAAATTCAAACAAGAGATATGTGACTGTTTAACTGATTAATTTCTTTGATTAAAATAAGAACTAATTAATTGTAATTTAGTTTTCCCACAGCTCAATTTATTGTCCGATACTGACTAATTTGGCGGCATGTGCTCACGTGTACGACTAGGTACAGATTACTTTTCTTTCAAATATTTTTCCCTTATAATATAGCCACCATGCATGTCCGTACAGTTTTGATATCATTTATCTTATCTGACTTTTAGAATTTTTTTAAATATATAATTATATTGGATTATAAGATTGTCGGGGCATATCTCTTTAAGATATAACTATATATATATATATATAGAGAGAGAGAGAGAGAGTTATACACGTATAATATATTAAGGGAAACATCGTTATCGTATCTATACAGCATGATTTAGGCTTATCAGATCATTATATCTTAGGAAAGATATCAATTATTTATGTAAGGGCGAAGTGGTTGTGTCATGTGTGAGAGTTATCAAATTGTGGTACAATTGTTTAATGACTTGATATTTAGTTTTCCACAGCTAATTAATTTGTCTGACCACAGCTCGTCAAATAGCCCTCATTGTATGCGCGTACGGGGAGATGAGATGCTAGTATATGAGCATTACCCCAAAAATAAATCTAATGATCTAGAATTGATTTGTGTATATGTGGTCCACATATTTGTGTGGTTTTCACATACTCAAATCAATTCGTGGCCTTTGGATCTAGCATTGGGTAGTACCAATATGCTAGCAAGGATTAACCCGTCCATACGCATCTTCGTCAATAATCTATTTAATGCATTATTTATATAAGTGTCCTTTGGCACGCGTTGCGTGCATTTTTTAACTTCTCTTTTTGGGATTTAATTATAATATTATGTCAGAGGCTAATATGCAGTGGCAAACGCGGGATTTTTGGGAAGGGGCCAAAAAAAATCTAAAATAAAAATTTTAGGGGCCAATTATAATTTAAGGGGGCAAAATTTAATTTAAAAGGGCAAACTACAATTTGTTAGGGTAAACTTGCAAGAAAAAAAATTAAAAAAAAATTTCAAGGTAAATTTTTTATTTTTTATTTGGCAAGGAGGGGCACTTGCCCCCCACCTCGCCTGCCCCTTAGTGGCCCCGCCACAGCAATATTGTAATTGACAATACTATTTGGGGCATTATGGGCATTTCAAGAATATAGTATAGTAGGATAACATTGGGATATTTCGATCATTTTGCTTGTTGACATGCCATTCGTAATTAGTAAAAGTGTTAGAGGCATTTCGGTATTTATATGGCCATACCAAGAGACCAATTTTGTCTCTACAATCCTAACATTTTATATATAATTTTATGTATAGTATAGATATAACTCATTTTGAATTAGTGGATATGCATTTTATTACACATGAAATTATGAATGTGTTAATGTTTTCTTGATATTTGAGTTAACTAATTGTCTCGAGATTAATCAGGACATGGAGATATTTGTGGGGCCGATTGTTGGAATTAACTATGTTTAAGTGATAACAAAAGTTAAACCAAATTAAGCTGATTAGACAAAAAGCTGATTCTGTATTCAGCCAAGAAGATTAGAGTAGAGCTTATAAATTGAAATACTAAGGACAAAGTAGTTTTTTCTTAAATACCAAGACTTTCAGTCCACTAATATATCTCACTATTCCAAGTACAAAGCTGCAGAAGCCATTGAAGACTACTTTTAACAAAGTTGCAGTTCTTCAACAAGAGCAGTAAATATATAAATATTATATTTTGTAAGGAGCATATTTAATGCTAGATAGATAAAAAGAACTCCGTAAAAGTTAATTTTGTGCAGAAAGCAGAGTATGACTTCCTTTTTCGACACTTTGATCTTAGAATTTCAAAGCCTAGAAGGATTTTCTACTAACTTTTAAAATCTTATAGTGGAAACCTTCCTTCTAAAGAAAAAAAGAAGACGTAGAAGGATTTTCTACGAACTTTTAGAAACAAATTCGGACTTATTTACCTTACTGCATTTAGTTTTATGTTGATATTTATTATTACTACAATTAGCTTGGTACTTGTCTGAGTGAACCAGATTCTTTCACCACTTCATAATCTTCATAATTTATATGCAATACTTAGCTGATTGAGAATTTTATTTCAGTTACTACCCAGCTAAAATGAAGATCGGAATATTTAAATTTTTTAGAGATGTTTATTCACCCATCTAAAGCACATTACCGATCCTAACACCGGAAAATTTGTAAAATGCATGAAACCTAGCAATCTTACATCATGACTCAAATATAAATTGATAGTGTAAGAATCTTGCATAGTAGCTAACATGCGGTACGATCGATGCTTGAGATAAATGGTGACAGTTGCATGATACATTTATTATACTTGGCACATATTCATATTATATTTTCAACATGTAATTAAAATATGAAAGAACACAAAATTCAAACAAGAGATGTGGGATATTTAACCGATTACTTTATTTAATTAAGACAAGAAGAAAATGGGATGTGCTTGCATTGCATGTGATGTGAGTTAAGAAATTGTTAGTGGTTCGTTAATTAGTTGTTCTGACACCAGACTAATTTGGCGCCATGTGGTCACTTGCATGACTACGTATAGACTTCTCTATCGTACAATGAATATGAATTTTTATTTCAGTGAGAAGCTGTGATTGAATAGACGGTAATATATATATATATATATATATATATATATATATATATATATATATATATATATATATATATATATATATATATATATATATCTTGTTCTGTTTTTATTTGGAACTACGCATCTTGGATTACAGCTAGGGTAAGAATGGAGAGATGATCTGGCACTTATGGGTGGAGAGTCAAAATATATATTGAATCATGATTGGTCAAACTTTCGTGAAACAATTTAATTTGCAGTTCAAGAAGGCCATGATCAGCCCGAGGTTTTTGGCAACGAACATTCTTTAGTTTTTTAAATAGATAATTTATATCTATATATTTTGAAAATGTACAATTTATCTCTTGTGCATTTAAAAATAAGAAGTTTACCCACCCTATATATTGAAAATAGGTAATGACGCGCTCCGTTATTTTCTGTGCTCGGTAGAACATGTGCGTTGTAGAAAATAAATGAAAAACACCATAATTTTTACGTGAAAAACCTCCAAATCGAAGAAAAACCACGGGACCTGGTCCAGTATAAATTTTCACTATGAATTTGTATGAATTTACAGGACTTGGACACAATATTTTAATAAGAACTTTCAATAAAGTACAAGAGTAGAACACCGAACAGACAAATATAACATGCTCTCTTCGGAATCTTTTTATTGCCCAGAAAATTCAACCCTTAACTCAGACCAATCAGGATGTATTTATAGTGGTGATCTCGACAGTTAACGTGAGTAAATGCTGACCACGATCTCCTCTGATCCCGGCATTATTGGTTCCAGACGTGTCCGAGAAATTCACCCCCATTAGCCCATGTTCATCCGCACCGGGTGATTTGTCAGTTATGCCCGGGTTTCTCGCTACACTTTGACAATATGTCGCGCAAGTATTGATGCTCCTTGGGGTTCTTCTTGTTCGGGGCTCGCTTGGGATTTTACCAAAGGAACTGAATCATTATATGACATCACCTCACCCCCTGAAGTAAAACGAGACTAGAGTATTGGAATCTCAATTTATCGTCTCGAGGTAAAATTCGCGTTCTGACCTGCTCGGGGGTTTTTTCCCACTCTTTTCTCCCACCCAACATTTTAAAAATGTCGCTGACGTCTTGTTTCCCGAGGCTCGTCTCCTTTGATTTATTTTGGATGGCGTTGATCAAGCGACGATTCGGCTGGTCCCTTCTATAAATATGCAATCATCTCCCTTCATTTTTCTCACTTGCTTCCTTCTGTTTCCGAGTTAATGTCAGACGCGCGAACATCTTCTCTTCAGAACTCTCGAATATTCAATCAACAAGTATGTCTTCCTCATCGGATGATTCTTCCTTGAGAGCAGTCTATGAATATGGATCTTTAATGGGGGAAAGGTCTTCCAACCTTCCTCATCTACCTACTTTCTCGGATAGCAACGAAACGTTGAGTTCTTCTGGTTCTTCGGCCATTCGAATGGCGAATGAACAAAACGGTATCGAAAGGGCTTGGTTGCAGCCAAGGTCCATTGGTATGAAATTTTCGAATCGAGTATTCATACTAGTCAACACCTCTCCCGCATTCGAGCTAAATGGGATATTACTGAGAGTACCTCCATTATTGCTCCATCTTCAGGGTCACGCCTTCATTTACCCCCCGAGGTTTACTTCCCATTTTACCTAGACCAAATTCGAGGGGGCTTGCGCTTTCCCATTCCTACTTTCTTTCTTGTTGTTGCAAACTATTTTACTGTTTCGCTCAGCCAACTGTTCCCTAACAGTTATAGGTTATTGGATGGTTTTTTATCGTTCTTTCTTTTCTGGGATTTACCCCATTCCTGAACTATTTCACTGTTTCTTCCAACTAGATAAGAAGGAAGTGTGTCTTTTATTTCTCTTCCAGAACAGGGGTTGGTTTCCGAGAACTACCCCTCTTCCATATAGGAATGGAAGAAACTTTTCTTTTTTGCTCGTTCATCTCAGCCTTGGAAAAACCCAAGGGTATGGAGGGAAAGTCTCCCGAGGGCTGTGACATCCCCGAAATGGTTAATTGCTATTTGGCTTTAATTGTGTTTACATGATTAATTATGTGGTAATTGATTATGTGTTGGAATTTATTTACCTTATGGAAAATGCATGGTCATGTGGATAGGGTGACCCGGGGTTGCATTTCAGGGTGCATGTGGTGCATGTTGGGTAAATATTATGGGAAGCATGATTTATTTGCATTGGTAGCAATTTATGAGGAATCATGTGTTAATTGATATTATGGTGCATTTTGAGTAAATGCTTTGAAAAATATCATATTGGGGTGTTTTATACACCATGGAATTATTTTGGTATCATTTTAAATTAACTCACCTTTTATTACCCAACCCACCTCACCATCCATCACTTTCTAACTTTACCAAACCAACTCCCACAAACCCTCTCCCTTCTTCATTTTTCGAGTTCCAGCCTTTGGGTGGATAGAAGTCCTTGCAAAATATTGTTTTGTGGAGCATTTTGGGTGATTTGAGATCCCCAAGAGGTATGGGTACCTCATGTATTAATTTTGTAAGGTTTTGGTTGAGTTTAGTTTGGTTTTAAAGGGTTTAAAATGGGTTTGTGTTGGGTGTTGTGATTTTGGTAATATTTTGGTTGGATGTGGTATATTTGAGTTTATAATGATGTTTAGTGTTGGTTTTGAGTTATTGGTTTTGGTTGGTGTTGGTGTATGTGGGTTTGTTTGAGTTTGGGAAGGTGAAGGGTGAATAGTGCCCGATTCCCGCTTGGCTACAGCTCGGCGATCGATCGGCGATTTTCTCGCGATCGATCGCGAGCAACAGGGCTGAGGCAGTGAGCCTCAGCGATCGATCGCGAGCTTGGCGCGATTGATCGGCGAGGCCGCGATCGATCGGCGCTAGCTCCGCGATCGATCGCGAATTGTGCATTTTTGTTGGCTGAGGCAGTGTAGTCTCGCGATCGATCGGGGCTTGTTGGCGATCGATCGCGAGACACCAAAAATGGTGTTTTTGGGTGTTTTTGTGGGATTTTTGGTATTGGACTATTATTGGTTTCTAAAATTGGTATTTGTGAATATGTAGAACCAACCCAGGTGGCAACGCAGCCAAGGAATTGAGGTCCAATCACATTCCACATTTTGGAAAGGTACGTAGTGGACGTACGGGCACCCAACGGTAACATGTATTTTATATGCTCATTGTTTATGCATTGTGGATGCGAGTATATATGTGGTATTGCATTGTGGATGCATATACATGTTGATTTATGCCATATGAGGTATTGCATTGTGGGTGCATATACATGGTAATTTATGCATATTGATGTTAGATGCATATTATGATTATTGGATGCACATCCCATGAGTCGTGGTCATCCTTTGATGATTTTAATGCTTGCCGCTTTTTGTATTGGTTCCGCCAAATGTGAAGCGAGGGGTGGGAGCGCCGCATGTCACATTTGAGCGTGGTTGTCATATGGGGCGAGGAAAGGGTATTTGCCGCTCTCTGTGAAGCGAGGGGTGGGAGCGCCGCATGTCCATTGTAGCGAGGTTATCCTATGCCGCCCATATGAATATAAGCGAGGGGCATTAAAATACACTGTGATGGACAGACTAGGGAATGGTGACCAATATGTGGTACAGTTGAAATGGTATATGATGTCATGACATGTTTTGGCCATTAAAAATAATCTGTTGATTATACTCATGAGTTATGGTACAGGGACAACCAAACGGGAAGCGTTTGAAATGCATGGGAAAACAGGAAGTGTTTTATATTGATTATGCATTTACGCTTTATCTTCATATTGTGTTGAATATGAATGATTATTATTGCTCATGTTTGGGGGTTGTCCTTGTAGGTACCTTTTTGGCATGATAGATGGGCTTGAACGGGTTGAGACAGTGAGCTTCTCGAGCATCTTTGGTAGATGAAAGGACAGGATTCTTTTGTATAGTTCCTACTCTAGGAGTAGCGTAAAACTATAGTGGACACATTCATTTGTTGGAATGTAATTAATCCTTTTTGGTAGTCCTTTATTTTGGCATGTAAATGCTTAAGCTCACGAACTCAACTTGTTTATTACACTCTGATCATTGTTATTAGCTCTATTATGCCTTTATTCCGCACTTAAGGATTAGGGTCCTTACATTAGTGGTATCAGAGCAGTGGTTAGAGAACCCGGGAACGAGTGAAGGGTAGCCTTAGCATGGTTGGCTAGGTGCTTACACTTGAAGCATGTTTATGCATGTGGTGCATATTACTGTATATCCTGTTATACTAACATGCTTATATCACTCCTGTTATCTAACGACATGTTATATATATTGCTTTGGATTGTTGTTAACATTTGTGTTACAGCATGGCTGCTAATGAGGAAGTCGGAGATGTTGGGAGTGTAAATGCGAGTGTTGGACAGGCTAATCCTCTACCTCCACCGGCTGTAGGAATGGAACCAGTGGTCCAGTTATTGCTACCGGGTGAGATTAGCTTGACGCAGTTTCTGTCTTATCATCCGCCCCGGTTTGAGGGGACAGAGTCCGGAGAAGAAGCGGAAGAGTGGCTGGAGAGGCTTGAGCAGATCTTTGTATCGGCTCCGTGTGCTATTACTGCTTGGCTGAGGCTGGCGGAGTTCCAGTTGGCTAAGAAACCATTGATGTGGTGGAGGAGCACAGTGATGGAGATGAGAGCACTGGGTGCTGTGATTGACTGGACGCTCTTCAGGACCAGGTTCTTGAACCGATACTTCTCCGCGGCAGCAAGGCAGACAAAGGAGGATGAATTTACCAATCTGAGGCAAGGGAACATGACCGTAGCAGATTATGCCACACAGTACTCATCACTACTGAGGTATGTCCCCCATATTGCCTCTGATGGACGTGCCAAGATGAGAAATTTCATGAAAGGACTGCGACCGGAGCTCTACGACCGGGTTATCATCAATAACCCAACTTCTTTTGATGATGCTCTCACAAGAGCGGAGCTTGCTGAGCTAGGAGTGGGAGCTTATGCCATGCCACCACCGGTACCGCCACAGAGGCAGACTACTGACAGTTTGAGACCTCGGGGTGAGTCATTTAAACCCCGTGGTGCCTCTTCATCTTCACGGTATGGTGGGAAGAAATACTTTGGACAGAAGCAGGATAACAAGAAGGGAAATTGGTCGGCCAATCGAGGATCTTCACAGGGGGATAGGCCGGGAGAGCCTAAGTGCAACAATTGTGGAGGGCCGCATTCTTCAAATAAGTGTCCTGCATGTTATGTATGTGGCAGGATGGGCCACATTGCTCGATATTGTCCCGCCAGGGGAGGCCAGTCAGAGTATCAGGGCAACAGGCCAAGGTTTGAGGACAGGACAGTGCAGCAGAGGCAGCAGTTTGGGCCTCGTCCATCGGGAGGTCAGACAGTGGGACCACCCCAGGGACAGGTATATGCACTGACCAGGGAGCAGGCTCAGGCAGCCCCGGAGGAGGTGATTGCCGGTACGTGCCATTTATTTACGTACCCTGCTTTTGTTTTGATAGATACAGGTGCCTCCCATTCCTTTGTGTCTGTGGGATTTGTGGAAAGACACCATATGCGCACGTCTTCTTTGCCCACGCCTCTACTAGTCTCGACACCCACTGGAAGAAATGTTGTTGCTGATCAGTTTATGGCAGACTGCCTCATTTATTTTGAGGGCAACGAGTTGAGATCAGACTTGATTGTGCTGGGTATGTCAGACTTCGACTGCATCTTGGGTATCGATGTTCTGAACAGATACCAGGCAGTGGTAGATTGCCGGCAGAGAACAGTGAAGTCCAGACCTGAGTTGGGCAGTCAGTGGACTTTCTTTGGCAACGGGTCTCGTGCGAAGATTCCGTTGATTTCAGCGATCAAGATGTCTCAGCTGTTGGAACGTGGGCACACGGGCTATCTTATTTATGCCGTGGACACGTCTGGAAAGAGTAAAGAACTGAGGGTTGAGGATGTACCAGTTGTGGCAGAATTTGCTGATGTATTTCCAGAAGAGATCCCAGGATTTCCACCGGCCAGGGAAGTTGAATTTGGGATCGAGTTGCTGCCAGGGACATCCGCTATCTCTCGTGCACCTTATAGGATGGCACCGGCAGAGTTGAGAGAGTTGAAAGAGCAGTTGCAGGATCTCTTGGACAAGGGTTATATACGCCCGAGTGTGTCGCCATGGGGCGCACCAGTTCTCTTTGTGAAGAAGAAGGACGGTTCGATGCGGTTGTGCATCGATTACCGGCAGCTGAACAAGGCTACAGTGAAGAACAAGTATCCTCTCCCAAGGATAGACGACTTGTTTGATCAGTTGCAAGGTACCAGGGTGTATAGCAAGATTGATTTGAGGTCCGGGTATCATCAGATTCGGGTCAGAGAGGAAGATGTGCAGAAGACAGCGTTCCGGACTCGATACGGGCATTATGAGTTCTTAGTAATGCCGTTCGGTGTGACGAATGCTCCAGCAGTCTTCATGAGTCTGATGAATAGAGTGTTTCAGCAGTATCTTGATCAGTTCGTCATCGTGTTCATTGACGACATTCTTATCTACTCCCGGAGCGAGGAAGATCATGTGAAACACTTGAGGACAGTGCTTCAGATTCTCAGAGAGCATCAGTTGTATGCTAAGCTCAGTAAGTGTGAATTTTGGCTGAGCAGTGTAGTGTTTCTGGGGCATGTCATTTCGAGCAGTGGGATATCAGTGGACCCGAAGAAGATTGAGGTTGTGATGGAGTGGGCTGCCCCCACTTCTGTGCCTGAGATCCGGAGTTTTCTTGGTTTGGCCGGGTATTATCGGCGCTTTGTCGAGGACTTTTCGAAGATTGCCAAGCCGCTGACTCAGTTGACTCAGAAAGGAGTGCCTTTCTTTTGGTCAGAAGCTTGTGAGGAGAGCTTCCAGGAGTTGAAGCACCGGTTGACGACGGCGCCAGTGTTAGTGATTCCGACGGAGAACTCCAGATTTGTTTTATATACGGACGCATCACTGCAGGGCCTTGGATGTGTTCTGATGCAAGATAAGCATGTGGTAGCTTATGCATCGAGGCAGTTGAAGCCGCATGAGACCAGATATCCAGTTCATGACTTGGAATTGGCGGCTATCATCTTCGCCCTGAAGATCTGGAGGCACTACTTATATGGCACTTCATTCACCATATACACGGATCACAAGAGCCTCAAGTTTCTATTTACTCAGGCAGAGCTGAACATGAGACAGAGGAGATGGATGGACCTACTCAAGGACTATGATTGCGAGATAGAGTACCATCCGGGGAAGGCCAATTTGACAGCAGACGCTTTGAGCCGGAAAGTGAGGAGTTCTGCTGAGGACGTCATCCATTTGTCGGCTATGATGACCTCCTATTGCCATATGGGCTATGACTTTGACATTGATGCATCACCTGTGTATGTATCGACTTTGCTAGCTGAGCCAGATATCTTTGAGAGTATCAGGAGAGCTCAGAGGTCAGATGCTGAGGTTCAGAGATGGTTGTCTATAGTGCATCTTGGTCAGCCGACTAAGTTCAGAGTGGCCGACGACGGATCTTTGAGATTGGGTAACCGCTGGGTAGTTCCGAGTACGCCGGAGTTGCGTAAGGGGATCTTGGAGCGAGCTCACAGTAGCAGACTTAGCATCCACCCAGGCGGGAAGAAGATGTACAGAGATCTGCGTGGTCAGTTTTGGTGGAAGAGAATGAAGTCCGATGTCGTCGCTTTTGTGAAGAGGTGTCTGATCTGCCAGCAGGTTAAGGCAGAGAGGCAGAGACCTGGCGGCGAATTGAGAAGCTTGGAGATACCGAAGTGGAAGTGGGAGCACATTTCCATGGACTTCGTGACTCATTTGCCGAGGAGTGCTTCAGGCTTCGATGCTATTTGGGTGATTGTGGACAGATTGACCAAGGTAGCCCACTTTATCCCCTATAGCATGACATTTACATTTTTGAGGATGGCGCAGTTGTATATTAGAGATGTGGTGAGATTGCATGGGATCCCCGTTTCTATTGTGTCAGATCGAGATCCGCGATTCACATCTCATTTCTGGGAAGGCCTTCGGTCAGCTTTGGGAACTGAGGTCAGATTGAGTACTGCTTATCATCCTCAGACGGATGGCCAGACCGAGCGCACTATTCAGACGCTCGAGGACATGTTAAGAGCTTGCGTTTTGGAGTTCAATGCCTCTTGGCAGGATTCAGTGCCTTTGGTGGAGTTTTCGTATAACAATAGCTACCAGGCAAGTATTCAGATGGCTCCGTTTGAAGCTCTTTATGGCAGACGATGTAGATCACCCTTATGTTGGGATGATTTGGACAGTAGATCAGTCGGAGGGCCTGAGTTGATCCGGGAAATGGAAGAGAAGATAAAGACTATAAGGCAGAAAATGAAAGCAGCCCAAGACAGACAGGCAGCTTATGCAAATAAACGGCGGAGACCGTTAGAGTTTCAGTTGGGAGATAAGGTCTTTTGAAGATCTCGCCTTTCAGAGGCGTTGTGCGGTTTGGGATGCGCGGGAAACTGTCTCCGAGGTTTGTGGGACCGTACGAGATTTTGCAGCGCATTGGCACATTGGCTTACCGACTGGCTTTGCCGCCTTCTTTATCTGGTATACATGATGTGTTTCATGTATCGATGCTGCGAAAGTATGAGCCGGATCCGTCTCACGTGTTGCAGCCTTCCGAAGTTCAGTTAGAGTCAGATATATCTTATGTGGAACGGCCTGTTAGAATTCTGGACAGAGCAGACCGTAGACTTCGGAACAAAGTGATACCGATGATCAAAGTTCAGTGGGATCGCAGGGGTGTCGAGGAGGCTACGTGGGAGACGGAGCGGCATATGGTGCAGTACTACCCGGAACTATTCTCTGGTATGAGTTTATGTTTAGTTTCTATTGGGGTAAGTGCATGTGATTTCGAGGACGAAATCTTATAAGTAGGGGAGTATTGTGACATCCCCGAAATGGTTAATTGCTATTTGGCTTTAATTGTGTTTACATGATTAATTATGTGGTAATTGATTATGTGTTGGAATTTATTTACCTTATGGAAAATGCATGGTCATGTGGATAGGGTGACCCGGGGTTGCATTTCAGGGTGCATGTGGTGCATGTTGGGTAAATATTATGGGAAGCATGATTTATTTGCATTGGTAGCAATTTATGAGGAATCATGTGTTAATTGATATTATGGTGCATTTTGAGTAAATGCTTTGAAAAATATCATATTGGGGTGTTTTATACACCATGGAATTATTTTGGTATCATTTTAAATTAACTCACCTTTTATTACCCAACCCACCTCACCATCCATCACTTTCTAACTTTACCAAACCAACTCCCACAAACCCTCTCCCTTCTTCATTTTTCGAGTTCCAGCCTTTGGGTGGATAGAAGTCCTTGCAAAATATTGTTTTGTGGAGCATTTTGGGTGATTTGAGATCCCCAAGAGGTATGGGTACCTCATGAATTAATTTTGTAAGGTTTTGGTTGAGTTTAGTTTGGTTTTAAAGGGTTTAAAATGGGTTTGTGTTGGGTGTTGTGATTTTGGTAATATTTTGGTTGGATGTGGTATATTTGAGTTTATAATGATGTTTAGTGTTGGTTTTGAGTTATTGGTTTTGGTTGGTGTTGGTGTATGTGGGTTTGTTTGAGTTTGGGAAGGTGAAGGGTGAATAGTGCCCGATTCCCGCTTGGCTACAGCTCGGCGATCGATCGGCGATTTTCTCGCGATCGATCGCGAGCAACAGGGCTGAGGCAGTGAGCCTCAGCGATCGATCGCGAGCTTGGCGCGATCGATCGGCGAGGCCGCGATCGATCGGCGCTAGCTCCGCGATCGATCGCGAATTGTGCATTTTTGTTGGCTGAGGCAGTGTAGTCTCGCGATCGATCGGGGCTTGTTGGCGATCGATCGCGAGACACCAAAAATGGTGTTTTTGGGTGTTTTTGTGGGATTTTTGGTATTGGACTATTATTGGTTTCTAAAATTGGTATTTGTGAATATGTAGAACCAACCCAGGTGGCAACGCAGCCAAGGAATTGAGGTCCAATCACATTCCACATTTTGGAAAGGTACGTAGTGGACGTACGGGCACCCAACGGTAACATGTATTTTATATGCTCATTGTTTATGCATTGTGGATGCGAGTATATATGTGGTATTGCATTGTGGATGCATATACATGTTGATTTATGCCATATGAGGTATTGCATTGTGGGTGCATATACATGGTAATTTATGCATATTGATGTTAGATGCATATTATGATTATTGGATGCACATCCCATGAGTCGTGGTCATCCTTTGATGATTTTAATGCTTGCCGCTTTTTGTATTGGTTCCGCCAAATGTGAAGCGAGGGGTGGGAGCGCCGCATGTCACATTTGAGCGTGGTTGTCATATGGGGCGAGGAAAGGGTATTTGCCGCTCTCTGTGAAGCGAGGGGTGGGAGCGCCGCATGTCCATTGTAGCGAGGTTATCCTATGCCGCCCATATGAATATAAGCGAGGGGCATTAAAATACACTGTGATGGACAGACTAGGGAATGGTGACCAATATGTGGTACAGTTGAAATGGTATATGATGTCATGACATGTTTTGGCCATTAAAAATAATCTGTTGATTATACTCATGAGTTATGGTACAGGGACAACCAAACGGGAAGCGTTTGAAATGCATGGGAAAACAGGAAGTGTTTTATATTGATTATGCATTTACGCTTTATCTTCATATTGTGTTGAATATGAATGATTATTATTGCTCATGTTTGGGGGTTGTCCTTGTAGGTACCTTTTTGGCATGATAGATGGGCTTGAACGGGTTGAGACAGTGAGCTTCTCGAGCATCTTTGGTAGATGAAAGGACAGGATTCTTTTGTATAGTTCCTACTCTAGGAGTAGCGTAAAACTATAGTGGACACATTCATTTGTTGGAATGTAATTAATCCTTTTTGGTAGTCCTTTATTTTGGCATGTAAATGCTTAAGCTCACGAACTCAACTTGTTTATTACACTCTGATCATTGTTATTAGCTCTATTATGCCTTTATTCCGCACTTAAGGATTAGGGTCCTTACAAGGTCTAAATCCATCAGGGGTCACCTTGAAAATGAACCGTATATGTCCGTTCGTCAGAAACTAGGCGACAAGTGTTACGATCTGGCTGAGCTTATTGATGACGGACTGCTGTACATGTTCTTACTGAGCCCGAAGGGCGCATCGTTACGCATGCCCCTTGGTGAGTGACTAGAGCATCTTCCCCTTCTCGTAAATATAGTAAAACCTCGATAAATGCATATCCTTGGGACCGAAAAAGAATATTCATTTAGTGAGATTATTTATTTATCGATGAATAAATAAATTATTCATTTATCGGTAAATCAATATTTATTATTTTATAGATAATTTTTCATTGTAAAATGCATACATTGTATGTGGTAAGAAAAGTTAAAAGACATCAATTAAAGTATTACTTGAATCTAGAGAAGTTCAATTTTTTTGGTGAAATTTAATGCATTGAAAACTAAGTTCATGTACATACATTATTTTAACTTATGTGTAGATGTGAAAACGTTTAGTGTTTAGCTATAAAAGGTAGCAGATATATTCCAAGTACAATACACATTCTTTTCTCCTCCAATGACTTCTCATCATTTGAAATGAGTAAAGAAATCAACTTTAATTGACAATGAGGAGTGTAATTTGTGAGCATAAGAAGGAGCATCCAACTATTAGCCAAAAGGATATGCAAGCATGGGTGCAACAAAAGTTTGTTTTGTCTATCAGTCAGTCGACAATATCAAGCACTCTCAAAAGATCATCTGAATATTTGTCCAATGAGATGAGAAATAGTGATGTTAAAAGGCACAAATCGGAAAAGTACCCTGAGTTAGAGAGAAAGCTTTATATGAATGGTTTCTTCAAAGGCAAGCGAAAGTGAATATGTCCGGCGAAATTATCCTGGAAAAAGCAAAAGAGTTTTTGCAAAAAATGTTTGGTGAAACTTATCCACAATTCAGCTGAAGGATACTTACAATATGGATGGAACTAGATTAGTTTAACGATTGAAAGCTGAATATTCACTTGCTACCAAGCAGCTAGAATATTCACTTGTTGTTTGTTGCAATGGTGATGGATCTGACAAAGTACCTCTTTGTGTTATTTGTAAGTATGCAAATCCTAGAGTCTTTAAATATGTGAACATGAGCAATATTAGTTGTGAGTATCGATCAAACAAGAAGGCTTGGATGACTGGCTTACTTTTTCAATAATATGTTGGTTGGCTTGATAAAAGGTAGTAGACAATTGCCCAGTTCATTCAAAGGTAGTGGAAGGCTTAAGAAATGTAGAGTTATTTTTCTTGGCTCCAAACACAACATCTAAGATTCAACCATGTGATGCTGGGATTTTTCGAGCATTGAAAGCTCATTATCTTCGTCGCTTTTATTCTAGCATCTTGCAAGGCCTTGAGGTTGAAGCACCAAATCCTGAAAAATTAATATTTTGATGTGAAGGCACCAACAATTACAAATTGATTTCGGTATTGCAAAATTCGGTCAGAAAATATAATGTTTCTAAACCAGAAGTTGGTCAATTAGATGAAGACATCCAAGGATTAAGTGGTGTCATTTCTAATTTATGATATAGAAATGTGATGGATGTCGAACATCTTTTGAACTATCCTAGCGAGAATGATGCAGTTATATAGATGAATAAATTATCATGTCAGTAATGAACAACGATGTGAAAATGATCCAGAGCCAGATGATAGCTGCGTTGTCGCAAATAGATCATCAAAAGAGGTCTTTCAAGCAATGATCACCTTAAACAAATACTTACTACAACATGAGCAAAATATATCAGAAGTTGTGTCTGCACTACAAAAAGTTAAGAATAATGTTCTTTTGGGTTAAGGTGAAAAGAAAAAATAATCAAGTATAGATGCATTTTTCAGAAGAAATAACTTCTTGTATGAGTATTGTTGATTGAATGAAAGGTTTTGGTCTACACACACACACACACACACACACACATATATATATATATATATTCTTATTAAATTTTTTTTTCATTGGCCCTTAAGGATTTAAATATTTTTGTTACTAAATGTATTTAGCAAGGTTATTACTTTAATCCATTGGCCCAAGTCGGGACCGAAAGAAATTATTATATAAATAAGGTTATTACTTTATCGAACATTCATTTATAAAGGTTTAACTATATTGATTATTATCTGGACTAACCTCGTTGTCCCTTTTATGCGGAGGAGAAAATGAACAGATCCACGATGCTTGCCAAGTTAAAGGGTAAGACCTCGAAAAACCAAGCTTCGAGGTAGGCATCGGGATCAAAGGATCCAGCACCTTCTGTTGTGGAGCCCCTTTCGGTGGTCTCCCCACATCCCCGATCATAGACATCACTAATCAACCCGAGGGGGAACCCTTCGTTACTTGTCCTCGTAAGAGGGCGGCGCCCGAGGGCCAGGGTTCTTTCTACAGAATCCCTCATGCCAAAAAGACCACGCCCGCAACTCCTCCTCCCGAACCCCGAGCGTCATATCAACCGACACCTACCCCCCGAAAACATGTTCCCCACTGGGACTTTCCCCTCATGCCCCTTTCATGAAAAAAAACTGACACCAGAACTCCATCCTTCCCTTCTCCCCCACTAGTCCAGACAGAAAGCTTCTCAGGGAGTTAACTTTCAGCAATTTGGTGAATGACTTCTCTACTTCTCTGGTGAAGGCAAGTTTGATTCTTTTCCCAAAATTTTCTAATTATATTTGTTCATGCTCTTTACTGCTCTGTATTTTTGCGCATGCCCACATGATGCCGGGCGAGCTCCTGAAACCGATTCCACTCCACTCGGACGGAGAACGCTGCTTGGCACATGGAGCGGGAGCAATTTCAACATATGTGTGAGGACTTGTAGAAGAACATGACCCTTCTCCAGGAGCAGCACAAATCCAATAAAAAAGATCAGGAAGTGGTCCAAAAGGTTCTCAAGGAAGAGCGAAGAAAATCCGAAGAACTGGATAAGAAACCGGCTGATAAACCGGCTGATCTCGAAGAGATCAACGAGACTCAGTGTCTGACCGCGCCACCAAATCCTTCAAGCATGGGTTTGAA
The DNA here is from genome assembly GCA_907163345.1 of Haberlea rhodopensis. NCBI lineage: Eukaryota > Viridiplantae > Streptophyta > Magnoliopsida > Lamiales > Gesneriaceae > Haberlea > Haberlea rhodopensis. The sequence goes on along the minus strand of CAJQUN010000120.1, from coordinate 267,948 downwards.
GCTTGTGCTCACCAATTTGAGGCAAAGGGTTATCCACCTAATGTCACATCTTCACACTTTTTGGACCAAAAAACAGCCATGGCAAATCTTCCTGACGAGCTGTTCAAATGATAAGGTAGGGCCGTATTTTCTGATTTTATACTTGCTACTGTAACCCTTTTTCTCTAATGAATGAAAGTATCTTTCTTCCATTTCTTGTCTGGATAAATTAACAAAATAATGAACAAGCTCAAACATTCTGAGAAGAACCACTTAGGCAATTTGTTAGGATCGGGTAGAGTGTTTAGGGTGGGGTGGGGTGAATAAACACTCTGCTAAATTTGATCTTTTTTTTCAACAGATTGATTTCACATGGATTAGCAGATGCAATCTACTTCTCAATCAAATATAAGCTCAACAGACCGTTATTTGAGTTAGTGCGGAAACGATCTGTTTGAACTAGGAAGACCGGTCTGATGGGTAAAACACAAAAGATTGTAGTAAGTAAATGAACAAGATATGTTTCTGGAAGTTCGAAGGCAATTCCTTCTACGCCTCCCCTTATTCCACTTAATGAAGGATTCATTAAAAGACTTTGAGTACTACAACCAGATGTACAACCCCGATTCAGTTGGATTTACCCACTACCAGACTGAAACTCCTAGCATTCAATCTGTTCAGACACAAGTCGTTTGACTCTTCTGTCTTAGAACAATTATAAATGATAGAGTGAAAACGCTTCTAGCACAAATGATCTTAATTGATCAAAAGGACAGTGAAACGTTCTTTGAAATCTTTGATCAGATCGATAAGATTGGATCTTCGTTGATCGTAGTTCTGCTCAAATAAATGTTTGATAATAACATGATGGTCGTCTCTTTTGAGCATTTAAGTTGCATCCTTATATAGGCGTATATGGCAATGTTAATATTTCCTTTTTCGTGCAACTCAGAACTTTGACAACTTGTGCACAGACTGCAATCTTATTTTGGACACAGAGTGAAGACTTTCATTTCTCGTCTGTTCTTTCGGCATTTGTCAGACATGATCTGTTTTGTTTGTTTGCCCTTTAAGGTAACTTCTATCAACGGTTGTAATAAATCTCCTTCAGCATTAAATGCATTATTAAATGCTTCAATAAATAGTTGTTGATCTTCCAGATTGATGAATATGATAACATTAAGTCCGTCTGTGTCGGTCTGTCTAATGTTAGCCTGTCTAGTTAGATCTGATATATCTTAGCATTGGCCTGTCTTCTTCCATCTGATCTGGTTTGTATATCGTCGATTTGTCTGCTTTGATCTGATATATTTTTATCATTTTTAAAATCTGGAACTAACAAATTCCCCCTTTTTGATGATGAAAAATTTAGCTCCTTTGATTCCGAGCTCCCTTTTCTTAAGAGTAAATCTGTTAGTTATGTTCAAAATAAATGAACTAACTTTCTTCTTTATTTTATGAGTTCAGATCGATTTTAGTCTTTTAAGTCTTTTAGTTCAGAATAAATGAACAAGACTCTGAATTCCAAAATGCTAAAATTTTATTAATAGACTGCTTAGTAAGTATAAATTATCATTTGTATTGCCCTTATGGCTTAGAAGCAGATGGCCTACTGACTTCTCCCTTCCTTTCCCCCTTTTTGGCATCAACGAAAGTCTGAAGGAAATCCATGATATGCGTAAGCTGAGAACAAATCTCATCCAGACGATGGTCTTGGGCAAGGAGATACTTAGCAACAACAGTCTTGACTTCAGAAACTAGCTCAGCCTATTCTTTACGCAAGCTGTTCTTATACGTAAGTTGTTGGTTGAACAGATTGTCTAGACCTATCTACAATAGAGTTATGCCTTCGTTCATCTTATCCCGAAAATGATTGTACTCCAGATTGGCAGCCTTCTGATCCATGTGAATTTCCCTTACTCGTTGGGAGAGAAAGAGAAAATTCTCAGATAGTTCCTTGAGAGACTCGGCCATTGATGTAGTGTTATCCAGATCAGACAAATGGCTTCTACAGACTGTACATCGAGCTCTTCCCTCTACCAAAAGGAATTGATTTAGGCTCGATGTCAATCTCTTGAGCGAAAGCCTGAAGGGGTGATGATGCGGGTGGCAAAATGAGATGTGCAACAATTTGGCTTGGTTTAGATCGGATCAACTCAAAAAAGAGAACTGTTGTAAAAAGTCTTCTTCGTCAGTAGTTTGGGCTGGTTGGACTGATTCTGGTGGACTCATCGTTTCTTTGGTGTTAGGAGGAGAATTCTAATGTTCGGGTTCTTCGGATCATAGTTCCTGAACAATTCCATACACCACAAGCCCAAAATCTACAATATCTTCAATAGATGTAGTAGTAATCTTGGGAGAGACTTGGGCACCAGGTTTTGCAGTTGCAGTAGATGGCTTGATCGTAGGATAATCAATAGGTGACTCTAACAGTAAAGCCATGGTTTCAACATCTTCGGCAGTAGGAGCATTGATTAGTGGCTATTCCACTAGTTCAGCTTCTGGTGTGGCAACAACTTGGCTTGAGCTTGGAAGATCAGTCTCCATATGCTGTTCCGGAGCCTGCTCTTCCTCGGTCTGGGTTGAACCGGACTGGGAGGTGGAGTAGATATGTTCAACTTATGTCTGATAAATTTGACAGCCATATTTAGTTAAAAGACATCCATCTCCATGATCGCGATTTATTTAAACAATAAAATATCAAAGCAGCACGATTATACCGCAAGTGCGCAGTGTCAAGTTTTAGTATATATAGGAAGAATACGGATTGTCGAACCCACAAGGACTAACAAGCAATTACCAAATAACACTTCTTTAAACTATATTTAACCTACGATAATTAATTAACAAACTAACTAATAACTAAATTAAACTACTCTAATCCAACCAAAACAATCGACGATCACGAGAAAAGTCCACAAAAAGGAATTATCAAGACAATGATTCACCTAACCCAACACGTACAATTCTTTTCTCCATACATCTCTAAGGTGACGGGTTTCCCGAATTTATTCAATATACTCTCGAGCTATATTAAACCTAACATCAAATTGCAACAAGTAACTCTCGTTCACTTAATTAACAATTCAATATTGAACGCGCTTTATGGAAACCACTAACTTTAGATTAAATAACCCAAAAGTATCACTCGTATGTGATTTTATCTCTTGATCTAATCTTTAACACACGGCATGAATTACTATATCGTATTACAATTTTATCTCTCGATCTCAATTATAATAAATTATCATTCAAAGGGGATCAATCCTTCAAAAACATTAAGAACAATAACACATGCACATAGAAGATGTATGAATTCAATCAATCAATAATATTAAAGGAAAAACAATGTTTAAGATATTTCTCAATCATCCAAAACACATTAAATCCAATAATAATTCAAAACTAAAATAGAAAAGTAAAAGCAAACTCCCAAGTCGACTTCGTCCGTTGATTCTTGATCCTTCCTCTCGCTTCTTTCTCAATCGTGTTCTTCAATCGCCTTGTTGGAGTTGTTACAAAATCATAGGGTATAAGGTTGAAGGTGTGATGATGGGATTGAAGGGCTGGACATGAGATTGGTGAAGGGAGAAAAAGGGATTCTGGACGTGTGGTTTGGTTGTGGGAGAAGAATGGTGGAGGCGTGAGGTATGATGGTTGAATGAAGAAAGAGGTGTGTTGGGTTGGAACTCTATGGGATGGGGTGAAAAGAATAACGATGGAGTCCTCTTTTCTGATATATATGGAGGCGTGAATGATTATAAAGATGGCGTGAATGGTATGGAAACTGGTTACCAAAATTTCAGAACTCTTGGCGTAGCTACGCCTCTATTCCGGCGTAAATATGCCAAATTTATTTCCTCAAATATGCAATTGCCGTGGCTTAGGTGTAGCTACGCCTCTTCTTTGGCGTAAATACGCCTTCTGATTTTTCCTGAAATTTGCAAGACCGTGTGTTTGGCGTAGCTACGCCATATTGAAGGCATAAATACGCCACTTTGGCGTAAATATGCCACTTTGTAGGCGTAAATATGCCAGTCTGCAAATCCCCCAAGCATGAAATATTTGCCCTTCCCTTGACATGTTAGCTCGGTTTGGTTCTTTTTCATCGCTTTTGGCTCATTTCCTCTACTTTTATGCATTTCAACATTGATTCCTGAAACATAGAAATATATACCAAAAAACGTAAAATCATCCAGGAATCAATACGAAAATCATTAGAAAATCACATCTAAATAAGTGTAAAAATGACACTTATCAACTCCCACAAACTTATCACTTGATCGTCCTCGATTAAGCTTTAAATTCATAAGGTAGAGTTCATTCTCGATACTTGAAACAATTATTTCATGACTTGTATTATTCTCAGAAATCTCATACATATATACAAAAGTTTAACAAGACATGCTTTCTCCTAAGTCAAGCAACACATGTCAAAATCAGAATGTGTGTGTGTGCTATAGTCAATCTCATGTTTCATGCACATATTCAAGATCAAATCATGTTAATCAAGTCAAAGTCAAGATTATCATCAAGCATCCTATATGCCTATTTTCAAACAACTTCTCCACTAATGATAGGTACTCCCTAGACTTGGATCAAAAGGTCTTTATAAGCTTGTAATGTTTGGCCTTTGGTGTCGGTTACAAAGAAAAGATATGATAAGCGCAAAGAAAAGAGTATAATCATATACATTTCAAATTTTCGCACATTTCGAGCTCCTCTTCTTTTTCTTGTCTAGCCTTGGCCACTTTGGGTCTTATATACATGCTTTTTTCAAGGCTTTTTTTTCTATTTTCTTTTGCTCTTTTTCTCATTTATCAATCTTTTTCAATAAGCTCATTAAGATATAGCAATTCACATGTATCGAACGAGATTCATTATACTCCCTTCGGGTAAGGATAATATATTTTTTTTAGGCTAATATAAGGGTATGTATAATGAGTTTGCCAAGAATGTCACATGGGGTCTTAATTATATGCAATGCATAAACCATTCTTTTTTCAATAAAGCTCAAATGGGACACTAGGGATTGATATAGACTAGGTAAGCTTGAAAGGCTCAAACGTGTCAAAGATCGCCTAGATCATTTCCAAGTCAAGTTTGTAACTATAAAATTTTGCCTCAAAGTGTCATCGTCAAATAAGTTCTAGGATAACTCTAAGATGCTCAAGACAAAGCATCAAGTTCACAACAATTATCACTATTCAAAATGCAATCCACAAGATCGTGACTCAATGTGCTCAATATATTCCTCATTCTTGACATGCTAACTCAAAACAAGATATTCATGTACAAGCCTAACGATCATTAAAATTCAAGTCCATATGCATAGTGAGATCAAAATCCTCATTGAATAGTCACTACTATAATTCATTCTTTTCTCAAGTTTGAACTCATATAAAAAATTTTTAGCTCAAAATACTACGATGATTCAAGTGTCAATTAAGCACACAACATGTGGATAAACCAAGTAAAACATGCAAGTCACTCCCCCAAACTTAAATCAAACATTGTCCTCATTGTTTAAAAGAATCAAAAGGGAAAAAGTGAACTCCCATGATCAAGACGCCTGCATGAGGGTTTAGGAAGATCGGCTTTTGAAAGCTCCACTGTTGTAGGGATTCATCGCTCCAACTAAGTACCTAGCAAGAGAAGAATGCAAATAAAATAGTCGACTCGAGAGATAGTCAAAACTAAAAACAAAAACTGAAAATCAAATAACAAAACTAAATAGCAAAAGGATACGCTTGGGTTGCCTCCCAAGAAGCGCTGATTTCTATTCGTCGGCTTGACCATCAGAAGCAACCATCAAAGAGCGGCTGCAGCCCATAGTAAGTATCATATGATACCATGAATGGGTCATCATTCAGTATGCCCTCAAGATTGGCATGAATATAACAGTGTAGGCTCGTCGCTCCAACAACATTCGTCTTGAAGTGGTAGGCATGGGAGAATGATTATTGACTTGGCTTCATATCTTGGAGGATGTAGTGCAGTGAAGTTGGCATCAATGGAAAATACGGATCCACATATGGCATAGAACATGTCTCCATCGATGGGCTCAAATCGGAATCTTCGAAAGTCTCTTTCTTCTCCAACATCACACTCGACTCATCTTCACATGGGAACTCCTCGATAACATCTCTGAAGTAGGCTCAATCTCTTGAAGAGGCTCAAGTTCCCTTGACTTTTCCACATGAGTAGGATCACTCTCCCAAACTTGGTTGGTTGAGTGATCATCATCATATAACCAAACTCGATTCGTCGCCTCTTGATTTGTAGCTCTCGTCTCTTTCTCCTGGCAGCTAGTTGAAATTGTTTCCATAAGGACCGCTATTTGCTGCTCCAGGTGACACATAGAGTTGGGTTGGCACTCCAAACTGTTCTTAGTTGATGCCATGAATCTTAAAGGTATCCTCTAAATGAGTTGTGACGTCTGCAGAACTATCTCTCCTCTCTTGGTGATGTTCAAATGGTTGGGGCATATCATTAGGGTAGTGAGGCTCCGGTGGGTACTGGTGACTCCAACCTTGTAGTGAAGGATCACAATGCCAGTGATAATCGAAGTCCGCCATATCATTGAACATGTGCAACACACTGTCCTCATCTCTATCAATCAGGGGACTCCTAGTCACCAGTGCTCTGCTGAATACCCATTCTCGTGTCTGTGCATCCAACCCTTTGAAGAAATATTGCAGAAGAGTATAGTTCAAAAAGTTATGATACCGGAATGTGTTGGCCAATTCATTGAATCTCCCCCACGCTGCATAAAACGGCTCTGAATATTGTTGGGCAAATCTTGTGAAGACTTGTTGATGAAGCATCACAAGTACCTCGCAAGAAAAACAAATAAAACAATTTAAGTTTTTTTTTGAATTAAATATATACAAAGAAAAAAATGGTTAAATTACAGTCAAAGCTTCTCGTATGATATTACTAAAGTTAGTTTCCGGCAACGGCGCCAAAAACTTGATCGTGATTTATTTAAACAATCAGCGCGATTATGCCGCAAGTGCACGGTGTCAAGTTTTAGTATAGATATGAAGAATACGGATTGTCGAACCCACAAGGACTAACAAGCAATTACCAAATAAGACTTCTTTAAACTATATTTAACCTACGATAATTAATTAAAAAACTAACTGATAACTAAATTAAACCACTCTAATCCAACCAAAACAATCGATGATCACTAGAAAAGTCCACAAGAAGGAATTATCAAGACAATGATTCACCTAACCCAACCCTTACAGTTCTTTTCTCCATACATCTCTAAGGTGACGGGTTTTCCAAATTTATTCAATATACTCTCTCGAGCTATATTAAACCATCAAATTGCAACAAGTAACTCTCGGTCACTTAATTAACAATTCAATATGGAATGCGCTTTATGGAAACCACTAACTTTAGATTAAATAACCCAAAGGTATCACTCGAATGTGATTTTATCTCTCGATCTAATTTCTAACACACGGCATGAATTACTATATCGTATTATAATTTTATCTCTCTATCTCAATTATAATAAATTATCATTCAAAGGGGGTCAATCCTTCAAAAACATTAAGAACAATAACACATGCACATAGAAGATTTCAATCGATAATATTAAAGGAAAAACAATGTTTAAGATATTACTCAATCATCCAAAACACATTAAATCCAATAATAATTCAAAACTAAAATAGAAAAGTAAAAGCAAACTCCCAAGTCGACTTCGTTCGTTGATTCTCGATCCTTCCTCTCGCTTCTTTCTCAATCGTGTTCTTCAATCGCCTTGTTGGAGTGTTCCAAAATCATAGGGTATATGGTTAAAGGTGGGATGATGGGATTGAAGGGCTGGACATGAGATTGGTAAAGGGAGAAAAAGGGATTCTGGACGTGTGGTTTGTTTGTTGGAGAAGAATGGTGGAGGCGTGAGGTATGATGGTTGAAAGAAGAAAGAGGTGTGTTGGGTTGGAACTCTATGGGATGGGGTGAAAAGAACTATGATGGAGTCCTCTTTTCTGATATATATGGAGGCGTGAATGGTTATAAAGATGGCATGAATGGTATGGAAACTGGTTACCAAAATTTCAGAACTCTTGGCGTAGCTACGCCTCTATTCCTTTGTAAATACGCCAAATTTATTTCCTGAAATATGCAACTGCCGTGGCTTAGGCGTAGCTATGCCTCTTCCTGGGCGTAAATACGCCTTCTAATTTTTCCTGAAATTTGCAAGACCGTGTATTTGGCGTAGCTACGCCATATTGAAGGCGTAAATACGCCACTTTGGCGTAAATATGCCACTTTGTAGGCGTAAATATGCCAGTCTGCAAATCCCCCAAGCATGAAATATTTGTCCTTCCCTTGACATGTTAGCTTGGTTTGGTTCTTTTTCATCGCTTTTGGCTCATTTCCTCTACTTTTATGCATTTCAACATTGATTCCTGAAACATAGAAATATATACCAAAAAGCGTAAAATCATCCAGGAATCAATACGGAAATCATTAGAAAATCACATCTAAATAAGTGTAAAAATGACACTCATCACTCCAATTGATCAATAACAACTTGGTGATCCTTGAATGTTGGACTTGCCAGATCAAGGTTATCCTTCTTGAGTTGGATAAGGTTGTTGGCAATCCGTAGCTTATGGTTGGCACATAAATGATCTTTTCGTTGCACGGTGGTGCGCACATCATCTGTTTCTGTGAACTTGAGAACTTCATTCTCCATTTTGTTCAACCTCTTAAGCTTTCCAAAGAACATATCAAAATTGTTGAGTATTCTGTACTCAACTCATTCGTCAAAGATAGCCGCTCTGGCCTGCACCTTCTCTTCCACATCTTCCATGGCCAAATCAATGGCTATCTGGGTGGCAGACTTAGGCTTTGTAAGGGTAACTTCTCTGAAGATAGCCTTGCCTTTCCCAGAAGTGGAAGTTGGTTTAATCCCAGATTGGGTGTAGGTACCCAATTCTTTGATCACTATCCCTTTTGGTCTGGTGGGGACTTTGGGTAAGGGTGGAGGGTAGAGCTTGGGTTGTTTGTAGTGGAATTTTGGAGATATGTTTATGATTCAAAGCTTTAAGGGACTTGGTAAGCTGGGTGCGGGTCTTTTTTGGTGGAGGTTTGGTGATTGGTGAGGTGGCTGAAGCGGACTGGGTTTCATCAGACCCAGACTGGACCACCACAAGTTTTCTCTTGGCATTGGTTTTCTTCGGAAGGCCTTTTCCACTCCGATCTCCATTTTCACAGCCATCAATTCAGTAGGAGTTGGGGGAGCACTCTTGGACTTCAACAGAGCAAGTATTTTAGGATTGAAAATCTTTACAGCACTGAGTGCAGTGTCTGTCCCAACTCAATATTCAGAGACTCCACCAGTCTGCTCAGAGGGATAGCAAAGCAGACCGATTGCTTTGAAGAGTTGATGGTTTCCAACAGAACACCAAACTGAATAGAAGACCAGCTGACAATTATCCTGGAAGATATCACCACCATAGCTTCAAATTTCTCAAAGGTAACAACATCAAAGCTTCAAACTTTGCTCAGAAGTGGTTTCCCGATGATATCACATAATACATGGAAATGGAAGAACATCTCCTTCTTCTTGAATGCTGGTTTTAGACTGAGACCAAAGACGAAAACTCTTCTCTGGAATTCATCTAGGGTAGCCTTGGGTAGTTGAGCAAAGTCAAACATTCCAGTAGATGGCAGACCGAAAAACTCCACAAATAGTTCCTGAGAGAACTCAATATGTTGATCATTGATAGTAGAAGAGATTGAGTTTTTGTTTGCAGTGGCGTTGGAAAATAGTTCTATGATTTCTGCTTCATAGACACAGTGCCTGATTCCAAGAATTTCTTTAAACCTGAAGCTTCCAAGTCTTTAAATACGGAGACCATCTCATGGTCATCCATCTGATAAATGGATTCGAACTCTACAGACAATGAGTTGTGAGTAATGGTGGCCATTATGGAATCAACAAACAAGTTTTGAAAGTGAGCGAGTTCTGAGAGAAAAATAGACTGAGTAGTATATGTTCAAAAAATGAAATGGGGAAGACGATGTACAACCGGTAAATACGGATATGTTAGACACGTGTCTTCATCCCATGAGTTTACGTTTTGGAATTCAAATTTGAGTGGTCTAGATAAATGACCGGGTTAAAGTAAGGCGGTTAAAGTTAGTCGATCCAAGCTGTTCAAAATTTCTTTTGATAAAGATTGAAATATTGTTTTGAGTCAGACTATTGGATAGCATCAGATCGAAAAGATCACTCTGTGAATCAGAACAAGTCTTTATTTTATTGACCATTGTATTATCGGCCTGCTCTAACAAACAATCTTTAGTAACTATGCTAAGCACATACTGAATTAACAACTACTCAAGATAAATCGATTAATCCAAGAATTTGATGGAAATAATTAAACTGAGCCTCAGCGAGTGGTTTAGTGAAGATGTGCAGCTTGTTGATCTGTTGAGATGTACTCGATCCGAATTGCTTTCATAATATGATCTCAAATAAAATGATGTCTGATATCAATATGCTTTGTTCGAGAGTGCAAGACTAGATTATAAGTGATTGCAATTGCACTTATGTTGTCGTAGAAGATCGGTGACTCAACAGCTTGAATGCCATAATATCTGAGATGATGTTGAACCCAGAACAATTAAGCGCAACAGCTTCCGGCAGCAAGATACTCTGCTTCAGCTCTGGATGTGGCAATTGGTGTTTGCTTTTTACTAAACCAGGAGATCGGTCTTTCACCTAGGAATTGATAGATTCCGCTGGTGCTTTTACGATCGATCTTGCATCCTGCATTATCAGCATCTGAATATCCAATTAAATTAAAATTTGAATCTTTGGGATACCAGAGACCAACGTTTTGTGATCATTTTAGATATTTTAGTATTCGTTTAGCAGCGATGAAATGAGATATCTTCAGACAGATTGGATCTAGCGCACATACAAACTAAAAACATAATATCATGTCGGCTCGTAGTTAAGTATAACAGCGATCTGATCGACCTCGTTGCATTGTTACCACAATAGGCGTTCCCCTTTCATCTTTGTCTAATTTTATTGATGAATTCACTGGAGTTGACGCAGCTAAGCAAGTTTCCATACCAAATCTTTTGAGTAATTCCTTCGTGTACTTGGTTTGATTTATGAATATTCCATCGTCGAGCTGTTTGACCTATAGACCCAGGAAGAATGATAATTCTCCCATCATACTCATATCGAATTTACTCTGCATAAGCTTAGAAAATATCTCACAAAGCTTGGGGTTAGTTGACCCAAATATAATGTCATCAACATAAATTTGAACTAACAATGTGTGTTCCCCTGATAAGTGTGTTTTTTAAACTTATAATGCTATGAATTTATATGCATTTAATTATGATTCTTGGACAATATTATGCGTTTTCTTGTTGTTTTTGTATGTTCCAGGAATAAAGATTGAAATGCATAAAAGTGGAGGATTTGAGCTAATTAACGATGAACAGGACCAAACCGAGCGAACATGTCGAAGAAGGACAATTTGAGTTTTGTAATAAAATAATTAAAAAAAGTTACTATTCATGGCGATCGATCGCCGAGAACGGAGATTGATCGCCAGATGCTGAAATTTTGAGATTTTGTTTCCTATTTGATGATTTTGTGTCCAAAAACACAAAATTCTTCTTCCACTATTTACAGTACCATGTTGGACGAATTTGGGGGATATGTACACCATATTTCACTCTAGGATATAGCCTCAATTCACCCATCAATCTTCACCAACATCCACAATCCATCCTTTCATCCTAGGATCTTTGGAACATCTCCAACAAGGAATTGAGGAGCACGATCGAGAAAGAAGCGAGAGAGGAACGAAGTCGACATCGGGAGTTTTTCTGTGTCTTTAATTATTAGTTTTGTTTGTTTTGATTGATTATGTTGAACTAAAATTATTTATCGAGGCTAGGAAATCCGTTGTTTTGAACCTATGATTTGATGATTTTTAGATTGAATTCTTTTATTCCATGCGTATAATTTATTGTTCTTCATGTTTTTGAGGGTTTAACAATCCTTGAATGATTGTTTTGTTACGATTGATTTGACCATACAATATTGCAATACGATATACTAAATTTGTACCGTATGTTTTAGATTGAGGGGGACCAAGTAAAATCTAGCACACATGTGATAGCAATAGATTTACCAAAATCGAAGGTTAGTAGTTTTATAAATTGTCATACAATATTGAGTGTTAAATAAGTGCATGACCATTGCCTTGTTGCATCTTAATATTAGATTTGTTATATCTTGACATAGTATAAGAACGCATTAGGAAAACTCGTCACCTTAGAAATATTTGGATATTCAATCGAGAATTGTAGAAGATTGCATTAGTGAGCCAAAGTCTCGATAATCTTCTCTAGTGGATTTTTCTCGTTAACTTTGATTACCTTGGTTGGATTATTATTAGTATTTATTTTTGTGAATTAGTTTAATCATTCATTCATTATTGTAGGTTAAATATAGTTTAAAGATATCTTATTTGGTACTTACAGTTAGTCCATGCGGGTTCGACAACTTGATACAAATCATCATACTAAACTTGACACCGTGCACTTGCGGTATAACCGTGACACTCTGGAATTTTTTTGTTTAAATAAATAGCGATCAAGTTTTTGGCGCCGTTGTCGGGGTCTAATTTTAGTAATATCATACAAAATTCTTTGACTGTAATTTAACCATTGTTTTTATTTATTTATTTCGAAAAAAAAATTATTTTATTTTGTTTTTCTCTGTTTTGTTTTCTTCCGAGTCACTTGTGATGTCCCATCAGCAAGTCTTTACAAGCTAACCTTCAGAGCCATTCTATGCAGCGTGTGACAGATTCAACAATTTGGCAACCACTTTCTGGTATCATATCTTTTTGAACTATAATCTTCTGTAATTTTTCTACAATGGATTGGATGCAGAGACACGAGGATGGGTATTCAGTGGAGCTTTGGCGACTGGGAGTCCCCTGTTTGATAGATATAGACGGTGTGAAACACCTATTCAATGATATGGCGGACTTCGACCACCATTGGCATTGGGATCCTTCACTGCAAGGTTGGAGCCACCAATACCCGCCAGCGCCTCACTACCCTCATGATACACCCCAAACATTTGAACATCACAAAGAGAGAAGAGATAGTTCTGCAGACGTCACAAATCAGTTAGAGGATACCTTGATAAGGTTCATGGTATCAACTGAGAGCAGTTTAGAGAGGCAAACCAACTCTATGTGTCACCTGGAGCAGCAAATAACGGTCCAAATAAAAACAATTTCAACTAGCTGCCAAGAGGAAGAGACGAGAGTTACAAATCAAGAGGCGACGAATCGAGTTGGGTTACATCATGATGATCAGTCAACCAACAAAGTTTGGGGGAGTGATCCAAATAATGTGGAAGATTTAAAGGAATACGAGCCTCCTACAACAATTGAGCCTACATTGGCGGAATTATCCGAGGAATTCCCCTGTGAAGACGAGCCAAGTTTGAAGTTTGAGGATGAGTTGATTTCGAGAATGTTGATATGAGCCTACCAATTGGTGAAGTGTTCTATGTCATATGTTGATCCATTCTTCCCGTCGATGCCAACTTCACCATACTATGCCCTCCACGAGATGAAGCAAAGCCAAGAATCATTCTCCCATGACTACCAATTCATAAAGAGTGTTGTTGGAGCGACGAGCTTACACTGTTCATACCTTTCCAAGCTTGAGGACATACTGAATGAAGACCCATTTTTGGTATTAGATGATACTTACTATGGGCGGCAGCCACCCTTTGATGGTTGCTTCTGATGGTCAAGCTGACGACTACAAATCAGCGCTTCATGGGAGGCAAACCAAGCCATATCCTTTCTTATTTTGTTTTAAGTTTTTACTTTTAACTTTCAGTATCCCTTGAGTCGATTTTTTTATTAGTTACATTCTTCTCTTGCTAGGTACTCAGTTGGGGTGAGAAATCCATACAGCAGCGGAGCTTTCAACAGCCAATCTTCCTCAACCCTCATGCAAGCATCTTGATCAGGGGAGTTCACTGTTTCCCTTTTGATTCTTTTAAACATTGAGGACTTATGTTTCATTTAAGTTTGGGGGAGTGGCTTGCATGTTTTACTTGCTTAATCTGCATGTTGTGTGCTTAACTGATGCTTGAATCGTCCTACTATTTTGAGCTAATTTTTTTTAATGAGTTCATAATTTGATAAAAGAATGAATCATAGTAGTGACTACTGTTCTATGATGATATTGATATTACTTTGCATGTAGACTTGAGTCTTGAAAACTGTTGAACTTGTATGTGAATACCATGTTTGAGTTAATATGTTAAAAATGAGGAATACTTTAGCACATTGAGTCATGATCTTGTGGATTGCATGTTGAATAGTGATAATTGTTGTGAACTTGACGATTTATCTTGAGCATCTTAGAGTACCCTAGAAACTATTTGATGATGACACTTTGAGCCTAAACTTTATAGTCATGAAATTGATTTGGAGATTATCTAGGCGGTCTTTGGACCGTTTGAGCCTTCAAGCTTCCCATTTTGAGCTTTATTGAGAAAGAATGGTTTATGCATTGCATATAACTAGACCACATTCAACATTTATTGATAAACTCATTATACCTACCCTATTATGAGCCTAAAATGAAAAATGTATCCTCACCCTAAGGGAGTATAATGAATCTGATTTATTGCACGTGAATTGTTATATCTTGATGAGCTTAGTGAACAATGTTATGAATGAGAAAATGGAAAAGAAGAACAGAAAGAGCCTTGAGAAAAGATTATATGAGTAAGACCAAAGTAGCCAAGGCTAGAAAAAATTAGAAGAGAAGCTCGATATGTGCTGAAATATAAACATTACAAGATTATACTCACTTCTTTGTGCTATCCTATCTTTTCTTTGTAACCGACACCAAATACCTGACATTACAAGCTTAAAAAGTTTTTTTGATCCAAGTCTATGGAGTGACTACATTAGTGGAGAAGTGTTTGAAAATAGGCATATGGGGTGCTCAACGATAATCTTGATTTTGAGTTGATTAGCATAATTTGATCTTGAAGCGTATGAAACTTGAGACTGACAATAGCACACACGCACTGCTTGATATGGGGGGAAACACATCTTGTTCAATTTGTTGATTGATTCTTGTCCATCTGTAAATGAGATGTATGAGCTATTTAGTAACCACGAATTGATCCATTTGCGTCATCAATGTTGAACTCTACATTTTGATCTTATTGCTTGCTCGAGGATGATCAAGTCTAGGTGTGGGGGAGTTGATAAGTGTGATTTGTACACTTATATTGCTATGAATTTATATGCATTTTATTACGATTCTTGGATGGTATTATATGTTTTCGTGTTGTTTTTGTATGTTCTAGGAATAAAGATTGAAATGCATTAAAGTGGAGGATTTGAGCTAATTAACGATGAAAAGGACCAAACCGAGCGCACATGTCGAAGAAGGACAATTTGAGTTTTGTAATAAAATAATAATAAAAAAGTTACTATTCATTGCGATCGATCACCATGAAGCCGCGATCGATCGCTAGAAATGGTGATCGATTGCCAGATGCTGAAATTTTGAGATTTTGTTTCCTATTTGAAGATTTTGTATCCAAAAACACTAAAACTCCCTCTCCACTATTTAAAATACCATGTTGGACGAATTTGGGGGATTTTTACACCATATTTCACCATAGGAATAGCTTCCATTCACCCATCCATCTTCACCAACATCCACAATCCATCATTTCATCCTAGGATCTTTGGAACATCTCCAACAAGGAATTGAGGAGCACGATCGAGAAAGAAGCGAGAGAGGAAGCAAGGATCTACGAACGAAGTCGACATCGGGAGTTTTTCTTTGTCTTTAATTATTAGTTTTGTTTTTTTTTATTGATTATGTTGAACTAAAATTATTTATCGATTCTAGGCAATCCGTTGTTTTGAACCTATGATTTGATGATTTTTATTTGATTGAATTCCTTTATTCTATGCATATAATTTATTGTTCTTCATGATTTTGAGGGTTTGGCAATCCTTGAATGATTGTTTTATTGTGATTGACTTGACCATACAATATTGCAATACGATATAGTAAATTGTACCGTAAGTTTTAGATTGAGATGGACCAAGTAAAATCTAGCATACGTGTGATATCAATAGATTTACCAAAATCGAAGGCTACTTGTTTTCATAAATCGTCATACAATATTGAGTGTTAAATAAGTGCATGACTATTGCCTTGTTGCATCTTAATATTAGATTTGTTATATCTTGATCATAGTATAACGAATGCATTAGGAAAACTCGTCACCTTAGAAATATTTGGATATTCAATCGAGAATTGTAAGGGATTGCATTGGTGAGCCAAAGATAATCTTCTCTAGTGGATTTTTCTCGTTAACTTTGATTACCTTGGTTGTATTATTATTAGTATTTATTTTTGTTAATTATTTTAATTATTCATTCATTAGCGTAGGTTAAATATAGTTTAAAGATATCTTATTTGGTACTTATAGTTAGTTCATGTGGGTTCGACAACCTGATATAAATCATCTATACTAAAACTTGAAACCGTGCACTTGCGGTATAATCGCGAGATATTTTATTGTTTAAATAAATAGTGATCACCCCCCTTAGTAACTTTAAATAAAGTCTTATCTACCGAGCCGATCTGGGAATCATGTTCAGTAAGAATTGAGACAGAGTGTCATACCAGGATCTTTGGGCTTGTTTAAGTCCATAGACTGCTTTGATTAATTGATACACATGATTTGGAAAAGACTGATTAAGAAACCCAAGAGGTTGTTCGATGTAGACTTCCTCATGTAGCTTGCCATTCAAGAATGCACTCTTTACGTCCATTGATATACTGTGAAATTATTGTAAGCAGCATAGGCAAGAAAAATCTAAATTGCTTCAACTCTGGCAACAGGTGCAAAAGATTCATCAAAGTCGATCCCCTCTTCCTGTCTGAAACCTTTTGCAACAAGTCTTGCCTTATTTGTGACTACCACACCATTTGCGGCGATCTTGTTCCTGAACACCCATCTGGTTCCAATAACAAACTTATTGTTTGGTCTAGGAGTTAGACTCCACACCTAATTCTGTTCGAATTGGTTGAGCTCTTCTTGCATAGCCTCTATCCAATTTGAATAAGCTAAAGCTTCATCAATCTGTTTTGGCTCTAGGTTGGATATGAAAGCATCGTGAGTGAACTCATCCACCATCTGTCTCCTTGTTCTGATAGGGGCAGATGGATCTCCAATCACTAGTTTAGGTGGATGCTTCTTTGTCCAGCTGTAGTTTGGTCCAAGAGCATCTTGACCTGATTGAGAAGGAACATTGTTATCATTATCAGATTCGACATTAATGATCATTACCTCCGGATCAGCAGGGCCAGCTTGATCTGGTAGATCTTCAGTGACTTCGATTGGTCTGCCTAGAACTTCAGGATCTGATGGGTTGTCTTTTGACCTGTCCATACCTTATACGGTGTTTGGTTCATTTTCTTGTTTATCATTGATCGCTTTTGTGTATAGCATACAGTGTTGACAGCTTCAACCCAATTTTTTTGAGATATTCCTAAATCAGCTAGCATGGTTCTTGGTGCTTCTTTAAGCTTTATGTTGCGTCGTTCTGCAACTCCATTTTGTTGAGGAGTGCGAGCTGCTGAATATTCATGCTTGATCCCCTGATCATCTAGGAAGGATTCAATATTCTTGTTAAAGAATTTAGTGTCTTTGTCACTTCGAATCCTATCTATCCCAGTGGATTTTTCATTCTGTATGCGCTTCATCAGCTTGATTAAACTCGAACTGGTCTGGTCTTTACTACTTAAAAATATAGTACATGTAAAGCATGAGTAATCATCAATTACAACAAGAGTATACCTCATCCCCCTAAACTTGTTATAGGTATAGGACCAAACAAGTCCATTTGTAATAGTTCTAAACAGCACGAGGAGGATTTGACATTCTTGTTCTTAAATGATGATCTGACTTGTTTGCCCATTTTGCAAGCTTGGCAGATCTTATTCTTAACAAAGTCGATCTTGGGCAGACCGGCAACTAAATCATGCTTATTCAGGCTTGTAATTGTTTTGAAGTTAAAATGATTCAAGTGTTTATGCCATAGTCAATGTTTATTTTCATTAGAAGCGAGAGAAAGCATGTAGAATATCAAATTGATCATAATTCCAGTTTATCTTGTAGGTATTTCCAATTTAAATCCTATCAGCATGGTCTTGGCAGCAGACAATTTTACAGTGCATGTGTGTTTATGAAATTCTATGGTGTAACCATTATCGCGTAATTGACTTATACTAATCAAGTTATAGCACAAGTTCTCGACTAATAGCACATCTGTTAGGATCGAATAGGAATGTTTAGTGGGGGGGGGGGGGGGGGTGAATAAACACTCTACTAAAATTTATCTTTTTAGATTTTCCTGGATTGATTTCACTTGGGTTAGCAAATGAAACCTATTTCTTAATCAATTCTAAACTGAACAGACCACTGATAGTGTGAGTGCTGAATCGGTCTATTCTTGGTTAGTAAGACCGGTCTGATGGCTTGAAACACGAAGTAGTGCGATATGTAAATAGACAAGATGTGTTTCTGGAAGTTCGAAGACAATTCATTCTACGTCTCCCCTTCTTCCAATTTAGGAAGGATTCACTTTGAGTAATACAATCCCGTTGTATAACCCTGATTCAGCTGGATTTACCCCACTACCAGACTGAAACTCCTAGTCTCTCAATCTGTTCAGACACAATCCGTCTGACAGTTACAAGGAACTAACTATTCTATCTTAGAACAAATACAATTGATAGAGTGAATTATTCTAAGCACAAATGATCCTTAAGCGATCAAATAAAACAATAAGACGTTCTTTTAACTTTGAGCAGATCGACAAGATGAAGTCTTTCGATAATAATGTTATGCTCAAATGGATGCCCAATAATATTGTTGATCTTGTATGCGTGTTGTATCTCTTGTATTGTCTCTTGTCGTATATATAGGCATTTAAGTTGCACCTATATATAGGCATTTCTGCCAATGACAATATTTCCTTTTGTGTGCAACTATTTACTTTGGTCAACCTCTGAACAAACTACAGTCTTCTATTTTAGACTCTTTCCCTTCTGGTCTGTTCTTTACTCGCTTGTCAGATAAGATCTGCTTTGTCTATTTACCATTTAAGGTAGCTTCAATTTTTGGTCTATTTCAGCATTAAATGCATCATTAAATGCTTCAATAAATAGCCGTTGATTATTCGGACTGATGAACGAAGTTTGCTAACTCAGTCTGAATTGATAAGTTCTGATCTGATCTGCATTGATCTGCCTCGATCTGATCTGTTCTGATCTGGTTGACATCGATCTGATCTGTATCAATCTGGTTGACATCGATCTGGTTTGTTTTGTCATTATCTTTATTTGTCTGGTCTGTTTTGTCATCTTTAAAATCCGGAACCAACAAATTCCCCCTTTTTGATGATGACAAAACCTAGCTTCTTTATCCTTTTATTAAGTCATTTTTCTTGTAAAAATTTCGTTCAGATCGATTAAGTTTTTTGTTCAAAATAAATGAACTATTCAAAATAAATGAATAAGACTGAGAATTCGGACAGAAAGACTTTATATAAACTTGTCTGATGAATACATTTACATATGTTATTCATTACAGACAGTTATTTATGTCTTCTTTTCGGGCTGTTGTTCTGGCTGCTGTTCTGGCTTCATTTATTTCTTCTTTTCCCCCTTTTTGGCATCAGCAATCTCCTGAAGGAAATCTACGATCTGCGTTAGCTGAGCGCAGATAGCATCCAGGCGATGATCTTGGGTAAGGAGGGATTTTGCAACTGCAGTTTTGACTTCGGAAGCCAGCTCGGTCTGTTCTTTTATCAGATTGGCCTTATAGGATGCTTGTTGAGAGAACAGATCGTTCAGACCATGCTAGATACTATTGATGCTCTTCAGCATCTTTTCTTTGAACGAATCAAAATCCATAGAGGTAGTCCGCTAGCTTTGATGTACTTCTCTTACACTTTGGGAGAGAGAGAAAGTTATCAGATAACTCGCGAAGGGACTTGGCCACTGATGGAGCATCATCAAGGTAGTCTGGAATTTCTTCAGCAGGTGACACAGCCAGCTCTTTCCCTTTTTCAGTCGGCACAACAAAAGAGTCAGCAGATTGGCGATTGTCGGACCGGACTAGTTCCACCAGATCCATAGAAAATTGATTCCAAAATGCAAAGTCTGCAGCAGACTAATCTAGAGGAGAGTTTGGTTGAACAGGCTCCTCAATTTGTAAAGTTGCAACGATGTTGGGCACAACTAGTCCAACATCGACAATGTCGTCTGTGGTGCGACTAGTGTGATGGTCTGAGCTTCGGAGACTGAGGACACAAAAGGAATGGAAGTGGTAGGAGATTCCAACAATACGTCCATTGCCTCAACCTCTGCAGCAGACAAAGCATTAGGCAGTGGCTGCTCCGCTGGCTTAATAATGGTTGCCTCAGAACTTTGCCCTACCACAGTCTGGCTTGGGGTTGGGTGATCTGGACTGGGAGGAGGGGTTTGAAATGTTCAGCTGCTGGCGATGCATTCGGACAGCCATAAGAGTTAGAACGTCCATCTCCAACTGAGCTATAACCGCGCTGTCGTCCTTGACGGTCTTGCTGGTGACATCAAAATTGGCTTTCTTGGCTTGGATAAGGAGATTTGCAGGCCTCAGCCTATGTTTTGCACAAAACAGCTCTTTGCGATGCACAACAATGCGAACATCGTCTGTTTCTGTGCCTTTCAGAACTTCCTGTTCCATTTTGTGCAGCCGCTTGAGTTTACCAAAGAACAGATTGAAGTTATTGACCGTTCTGTACTGGACCCATTCATCGAATACGATGGTGAGAGCCTGTACTTTGTCTTCAATGTCTTCCATGGCAATGTCAATAGCTGTTTGCGCAGCTGATTTGGGCTTGGAGGGTGCAGACTCTCTCATGGTGGCCTTGACCTTCCCAGCAACAGATGAGGGCTTGATCCTTGATTGGGTATAATCGCCCAATTCTTTGATCACAATACCCTTGACAGCTGGGATATTGGATGGGACTCGGGGCACCACTTTGGCTATTTTGGGTGGAGCTTTGGATGTTTGAGGTGGAGCTTGGGATTTTGGGAGTGGAGCTTGGAGTAGAGGGGTTGCTTGGGTTGGAGGAAACGTAGATATGGGTTTGGGGTTTATGGTTGCCAGGGGTTTGGTGAGTTGGGTTCGAGGCTTCTTTGGTAGGGGTTTGGTTAGGGATGAAGTAATAGAGGCAGACTGGGTTTCATCAGAGTCAGTCTGGACCACCACCAATTTTTGCTTAGCCCTTATTGTCTTCTTCTCTGCACCCTGTTCTGCACCAACCTCCATTTTGACAGTCAATAAATCAGTGGGAGTTGGGGGAGCACTCTTGGATCTTAATAGAGCCAGTCCTTTAGGATTGATGACTTTGAACGGACTGAGTGCTGAAGATTTCCCCAACTCAATATTCATGGACTCCAACAGCTTGCTCAGTGGAACGGCAAAACAGACAGCCTGCTTTGCGGACGTGATGGTCTCCAGCAAAACACCAAATAAGATGGATGACCAGTTCACTTTCTGTCCAAAGTGAGTAGCTGTCATGGCCCCAAACTTCTCAGACGTCACATCGTCAATACTTCCAGCCTTGCTCAGCAGCGGCTTTCCGATGATGTCGCAGAGCACTTGAAAGTGGAAAGACATCTCTTTCTTCTTGAATGCAGGCCTAAGAGTAAGGCCGAAGATTGATACTCTACGTTGAAATTATTCCAGAGTAGCTTTGGACAAGTTAGCAAAGTCGGACATGCCAGAGGTGGGAAGTCCAAGCGTCTCCCTAAATAGCTCCTGAGAAATTTCAACAATATGGCCATTGGCTGAAGAAGAGATGGAATTCTTGTGAGATACGGCGTTGGAGAATAGTTCTTTGATCTCCGATCATACACCACCGTGCCGCATTCCAAGAATTTCTGCAGTCCGGATGATTCCATATTTTTGAGTGTAGACACCATTTTTGTATCTTCCATCCTGTATATAGCATCAAACTCAACAAATAATGAATTGCGAGTAATGGTTGCCATTAGAAAGATTAGGATTCGAATATGGAATAAAAAGGAGTTTAAGAGAGATAAGCAGACGACGGTAAATAGATAAAGTAAAATGGTGAGTGAGATGTACAGCCTGATAAATAAAGAGATATTAGACACGTGTCTGTATCTCGATGACTGATATTTTAAATATTCAAATTTTAACGGACTGGATGAGGGAATAGTAAGGCGGTTAAAGTTAGATCAGTACGTGCTGTAAAATATTACTATGTTAAAGATTGATAGTGTTTTGAGTCAGATTATAGAATAACATCAGATCGATAGAGATCGGTCTGATAGTCAGGACCGGTCTGTATCTTACTGACCATTGTATTATCGATCTGTGCTAACACCACATCTTTAAAAGCGAAGTTAAGCATGCGTCAAATATATTAAGATAGATCTATTAAACCAAGAATTGGACGAAAATAATTAAACTTAGCCTCGGGGAGTGGTTTAGTGAAGATGTCTGCAGCTTGCTGGTTTGAAATGTACTCGATCCGAATCTCCTTTTTGACAACATGATCTCGAATAAAATGATGTCTGATATCAATATGTTTTGTTCAAGAGTGGAAGACTATGTGATAGCAATTTCACTTGTGTTGTCGCAAAAGATTAGTGACTCAGCAGCTTGAATGCCATAGTCTCTAAGCTGATGTTGAACCCAGAGCATTTGAGCGCAACAGCTTCCGGCGGCGAGATATTCTGCCTCAGCTGTGGATGTGGCAATCGACGTTTGCTTCTTGCTAAACCATGAGATCAATCTTTCACCTAAGAATTGACAAGTTCCACTGGTGCTTTTGCGATCGATCTTACATCCTGCATAGTCAGCGTCTGAATATCCAGTCAAATTGAAGTTAGAATCTTTGGGATACCAGAGACCAACATTATGAGAAGCTGTTAAGTATTTTAAAATGCGTTTAGCGGCAATGAAGTGGGATTATTTAGGGTCAGATTGAAATCTAGCACACATACAAACAGAAAACATAATATCAGACCGGCTCGCTGTAAGATATAACAGCGATCCGATTAGACCTCGATACATTGTTACCTCAACTGACGTTCCCCCTTCGTCTTTATCTAACTTGATTGATGGACTCATCGGAGTTGAAGCAGTTGAGCAAGTCTCCATACCAAACCATTTGAGTAGCTCATTTGTGTACTTGGTTTGATTAATATAGATTCCATTATCGAGCTGTTTGACTTGTATACCTAGGAAGAATGTCAATTCTCCCATCATGCTCATCTCAAATTGGCTCTGCATTAACTTAGAAAATTTCTCGCATAATTTGGGGTTAGTTGACCCAAAAATGATATCATCAACATATATTTGAATTAACAAAGTATGTTCCCCCTTGATAAATTTAAATAAAGTTTTATCTACTGAGCCAATCTGGAAATCATGATCCAGAAGAAATTGAGACAGAGTGTCTTACCAGGCTCTGGGGGCTTGTTTAAGTCCATACACTGCTTTATTTAGTAAGTATACGTGATCTGGAAATGAGTGATTAAGAAATCCAGGAGGTTGCTCGATGTAGACTTCCTCCTGAAGTTTGCCATTAAGAAATGCATTATTCATGTACATTTGATATACTTTGAAATATTTAAAAGCAGTGTATGCAAGAAAGATTCGAATGGCTTCAACTCTGGCAACTGGTGCAAAGGATTCATCAAAGTCGATTCCTTCTTCTTGTCTGAAGCCTTGTGCAACCAGTCTGACCTTGTTTCTAACTACCACGCCATTTGCATCTAGCTTGTTTCTGAAAACCTATCTGGTTCCAATAACAGGCTGATCACTTGGTCTGGGAGTTAAATTCCACACCTGATTCTGTTGCATAGCCTCTATCCAGTTATAGTCAGCTAAAGCTTCGTCAGTCTGTTTTGGTTCCAGGTTGGATATGAATGCAGCGTATGTGAATTCATCCATCATCTATCCTCTAGTTCTTATGGGTGCAGATGGACTTCCAATCACCAGATCAGGTGGATGCCTCTTAGTCCAGCGGTAGTTTGGTTCGAGAACTTATGGTTCTGATGGAGGCAGAATACTGATATCGTCAGTATTGGTCTTTACGTTGGTATTCGTTATTTTCGGATCAGCAACATCAGCTCGATCTGGTAGAACTTCAGTGGCTTTTACCTGTCTGTCTGGTACTTCAGGTTCTGGTGGATTGTCTCTTAACCTGTTAACTACATTCTCATCATCACTGTTAGCTTCGAGATGGATATTTTCCATCTGATTTTGAATTAGTTCCTTGTGGTTCTCAATATCAAGAAATTCATCAAAAACTACATGAATTGACTCTTCCACAGTTAGAGTTTGATTATTGAAGACACGAAATGCTTTGCTAACAGATGAATATCCTAAGAATATTCCATCATCTGATTTAGATTCGACAGCGGTTAAATGATTCTTACCGTTGTTATGGACATAACATTTACAGCCGAAGATATTGAAATATGAAATAGTCGGTCTGTTATTTGTCCATACTTCATATGGTGTTGCATTTAATTTCTTATTAATCATTGACCAGTTCTGTATATAACATGCAGTATTGACAGCCTCTGCCTAGAACTTTTGAGAGATTCCAGAGTCAGCAAGCATTGTTCTTGCTGCTTCCTTGAGCGTTCTGTTGCGTCGTTCTGCAACTCCATTTTGTTGAGCAGTGCGAGCAGCTGAGTATTCATGTCTGATCCCTTGGTCATCTAGAAAGGATTCAAGATTTTGGTTTGAGAATTCAGTGCCTTTGTCGCTTCGAATCCTGTCTATCCCTGAGGATTTCTCGTTCTGAATGCGCTTCAACAACTTGATCAATTTTGGGCCGGTCTGGTCTTTACTGCTGAAAAATATAGTCCATGTAAAACGTGAGTAATCATCAATAACAACAAGAGTATACCGCATTCCCCCTAAACTTGTTATTGGTATTGGACCAAACAAGTCCATGTGCAATAATTCTAAGCAGCGTAAGGAGGATTTGGCATTCTTGTTCTTAAAGGATGATCTGACTTGCTTGCCCATTTGACAAGCTTGACATATCTTATCCTTAGCAAAGTTGATCTTGGACAGACCGATAACTAAATCATTTTTACATATGCTAGAAATAGTCTTGAAATTAAGATTATTCAAGCGTTTATGCCATAGCCAATGCTTATTATCGTTATGAGCGATGAAACAAGTAGGATTATCAGGTAGATCATGATTCCAGTTAATCTTATAGGTATTGTCATTCCTGATTCCTACCAGCATGGTTTTACCATTAGATGATTTAACAGTGCAAGTGTGTTTGTGAAATTCTACGGTATAACCATTATCACATAATTGACTTATACTAATCATATTATAGCATAAATTCTCAAAGTTTTAACACATCATTTATGATAATGTTGCCATGGACAATCTTACCCTTGCCCACGGTCTTATCCTTTGAGTTATCACCGAAGGTGATCTTAGGACCAGTGTATTGAGTAATATCAGACAGCAGCTCGATGTTTCCCGTCATGTGTCGAGAACATCCACTGTGTAAATACCAGTCTGATAATTTCTTCTTGGGTTCGTGCCAAAACAAGAATTACTGTTGGTACCCAATCCTACTTGGGTCCGGAACGAATTAGTCCTTTGGGGACCCACACCTGTTTCAGCTTTATTGGATTGTGTGTGTACAGTGTGGTGTGTGCTGTGCGATAACAAGTATGTTGAGCTTGTTGTGTGTAGTGTGTTTTGTGAAATGGTGGCCTTTGATTCTTGTCAGGCAATCTATATCTTCTTTGGACTGGTTGTGAGTTGTGATAATTGGATGGTTTTCCTTGCCTTAGATTTTGCACTCTTGAGTTTGGTCTGATAGACTCAAAACTAGCTGGTGTCTCTCCCGTGTCTTGGTTAACATACCCAATCCCCTTTCTCAAACCTTTATCCTTGAAAGAGATTCATGTTTGCATTTTGTAGGCACTTCTGATTCATATATTGTGCTGATCTAACAAATTTCATTTGTTTGACTTTGTTCTTTTCCAGCAACATTCAGTTTCATTTTTAGTGCTTTCATTGATACCAAATTCTATGCCAGTGATATCACCGATATTTCTTTGTACCTCTAGCAACTCATCTAATGAAGCTCTTGATTTTGTCCATGTTTTGAAAATATGAGAATGTTTAGCATTTTGTGCGTTAAATTTTCTGATTTTCTACATGAAGCTGTTCATAGGAAATTTTTAGCTTATCCAGCTCGATCTTCAAACTGTCACATTCACCTAGCTTAGCACAGCTTGGTATGATGTGCTCATCTGTTTGATCTTTGCTTTCAGCCTTAAATTTATCAAATGATTCAGCTAGCATTCTGTAGTCATTGGCCATATCTTGTAGTGCAAGTACAAGTTCTTCTCGTGTAAATTCATCTGAGTCAAAATCAAATACCTCATCGTTCTGACTAGTCTCCTCGTCTGCCATTAGGCATTGGATCTCCTCTTCGCTTTCACTGGAGGATTCTTATGAGCTCTCTGATTCTGAATCAGTCTGAGCCCACTTACTGTTGCCTTCTTCTGCTACCAGAACTTTTTGAGCCTTTCCATGATGCCCTTTACGATCTTTGTAGTGCTTCTTCTTCTTGTCATCTCGGTGCCTTTCCTTCCTCTCGTCTTTCTTTGGTCTGGTGCAATCTGCAATGAAGTGTCTGGTCTTACTACAATTGTAGCAAGCCTAGTCGTTAACAGAAGCATCTTTTCTTGACTTATACTGATGAGAAGGTTTAAAGTTCTTTTTATTTTTAGACGTGAATTTACCAAATTTCTTAATAAATAACGACATAGCATCATTACTCACCTGTTCGACAGATCGGTCTGTAGGGGTAGATTGATTTGGAATGGCTGCAAGTGCCTTGGTTGGCTGAGAGGTGGATGGCTCTGCTTCCCCTCTAGTAGTCAGCTCGAATTCATAGGCCTTGAGATCAGCGAACAGATCATGGAGTTCGATTTTGTTCAGATCTTTAGATTCTCTCATTGCAATGGTCTTGACGTCCCATTCCTTTGGTAATGCTCTCATAACTTTCAGAGCTATCTCTCTATTGGTATAGTCCTTGCCAAGACTGTTCAGTTCATTGACAATGCCTGTAACTCGTTCATCAAACTCGTTTAGAGTTTCTCTATGTCTCATCTTTACGATTTCAAACTTTTGTAGAGCCACAGTCAACTTATTCTCTTTGGTCTGGTTATTCCCTTCACAGAGCTGTGCAATCTTCTCCCAAATTTCTTTGGCAGTGAAGCACATCTTGATCTTGCTGAACATATTCTTGTCCAAGGTTTTGAATAGAATATCCTTGGCTACATTGTCTAGATTAGCATTTTTCCTTTCTTCATTGGACCAGGCAACTCTTTCTTTTTCAATCATCTTAGGTTCACCACTTGACCCTCTCAGGGCAGGGTTAACCTTTAGAATCTTCATTGGTCCTTCTATGATGACGTACCACATGTCATCATCCTGAGCTGCTAGGTGAGCTTGCATGCGGATTCTCCAATCATCATAATCTTATTTTGAGAACATGGGAATCTTGTTGAATGATGCCATCAGTCCAAGTGTTCTTTTGATTAAGAACACCCGCTCTGATACCACTTGTTAGGATCGAGCGTTTACCGCTTTACCAATAACTATAGTTAAGGGTAATGGCGCAACATCAATCATTTCAACCATACACTGGCACAAGCGCCACGTGTTCGACCGATCACAAAGCAGAGGCAATTGTTGAACTCCAACAGTTTTTATATTGACCACATTTCCAAATATGGCCCGAACATGAAGAAATTCAAGGATAAAGAATTGACATGTGTCTTGGGTTCCGATTTTTCTATTTTCTTCAACTGTCTTCCTTCTTCCATTATTTTAGCTCGCTTTCTTCGCATTTTCCTACATGTGACCAAATGTATGATTAGGAACTATAAACATCAACTTAGCCATTAAAGCATGCCTAATCATTGACAGTTAAACGCATAAAAAGTGACTATTTCTAGACACATAAAAAACATAGCAAAATTAGTGTAAAAATTACACTTATCAACTCCAAAAAAGTTAAACTTGATCATCCTCGAGCAAGCATTAAAATCAAAATAGTCGATCTCATCCTTGATCTTTAAAAGAATTAGCTCATGACTAGCATTTACCTCAGAAATCTCACCCACACAAACAAAAGTTGAACGAGACATGTTTTCTCCAAAATCAAGCAACACATCTCAAAATCGGATCATGTGTATGTGCTATTGTCAATCTCAAGTTTCATGCACATCTTCAAGATCAAACAACTTCTCCACTTATATAGTCACTCCATAGACTTGGATCAAAATGTCTTTTTAATCTTGTAATGTTAGGTATTTGGTGTGGTTTCAAAGAAAATGTAGGATAAGCACAAAGAAAAGATTATAATCATATAAAGTTTGTATTTGAGCACAACTCGAGTTTCTCTTCTTTTTCTTTTACAGCCTTGGCCACTTTGCATTATTTTTTTTTCACAAGGCTCTTTCTCTTCTCTGTCTTAGCCCTCTTTTGTTTCTTTGTTTTAACTCATAAGCACTTCCTTTTCTTTCTCACATTCATCAATATATATTTTTTCACTAAGCTTGTTTAAATATCTTTATAAGGATCTCTACTTACTGCTCCAAGCAACGTATAGAGTTGGTCTGACTTTCCATAATGCTTTCCGATCATGCCAAGAATCTAACTAACTTATCCTCCAACTGAGCTATCTCTTCTTCAGAACTGTATCTCTTCTCTTCGTGATGCTCTAATGGTTGGTGTGTACTATATGGATAGTGAGGCTCTGGTGGTATTTGTGATTCCAACTCTGCAGTGAACGATCCCAATGTCAAGGGTAGTCGAGTCCGTCATATCATTGAGCATAAGGGTGAGCATTCGGTTAATTCGGTTAACAACCGAATTAATCGAAACCGAAAAAACCAAATTTTTTTTACAAAACCGAACAAACCGAAACCGAACACACCGAACCGATAAAATATCGGTTAATTCGGTCGGTAACCGAATTAACCGATATTTTTGAAAAATGTAAAAAAATTAAAAAAAAAATTAAAAACTGATTTTAAAAATATAAAAAAATAAAAAAAATAATAAAAAACTGTTAGATCGTTAACCGATATTTTTAAAATCAAAACCGATAACCGACCCGAATTAACAATTTAACCGATATTTTAAAAAAACAAAACCGAACTTCCGAATTGACAGAACCGAATTTCCAAATTTATTCGGTTTGGTCGGTTATTTCGGTTAAACTAAAGTTTTGCTCACCCCTAATTGAGCATGTGCAATACACTGTCTTCATACCTATCAAACATGGGACTATTGGTTACCAAAGCTCCATTCAATACACATGCTTGTGTTTCCACATCCAATCCATTGTAAAAAAAATTGCAAAAGAGTATAGTTCGAAAAGTTACGATAGCGGAATGTGTCTGTCAATTCGTTGAAACTCTACCACGCTGCATAGAACGACTCTGAAAGTTGTTGGACAAAGCTTGTGAAGACTTGTTGATGAAACATCCCAAGTACCTCGCAAGAAAAGAAAAACAGAAACAAATAAATGTTTTCTTTTCAAAATAAAATGGTTAAATTACAATCAAAGAATCTCGTATGATATTACTAAACTTAGTCCACGACAAAGGCGCCAAAAACTTGATCGTATTTTATTTAACAATAAAATTCCAGTTTAGCACGATATATTCGCAAGTGCACGCTTGTCAAGTTTTAGTATAGATTATGAAGAACATGTTGTCAACCCCATAGGGACTAACTGTAAGTACAAAATAAGACGTTTTAAACAATATTTAACAAACAATGGCTAGTTGAATTATTAATTAACTATATCAAACTACTAATCCAACCAAGCAAATCAATTCAACGAGAAAATTCCACTTGGGAAGATTATCAAGACGTCGGTCTCGAAAAGGTGATGAATTCTCCTAATTTATTCAGTATACTATGGTCAAGCTATACCAAACATAATATTAACGTGCAATAAGCAACTCCCATGTCCTTATTGAACAATCGATATTTCATGAAGATCTATGAAACTACTAGCCTTCGACTAGGTAATCTAAGCTATCACACGTGTATTTGATCTCATCTCTCGATCTCAATCTGAAATAAACGGCCTAATTTACGATGTCATATCGTAATGTATATAATCAATCAAAGGTGGCCAAACCGTCAAAATCATTGAGAACAGTAAATTATGCACATAGAATATAGGAATTCAATTTATATTTAATAATCAAGTCATAGGTTCAAAACAAAGGTTTCCCTAATCTTGATAAATAAATTTAGTTCATAATTAAATTGAAAGACATCAAAATAAACTAACACTAAAGTTTAAAGACAATAATAAACTCCCAATGTAGACTCCATTTGTAGATCATTCCCTCTTCTCTTGCTTCTTTCACAATCGTCTTCTTTAATCTCCTTGTTGACTTGTTCCAAATCCTAGGATGAAAATATGGTGAACTGTGGATGGTGGTGAGATGGATAGAGGTGTTTTGTATGATATGGAGGTTGTGACATGGGATGGTATATATAAGTGGTGGAAGAAGAGTCCATTTTTCAACACTTAAAAATAGTCATTGTAAAATTATATTTGTAAGACCACACTACCTTAAGTGTGATTTAAGAGCATAAAGATAGCTATTCATTCATCAGAGTAAAAGGTTTCTGTTGATATATTGAGTTTAGAGGCTAACGTACCAAAATAAAAATTCCACTTCCAAAAATTAATTACATTCCCAACAAAATGAATGTAAGAACTATAAATTTACACTACTCTTGCGTAGAGACTATACAAAAGAATTTCTTGTTCTTCTAGGCCAGTAGCACTAGTCTTCACACAGCTCATCATATCAACCCTTGCCTTACCTCTCCATGCCAAAAGCTCCTACAGGAACAACCCACAACACATGAGCATATAACAAATCATATTTACAACAATATGATTACAATGTAAAAATGCATAAACCATTAATGCCAAATACTTCCTGTATCAATGCACTTAATATGCTCTCCCTGGTTGTCCCTGTTCCATAACTCATATTCATAATCATCAATTATAATACAGTTTAATTTAAATGTCATGACATATATCCATACCATCCATACCAATAACCAATTCACAGTCTTGTTATAACAATGGTATTCTAATGCCCCTCACTTCGACATAACAGAGTCATTTATAATACCCTCGCTTGGACATATCAACTGCATTAAAATATCCCGCGCTTCAATATGACATAGGTATTATTCTCGCTTCGACATATTAGTGCGAAATATTATGTTCCATCGCTACGATATGACAGCAGCAAGTATTCTATTCATCGTTTCGAAACAACAGCGGCAAGCATTATAATCATCACTCGTATATAACAACGATTCACAATAATATGCACCAAGCATCCAATCCATGCATCCACAATGCATAAATCAATATGTAAAAATACATTTTACCGTCGATGCTCGTATGTCTCTCTATGTACCTTTCTTCCAAAAGTAGGGTGTTTACAGAAATTTATCCCCTACATTGTGCCGCCGCTTGGGAAGGCTCTACACAATTCCACAATTCAATATTAGAAGTCATAATATCCCATCACAAAAATCCCAACAAAATATCAAAAATTCCAACATTTCGTGTCTCGCGCGAGACACTACTGCCTCGATGTCCAATTTTTGCCATTCCGCGATCGATCGCTAAGTCTCTGTCGATCGAGCGCAGACTTGGCTGATCGATCGCGCAAACTCACGATCGCTGAGGAAACACATTATCCGCTGGTCTGATACGCGCGATAGGTAAAGCGCACCGATCGATCGTCGAGGCCTTTCAACGCAAAAATCACCATTTTCACACACTTCACCCTCTTCAACCCATAAAATCCATTCAACTCCAAATCCCCTCAATCCAACACATTATAACCATCAATATACAACACAATACACGTCAATATCCATAAACTTTTATAAATCAACTCATAAACATCACAACCCAAAAACAAATCATTTTCCCCCCAAAAACATAAACTCAAAACCCACCTAAACATGCTCAACACTTAGCAAGGAAGGATTCTTACCGCTTAAACTTCAAATCCTAGCAAGTTTCAAAGATTACAAGCTTTGCCAAGTTCCCTTCTTCCTCCCTGGTGTTATGCGATAAAATGGGGAATGGGGGAGTGTTTGAGTGATTAAAAGTGAGTGGTGGGAATAAAAGGGAGATAAGGGGGTAGGTTATTAGAAGTGTGGAGATTAATTAAAATGATGTCCAAACATTTAGCATGATGTAGTAAAATATCCTCACTTGATATTTTAACTCATTTAACCATCAAAATGCACCATAATTAAAATTAGACATGCTTTTCTAGCCCAATTGCACCATGCCAAATTTACTAATTCCCTACAATGCATCAAATGCACCCTGAAATATATAATCAGTTCATGCCCACTGCATAACCATTACATTTCACAACCACACATAATTATAACACCATAATTACCTCGTAATCAACATTAATAACTATAGTGCGCATGATTATTTCAAGGATATCACATTACTCCCCTACCTAGAAAATTTTGACCTCGAAATGGGCATACACTACCAATGCCAAACAAAATATAAATTCACATACCAGAAAATAGTCTTAGGTATTGCTGCCTCATATGTCGGTCCGTCTCCCACGTGGCCTCCTCGACAGCCCTACGATCCGACTGAACTTTAATCATCGGTATCACCTTGTTCCGAAGTCTGCGACCAGTTCGATCCAGAATTCTAACCGGCCGTTCAACATAAGACACATCAGAGTCTAACTGCACTTCTGAAGGCTGCAACACATGAGACGGATCCGGCTCATACTTCCTCAATATTGACACATGAAACACGTCATGAATGTCAGATTACGGTTGTGGCAAAGCCAGACGATAAGCCAAGGTGCCAATGCGCTGCAAGATCTCATAAGGACCAACATACCTCGGTGACAATTTCCGGTGCATTCCAAACCGCACAACACCCCTGAAGGGCGAGATTTTCAGAAAGACCTTGTCACCCAACTGAAACTCCAACGATCGTCGTGTTTATTATCATAGGCTGCCTATCTATCCTGAGCTATTTCATTCTATGCCGAATCACTTTCACTTTCTCTTCCATATCCCAAATCAATTCCGGACCTTCGATGATTTACGATCCAAATCATCCCAGTACACTGGAGATCTGCAACGTCGACCATATAAGGCCTCAAATGGAGCCATCTATATGCTCGCTTGATAGCTATTGTTGTACGAAAACTCCACCAAAGCCACTGAATACTGCCATTTAGCATCAAACTCTAGTAGAGAAGCCCACAACATATCTTCGAGCATCTGTATAGTACGCTCAGTCTGGCCTCAGTTTGGGGATGGTATGTCATACTCAACTTCATCTCAGTGCCCAAAGCTGACTGAAGACCTTCCCAAAAGTGAGAAGTAAATCGTGTATCTCGATCTGAGACAATAGAAACTGGGATCCCGTGCAGTCTCACCACATCACGAATGTACACTGGGCCATCTTCAAGTACGTGAAGGTCATATTGTATGGTATAAAGTGAGCCACTTTAGTCAGTCTGTCCACTATCACCCAAATGACATCAAGTCTTGAAGCGATCCTCGGTAAATGGGTCACAAAGTCCATAGATATGTGTTCCCACTTCCATTTAGGTACCTCCAAGCTCTTCAACTCACCACCAGGCCTCTGCCTCTCCGCTTTCACCTGCTGATAGACCAACCACCTCTTTACGAATGCTATGACATCTAGTTTCATCCGTTTCCACCAGAACTGGTCACACAGGTCTTTATACATCCACTTCCCGCCCGGATGGATACTAAATCTGCTGCTTTGAGCTCGCTGTAAGAT
This sequence comes from Haberlea rhodopensis, assembly GCA_907163345.1. NCBI lineage: Eukaryota > Viridiplantae > Streptophyta > Magnoliopsida > Lamiales > Gesneriaceae > Haberlea > Haberlea rhodopensis. Next base: position 233,875 of record CAJQUN010000120.1, on the reverse strand, counting down.
TCCTTGGCGTAACTCAGGCGTATTCGGAACCACCCAACGATTACCAAGCCTCAATGTACCGTCCTCAGTCATCCTGAATTTCGATGGTTGTCCCTGAAGGACCAATGTTATCCATCTTCATATTTCGTCGGCTGTCTTCTGAGTCCTTCTGATATTCTAAAAAATATCCGGTTCTGCTAACAATGTCGACACACGTACCGGCGATGCAGACACAAAAATCATAGCCCAACTGACAGTAGGAAGTCAACAAGGCCGACAAATGAATGACGTCCTCCGCAGTATACTTCACCTTCCGGCTCAAGGCATCAACTGTCAAGTTAGCCCTGCCTGGATGGTACTCTATCTCGCAAGCATAGTTCTTCAACAAGTTCATCCATCTCCTCTGCCTCATATTTAGTTCCGCCTGAGTAAATAAAAACTTCAGGCTCTTGTGGTCGGTGAATATGGTAAACCATGTACCATACAAGTAATGCCGCCAAATCTTCAAGGCAAATATAATAGCCGCCAATTCCAAGTCGTGAACTGGATATCTGGTCTCATGCGGTTTCAGTTGTCTCGAAGCATAGGCCACCACTTGCTTATTCTGCATCAATACACAACCCAAGCCTTGTAATGATGCATCTGTAGAAAGGATGAACCTCTCGTTCTCCGTGGGAATCACTAATACAGGCGTAGTCGTCAACCGATGCTTCAGTTCTTGGAAACTATGCTCACAAGCCTCATCCCAATAAAATGGCACTCCTTTCTGAGTTAACTGTGTCAACGGCTTAGCAATCCTCGAAAACCCATCGACGAAACGTCAATAATACCCGGCCAAAACAAGAAAACTCTGAATCTCGGGCACGAAGGTAGGCGTAGACCATTCCATCACTGCTCCTACTTTCCTGGGATCGACTGCTATCCCATTTCTAGATATCACATGACCTAGAAACACCACTTTGCCCAACCAGAATTCACACTTGCTGAGCTTGGCAAACAACTGGTTATCTCGAAGGATCTGAAGCACTACACGAAGATGTCTCACTTGCTCCTCTTCGCTTCTAGAATATATAAGGATGTCATCAACGAATACTATGAGAAACCGATCAAGATACGGCCGGAACACCTGATTCATCAAACTCATAAAGACAGCCGGGGCGTTTGTCACTCCGAACAGCATGACCAAGAACTCATAATGCCCATACCGAGTCCGAAATGTTGTCTTCTGAACATCCTCCTCTCTAACCTATATCTGATGATAACCAGATCTCAAATTAATTTTGGAGTAAATCGTTGTGCCCTGCAACTGATCAAACAGATCATCAATCCGCGAAAGAGCGTACTTGTTCTTTATCATCACCTTGTTCAATTGTCTGTAATCGTTGCACAAGCGCATCGAACCATCCTTCTTCTTCACATATAAGACCGGTGCACCCCAAGGTGAGATGCTGGGGCGTATGTATCCCTTGTCAAGGAGCTCCTGCAACTGAACCTCCAGTTCTCTCAACTCAGACGGTACCATCCTATAAGGGGCACGAGAAATAGGAGATGTGCATGGTAGTAGCTCAATTCCGAATTCAACTTCCCGACTCGACGGAAAACCTGAAATTTCTTCCTGAAACACATCGGCAAATTCCACAACCACGGGGTTCTCCTCAATTCTCACCTCTTTCCTCTTTTCTGCAACATCAATAGCATATATAAGATCACCCGCATGTCCATGTTCCAATAACCGTGACAGTTTAATAGCAGAAATCAACGGAATTTTTGGACGAGAACCACTCCCATAAAACATCCACTGACTCCCCTGATCAGACCTGAAGCGAACTGTCCTCTGCCGGCAATCAACCACTGCCTGATATATGTTCAACACATCAATGCCCACAATGTAATCAAAATCTGTCATGTCCAACATGATCAAGTATGCCTTCAGATCGTTGCCCTCAAAATAAATGAGGCAGTCAGATAATACTCTGTCAGCAATCACATTCTTCGTAGTGGGTGTCGAGGTGGGCAACGGAGACGGGCACATATGATATTTCTCGACAAAGCCAGCAGATACAAAAGAATGGGAGGCACCTGTATCTATCAAAATAAAAGCGATGTAGGTAAATAAATAGCACTTACCCGCAATCACTTCCTCTGGAACTGCCTCAGCCTGCTCCCTCGTCAGTGCATAGACTTGCCCCTAAGGTGGTCCCACTGTCTGACCACCCAACTATCGAGGCATGATTGGTTGCCTCTACTATATTGCTCTATCAACAAATCTTCCCTTGTTCTCCCTGAGGTCCGGCTTTCCTCCACGGTTAGGACAATTCCGAGCAATGTGGCCCATCTTGCGATCCTCCACAATAATAACATCTAACCTCCCCAGTTCTGCTTTCTTGTGTTGGTCCCTTGTTGGTCGGTGCAATACTCCTTCGATCCCCTATTCGCCGATTATCAGATCGCTTTCCACTAAATCGGGAAGATGATGAAGTTCCACGAGATTTAAACTGATCCCCTCGTGGGCTCAGACTATCAGACACTGGCCTCTGTGGTGGTACTTGTTGGGGTACAACATCCTTATAGGCATCTACTCCGATTTCCGCTAGTTCCGCTATTGTCAGAGCATCATCAAAAGAGCTGGGGTTATTAGAGAGAACCCTGTCAAATAGCTTCGGCCTCAAGCCCTTAAGAAAGTGCCTCATCTTCGCATGACCTTTTGTGGCAACATGAGGTACATACCTCAATAGTGATGAGTACTGCAGGGCGTAATCCAAACTGTCATGTTGCCCTGCCTCAAGTTGGTGAACTCATCCTCCTTCATCTGTCTAGCCGCAGCCGAAAAGTACCGGCTCAGAAATCGGGTCCTGAATAAGCTCCAGTCCACAAGCACTCCATAGGCTCTCATCTCCATAGCCGTTGTCTTCCACCACATAGAAGACTTCTTGGCCAACTGAAACTCGGCCAACCTCAGCCAGGCAGCCTTAACACATGGTGCTGACACGAATATCTGCTCACTCCTCTCGAGCCACTCCACATCGTCTTCCCCAGACTCAGTTCCCTCAAAACGATGCAGTTGGAAAGCTAAGAACCGCGTCAGACTCAGCTCCCCGGGCAATAACCATTGTGCAATAGGTTCCAGACCCACAGCTGGTGGCGGTAGAGGGTTAGTCTGAGCAATACCTGCATTCACGCTTATTGTGTCCCCCCACCTCTTCATTGAGGTGCTCCGAGTTTCTGGCTGTCATGTTGTAATACAGGGGTTAACAATAATAATTCAGAATAAATTCATGTAATACAATCCATGTTAGTCATCACATGAATATCAATACTCAAGCATGTTAGAATAATACACATATATTAAAATATGCACCAAAATGCATGAAGATGCTCATAAGTGAACATCTATCCGAACTGTTCACTAATGCTACCCTTCACTCAACCCTGGTTCTCTAACCACTGCTCTGATACCACTAATGTAAGGCCTCACTACCTTAAATGTGATTTAAGAGCATAAAGAGAGCTATTCATTCATCAGAGTAAAAGGTTTATGTTGATATATTTAGCTTAGAGGCTAACGTACCAAAATAAAAATTCCACTTCCAAAAATTAATTACCTTCCCAACAAAATGAATGTAAGAACTATAGATTTACGCTACACCTGCGTAGAGACTATACAAAAGGATTTCCTGTTCTTCTAGGCCAGTAGCACTAGTCCTCACACAGCTCACCATTTGCATTAGCTCTCCATGACAAAAGCTCCTACAGGAAACCCACAACACATGAGCATATAACAAATCTTATTCACAACAATATGATTACAATGTAAAAATGCATAAACCGTTAATACGAAAATACTTCCTGTATCAATGCATTTAATATGCTCTCCCTGTTTGTCCCTGTTCCACAACTCATATTCATAAGCATCATATTATAATACAGTTTAATTTAAATGTCGTGACATATATCCATACCATCCATATCAATAACAAATTCACAGTCTTGTTATAACAGTGGCATTCTAATGCCCCTCGCTTTGACATAACATCGTCATTTATAATACCCATCGGTTCGACATATCAGCGGCATTATAATATCCCTCGCTTCAATATGACAGCAGCATTATCCTCGCTTCTACATATTAGCGGCAAATATTATTTTCCATCGCTACGATATGACAGCGGCAAGTATTCTATTCCTCGCTTCGAAATGACAGGGGCAAGCATTATAATCATCACTCGAATATAACAACGACTCACAATAATATGCACCAAGCATCCGCAATGCATAATTCAATATGTAAAAATACATTTTACCATCGATGCTCGTACATCTCTCTACGTACCTTTCTTCCAAACGTAGGGTGTTTAAAGAAGTTTATCCCCTGCGTTGTGCCGCCGCTTGGGAAGGCTCTACACAATTGCACAATTCAATATTAGAAGACATATAATATCCCATCACAAAAATCCCAACAAAATATCAAAAATTCAAACATTTTGTGTCTCGCGATCGATCGTCCATACGCGTCGATCGATCGCAAGACACTACTGCCTCGATGTCCAATTTTTGCCATTCCGCGATCGATCGCTAAGTATCTACCGATCGATCGTGGAAGGAAGGATTCTTACCACTTAAACTTCAAATCCTAGCAAGTTTCAAAGATTACAAGCTTTGCCAAGTTCCCTTCCTCCTCCCTTGTGCTAGGCGATAAAATGGGGAATGGGGAAGAGTTTGAGTGATTAAAAGTGAGTGGTGGGGAATAAAAGGGAGATAAGGGGGTACGTTATTAGAAGTGTGGGGATTAATTAAAATGATCTCCAAACATTTAGCATGATGTAGTAAAATATCATCACTTGATATTTTAAAGCATTTAACCAACAAAATGCACCATAATTAAAGTTAGACATGCTTTTCTAGACTACTAGAACAAAGCCCAATTGCACCATGCCAAATTTACTAATTCCCTACAATGCATCACATGCTTCCTGAAATGTATAACCAGTTCATGCCCACTGCATAACCATTACATTTCACAACCACACATAATTATAACACCATAAAATCATCATTAATAACTATAATGCATTTTCAAGGATATCACAATAATTCATTATTGGACAAAACCTAGCCACCTCTTCTAAATATGGCAAGAAAATGCGTCGACTGATCGATCGGGCTTAGTGGCCGATCGATCGCGAGTTGTGTCTTTTTATTTTCAAAGTTCTGGTAGGTACGATCGATCGCAAGGTGTCAGGATGATTGATCGTGTGTGATAAAAATTTAGCATTCAAAACTCTTGTCTACCGATCGATTGCCCCATTTGTACCGATCGATCGGTCATCTTAAAATTTTCCAACTCGAGATTTTGGTCTTTTCTTCAATTTGTTGGCTCTTCTTGGTCCTTTTCCACATTTCATTAATAATTGGGGTGTTTTTGATACATTCTCGCACTTCTACATATCGTGAACATACAAAATCAATACCAAAAGTGTACTATTCTTCAAGAATCATTATAAAGTGTAACGAGAAAACAGAGCAAAATAAGTGTAAAAATGACACTTATCATTGATCTAATACACGCATGCACCGGCAGACTCGAACCATGTGCTTATCAAAATATACATATTTTTTAAAATAAGATGGTGGTACACTTGCATATATTAAGGTGTTTCACTTAATTTTTAACAAGGTGGTGCACTTAATCTTAACAAATTGGTAATTCTGACAAGATGGTGCACAATTTTAACAAATTAGTGATTTTAACAAGGTGGTGGGCATAATAAACGCATGCACCGGCATATTCAAGCTACGTACTTATCAAAATACACATTTTTTTTATATTAGATGGTGGTGCACTTGCATATATAAGGTGGTGCACTTAATTTTTCACAATCGGTGCTTGTAACAAGGTGGTGCACTTAATTGTAACAAATTGGTGATTTAACAAGGCGGTGGACTTAAATTTAACAAATTGGTGATTTTAACAAGACGGTGCACGTAATAACACACATGCACCGGCAGACTCGAGCTATGTGCTTATAAAATACATATTTTTTTATATTACATGGTGGTACACTTGCATATACTATGGTGATGCACTTAATTTTTAACAAGGTGATGCACTTAATTTAAACGAATTGGTGATTCCAACAACGCGGTGCACGTAATCCACGCAATGCACCGCGTGCATGACTCGAGTTATGTGCTTTTCTAAATACCCATTTTTTTATATTAGATAGAGGTGCACTTGTTTATATTAAGGACGTGGACTTAATTTTCACAAGGTGGTGTACTTAATTTTAATAAATTGGTGATGAGTGCACTTAATTGTAACAAATTTTTGACAAGGTGGTGCACTTAATTTAACAAATTAGTGATTTTATCAAGGCGGTGCACATAATACATGTATTCTCCAACAGACTCGAGCTATGTGCTTATCAAAATACACATTTTTATATTAGATGGTGGTGCACTTGCATATATTAATGGGGCACTTAATTTTTAACAAGGTGGTTCATTTAATTTTAACAAATTGGTGATTCTAACAATATGATGCACTTATTTTAACAAACTGATGATTTTAACAAGACGGTGGACGTAATATATGCATGCACCAGCATTGGCATACTAATGCTATGTGCTTATGAAAATATAGATTTTTAAAATTATATGGTGGTACACTTGCATATATTAAAGTGATGCACTTAATTTTTCATTAGGCGGTGCATTAATATTAATAAATTGATAGTTTTAACAAGGTGGTACACTTAATATTAATAAATGGATGTTTTTAAAAAGGTGGTGCACTTAATTGTAGCAAATTGGTGATGGAGTTGAAAGTAATGCACCAGAGTGCACCGACAGACTCGAGCTATGTGCTTATCAAATTTGTATATACAAATTTTCATTTAAACAATTTATCAAACATCTTATATCTCAAACAATAAACAACAAACAAAATTGAGTACAAGTTGCAATGTTCATTTCATCACTAGTTGAAAAAGAAATCAGTCAGTGTACATAATATTTTACAACCTATGTCTCAAATAACAAACCTACAATTTCCAAATTTTCATCAAACAATTTAGCAAACATCGCATGTCTCAACAAGAAACAAAAGAGAGTATAAGTATTATGTTCTATTCATCACCAATTGAAAAAAGAAATCAGTAAATATTGGACATATTTTACAACCCATATTTCAAACAATGAACAAAATGAAAAGTAAAAAACAAAGTGAAATACAGGATCACAACAGGTGTAGGTCATGACCCTTGCTGCCACCTCCACTCGCCAAGGAGGCGGAGAATTTCTCAGCAGCTGCGAGTCAAAAGAAGAGGAGGGTAGAGCAAACAGGGAGGAGAAGAAGAAGTTCCCAACAAGTGTGATTCAAAAGATCGTAGGATGTTCAAAATGAATTGGCCTAGTTTTTTTATTTATTTAAGGGGTATTTTAGTAAACAAATATTAAATCCTAGATTAAAGGTTAAAAAATTGAACATAGATGAATAAAATTTCTTCAACAAACGATTGTTAAAGAAAATTGATTTTTGCCCATGTTTACTTTAATAAAGTTATTGTAAGTTGTACCTTTTTTTTTTGCAATTTCCTCTTTAAAATACGGACATTGGTTTTACTACGACTATGAACTGGGGCAATTGCCCGTGGCACGACCCTTTGCAAAAGTAACGGGCCGTGTGGGCCAAAGTTAATACCCATAAATATATAGAATATTGGATTGTCTCGGGCCTATTATTTAAAAAATGGGTGGTGCCAAAAGGACCCATTACAGTAATAGACGGCCCGGTTTTTTCGCCATATTGACATGGTCTGTCCGTTTTGTCATCATAGTTCTACATTAAATGTTTGGTTTTTAAGGAAGCATAAATAAATATATATATATATTTGAATATAGTATGTCAAATGTTTTTGTTGTTTAAACATAGATTGAAATAAGTGATAAACGCTGTATTTTTTTATTTTAACTTTTTTAAACAATTTGAATATATAAAAATTTAACTAAGCATTATTTTCTGTGGGGAAAAAAATAATATGATGTGCTATGTTTGCAAAATTATGTAGATTTATTACTATTTATTACATGAGATTTTATAGCTCATCTTGGTACATCAATTGTAAATACTCCTCATCTCATTGATAAAAATGAAAAAAAAAATTGATTATATTTATTGGAGGACAAGGATTGTCTCTGTTTGGAGAGCGGTCGAAGCGTTGCGCATGGATTGCTATACTATGTAAATATTAGAGTTGCATTGTTACCACCAGCTACAACTTTTGGAAAAGCGGCAAGCATTTGATCCTACGATTGGTATCAGAGCTAAGGTCATGTGTTCGATTCACATGAGTTGCAAGATAGTGCACAGTAAAACTTCTATAAATTAATAGTATTGAGACCATGAAATTTTATTAATTTATAGAGATATTAATTAATTGATAAATTAATAATTTATTAATTTAAAGATTGATATTTCGTTTCATCAAATTTATCATGAAGAAGACATTAATGATTTTGAGAATATTATTAATGATCTCGGATACTGCAATAAAATGGATGACAAATCACCTATTGGATTACCCGAAGTGAAAATGATATATATTCAAAGTTCCAAAACTTAGAAAAAAGTACGGCTAGTGTCATTGAAAATCTTGTTAACCAAACATACAAAATTAAGCACTCATAGCAATAACTATTCACTTTTGTCTTGTAGTTCAAGTACACAACACCGAAGCTTTTGTTGTAATGAGAAAGTTAGATATGTAATCCACCAAGATTTATAAATTTCGAGAAAAAATAAACAACAATATATTCATATTTTACTAATTGTCCTAATTGTAGTTGTAAAGAAAACTATTAATTTAAGATATTGATGTGCCTATAGATTTAGATAAAGTCTTCCTAAAATTATTACGTTATTAATTATCTAAATTACTAATTCTTTGAACCGGCCCAAGTTCTGACAAATAAAAAAATATTACTTTATGGAGGTTATTATTTATCGAGTATTATTAATTTATATATATTTTACTGTATTGATATAGAGATTATTGGAGTACAATAATTGTCCTGCTTGGAGAGCGGTAGAAGTGTGCCGCTTGGACTACTATACTATTTAAAAGATTAGAGTTGCAGACTCGAGCTATGTGCTTATCAAAATACACATTTTTTATATTAGATGGTGGTGCACTTGCATATATTAAATGGTGGTGCACTTGCATATATTAAATGGTGCACTTACTTTTTAACAAGGTGGTGCATTTAGTTCTAACAAATTGGTTATTCTAACAAGATAATGCACTTAATTTTAACAAATTTGTGATTTTAACAAGACGGTGGACGTAATACACGCATGCACCAGCATTGGCATACTAGTGAACATTTTTAAAATTAGATGGTGGTACACTTGGATATAGTAAGGTGATGCACTTAATTTTTCACAAGGTGGTGCACTTAATATTAATAAATTGATGCTTTTGACAAGGTGGTGCACTTAATATTAATAAATTGATGATTTTTAAAAGGTGGTGCATTAATTGTAACAAATTGGTGATGGCAGTGCAAGTAATACATGCATGCACCAGCGTGCACCGGCAGACTCGAGCTATGTGCTTATCAAAATATACATTTTTTATATACAAATTTTAATTCAAACAATTTATCGTACATCTCATATCTCAAATAACAAACAAAATAGAGTACAAGTTGCAATGTTCTTTTCATCACTAATTGAAAAAGAAATCAGTAAATGTACACAATATTTTACAACCTATGTCTCATACAACAAACCTAAACTTTCAAATTTTCATTTAAACAATTTAGCGAACATCTCATGTCTCGAACAAGAAACAAAAGAGAGTACAAGTGTCAGGATCGGGGTAGTGTTTAGAAAGGTGGTTGAATAAACACTAGGCTCAAATTCTCATTTCTTTAAATATAACAGACTGTTAAGTACTACATTAAGGTCTCAATTGATTTCCAAGGAAGTAGACAACTAAAAAGATAGTGCGGAAGATGTCTACCGGACTTGTGAATATGAACTAATAGGCAATTATAAAAGGGGCAATAAAGTAAGTGTGGTAAAGTAAAGAGACAATGATTGTTACTGGAAGTTCGAAGCACAAACCACTTCTACGTCTCCCCTTCTTCCTTTGCAGGAAGGATTCACTACAAGACTTTGAGTTCACAAACTTTTGTACAACCTCACCTAGGCTAACATCACACAGATAGCCTAAACACATAGACCACACAGCTCACAAAGAATTTCACCAAGACTTCAGAACTAATTTCTGAGTTCACAATGATTTCTCTAACACTAACTCAATGAATAAAACTATTTAAGCTTGGGTAATCTTCGAGCAGTAGACTTAATACTTTTGATCTTCAACAAGGACTTTTTGATCTTTTTGGGTAATCCATAGCAGTTGAGCACAACACGCCATTTACTCTTGATTTCCTCAACAACAAGGACTTTTTTATAGTCCTTAGAACCCTTTCTCTATCATCCCTTTTTTATTTGGTGCAATCAGCGATGAAATGTCTTTGCTTCCAACAGTTAAAGCATATGTGTTCATCTTCATCTGTTTTTTTTTTGGCTTTGAAATTTCTGGGAGATGATTGATACTCAATGTGGCTCTTCTTCATGAATTTGTCAAACTTCTTTACGAACATAGCCATTGCATCAGTTCAAATTTGTTATGGTGTCTTGTGTACTACAGTAGACTGAAATTCTGTAACAGCAAGAGCCTTGGTTGGCTAACTAGTACTGGGTTCATCCTCGACTCGGATTCCCAGATCAAACTCATATGCTTCTAAATCGGTAAATAGATCATGTAGATCTATCTTTTTCAAGTCCTTAGATTCTCTCATTGCTATGGTCTTCACATCCCATTCTCTTGGGAGACCTCTCATCACCTTTATAGTAATCTCTCTGTTAGAATGCTCCTTCCCAAGACTGTTGAGTTCATTGATGATGCTAGTAACTCTTTCATCATATTCATTTAGAGTTTCACCGGGCATCATCTTGATGTTTTCAAATTTTTGTAGAGCTACACTCAACTTGTTCTTCGTCTGGTCATTTCCTTCGCATAATTGTGCGATCTTTTTCCAGATGTCTTTTGCAATGGGACACATCTTGATTTTATTGAGCATGTTCTTATCCAATGTTTTGAATAATCTTTGGTCACATTGTCCACATTTGCCTTTTTCTTCTCCTCATTTGTCCAACTTGATCTTTTCTTTTCAAGCATATGAGGTCCACCGCTTGCAATTTCGGTGGATGTGTTAACTTTTAGAATCTTCATTGGTCCGTCAGTAATAGCGTACCACATACCATCATTCTGAGCACATAGATGTGCTTGCATCCGCATTCTCCAATCATCGTATTCATCTTTCTTGAACATGAGAACCTTGCTGAATGAAGCCATCAGTTCTGGTATTCTCACAATTGAAAAGACATGCTCTGATAACACTTGTTAGGATCGGGGTAGTGTTTAGAATGGGGGTGAATAAATACTAGGCTATAATTCTCGTTTCATTAAATACAGCAGACTGTTAAGTATTGCAGTAAAGTCTCAATTGATTTCCAATGCAGTAGACAACTAAAAAGATAGTGCGGAAGATGTCTATCAGACTTGTGAATATGAACGAATAGGCAATTGTAAAAGGGGCAGTAAAGTAAGTGCGGTAAAGTAAAGAGGCAGTGATTGTTTCTGGAAGTTCGAAGCACAAACCGCTTCTACGTCTCCCCTTCTTCCTTTGCAGGAAGGATTCACTAGAAGACTTTGAGTTTACAAAACTTTTTACAACCCACTTAGGCTAATATCATACATATAGCCTAAACTCCTAGTCCACACAGCTCACAAATAATTTCACAAAGACTTCAGAACTAATATTTGAGTTTACAATGATTTCTCTAACACTCACTCAATGAATAAATGTGGGGCCCTCAACTCTCACCAGTAATTATCATGCAATTAAATTACCGTTTTTAACTTCGCGGCGGAAACTTAAATTTTGTTATGACGCGAGCCCAAAAATTCTCCAATTCAAAGATTATACTTGATATTATTTGATATAATATCATTATAGAATGTCATAAAATTATTCATAATCAAGGCACCACAAGTCACATAATTTTACATATAGAAGAATGATATCAAACTTCAACCAACAATTATCCCGTATATAACCATAACACTGAATCCAGTCCAGCCTCCCATAACTGCATCACGTCCTAACCTGATTACCAACCACACACAAAAAGGTAACCGCCCCCGAGGGGGTGAGTAATAACCCAGTATGAAAAGACCAAGATAAATTCAACATGCACTGTAATGAATAATATGTGGATGCAATGCATGATCAAGGTAAATCCACATGCACGGGTAATAGGAATAACAGTAGCTGCACAATCAGTAAATGAAGCGGAACAGCTCGAGCAACAGGTAAGGCTCGGCTACACTGCCATAGCGACCACTCCTCCGCCAGTCTACTACCGTGTGCCGGTCACCTCGCCAGGGATTACGGACATACTGCGCCTATCGGCCTGCAACATCTCTCGGGCTAGTCGCAGTTCCATACCATCCCAAACAAACACCTCGAATCCACACACAATATCAAAAGGTCATCAATGGTATCGAGGCTCAATATGCAATGTAATGTTGTGTCAAGCATCGATGCTACATATATACAGAAAATACATGTGTGTAAAATAGATTTTATTTTTCTTCGCATCGATGTTTATGCAATACCACAAATAATCCACGTAGATAAACAAATGTCATATAAATCACGTTCAATGCATATCAAACACCACGGGTACCTGTTGTATGTTATCCGGTCGTAACATACCTTTTTAAGTCCCAAATAGCAATGAGTAAATGGATCAAAATCTTGAGACGTGATCACACTACACATTTAGATAATAAATTGTTATTTTCATATAATTGCTTAAATCCTTACTCGAACTATATTAAATCAAGCTTGGGTCCATATAGATAATTAAACATTATAATAGTTTATTTGTCTTAGATTCAAGATACGCAAGATTAAACTATCTTTAAAACTTTTACTTCCAAATAGGTGTTCTAGCAACATCATTAAAAATGTTGCATCTTTGTTAACACCCAATGTTTTATTTTTCGATAATTATTTTATAATAACTTCTAGTGTTTCTTTTTAGCTGATATAGGTGAGTCAAAATCTTGAAAGACTGCTTCAAGACTTCCAGTACATCATTATAGTCACACTTTCTTCACTACAAGTATATAAAAGGCTTATACAATTACCAACATATAGGTATATATGTACTAGATTTAAAATTATGCCACCATCTTTCTTATAATTTTAATCTCTCACCAAACACCACAAACTTAAAGGTGATTCGAACCATATAATCATTTTAATATTTTATAAGGTTTGTTTACTTGTATCCAGAAGACATTTGATTAAAATATCCACCACAAATTTTAAGAAAAACATGTGTAAGTATGATTCTCTTCTTTTCATAAGCGTAAGAAATTATTTTCTAGTATATTTAAATTAACACTTACTTTTAAAAAAAAAATATTACAGGATATTTAGATAAATTTAAGCAGTACATGAACCATGACTTGGATTAATTTCTCTAAAACCAAGGTCAATCCATAGCTTATTATCTCAAGGAAAGAATCATGATCTTCTTGATTTAAGTAGTAATATTTCAAGTATATTAGTCATGGACTTAATATTTGACATAAATTCCTACATCAATGAATATAAAATCCCAAGAGAGGTGGAAGGTGGTCGAATATATATAGCTTAACAATAGCTAATACATTTTCACAAGATAATTCAAGGTGTTGATTTAACTTTTTCAGCCTACTGATTTGATTTAAATTCTTAAGTCATCTCCAAAAGTCTCAAAGTAACAAGGCATAAGTTTGAGACACAGCACACACACACACACATATATATTGATTAAGGTCTGATTAGGTTATCATTTTCTAGACTTGATTTCTAACCTTAAAAGTTTATAAATATATTTTATTTTATTTTTTTGAAAACCATGGATTTTCATACTACGTAGATGGCATAACTGTATCTCAAAATACTTTGGCTCAAATCTTCAAAAAATGTTTAAAAAAAAACTTTTGTGATAACAAATAAACCATACTCTTCAACCATGAAGCTAAAACTTAAAATATGATAGAAATAGCACTTAATATTTCCAAACAAAACTTGTATCAAAAGGTAGAGCAAGTGAAGAGAAATATAAATATACAAGTAGATAATTGATATACCTCAAATACGAACTTGAAAACGAAAGGAGAAAAGCTTTGAGTTTCTTTCGGTTATGGATTCTAAGCCATTACTCACTCTCCCTTTCTTATACTAGTTAAGCTCCTAAGGCTCTAGTTTATTATCACTAATTTATTAAATAATTTTTATAGTCATTATTAGTCCTATAATGTATAACTATAGACGTAAATGCAAAGTAGCAATGCATGTGGGTGTCATGATCACATCAGACAAGGAGACACTAATAATAACTCAATGCAATGATAAGATTGTGACTCATTTCCAATTTTTTTTTATTAGTATTATTATTATTATTTTCATTATTTTTGTTATAAGGTAAGGCACACATACGTGTACTATATATATCCATATATATAATATAATATAATAAATGTACTCAATATATATATTTAATTAGCATACTTTAAATTATTTCGGGGTCTTACAATAAAACTATTTAAGCTTGGGTAATCTTCGAGCAGTAGATTTAGGACTTTTGAACTTCAAGATCACTTGAAGGGTTACTGCTCTGTAGCTTTTTGAGTACTGGATTATGAGTGTCAGATTATTGGAGCTTTTGATTCAGGATGTAAGCGAGAGTTTCTTCAAGCTCCATATTATTTATAGACTCGAAAGTCCAATGGCAACTTTTCTCTATATGGAAAGAGTTGCTTAAAATCTTCATTTGATTAGCGTCCAAAATCTTCTTTCCATATTCGTGAACAACGGCTAGCAAATCTGATGCAAATGGTGGCTATCAGTGTAGTGCCTCTTCTTGTACTATCTGTCAGATAAAACTTGTTTTGTTCGGCTATCATCTATTGTCTTCCAAGAATGACTTAGTCTACTGGACATAAATCATTTTTCTTTCTTGATAGTCGTTTCCACTAGGCTTCTACCAATAGGCATCCTTTGGCTTTGCTGTAAACTTGTTGAAACAGTAGACGTTTCAACTTGGTTACTTCCCATAGAGCTTCTCCCAATAGGCTTTCTTCAACGATAGCGGTAACCGCTTTAAGGTAATAGACTTTGGTCAATGTGGTAGACTTTGTAATCACCAAAACTTAGAAATCTTCCAACAACAAGTACTAAGTTCTATTCATTATCAATTGAAAAAAGAAATCAGTAAATATACGACATATTTTACAACACATGTTTCAAACAACAAACAAAATGAAAAGTAAAAAAACAAAGTGAAATACACAATAACACCAGGTGTAGGTGATAAGTGCAAATTTGCACTTATATCTTGTTCTCTTTTATTTGTTTTTATATTAGTATTCGAGCAGAATTACGTGTTTTGTTCTTGGTTTTGTTATTTTGTAGGAATCCAAGGAATTAAGCATTTTATTCCTAAAAGTTGATGAGAAGGCATGAATGTGACAAGAATTCAAATTGGATCTCAAGAGTTGAAAAATCGTGCACCGGGATAGAATACATGTTGCACCCTAGCGCCACTTATGCAACAAGATTTTATTAAATATTTTCGGGAGCATACTTCATGTGAATTTGGAAAGGAGATATTGCAAAATTCTAGAAGAATAATCTGATGAGATTGGGAAACAAAATATGATGAGATTATTAAAGATATCATTCGATTTGATTGGAGGAATAAAATGCACCGAGATTCACGGATGAAACATGGAAAGTCAAAGGAAGATATATTATTATAATAGGTGAACAATATAGCAGACTAAAAAGGGGAGTTGACGTGTTTTAAAGGGGGATACACGTACAGATTGAGGTGGAGGAGATTTTATATTATTCTGTGAAGGATTCGAATGGGAGATAGATAACTTCACGGACGAACCGGAAAAAAAACATTCACGGACGAGAGAGAGAAGCACACGACCGAGAGTGAACCAAGAAGGGGAGGAGATCAATCGAGGCGGTGCGCTTACACCGAAAGGCCAAGATTTTGACGACGGAGAAGACGACGGCGACTACCGGAGATGGAGAGTCATCATCCAATTCTTTTGATTATCTTTTCCTTTATATTTATGATGATTAAAGACATGTCTATGTGTCTATTTAATATATTGATGAACTAATTTATGTTCTAGAGGTAGACGTATCTTGACTAGAAACTGTGTCGTTGATTAATTCATGAATATATTTTGGTTTTCCGTTTAGTTTATTTGTGATTCATGATTTGAATACATTTCAATTAACTGATCACTAGTTGAATCGTCATATTTATTTAGAATCTATCACTCGAGAGTTTGAATAGGACCGTAGGAATTTACATCGTTGGATTATATAGTCGAGAGATGTATAACTCCAACGAAGCCACGAATCTAGTGCTATTGAAATTGTTTAATAATTTATCTTAGGTGGACACATCAAGATGATTGTTGAATGATTATTTCTATTTAACACTCGAGAGCGGTAATAGAATAACATAGGATTCGTGGTTAATAAATTAGAAGAACATGACACAGTGGATAGTTAAGTGAAGTCGAACCTCTAGAATCCGTTCTCATTGATTTTCTCCACTTAAATATTCATCTTGTTAATTATTATTTTTTTAGTAGATTAATTAGTTAATTCAACTGATTGATTATCTAAATAAAGTCGAGACTATTCTAATTACTATACTTGGTGTAACTTAATTTTCAATCCCTGTGGTTCGACATCCGTACTTCAAATTTCTATACTAAAACTTGACACCGTACACTTGCGGTACGTTTTACACGCAACAGTAGGTCACGACACTTGTTGCCGCCTTCACCCGCCAAGGAGGAGGAGAAGTTCTCGGCAGCTGCGAGTCAAAAGAAGAGGAGCGTAGAGAAAACAAGGATGAGAAGAAGAAGTTCCCAACAAGTGCAATTCAAAAGATCTTAGGATGTTCAAAATGATTTGGCCTAGCTTTTTTTTAATTAAGGGGTATTGTAGTAAACAAATAGTAAATTTAAGATTAAAGGTTAATAAATTGGACATATATGAATAAAATTTCTTCAACAAAGGATTGTTAAGGAAAATTTATTTTTGCCCAGGTTTAGTTGAATAAAGTTACTGTAAATGGTACTTTTTTTTTTTTTTGCAATTTCTTTTTTAAAATACGGACAGTTGTTTGTACTACAAGTGTGAACGCGGGGCAATTGTCCGTGGCACGGCCTTTTTGCAAAAGTAACGGGCAGTGTGGGCCGAAGTTAATAAGACCCATAAATATAGAAAATATTGGATCGTCTCGGGCCTATTATATAATGGGTGGTACCAACAAGACCCATTACACTAATAGATGGCCCATCTTTTCACCATATCGATATGGTTTGTCCGTTTTGTCATCATACTTCAATATTAAATGTTTGGTTTTTTAGTAAACAAAAATAAATAAATATATATTTGAATATAGTATGTAAAATGTTCTTATTGTTTAATCATAGATTGAAATAAGTGATAAGAGATGTATTTTTTTATTTTAACTTTTTTAAACAATTTGAATTTATAAAAGTTTAACTAAGCATTATTTTATTAGGGAAAAAATATAATATGATGTGTTCGCAACATTATGTAGATTTATTATTTATTACATGACATTTTTAGCTCATTTTGGTACATCAATTGTAAATACTCCTCATCTCATTAATAAAAATGAAAAAAAAATTGATTATATTTATTGGAGGACAATGGTTGTCCCTGTTTGGAGAATGGTCAATGTGTTGCGCTTGGATTGCTATACAATGTAAATATTAGAGTTGCACCATCACCACCAGCTATAGCTTTTGGTAAAGCGGCAAGTACTTGATCCTACAATTTGTATCAGAGCCAAGGTCGCTTGTTCGATTCACACGAGTTGCAAGATAGTGCAATTATAGTAAAATTTCTATAAATTAATAGTATTGAGACAATGAAATTTTATTAATTTAGAGAGGTATTAATCAATCGACAAATTAATAATTTATTACTTTAAAGATTGATTTTTCGATTCAGCGGATTTATCATGAAGAAGACATTAGTGATTTTGATAATATGATTAATGATTTCGAATACCTCAATAAAATGGATTATAATAACATGTTGGCTTACCCGAAGTGAAAATGATAAAGATTCACAGTTCCAAAGCTTAGAAAAAAGTATGGCTAGTGTCATTAATAATCTTGTTAACCAATCACACAAAATTAAGCACTCATAGCAACAACTATTCACTTGTCTTGCAGTTCGAGAACACGACACCGAAGCTTTTGAATACGATGAGAATTTTAGATATGTAATCCACCTAGATTTAAATTTCGAGAAAAAAAACATCATATTTTACTAAATTGTCCTAATTGTATTTGTAAAGAAAATTATTAATTAATGATTTAGTGTGCCTATAGATTTAGATCAGAGTCTTCCTAAAATTATTCTATTATTAATTTATCTAAATTACTAATTCTATAAACCGGCCCAAGTTTGGACAGAGAAAAAAATATTATTTTAGAGAAGTTATTATTTATTGAGTATTATTAATTTATATAGGGTTTACCGTATTGGTAGAGAGATTGTTGGAGTATAATAATTGCCCTGCTTGGAGAGCGGTAGAAGTGTGACCCTTAGACTATTATACGATTTAAAATATTAGAGTTGGATCGGTACCACCAGCTATAACATTCGGTAAAACGGTAAGCGCTTGATCCTACAATATTTTAAATTATTTATTAACTCTATATTTGACAAAGACACAAATAATAAAAATAATAATGTAAACTAGTGAATTCTATTTTACATCATTAATATGTGTGGTTATTATAATAAAAATTAAGCAAAGATGAAGGTAGTGTATATAAATTGTTGGAGTGAAGTAATTGTCCTTGAGCGTGGCGCTTGGACTGATATACACGCTTGGACTGCTATACGATTTAAAGATTAGAGTTGTACTTGTACCATAAGTTATACTTTTTTTGGTAAAAGCAAGAGGTGCTAAACGAATTGCATCAACAAATGCATAAGCTCAACAAATGCATAAGCTTCAGTAGAAGCTCTTTCACAAGCTAATTCAGAGACTTATCAAGATTTTGACCCAAATAGAAATTCGAATCAGAAGCCGAAAGAGATGCAGTCGTCACTAAAGCAGATGATACTGATAAGCCAAGGAAGGCACGAAAGAAGCATATATTTTTGAAGACAAGCGTTTGATCCTACAATATTGTAAATTATTTGTTAACTCTATATTTGACAAAGACAAAAATAAAAAAAAAATTATAATATAAACTAGTTAAATTTATTTCACATCATTAGTATGTTTGGTTATTATAATAAATTAAGCAAAGATAAACTAATTTTTAAAAGATCATGTGCTAAAAACGATAATTTATTGTACATATTATAGTAACTGAGTTTATCTTTTATTAAAAAAATATTTGTAATAAATATATATATATTTTATAAAATATAATAAGTTACTAGTTATAGTAACTGAGTTTATCTTTTATTAAAAAACTATTCTTAATAAACATATATTTTTTTTTATAAAATTAGAATACGTTATACAAATATCGCATTTTTGGCCTACAATTAAAAATTTCAGTATCAACGAAACTGAAAGGTTACTCGATATACCAATTCCCGAACCAAACGTTAATATATACAACATTTACCTGTTTGCATTAAAGATTTTGAGGAATTCAATGGGCCAAAACGATACATTTTAAATTTGGCAAAAGGTTCTCAGAAGAATTGGTTAGTGTACGAGGGACTAAATTCTAACTAACCTTTTCTTTTGAAACAATGTATCATAAAAATGAAAATAACATAAAATGTGCTAAAAGTAAGAGAATTTTTTTTAAAAAATTCCACCGGGGAAATTATTTTTGATTAAGAATATATATATAATTAAAGGAGTTTTATTTGCAATCGACAAAATATACATACATTTATATCGAGAAAGATTGAAAAATGATCTTGATCAACTTTTTTTTTTTGATTTTTGACATTTCTTTAAAAAAAAGTTTGCAAAATAACATTCAAACACATACAAAATACAAAGACCAAGCAAAGAAAAAAATAGAAAATGTTACATTTCAAAATCTTGGTAAAACAAAGGTTCTTATAGCACATGAACAGATCGACTGTTAATTTTTAATTAATTTTTAAAACAATCACGAAATGAACAAGCCGAAAAAATTATAATTATATTTGAGGATAAAAATCTTTCTCATGTATGTTCTGATTATTTCTAGCTTGCATGGTTTCAATTATTTCAATTTCAGTTACGTGAAAATAAGTTGGATCATTTCATTCTCGCGTGAGGAGTTGCTTTGAGATTGAATGAATGTTATATTTTCAGAGCCTAAAAAAAGATCTGTTTGATGTTGTCCAAAACAATGTCGTATGAGAAGTTTCTTGGAGATTGGATCAATATTCTGTTTCTTTTTTTTTTTAATTGAGAGCATCAATATTCTATTTTAAAGCCTAAAAAGGTTTGTTCCCTTGGGACAACATGCCGGGATAATTTATTTTCACAAAAACCGGATAAATGTCGCTTGATGCTGCCAAACAATCTCTAAAAACTTACGTGGATCTCAACCTCTTGAACTTTATATTGTAATTTGAAAGTCTACAATTAACTTCCGTGGCCTCTTCCCAACTAAATTTTTTCACTGCACTCAGATTAATTACATATTTGAAGGAGTTAACAATTTTTTTGGGTCATTTTAAATAAATATAATTCATTCCAAACACACCATAGTGGATATAATGGACTCGTTGGAGGCAATAGGGTGGTTAATTTAAAAATATGTCCCACTTATACAAAATCCTTGCTCATTCTGTCAAATGGAGCAGTATTAAGATGAAGATTGGAGTGAGCCAATCTCAAAACCATAAAAATAAATGGGACAGACCACCAACATGTGGTAAATAAGGATGATCATCTCACTTTAATTAAAAAAAAATACCCTTCAATAAAATTTTGAAAACTCTAGGTCAAGATTTTAATGTAGTAAGTGTTGAATGAATGTCTCATCTAAAAACCCGAGCTTTTAGACAGGCTGAATAATTTATCATTTATTCTCAAACATTCTCCCTCAATTGGGGCCGGTTTTTTGTTCCTCTTTTTTGGGAGGCCTATCAAGTGAATATTTTCATGTGGGTCGAGTTGTTTATAAGTTTTGAACCTATGACATCGGTGTTAAGCAGAAGCTCTGATACCATGTTGAATTGTCATCTCATCTAAAACCCGATCTTATAAAAAGATGGGACAATTGATCATTTATTCTCTGACAGTAAAATAGTAAACCATTCAAAAGGACATGGTCAATGATAAATTCTTTGAAATAGGTATGCAAGACCCCTGTATGAAGCCTTACTTGAATAACTTCTTGAAGAAATGGAAAAATGGAGATCGAAACATATATTCTATGGCGACTCAACATATTAATAGAACTCAATAATATAAACTGCACAAGAAGTTACAGATTCTTATTCACAGAGTCCATGCAGAAGATTATTCAACATGATGCAAGATGAACTAATATGTATTTATTGTATGATTTTGGGGACTTCTCCTTTTTTTAAGATAGAAAGAGCGTACTCAGCGCAGTCGATAAGATCTTCAATGTTGTGAATGGATCGTTCTTCAAAATGCAGCATAAAAATGGCACGAGCCTCTGCTTTCTTCGCTAGCCTCGCTGCTAAGTTGAGTGGCAAATCAGGTGAATGGATGCTCCTCAATATTTGCCGATACAACATCAGTACCCTACCTCGGTTTCGTGCCAAATCCTCTGCAGTTGCCCATATCAAGCCTTTCGCCATTTCCCGGTTCCTTCAATTGTTGGGTGATTATATGTTAAACCCAAAAGGAGCTTGCAACTGTGCAGAATATTTAAGAGCAGAGTCATCAAGATATTATAATAAACTTGATTTTGATTTCAAAATCAAGTAAAACAGGAACTTTTAACACATCTAACGACCGGCCCATCCAACTTTTGGTTTCAGGCCAAAAAGAATTTTATCATGTAACCGAAACCACCACAGCCATTCAAAAAACTAATGTGCACAGAGCATCATTATAACACAAATGCCAAGACGATTATACAGGATCTCCTTAAGATAAACTTTTTACCCGCTAGTTTTAGTTTTCACAAATTATGGAGTTTATACTTTTCACTGTGTTAGGAACCAAATATTTCACACGCAAATGCTAAAAAAACAGGTAACAGAACACTGATGAATTCCGGAATTTATATTCAATATAGTTGCTGGATTGAAAACAGGAATCACTAGAAGAAGAACACACACTCACACACTCACACACTCAAAGGAGAGAAAACTTCCCCTTGCCCCAAGCATAAGCTTGTACACAAATTCTCAACATAAAATCTGGATGCCTTCTACCCCCTCTCCTTCATAGATTTAGTAGGTTATGGGGATTCGTTGCTTTCAGACCTGAATACCTGGCGATTAGCTCTTCAGTGAGCCTTCTCCAATTTTGGAATGGAACTTTCTTTTCAATTTCATGGTTCCACTCGTCTTTCCTCCGAACGTAAACCACAGTCGATAATTGCCAAGGTTTTGCTATCCCGTCCAGCTTGTGTTTGAAGCTGGACTCTCGTATATCATTCGGATCGTTTTCCTCCACCTTCTCTTTGAGAGTTTCTTCACCCTCAATTTTTTTTGACACTGTCAAGCTCAATTTCAGATTTGTTAGGTATCTCCTCGTCACAGCCAACGTCATTGACTGATTTGCAAACTTCATTGTCTTGAGTCATCTTCCCAAATTGCTTGATCATTTCCTGTGAGAATTGTTCCCAAGCAAGATCAGGATACAACCGTGTAAGCAAATAAAACCAAACCTCCGCCACTCCGTCCATGCACGTGAATGCGATTTGCATCAGGTCCTCCCATGGCGTGGAATTGACCTGGAAATAGCTCTCTGCTTTTAGAAGCCATCGTCCTGGATCGACACCATTGAATGACGAAAGTGCATCGTATCCAAAACATCTGAAAAAAATTCTATCTTGTCCTCCTTCAACGATCGTAGAGTAGGTGGTCATGGTATCTCCTCAGTCGCCGTGTCGCCGGCAGGTGTTAGGACCAAGTTGGCACACAGATTCAGAAATAAACAGTGGAACAAAATGCAACCAAATGGAGGAATAAACGATTGTATTACTAACTGGAATGAAAACAAATAACTACAATGAACAAGAAACTCTCCTGCTCACACTACTCCGGAAAGGAAAATCCCAAGCTGTTGCTTGTACACGCATTACTCAACCAAATTCCCCCCCTCACCCCCACTAACTGCTCCACTAACTGCTCCCCCTTTTTTATTCTGTTAATTCCCCCCAAAACCAACAAACTAGCTTCCAATCTTTCACGTGATACTCCCTTCTTTTTCTTTGGGCTTCTGGATGGGCTATTGATGTTGTGGATTGGGCTTGTGATCTTTTGTTCCCATAACACACTTTTTCTCAATGCTTGTGATATACATGCTTTGTCCCCAATTCCATATACTTTAAAGCTAAAATGTACTAGAAAAATTAGATACATAGTCTGGCTAGAAGTTTTAAGCTCTGATTTGGGTTCTTAAAAGTTTTGTAGTATGAAGTGTTTAAAGGTTATGTTGGTATTTGAAGTAATTGAATTAACATGCATCATATCAGCTATCTAAAAATTGTGAATTAAATAACTATGTTTAAACTCACGGGTTGTTTTAAGAAAAAAAATTATGAAACTGCAAAATCACTCTAGGTTTAAATGAGCGCCTCCTTCAAATTTGTATGCGATGCTAGCAATTAAATCATATTTTATTCACACAGCCTAAAAAGATTAGAATTATAACAACACAAAAGCAACAGGTCTATGGAAAATATCCAAGAAAAGGGACTCATGAACAAGCTGAAGAGACCGTTGTGTCCAAAGCCATCAAACCAATACGGATGCTCATATGATCATTACCCCAAAAGTTTGCAGTCATCATGTAATGACAAGCAAGAAGTTGATAAATTATGTCGGGGCAACACTCTGTCTAAGTGGGCAGAAAAATAAATGTGAAAGGCATCTCGGACCTGGAATCAATGGGAAATTTGCTCATTATCGCCAGTCTCAACCTCCTATAAAGTAGATATTCGTCATGTTGAAGTTACTCTAACAATCATGGATGCTCAAAAACTCAATGGGTTAGCAGTATGTAGTGCCATAGGGCTAATGTAATCATATATTACTTCAATCTAAGTCAATGTAACTTTTGGTATCTTATCCAACTTTGAAATACTGTAGCAATATGTATGGGTTAAAAAGGGTATCTGATAGACTCTTCTAATTTTGGTTACTCATTTTCTTAAAGTAAATAAGAACACAAAGTAATCGCTTGCAAAGCTAAAGTAATCGCTTGAACGGACCCCTCCCTATGGAATCGGGCATGACAAAATGGCATCAAAACCGACCTCGTAGGTAAGATTGGCACAGAGAGTGTGGCTGAATATATGCTAATAGAAGTTCTAAACTGTGTCCAAAGTATGATCATTGTAATACTCTTTCTTTGCCATGTTGGAATGCTAAACCAATATCATTAAAACATGTCACAACACCAGGGGGCTTGCCCTAATGGTTCTCACTTTCCCACAACTGGGAATGGCTCAAGTCGGAAACTCGTTAATACAAATATATCCCCTCTCCTGTTATCAAAAAAATATACCCATGTCACGCGTCCCATTGCATTTTTTCACTATACAATAAAAAGTTCCCACTTTTTTCGGAGATAAAAACCAATTTTCAATTTATTAGAAACGTAAAAACATGATCAATTCAAATCTTCACTCGAAGAAAATCTCAGATAAAAATCCGTAATAAACACACCAATGTCAGACTTCCAACGATTTGTATCAGACTCATTCGGGCATTTTATCAAACATGTTGGACTCAAACATATCTTCAATTACCTCGAGCATACATTCGCAAATAGATCGTTGGCTAACACGTGGAGATAAATTAATGAAAAAATTCTAAAGTATTTCAATGAAACGCCATTACAGATTACTCGTGACCTGGAGAAGAGTAGATTCTTGCCTGCTGATGTGTGAACTTGATGATGACTTTCTTACAAATCCCTCTAGACTCTGGTCAGCACTGTCCAGTGGCTCACGTTCACTTGGTAAGTTCCTTCGAAAACTAAAATGAAATTGACCAAATATCTTAATACATCTCTTAAATATATTTTTGAAAACGTATGCTTTATTTTAGGAAATAATTAATGTTTTTGTATTTATATTTTTTTTTAAAACTCACATATAATGATCATCATATAAAACACTATTTAATATTTCATATTATTTTTGGTATTCATAATTTCGTTTGCTGTTTCTTAATATTTTGGGGCACAAATTTTTTAATTTTTGGTAGACAAGTTAACCGATGGAAGATAAAATTAATTTCACTATTAAAAAATCCAATAATAAATATACTTAATAATATAATTTTTAAAAATAATGAAAATTATAATTAGTCTTATTATCATATTTTCAATTAAAAATAACTAATAATATTAAAAAGAACTGGATTTATTATTTTGAAATGACAAGTATCCATGTAGGGGAGGTCAAATATTGTTGGTATCGGGTAACCGACCTGACCCAATCGAGTTTGGGTATTTTTTTTAAAAATTCGAATGTCGGGTTTACCTGAACCCGAAAATATTTTTTTGGGTTGGTGTCGTGTTGTAAAATAAGTACCCAAAAATATTTTTGGTTAACGGAAATGTATGCACACAACATACATGTTATTGTTTTAATTCAGGCCCATGTTCAAAACCCTACATCACTATTCAATTATATTTCGGTTTTCACTTCTCTCACGTCCGCCCAAAATTCTCATTTCTCACTCTCAGACTCACATTCTCAATCTCAGTCACGCTTCTCACATTCGCCCAAATCAGAACATCCTGCCATCGCCTCGTCGTCCGCCCAATACCATCGGATGTAGCAGACCGCAGAGGTGTAGAGCCACAGAGCTGCAAACGACAGAAAGGTAACATTTTTTTTTAATTTTTTTTACATATTCTACATGATTAATTATAGCAAATAAAAGAATGAGATTAATTAAATAGTATTGTGAATTTATGGTGATAGGAGTATTGTGAATCGTGTATGGTTTTATTGGTTTAAATGATAATTGATACAAATTTGGAATTAGATAATATCGTGAATTATAATTGATAGCATACTGTGATTATTTGAAATTTTTTGTGATACAAATTTAGAATTTGAAATCACTCATTATTGAACGGTGTATATATATAGTAACAAATTAATAATATATACAAAAAATTGACAATTGCATAAATTTATTGTTTAAATGGAGAGTGTACCAGATCAGTTAATTGAAGATGCCAGTAATGTTGATCTTGAAATGAACAAAAATGTTGATTTTGTGGAAGATAATGATATTGATTGTGATAAAGATGAAGAAACCGAATCCAAGTCTAAAGAGATTGAGAAAAGAAGTTGTTTCTAGAACAAAATTTTGGGAACATTTTGATAAATTCTTTTGTGAAGTTGATAATGTGCAAAATACTAAATGCAAATATTATGGCAGAGAGATTAAGGCAGTTCCAAAAACACATGAGACTCGACCTCTTAAGAATCACTACGGGTCTTGTAAAAAAAAAACTCATGAAGTAATAATTAATCAAGCTCGAATTACATTTCAACCCCCACGTGCTGGTGAGAAGGAAGTACACATTGTTTCTTGGAAATTTGATCAAATAAAATTAGAGATGCGCTATCTTATTGGTTAATTATTGATGAGCTTCCATTTAAGACAGTTTAGAACAAGGGAAGTTAAACATTTTATGTCAATTGCATTTCCAATGTTCTCAATTCCATCTCGAAGGACAATAACCGATGATATTTATAAGATGTACGTTAATGAAAGACAAAAGTTGAAGTCTTTTATCCAAAAACACTCTCAGAGAATTCTCACTACCACTGATACATGGGCATCGATACAAAAAGTAAATTATATGTGATTTACTGCTCACTTCATTGATGATGATTGGAACTTACAAAAGTGAATTTTGAATTTTTGCCCGATTTCTTGACATAGGAGTGATGATGTGGGTTGGTTGGGGGATTGATAAGATTTTTACAATTACTATTGATAATGCATCATCCAATGACGGTGCAAGTACATGCATACAGAAAATGTTTGACAATTTGGCAACAAATATCTTAGGAGGTAAGTATGTACACATGAGATGCATTGCACATATTGTGAATTTGATTGTGCAGGCTGGTTTAAAGAGAAAAGATGAACATTCAGTGATTTCTCGCATTAGAGGTGTGGTGAGGTATATTCGAAATTCCCGCTAGATAAAAGTTTGGTGAGTGTGTTGGCATTGGAAAGAATAAGGCAAATAAATTGTTAAGTCTTGATGTCCCTACCAGATGCAATTCGACATGTTTGATGTTGAAGTCAACAAGATGTCTCAATAGAGCTTTTGATTCTTATGGTGATGTACATTTTGCTTATGTAAATGATCTTACAAAGTCACTTATGGAATGCCAGCAGAATATGATTGGGAAACAACTAGTTTATTGTTGAAATTTCTTGGACATTTTTACAAGCTTACTTTGTCAATTTCTGGTTCTTTATAAGTCACATCTATCATGGCCCGGAATTTGATTAACATTAATTAAATATAATTTGTACATTAATTTGTTAAGTAATTAGAATCAAATTAATAAGAAGAGAAATCGACATCTATGATGCCATTTTGTTCCGATTTCTTTGATTCTACCATAAATTGGACCAAGACATACATCAAATATCTTCCCCTCACCTTGACCGGCACTTTGACACCGGTCATCGCCCTGTAGTCAACGGATCTCGTCGGAATTTGAAGAAACCGACCTTGTTACTTTGCACGAGTTGGGTAAAAATTCGATGTACGATTTTTCCGACATTGCTTTGATATTTACCATTTAATATGGACTCTAATTGTTGTATAATAGTTTGAATTGATGGAAAATAATTTAGCAAATTAAATTATGGTGTAATCACATCAATTTAATTATCCCTAATTGGCTAAACTGTGACTAAAATTGATAACCAATTTTTAGTGACTAGTTTACTGGATTGTGAATTTATATTGGTGCACAGTGAATACGTCGACCCTACAAGTTCAAGTCGACCATAAAATATCGAGAAATAAAGGTATGTTGCGATCGGGTAATGCTAAGTGTGATTTTGACACTTATATTTCTAGGTTTTGTACTACTATTTATGTTGATTTCTAGACAATATTATGCACTTTTGTGTTCTTTTGTATGTTTCAGAAATCAATGTTGAATTACATGAAAGTGAATGAATTGAGTTTAAAATGATGAAAAAGCACTCGAATGAGCGAACCAATCAAAGAAACGGCGAAAACTCGACTTTTGAAAAAAATGAGCCACCAATCGATCGGTGGCCTTGCACCGATCGATCGGCAAAACACGTAAGTTGAGTTGGAAATTGAAGAATTACAGATTGATAGGTAGCCATGTTCCGATTGACCGGTCGAGGGCTGTAGCTAAAGGAATTGAATTGGAAGAAATACCGATCGATCAGTAGCTTCTTACCGATCGATCGATAGCCGAGAAAATCTGAAAAAAAATTATTTTTTAGAGTTTGTGTCCGACAATAAATCTACCTTAATTCCCCTCCACTATAAATAAGACTTGATGGACGACCATAATAATTCTGGAATCCTATTTTCAACATAGAACTCACCTCTCGATCATCAAGCCGCCAAGCAAAAATCGATAAGAGACGGAAGACGAACTGTGATGCCCGGGAATTAATGGTGTAAATTTCGGTGTGGTAATGATCCTTAATGGATTTTAATTGTGGCAATTATGAATTAATTACGGTGTTGGGACTCACGAGGATTTTTAAATCCGGTATTTGGGGTTGTTGGATCTAAGGGTTGAGATTGTATTCTCATCGTAGTGATAAACCTTGGAATTGTGTTTTGGTGGGATCTGGGGTTTGGGGTGCTTTGAGTTGGGGCTGATAATGGAAATTGAGATTGAGAGGCAATTATTGAACACATATGATTTTTAATGAGTCATGATGTATTTGTGGGGGACTTGGGATTTTGTAGCCTTGGCACTATATATACCAAGAGGGCTCGGTGTTCAGTCATTTTTCCTCTCTCTCTCTCTCTCTCACTCTCTCACTCTCCTCTCCCACGTTTCTCCCCCATTTCCCTTTCCCCTTTTTCTCGTGGAGGAGAAATCGAGCAAGGCTCGTCCTTGAGGTGTGATTTCTCGAAGATGATTGGGTAAGATGCTTCCCCTCGTGTTTATCTTCGTTTTAGTAGTAATTTTGTGGAATTTGGTTAAGATTTGTTATGGGTTTGAGATTTGGGGATTTTTTGTAAACTTCTTAAAATGAAGTTTGGTGTTTGTATTGAGTTTAAATGGAGTATTGGTAGTGTTGAAGGTGCTGGGAGTGTTGGATTTGGGTTTGGGTGTGAAAAACACCATTGAAGCAAAATATTTTCGGAAAATCACAGGTCGCGATCGATCGCGGCTTGGTGCCGATCGATCGCGACATTATGCTGGAAAATTGAAGAAGATGTACAGTGTTGGCGATCGATCGATCGCGCGTAAACGGCAATCGATCGCTGCTCCTTGGGATGAGTTTTTTTTCAAACATTGGTTAAAAGTTGGGATTTTGGAATCGGGGTTTAATTAGCCGACTTTCAGGGCAATGTCTACATTCCAATGAGAATAATACACTTTAAAATGAAATGGTTCGGGTCGAACTTTTTTTTAAGACGTACTATTCGTTCGAGTTAATCGGTAACTCATTTATCGTAGAAATTGAATGGCTTGAGTAGTACGCATAGTTCATTATTGGTAATTAATCATCGTGGTAGGATGATGTATTCGGGGATTGTTTACATGCTTGTGCATGTAGTAGTATACTTTTGATTAATTGTGGACTATTAACTGTATTTAGCGAATAACTCACTGGATCTCGGGGCAAGACAATGTTTGACTCTTGCTATCGGAATAGAAGGTACGTATAACGTACGAGCATAGTTATATATATATTATTGTCATGTGCATGAATAATATATGGTTGTTGCAATCACTATGATATGCATTGGGAATCACGTGGTGCCGCTTTTAAGCGAGCAATTATTTGTTGAGCAAACGTCGGTTCTAATACTGCCGCTATTGAGCGTGCGTGAGGTTAGAATGTAGTTATTGTTGAGTGAGCGATGAAATGGAACTGTGGAATCATTGGTTAGATATATGTGATATCATTTGTATAATGATTTAATCATAATGGATTATGGAATTGGCATGGTAAAAATGGGCATAGTTATTCAATGTGGTGATTAACTCGTTTTGGGATTTTGACGGTTTTGGTTATTGTGAGAACAGGAACAGTACGGGGGAAATCACATGTGGTAACGATACTGTGCAGGGAGTATCTTTTGCATTTATAGTTTTATATTCTGCAAATTATGAATTGTGATATTGCTGTTATTGAGATGGTGGATTGGTATGCTCACCCCGTGTGGAGACTGTTTCTGTTGGGACAGGTGAACAGGTACAGCGTTGGCTCTGGAGTGAGTTCGGGCTGTAGATTGGGAATGCTCCCAGGGCAGATGTACTAATATTTGTATTGAATATTATACTTTATACATTGGATACACATTCACTTATTCGATGCTCGCCTATGAGCATACTGATGTGTATATGGGTTGTATAAAGGTTGTTAGATTTTCTTTTCATTCTTGGTTGCATGCAATTATTTATAGGGTATTGCGTAATGAATTGATAATAATATTGGTGCATTGAGAGGTGTATACTTCTGTTAGTTGAGTTGAGATGAGAACTAGACATTAAGAGATTTTATGTCGCAAATTTTATATATGTCATGCTATTGTTATTGAAGCATGTGACAAGAATTCCCTAATGTGATGAAAGTATGCACTAGTAGAGATGATAAATGCACTAATTATGAGATTAGATATTTGGGTCCTTACAAGAACGACGCCCGGAGTCAATACCTCGTGTTTATTAGTATTTCTGAACTTTTGCTTATTTAATTAATTAGATTTTGATGTTTTTTTTATCATTGAACAATTTTATAATCATCTTGAAGATGATTATAGGCTAAGTTTCTTTTATCAAGACTATCAGATCCTATGTTTGAACCAATAATTTGATTGTTTTTTTTTATTGATTCCATATAATCTCTGTCCATGAAATGATTTTAATGCTTTCGTGGATTGATCACCATTGAATTGATCTATGCTATTATAATTGAGATCGGAAGATGATGTTATATACGAACTAGTAAATTATGCCGTGGATTTCAGATTGAGATCGGAAGATGAGATCAAATACACGTGTGATAGCCATATATATCTAGTAATCAAAAGCTAGAATTTTTCACAAAGTTTCATGCAATATTGAATTGTTAAATAAGTATGCGGAATTGACTTACTACAATTTGATAGTAGGTTTAATTTACTTGGAAGAGTATATTAAATAATTTCGTAGAACTCGTCACCTTATATAGAATCATATGGATAATCAATCGATACTTATGAGATAATTGTAGGGGATTACATAGGTGAACCAAAGTCTTGATAAATCTTCTCTATTGATTTATTCATTTTAAGCGTGCTTTGTTGATTTGGAGTTTTGAATTCTTTACTACTTTTACTATTACAATATTTTCACCAACTATTCGAAGGCTAAATATAATTAAACTGGTTGTAGGGGATTACATAGGTTATGAAATGTATCTGAATTGTTATAAATACATGTATTTCTTTTGATCGTTCCATATTGGGCTTTTGCTCACCCCAAGAGGGGCTGTTTTTGTCTTTTGTGTGGACAATGACATGTAGTATAGGTGACCAAGACCCCAGAATGGGCATGTCCGGTGGAAACCACACTTGAGATGTTATTTATCGTTTATCCTAGTGGTATATGCAAATATATCTAAAATTATTTACTTTTGTTTGGTTGACTTGAGTAAATTGGAAACTTGAATTTATTGTTTCTTGTATGTTTTGATATGAATTTTGGTAGTAACACTTGGCTCTTGAAGAAGTTTAGAGGTGCAAGTGGGCATGGTAAGGGTAAGGCACTAGCTATTGAAGCTAAAGTTGCCAATAGCACCCGTGTTGAACGTATGCCTAATCAGTTTGACGAGATGTATATGGATCTTGTGATGGCTCGATTCCAGAATATGGATCCGCCCAAATTCCGTGGAATGGAGGGTTCTGAGCGGGCTTAATCATAGTTGAAAGAGATGGAACATCTATTCAGACTAATTAAATATCCAGAATCTCGTAAACTGCCTCTTGCCCCGTACCAATTGAAGGATAGTGCATAATCTTGGCGGGAAGCCGCTGAGAGTGGTTTGGTCGAAGATGGCATTGAAATCACATGTGATGTTTTAAAGCCCAATTTCTGGAGCAGTATTCACCTATGTCCTACTATACTGCCCAAGAGAATGAATTTAATAATTTGCGACAAGGAACCATAACTGTTGAGGAATATGCCTCTAAGTTCTCAGCTCTGTTGAAATATGTACCACATGTAGCGGCAAATCCAAAGGCAAAATTCAATAGGTTTGGCAATGGATTGCAGCCCATCTTCTTTTTTTTGGTTGTTGCTGGCTCTCCTTCCACTTATACTGATGCAGTGGAGCAAGCAAAGATGGTGGAATCAGGACTCAGACGAGGAGGTCCAAAGTTTCTTCCTCCGCCTCCAGTATTTACTCAGCAGCCTTCTCTGCGTCCTAAAGGCAAAATATTCAAGAAGACATGTTTTCTGCTTCTTCATCTTCTGGATCTTCTGGTCACAGTAGGGAAGTTACCATGGTCCTTATTGTAGTGCTTATGGTGGAAAGCATCCAATGGAACAATGTCGTCAAGTCTTAGGTACGTGTTTCCATTTGGACAAGCGGATCATTTTGCACGGGATTGCTAGCTACCATTTGAATGATATTAGTATTGCGATTGAGATCGAGAGATAATATTGTAATACATAACGAATAACTCATACCGTGGATTTTAGACCGACATCGAGAGATGACGTCAAATAAATGTGTGATAGCTATAGATATCTAGTAATTGAAGGCTATGAGCTTTCATAAAGCCTTTGCAATATTAATTTGTTAAATAAGTGAACGAGAGTTACTTACTGCAAATTGGTATTAGGTTTAATATAGCTCGAGAGAGTATATTAGATATAACCGGAAAACTTGTCACCTTAGCTACATTAATCTTGATTAGAACTAGTAGATGAATTTTGAGGGATTACTAAAGTGAACCGAAGTCTCAATATTTTTCTCTATTGTTTACTCTATTCTTTATGTGGTTTGGTTATTTCCTGAATTTTAGTTTTAATGTGGTCAATCGTTCATAACAAATTTGTAGGCTAAATATAGTTAAGCTAATTAAATGTGGTAGTTACTAATAGTCTCTGTGAGTACGACATCCTTACTTTCATATTATTATACTAAAACCTGACACAGTGCACTTGCGTTTTATTCGCACATTGAATTTAAATTGTTATAAATTTTGTGTTAAAGAAAACTGCGATCATCTATGCTGTGGATGTATCGAAAAAGGTACCCTATTTATCTGATATTCCTGTGGCAAAAGAATTTGCTGACGTATTTCCCGATGAGATTCCTGGTTTTCCTCCTCATCGAGAAGTTGAATTCGGTATTGATCTTTTTCCAGGAACTACACCTATTTCTAAAGCTCCTTATCGCATGACACCGCAGGAACTGAAAGAATTGAAAGAACAATTATAGGATCTTCTCGATAAGGGATATATTCGACCGGCTGGATCGCCTTGGGGAGCTCTAGTCCTATTTGTTCAAAAGAAAGACGGTACCATGCGAATGTGCATCGATTACAGAAAATTGAATCGGGCAACTGTGAAAAATAAGTATGCATTGCCTCGTATCGATGATTTGTTCGATCAACTTCAGGGCACTTCTATCTACTCAAAAATTGATATTCGTTATGGTTATCATCAGGTAAGAGTTCGAGAGAAAGATGTGCCTAAAACTGCTTTTCGTACCAAGTATGGTCATTATGACTTCTTGGTCATGCCATTTGGTCTCACTAATGCTCATGCGGTCTTTATGGACTTAATGAATCGAGTTTTCATGTATTTCTTGGATCAATTTGTTATAGTCTTTATGAATGATATTCTTGTCTATTCGAAATCCAAAGATGAGCATCCTGAACATTTGAAGTTGATACATCAAACTCTCCGTACTGTACCTCTATATGCCAAATTGTCCAAATGTGAATTCTGGACGGACAATGCGGTATTCTTGGGCCACGTCATTTCTCGACATGGCATTTCTGTTGATCCAACTAAGGTTGACGCAGTGTTAAACTGGCAGATACCTACCAATGTTCCTGAGGTCCAAAGCTTCATGGGTTTAGTTGGTTATTATTGTCGTTTTATCAAATAGTTTTCAAAAATAGCTAAACCTATTACTAAGCTGACACAGAAAAATCGAAAATTTATTTGGTCAGATGCCTGAAGAAAGTTTTCTTGAATTGAAGACGAGACTGACTACTGCACCACTACCTACTTCAGGTATCGGAGGATATGTGATATGCGCATATGCGTATTGAAAGGATTTGGGTTGTGTATTGATGCAACATGGCTGAGTGGTTGCTTATACGTCTCATATATGAAATCGCATGAAACTTGATACCCCCTACATGATTTGGAATTGGCAACAATTGCTTCTGCTTTAAATATTTGGCGTCATTATTTATACGGGGAAAAGTTTGTTATTTATTCGGACCAGAAGAGCTTAAAATATCTATTCTCTCAATCTGATCTTAATATGAGGCTACGCGGATGGATGGATCTCCTGAAGGATTTTGATTGTGAATTACCCTGGACAAGTGAACGTCACTGCGGATGCCCTCAGACATAAAGTTCACGATTATGTTCTAACTTCTGTTAGTATCACTAAAATACATGAGAATATCTATACTTCTTGCTGCACTTTCACTCACATGGGAATTATGTCACTGTCTCAGCATTACAAGTTGAGCCGAAATCGATTTCTAAAATCAAGAAAACCCAACAAAATGATGGTCAGCCTCAGAAAACAAAAAGACTTGTATTTGCAGGACATCTTTCTGGCTCTCAGTTATCTTCTGACGGTTCTTTACGACTTAATGGTTGGTTGGTTGTTCCTGATAATTTGATATGAAATCTGCTCTTCTTCATGAAACATATTGCAGTAAATACAATATCCACCCTGGAGGCCGAAAGATGTATTTGACTCTGAGACCTCAATTCTAGTGGAGACGTATGAAGAAGATCATAACTGAATTTATTTCCAAATGTGGTTTGCCAGCAGGTTAAAGCCGAACAAATGAAACATGGAGGGTTAATTCATAGTCTTGAAATTTCCTAATGGAATTGGGAACACATTGCTATTGATTTTGTGACTCATCTTTCTTGATCACCCAGAGACTGTGATGCTATTTAGGTTATTATTGATCGACTTTCTACATGTACACATTTAATTCTGCACTAGCTGACTTATCCTTATAAGAAGATGACCCGTTTGTACATCGAGAAAATTGTGAGACTACACGGTGTGCCCGTCTCAATCGTTTCTCATCGTGATTCTAGAGTTGCTTCTAAATTCTTGGGTAGTTTTCAAGATGTTATGGGTACGCGTTTGGCAATGATTACTTTTTATCATCCTCATACTGATGGCCAGACTGAGCGTGCTATTCAAACTCTCGAGGATATGTTACATGCAGTACTGATGGATTTTAACATTGGATGGAAAGAAGCCTTGCCGTTTGTGGAATTTTCTTATAATAATAGCTACCAAACGAGCATAAGTATGACACATTTTGAAGCCTTATATGGAAAACGATGTAGATTGTCTATATTCTAGGAAGAGATTGGTTAAAAACAATTGACTGGACCTAAGATGATACAAGAAATGAATGATAAGGTTTAGCTAATTAGACAGCGGATGAAAGCATCGCAGGATCGTCAAGGCAGTTATTCTAACACGTGAAGACGACCTTTGGAATTCCCAAAAAGGTGATCAAGTGTTTTTGAAAATATCTCCTTTAGATGCACCATTCGTTTTGGCATGCGAGGCAAAACTACCACCTCGATATGTTGGCCCGTACGATATCCTTGATTGAGTTTGGGATCTTGCTTACAGATAGGCATTGCCTCCAACTTTATCTGTCATTCACGATGTATTTCATATTTCCATGTTGCGGAAATATGAACCGCATACATCACATGTACTTTAGCCAGATGAGGTTTAACTTGATCCTTCGTTATCCTATGTCGAACATCCAGTTTGCATTTTGGATCGGAAGGATAAGTATTACGTAGTAAATCTATTCTGTTGGTATGAGTATAATGGACAGGACCTGGTGTGGAAGAATCAATGTGGGAATTGGAAAGCAAGATGCGAGAATCCTATCCACACTTGTTTGATTATGTTCCATTGTATTATATGTATCCTGTTATATATTTTGATCCATATTCTGATCTTAATTTTGATATGTATTATAAATGGTGATGTGTTGTATGATGAGACGTATCTATGTTTGAGATTTTGGGACGAATTCTTCTTAAGTGGGAGAGAAATGTCATGCCCCGAAATTTGATTAACGTTAGTTAAATATAATTTGTACATTAATTTATTAAGTAATTAGAATTTAATTCATGAGAAGAGAAATTGACATTTTAAATGTCAATGACAGTTGGATCAAAACAAGGTAAAGATACAAAAATATTTTTGAAATATTCAAATTAACTCCAAAATTATTTTAAATAATTTATAAAATATGAAATTGATATTAAATTGGTCGATTTAAATTTTAATGAATTAAATACAAACATGAAGCCAGGTGTGAACTATACATGTAATGTATCAGTACACCGATGACAACCCGATGTTCATAATTCGTCTGGAACTAATACTATCTGCGTAGGACATTAAAAAACAACAAAATGTGCAAACACGCACAAAAACGTGCGAAAACACTCACTTCATCGCGATCAACCGACCACCGCTTACAAAATCTCTCTGCCCACCGCCGTCCGACCACCTCTTGCCAAGCCCGACATATCAATGTGTTTCTCACTCACAAGCGCACATTTCCTTACCAAATAATTGGGGTTTAGCATCAGAAAATCCGTTCGATTTTGCCCTGAAACCCATGACATCGCGCGACCTATGGTTTGTGCCATTTTGTTGCGATTTCTTTGATTCTACCACAAATTGGACAAAGCCATACATTGAATCTCTTCCCCTTACCTTGACTGACACTTTGAACCCGGTCACCACCCTTGGTCGCCAGAGCTCGTCGGAATTTGAAGAAACCCAACTGTGTTACTGTAAGGATCCCGTGCCCTTAACCCGCTATTAGTGTATTAACCCATGCATTTAGTGCATGCAATCATGTAATCAGGGGGAAAAACAACATGCTACCATAGCATAATATACCAACAATAAAATTTTTTGCATTATTCCATGTAATGTCCAATTTTCCTCAACCAAGTCCACTTACATAGCATGCACCCTTATAATACACTAATATGTTCTCAATTCATTTTGCAATTCCTTAATTACTTGCATGCAACATGAATGAAAAGAGAAAGGCCCTTGCCTATTTATACAAACCATATATACATATAGTTGTACTCACATGCGAGCAATCGAATGAGTGTATGTGTATCTAATGTATGAAATACCCTACTCAATACCGGCACCGGTACCTCAATCCTGGAAGTACCTCCAATCCATAACTCGATCTCAACTCCGGAGCTATCGTTGTACCCGTTCCACCTGCCCCAACAGAGACAGCCCCCACACGGGGTGAGCATACCAATACCACCATTCCAATATTCAGAATATCACAGTTCATAATTTATAGAATGTAAAGCCATAAATTTTAAAATAACCTAAACCATCAAATTCCCAAAAGCCAGTTAATCATTTCATTGATTAACTAAATCCGTTCACTAATTGCCAATTTCCATAATTAATAAAATCCAATCATTTACAAATGTTTATAGATATCACACGTATCTAAACAATAGTTCCACAGTCCCAATTGCTTGCTCATTCATAACCGATGTTCGCTCCATAGCGACAACATGTCAACCGTTGCTCGCTCCATAGCGGCAACATATATTTTACAATACATATCCACTTATTGCAATTACAATATATTATGCATTCAACAATTGCGATGATATAAGGTTATGCTCGTACGTTATACGTACCTTATGATTCCATAGTCCGAACCAAACCTTGTCTTAGTTCCGCGATCCGATGAATTATGTGCTAAACACAACCCGTAGTCTTTTAAAATGGTTAATCGTCATGGATTGACGATACAAGCATGCGACCACGTACCCAAGCACGTTCACAACCTCCAATTGTATCGTCAATCCATGACGATTAACCATTTTAAAAGACTACGGGCGAAGCATGTATCGATTCCATAACAATAACACAATAATTACCACAAGACAGGGCCTCTCGATCGATCGGCCATTTGTGCTCGATTGATCGAGAGCTCCAGCGAAAAGATGCACAAAATTCTTCCTTGCTCGATCGATCGAGCAGACTTCTCGATCGATCGGCAACTTTGCTCGATCGATCGAGCGTACTGTTCATCGTCGTCAAATTTTGTTAACATTGCGCGATCGATCGGTGGCCCTTCGCCGATCGATCGACGAGTGCTGAAATTGCCCAAAAATGGCGTTTTTTGAGTTAAAACCCCCCGAAAACAAACCCAACACCCATTATACCATTAATCCTCAACATAAACACCATAAAACTCCTTAAACATTCTAACCCAAAAATCTTTAAAATCTTAAAAACTCAAACCCAACACTACACATGCCCAAACTCTACAATACCATAATCAATACGAAGATAGAGACGAGGGGAAGAAGATTACCAACTTTTCTTCGAGAAATCCCGCTCCCAAGTCGAGCCTTCAATGATTATTTCTCCAAAGAGGAAATGGGAAAGGGTTGGGGGAAGAAGGGGGCGCGAAAGAGAGGAGAGAGAGAGGAGGGAATTCGTGCAATGACTGAACACCGAGTCCACTTGGTATATATAGTACCAAGGCTCAAAAATCCCGAGTCCACCACAAATACATCATGACTCATTAAAAATCATCTGTGTTCAATAATTATCCCTCAATCTCAACATTCCATTACCAACCCCAATACAAAGCACCTCAGACCCCAGATCCCACCAAAAACGCAATTCCAAGGTTTATCACCACGATGAGAATACAATCTCAACCCTTGGATCCAACGACCCCAAATATCGGATTTAAAATCCTCGAGTGTCCCAACACCGTAATTAATTCATAATTGCCACAATTAAAATCCATTAAGGATCATTACCACACCGGAATTTACACCATCAATTCCCGGGCATCACAATTACCCCCACCAATAAAATTTTGTCCTCAAAATTTGTGCGGGCGTACTCCACATATCGACTAGACCACAAACTCCAATCAGATCCACATCGTCGAATTATGAACACATCATTAACGACACACCAGCTGCAAGGACACCGACCTCTCTGAAATGGAGTAAACCTCCCAAACCATCACAATCTCAAAAGGACGTCTGCATGCCTCGACGCTAACCACCCAAAAGCAGTCAGTCAACCGTAACTGCTAACTACTCGAATCATCCCTGAT
This sequence comes from Haberlea rhodopensis, assembly GCA_907163345.1. Taxonomy (NCBI): domain Eukaryota; kingdom Viridiplantae; phylum Streptophyta; class Magnoliopsida; order Lamiales; family Gesneriaceae; genus Haberlea; species Haberlea rhodopensis. The sequence continues at coordinate 193,914 of CAJQUN010000120.1, read as the reverse complement.
TCCAACGTAGATATCACTTCCATGATGTTTCCACCGCTAGTCTACGATGTCCAACACACATCGCTACGAAGGAAACCACTAGTATACACACACTAAACCCGGTTTCCGCTCTCCAAATACATCTCCAACAAAGGAGTAGTTGCACCACTTCGCAACTCGGATCGGGCAACTCACGGCCACCGATCAACACAAAACACATCTCCACAGATATCAACATCTGTGTCTTCCAAGGAATCATATCTTGGCCCAAACACACCATCGCGACTCCACAATGCCTCAAGTTTCCATATAGGACAAGCAAGAAAAAAAACGATTGCATTCTCGCCACCTATGTCGACAACGACACCCAACCAATCCGAATTCTGGCCTTCGTTTACCCTAGGATTCAACAATCCTAACACAGGGATGCTATCGAATTACCCTACAATGAATTACCATGACCCCAATACGACAATCCTTCCTCAGAGGAAGTCACCCGGACCTCACGATCATTCTTCAGAATACATCGTGTTGTTGAGATTACCAATCTCAAGGTGCCACAATCTCCCATCAGAGATTCATCCATCCAAGCATACTAATCCGATGCTCGACAAGTACCAAAATGCTGGCATTTGTATACACACACCGGTATACATACCTAAGTACTAGCACCACATGCATACTCCATGCACTCGGCTCGGGTATCTCCAATCATACCCACGAGCCCCACATAAAACTGTCAATCCTCAGTTATTCTCACCCAGTGGAGAATGATGATTGACGAACCAACGACTACTGGTGTGATTCCAACATCAACATCACACAAACCGACTCATCGAATCTCTCCAAGATTCCCAATATGTAGGTATATCAATACCGTCTTTCCTCACAAGGAAAGTGTCATGAACCCATGACCCTCCAACTTCGAACCACCGTTTGGGAAAACCTGGATATATTTATACCAAAATGTATCCCGGAACCAATGAATACACAACTGGTTCAGAACAGTGCATCCTTGCCACTATTACCAATCCAAAATCCGTATACACGGCGTATACCCATTCTAACGATGCTCTGTACTAATACCATAGTACTCCACATTCTCGAGCATCTCCCAGAGACGTCTCCTCGTACGTCTCACCGAAAATAGAAAACCATTACTCAGTCTAACACCAGTAATGCTTACCATGGATGATTTACAATCAACCCTCGACCAATACCAGTTGTCCCCATGACAGTATGTTCCAAATCTCTCCAAAAGATACAATCAATATAGTACTGTCACCCCACTAACTATATCCCACAATTCCGATTGCGTCCCCCATTGCATTCCATATGAAAGGATTCTCAACCAGCGCTAACAACGACTTGTTGACACTCACGTTGGTACTCCCAACAAAATTGAGCTGTCCCAGTACAAGTCTCTCAAAAATTTAACGTATAAACGTCCTCGTGAGGTATTCCCTTCCTCAAACCTCATGCAACATAGTGACTACATGAGTCCACCATAAACCCTCATCGTATCATCATACGATTTACCAAACTCGATTCCAACGAGCAGTATAATGGCTACGTCAAGCTCACTATAAAACTGTAACAATACCTGGCTAGCAGATCGTTGTCTCCTTAGGTTTATACCAAACCTACGTATCATACGTTCCACCCCCGGTATACCATACCATACCATCAATTAAGTTTTGATTGTTGATTTTCATTGAGTATCAATTGTTTTTCTGATTTGATTGCCATGATTGTTATGCATGATTGTTAGATTGATCACCTATGTGATGCCCCGAAATTGATTGTATGCAATTAAGGCATTTATTATGTTTATATGATGAATTATGTGGTAATTGATTTATGTGTTGGGTAATAAGATGTTAACATGATTTAATTGTGTTGATTATTAAATATGAGGAAGATGTGAATTTAGAGGAAGTTTGTTGCATTTTATTAAATGCTTATAAAATACCATGTTGGGGTATTTTATACATCATGTTAACTTTGGGGTATAATTTTCATATTAACCTTATAACCCCCCTTTTCTCCACTATACCCACTTACCTTACCAATCACTTTTAAAATCCCCAACTCATTCGTCAACCCTAACCCATCTCCCATTTTCGATCCACCAAGGAAGGAAGAAGAAATCTTCACAAAACCTTTGTTTGTGAGATTTATTGTAGGATTTGGAGTTCCTAAGAGGTATGGAACCATTCCTAAAGTTTTTATGATGTTTGGTGTTGAAATGGGTTAGTTTTTGATGCTGTATGTGGGTTGTTTTTGGGGTATATGTTACTTATGGTTGGAGTATGGTTTTTGAAGTGTTTTATGTGGGTCTTTGTGAGTTATGATGATATTGATGTTGTAGGGAAGTTTGGGTTTGTAAGGAATGAAGTGGAGCTTGAAAAATGCTCAAAAATGACGATTTTTTCGTGGTTCAGTACTCGACGATCGATCGCGAGCCTCCAGTACGCGCCAGTAGCATTTGGCGATCGATCGCCACTTTTGGGCGATCGATCGGCGAGGCTGGCGATCGATCGCGCCAAAAGTGGCGATCGATCGCCAAGGTGTGAAATTTTCACCTTCGTCCAGTACGATCTCGCGATCGATCGGGCCTGGGCGGCGATCGATCGCGAGATACAAAAATATGAGTTTTTGGATTGTTGGTGGGATTTTTGGATATTGGACTATAATTAGCTTCTAATATCGATTTGTATGGTTATGTAGAACCATCCCAGGTACCCACAACTTCAAGGAGATAAAGTTCTACAACTTCTCCATTTTTGGAATTAAGGTACGTAAGAAGCGTACGGGCATCGGACGGTAACACACTCCTAACTATGACTATGCATTGATTGTATAAGTATTTATGATGACTATGATGATGATTGTGATAAGTAAGTTTATGATGATGATGTTTATGATGATGATGTTTATGATGATGATTGTGATAAATAAGTTTAAGATGATGATGTTTATGAAGATGATATGATAAGTAAGTTTATAATAATGTTATACGATGTTTATAAAAGGGTAAGATGCCCATATGGTAAGATGCCATACAATGTTATTATGTGGTAAGATGCCACGGGGTAAGATGCCCATATGGTAAGATGTCATACAATGTTATTATGTGGTAAGATGCCACGGGGTAAGATGCCCATATGGTAAGACGCCATACGATGTTATTGTGTGGTAAGATGCCACGGGTAAGATGCCCATATGCTTAAATGATGATGATGTTATAAGATGATGATGTTATAAGATGATGAAGTTATAAGATGATGATGCTATAAGATGATGATATTATAAGATGATGATGTTATAAGATGATGATGTTATAAGATGATGAAGTTATAAGATGATGATGCTATAAGATGATGATATTATAAGATGATGATGTTATAAGATGATGATGTTATGAGATGATGAAGTTATAAGATGATGATGCTATGAGATGATGATATTATAAGATGATGATGCTATAAGATGATGATGCTATAAGATGATGATGCTTATATGATGATGATGTTATAAGATGATGATATGTATAAGATGATAATGCTTATATGATGATGATGTTGTAAGATGACGATATTTATAAGACGACGATTTTAATCATTCATGTCAAGAATTAATGATTATATGCATGGCTATGAAATAGGGACAACCAAAGAGGGTTAATGCAATTAACCAGGAAGTATATGTTACCAATTATTTTTCATGCATTTATTTATATGCCATTGCCTTATGATGTTAAGTAACGATGTACATGCTCATGATGGGTTGTTCCTGTAGGTACACTTTTGGACCGAATGGCTAAGGGTCGGGTTGAGGCAGTGAGCTAAAAGGAGCATGAAAGAAGATATGATACATGACTTTTGGATAGTCTCTACTCTAGGAGTAGTATAATTCTATCGCTTTAACATTCATTATTGAGAATGTAATGAGTTAAGTTTGAAATTTCATTGTTGGCCTGAAATCTTATTAGCTCAAAGCTACAACCGGAACCCTAAGACGTTATTAATGCATGTTTAGTCCATAAATTGTGTAATAAGATGATGTTAAGGTAGGAAGACCCTACATTAGTGGTATCAGAGCAGTGGTTAGATAACCCGGGAATGAGTGAAGGGTAGCCTTAGCAATAAGTTGGCTAGGTGCTTACTTTTAAACATGTTTTATGCATATGTTGCATATGAAGTATATGATGTTGTACTAACATGTTTTGTTTCTCTAACGATGTATTATATGAACCGCTTTTGGGTATTGTTGTTAACCCTTGTGTTGCAGCATAGCAGCAAATGCTGAAGTAAATGATGCGATTTCATATGCACTTCTCCGTCGCCCATGCCTTTAGTAGTCTCGACACCCGCTGGAAGAAGTTTGATAACTGATCAGATGGTTTATGACGGCCCCATTTATTTTGAGGGTAACGAGCTGAGGACAGACTTGATTGTTCTGGGAATGTCAGACTTCGAATGCATTGTGGGCATCGATGTGCTGAACAAGTATCAGGCAGTTGTGGACTGCAGACAAGGACTGTCCGATTCAGGTCTGATATGGGAGTCCAATGGACATTCCATGGGGATGGTCCCCGTTCAAGGATTCCGTTAATATCTGCTGTCAAGATGGCACAGTTATTGGAACGAGACCATAAATGATATCTCATCTATGCTGTTGATGTTACTGAAAAGAGGGAAGAGTTAAAGGTTGAGGATGTGCCCATAGTGGCGGTGTTTCCTGATGTATTTCCGGAAGGGATTCCCTGATTCCCACCGACGAGAGAGGTCGAGTTTGGGATTAAGTTACTACCAGGGACGTCTACCATTTCTCGTGCCCCGTATAGGATGGCACCAGCGGAGCTAAGGGAGTTAAAGGTTCAGTTGCAAGAGCTCCTTGATAAGGGCTATATACGCCCTAGCGTATCGCCCTGAGGGTGCGCCAGTTTTGTTTGTTAAGAAGAAAGATGATTCGATGCGGCTGCGCATCGATTACAGACAACTGAACAAAGCTACTGTAAAGAATAAGTATCCGCTTCAGAGGATTGATGATTTGTTTGATCAGATGCAGAGTACGAGGCTCTACAGTAAGATCGATCTGAGATCAAGGTATAGGGGTGCTTATCGGACCGGGTCGATCCGGACCCGGTCCGAAACCGGACCGGTTAGTCCGGTCCGAAACCGGAATCGGACTAACCGGTCCCGAATCGGTCCGGAACCGGTTTGATATAGGACCGGATCGGTTCTACCGTTTCGGATCCGGTATCTTACCGGTTTCGGACCAAACGGATCCGGTTCCGGATTGAACCGGAACCGGATCCTTTTTTAAAAAAAAAAAAAAAATTCGATAAATCCTTTCTTTTTTTTTTTTTTTTTTAAAAAAGAAAAAGAAAAATCCGGTTCCGGGTTGGAACCGGTCCAACCCGGAACCGGTGGAACCGGAACCGAAACCGGATCCGAGCCGGTTCCCTACCGGATCGGACCGGTTCCGCCCATAACGGGCCCGGAACCGGCCGGTTCCGGTCCGGACAGGACCGGTTTGATCCGGTAACCACCCCTATCGGGGTATCATCAGATTCGAGTTCGAGAGGATGATGTACAGAAGACAGATTCCAGGACTAGATATGGGCACTACGGATTCTTAGTCATGCCTTTGGGGTGACGAATGCCCTAGCTATTTTATGAGCCTGATGAACAGGGTGCTCCAACCATATTTGGATCAGTTCGTCATAGTTTTCATTGACGATATGCTTATTTACTCTCGAACTGAAGAGGAACACGTGAAGCACTTGAGAACAGTACTCCAGATCCTTAGGGATTGCCAGACCCCTGACACAGCCGACTCAGAAAGGAGTGCCGTTCTATTGGTCCGAAACTTGTGAGGAAAGCTTCCAAGAATTGAAGCGTCGTTTGACTACGACACCTATATTGGTGATTCCTTCTGAGAATAAGAGGTTTACCTTGTACACGAATGCATCACTGCAGGGTTTGGACTGTGTGTTGATGCAAGATAAGCATGTGGTGGCTTATGCATCGAGGCAGTTGAAACCACATGAGGCTAGGTACCCAGTCCATGATTTGGAGCTGGCAGCCATTATATTTGCCTTGAAGATTTGGAGGCATTACTTGCATGGTACGTCGTTTGCCATCTACACGGACCATAAGAGCTTGAAGTTTTGTTCACACAGGCTGAGTTGAATAGGCGACAAAGAAGATGGATGTACTTACTCAAGGATTTTGATTGTAAAATTGAGTACCATCCAGGTAAAGCAAATTTGATAGCAGACGCCTTAAGTCGGAAGTGAAAGGTACTGCTGAGAACGCTGTGTGTTTATCAGCGATGATGACTTCTTATTGCCATCTGGGCTATGATTTTGATGTGGACGCGTCGCCGGTGCGAGTGTCAACCTTGTTGGCTGAGCCAGACATATTCAAGATTATTAGGAAGGCCCAGAGGTCGGATGAGGAAGTTCAGAGATGGTCATCGATAGTACTTCAAGGACAGCCATCAAAGTTCAGAGTGGCTGAAGATGGTTCATTGAGACTGGGCAACCGTTGGGTAGTCCCTGTGATGACCATAGATTAGGGATGTTAATCCCGGAGTGTTAATAACCCGTAAAGTTGTTTTACGTGGCGATTTGGAGTTTAATCGCGGTGTTGGGCCTTCTGGGCTCGTCTATTTGAGTAGTTGAGATCGTTGGATCCCGAGGTTGAGATCGTATTCTCATTTCGGTGAAAACCTGTGAGTTGGGTTTTTAGTGTGACTCAGAATCTCGGGTGCTTTGTGTGGGCACCGGTAGGGGGTTTTTGAGTTAGAGAGAGAATTTTTGAAAACAGATGATTTTTAATGAATCATGATGTATTTGTGGGGCTATTAGTATTTCGGGGTATTTTTGCTATAAATACCAGTTGAACCCGAGATTTTAATTATTGGAACCATTTTCCCCACCATTCCCGTCGCTTTCTCTCTCCCCGCGCCAACACCCTTTCCCGATCCCCTTTGACCCACGCGACTTCAGGCCGTTCGTCCGGCCGCCGTTCGGCGCGTGCGACCCGCCGTTGGATTCGTCTCTCCGAGGCGCAGCTATTCATACCATCAATTCGAAGTTTCGTCGAGAATCACATTCGGATTTGCCAGAAAAGCGTAGGGTTCGGATCTGGAGTTCATCCGATTTTTGGGGCTCGATTTTGGTATGATTTTGGTACGATTATTCTGGTGTTTTTGGGGCGTTTTTTGAGCTGATATTGAGTCGATAATTTCAGATTTTTATGGTTCAAAAAATTGTTGCTTTATGGTTCGAATTTCTTCATTTCTTGCGTGAGGCTAGGGCTCGATTTTAGGGGTTTATGTTCGAATTTTGGGGATTTTTGGCAAGGGTGATGATTCTTGTTAGTAATCGATTAATTCATGTTTTAGATGATTTGTGATGTTTAGTTTGGGTTTGATTTGTGTTGTTAGGGTTCGAAATTTAGGGGTGGTTCTTGAGCAATTTTCGATATTGTCTCATTCGATTTCCCTCCCTCTATATGCCCTGCCCCGGGTCTTTTAAATGGTAAATTGTCGTGGGTTGACAATATTTTGAGGGTTATGGGTGTGCTTGAGCATGGGTTGCATGTTCGTAAATAATTGTGAATTATTATCGTGTTAGCACATCGTTCCTCGGGGCATGGAACTCGAGCAAGGTTTGGCTCGGACTTCGGAGATTTAAGGTACGTATTGACGTACGAGCATAGCCCTTTAATATAATTGCAATTGTTGAGTGCTTGGTACACTGTATTGCAATGAATGTGTGTGAATTGCATGGTTTATTGTGGAAATGCATGACACATGATATTAGTAATAAACGGAGATTGAAATGCATGGTTTATTGTACTTTCTTCAAATACTTATATATGCATTGAGAATTGCATGGTGCCGCTTTTGAGCGAGCAGTGATTTGGATGTTGTCGCCTGTGAGCGAGCATCGATTATGACGCCGCTGCCATCGAGCATGCGTGGAATTGGAATGCCACTATTGTAGAGTGAGCAATGAAATGGAGATATGAAACCATAAGTGAGGAACACGGATTGTTTATAATCATTGTTTTAATGATTTGATGTTATTATTTATGACATTGGTATATGGCTCATAAAATTGTTAATCAATGTAATGATTAACTGGCATTTGGGAATCTGATGGTTTCAGTGTTTTGAGAACAGGGACAGTACAGGAAACCCCGGATGAGGATGATGCCATCCAGGGAGTATATTTTGTATTTCATAGCATTTACATTGTTGTAAATTATGAATTATATTGTTATGGTTACTGGATTGGGATATTGGTATGCTCACCCCGTGTGGGGACTGTCTCTGTTGGGGCAGGTGAACAGGTACATCGATGGCTTTGGAGTTGAGCTCGAGCTGTTGATTGGATGTACTCCCAGGATCGTGGTACCAGGGCTTGATGGAGCACGGTATCGTATAGAGTACATATATACACATGAGGATTATATACATATTCATGATGCTCGCATGTGAGCACGATTATACTTGTATATGGGTTGTATATAAAGGCATGAGCCTTTCTCTCTTTCATTCTATGTTGCATGCAATTAAGGGTAAAATTGCTAATGATATGAGAGTCGATGGTGTATTATGTGGGGGTTGAAACCCACTTTTGTCGTCTTGTGTGTGGTGTCTTCCCTGGCTGGGAATTTACTTGGTATTGCTGCATTCTGATGAGTATTATGTTTTCCCTGGCCGGGAATTATGTTATGTGTTGTGCTTTTATTTCGGGATAGCTCAATTTACGGGGAGACTCTGCCCAAATTTTTATAAATTTCCACAATGTAAAAAGTGGCAAAATGGGGTTGGTAATGGGCAACTCTATGAGTCTATATGTTAGTAGAGATGATCTTATAACGTTGAATATTAAAGGAATTTTGTAAGCATCATCTGAGTTTCCCGATTGATTTGTATAGAAGCATGTGCCACACATAGTGGTTAATACACTAATCAAGGGTTAAGGGCTAGGGGTCCTTACATTAGTGGTATCAGAGCAGTGGTTAGCTCTTTGGGGCTGTTGAGGGCCTGGAACATGCTGATAGGGATGAGTAGCACATATTTATGCATGATAGTAGCTAGTGTTGTGTGACACAACTATTTTGCTTATGTGCATTTGTAACATGTGATCATAGTGAAACGATTATATGTCATGACATCTATAGAATCATAATATAACCTGTTGATTATGATTGTGAGTTGTGATACATGGACAACCAAGTGGAGCATATTGAAATGCATTGGGATACAGGAAGTACTTTGTACTCATAATTTATGCATTACTCATTATAATCATATTGTGGGGAATATGGATTTACGTATGCTCATGGTTTGGATTGTTCCTGTAGGGACACTATGACGTGGAAAGGCTAAGGCCATGGTTGAAAGGCACGAAACAGTAACCTGCGTTTTATATACATCCTGAAATTATGCATTGTGGTTGCATGTATATATGTAGTGATGATTTTAATGCTTTGCCGCCAAATATTGAAGCGAGGGGTGGGAGTACCGCATGTCGCATTTGAGCGAGGTGCATTAAAATACACTCATGATGATGTATGTTGGTATATGGATTATGCTTTGTGATGTAGGTATGGATGAAATACTTGGTGAATATCCCATGAGTCATTGTTATGGATGAGTGATGATTTTAAATGCTTGCCGCTATTTATTGTTTTGTGCCGCTAAAATGTGAAGCGAGGGGTGGGAGCGCCGCATGTCACATTGAAGCGTGGTTAGCATATGAGGCGAGGAAAGAATATTTGCCGCTAAAATGTGAGGCGAGGGGTGGGAGTACCGCATGTCCATTTAAGCGAGGTTATTCTATGCCGCCTATATGTGAAGCGAGGGGTGGGAGTACCGCATGTTTTTACTTGAGCGAGGGGCATTAAAATACACTACCGTGACAATGACTAGGGATCGGCTATATTGATGGGCGATGGTTCATGCCGCCATGTATATTGATAGCGACGGTTCATTCCGCTATATTGACTGGCGATGGTTCATGCGGCCATGTATATTGATAGCGATGGTTCATTCCGCTATATTGATTGGCGATGGTTCTTGCCGCCATGTATATTGATAGCGACGGTTCATTCCGCTATATTGATTGGCGATGGTTCTTGCCGCAATGTATATTGATAGCGACGGTTCATTCCGCTATATTGATTGGCGATGGTTCTTGCCGCCATGTATATTGATAGCGACGGTTCATTCCGCTATATTGACTGGCGATGGTTCTTGCCGCCATGTATATTGATAGCGACGGTTCATTCTGCTATATTGACTGGCGATGGTTCATGCCGCCATGTATATTGATAGCGACGGTTCATTCCGCTATATTGACTGGCGATGGTTCATGCCGCCATGTATATTGATAGCGATGGTTCATTCCGCTATATTGATTGGCGATGGTTCTTGCCGCCATGTGTATTGATAGCGATGCATCTTTCCGCTATTATGTGGACGATGATTCATGCTCAGGTGTATGGCGAGGTTTCATGCCACTTATTATATGACGAGGTATCATGCCGTCGATTCTATAGCGATGGATTGTGCCGCTATGTACTCAGCACAGGATTTTGCCGCCTTCGAGCGATGGGCGCTGACTACGTACTATTATTGAGCGACGGAGACAGGTATGCCGCTATATTGATAGCGATGAGGTATGGCATATTACTTGTGTTAGCATTATTGTGGATACTATGTGTTGCTATATATATGCCATGTGTTTGACGATGAGATTATGGATGTCGTGTATCGACATGTACCGTCATATGTTTGACGATGTTAGTTGGATGTCATATGTTGACATATGCCGTCACGGGATGACGACGACATAGTTGATGTTCTATGTAGACGTGTAGCGTCGTTTTGATGATTAATACATTTATGTTATGTATTTGGTTATATGGTTTGAGTGCCTTGGTGGGCACATGGTAGTGTCTGAGTCACTAGTTGACGAGACCATTATGCCGAGCAAGTTGCTTGAGGAACTATTGGGTGCGTCGTATAGGAATTATACCGCAGCACATATTCGAAGTATATATTTATCGAGCAATGATACCCTTGGGTATGCTCGTTGGTTTGGCTAAGGCCAAGTGATTGGTGGTAAGAGTAGTCATTGAGGAAACTACTCGCTTGTGTTGTGATGTAGGGTAGACATGGTTACACCCACCCTGAGGGTGTGTGATAGGTCTTAACGGCTTATGATTGCATCATAAGTGAGCAAGGACACCGGGTTGTCCATTGTGCTTGGTATTTTAGAGATATGCTGGGCGATGACCCACAACTCTAATAGTTTGTACGGTATGGTATACCGGATTGGGACGTGTGTCACGTCGATAAGCTGGTATGAGCCTATGGAGACAGTGCTTTGCTAGCCAGATATCGTGGTAATGATATAGTGTGATTGTTGGAGCCATGATACTGCACGAGGGAACCGAGTTTGGTGAATCGTATGATGATACGATGAAGGCTTTTGGCAGGCTTTTGATTGTTCCTTTGTAGCATGATGTTGAGGCATGTGACACCCCATGAGAACGTTTATACGTCTATTGTTTTGAGGGATTTGTCTGGGGCAGCTCATAATGTTGGAGTACCAACAAGAGAGTCATCAGGTCGTTATTGACTCGATCTGAGGGAACCCGTGCATTTGGGATGCAATGGGTGTCATTGTATCCAGTTTTTCCGAACAGTGGTTCGAGACTTGTGGATCGCGAGTTCGATGGCACTCCCCTTGTGGGGAAGGAGGTAGTATTATACCCATTTGGAAATCTTTGAAAGATTCGGTAAGTTGGTACGTGTGGTGTTGATCTTGGGAATCACACCGTGTTGTTGATCGTCGATTATCGTTCTTCACTGGATAGGGAATGACTCAGAATTGACGGTTGTGTTTGGGGCTTAGGGGTATGTTGTAGATACCCGAGCCGAGTGCATTGAGTATGCATGCGATGTCAGTACTTAGGCAGGTATACTGGTGAGTATACAGATGCCAGTTATTGATTTTCTTTTTGTCAAGCATAGAGTTATGCTATTTTTGGATGGTTAAATCTCTGATGAGAGATATGGAACACCTTGAGATTGGGAATCTCCATGGCACGATAATTATGAGGCATAATCGTGAGGTTAGTTGACTCCTTTGAGGAGGGATTATCTTGTGTGGGTTAAGGTATTTCCCTGTTGGTGTTTTCCTTCGAGTTATGCGATAGCCTTCCCAAGTTTGGATTGTTAAATCCTAGGATTATCAAGGGATGGCAGGAATTCGGATTTATTGGGTGTCGCTGTCGACGCGAACGTTGAGGATGCATTGAGTTTATTGCATGTCCTTCAGAATTTGAAATTCTGTGGAGTCTCGGTTGTTTATTTGATCAGGATGTGATTCTTGGAACATCCGGAGGTGGACATCTTGTGAGATGTGTTCGGACGTGGATCGGTGGCCGTGAGTTGCCCAATCCGAGTTGCAGAGGGTGCAACTGCTCCTTGGATGGAGGTGGTCTGTGTAGCAGGAACCAGGTTTGGTATGTGTACACCGTGGTATACTAATGTTTCCCCCGTAACGATGTGTGTTAGACATCATGAGTCATGATAGAGATGTCTTTGAATGATATCTACGATAGAATCGGGAGCGATTCGAATCCTTGCAGTTTCAGTTGACTAACTGCTTTTGGATTGTTAGCGTTGAGTTGTGTTGACGCTCTTTGACGTTATGATGGATTTGGAAGTCTATTCCACTCCAGAGTTTGACACGAGGTCAACGTTCTCACGGTTGAGGTGTCATTCAGGATGCGTTCTTACTAGTTGTATTAGAACTAAGGATGACTGTCCGATCTACGGTCGTAAGTATTGGTTGTTTTGCAGTCATGAGGGACTGACTTTTGGGATGAACCGTATCGAGGTACGTTTTGCCTCTTGGGTGATATGTTGGTTTTGGTATGTCGCTCTGTGTCAGAGTTTGTTGTGAGGTAAGTATCCTCGCGTTTATTAAGACGATCCTAATATGGTCAAGGATCGAGGTTATGGCTTCATGTTGTTGTGTAGCCTGGGTGTTACATGATACACCGGTGCTAATTTCGAGGACGAAATTCTTTTAGTGGGGGATATTGTGATGACCAGAGATTAGGGATGTTAATCCCGGAGTGTTAATAAACCGTAAAGTTGTTTTACGTGGCGATTTGGAGTTTAATCGCGGTGTTGGGCCTTCTGGGCTCGTCTATTTGAGTAGTTGGGATCGTTGGATCCCGAGGTTGAGATCGTATTCTCATTTCGGTGAAAACCTGTGAGTTGGGTTTTTAGTGTGACTCAGAATCTCGGGTGCTTTGTGTGGGCACCGGTAGGGGGTTTTTGAGTTAGAGAGAGAATTTTTGAAAACATATGATTTTTAATGAATCATGATGTATTTGTGGGGCTATTAGTATTTCGGGGTATTTTTGCTATAAATACCAGTTGAACCCGAGATTTTAATTATTGGAACCATTTTCCCCACCATTCCCGTCGCTTTCTCTCTCCCGCGCCAACACCCTTTCCCGATCCCCTTTGACCCACGCGACTTCAGGCCGTTCGCCCGCCGCCATCCGGCCGCCGTTCGGCGCGTGCGACCCGCCGTTGGATTTGTCTCTCCGAGGCGCAGCTATTCATACCATCAATTCGAAGTTTCGTCGAGAATCGCGTTCGGATTTGCCAGAAAAGCGTAGGGTTCGGATCTGGAGTTCATCCGATTTTTGGGGCTCGATTTTGGTATGATTTTGGTACGATTATTCTGGTGTTTTTGGGGCGTTTTTGAGCTGATATTGAGTCGATAATTTCAGACTTTTATGGTTCGAAAAATTGTTGCTTTATGGTTCGAATTTCTTCATTTCTTGCGTGAGGCTAGGGCTCGATTTTAGGGGTTTATGTTCGAATTTTGGGGATTTTTGGCAAGGGTGATGATTCTTGTTAGTAATCGATTAATTCATGTTTTAGATGATTTGTGGTCTTTAGTTTGGGTTTGATTTGTGTTGTTAGGTTCGAAATTTAGGGGTGGTTCTTGAGCAATTTTCGATATTGTCTCATTCGATTTCCCTCCGTGTATATGCCCTGCCCCGGGTCTTTTAAATGGTAAATTGTCGTGGGTTGACAATATTTTGAGGGTTATGGGTGTGCTTGAGCATGGGTTGCATGTTCGTAATTAATTGTGAATTATTTATCGTGTTAGCACATCGTTCCTCGGGGCATGGAACTCGAGCAAGGTTTGGCTCGGACTTCGGAGATTTAAGGTACGTATTGACGTACGAGCATAGCCCTTTAATATAATTGCAATTGTTGAGTGCTTGGTACACTGTATTGCAATGAATGTGTGTGAATTGCATGGTTTATTGTGGAAATGCATGACACATGATATTAGTAATAAACGGAGATTGAAATGCATGGTTTATTGTACTTTCTTCAAATGCTTATATATGCATTGAGAATTGCATGGTGCCGCTTTTGAGCGAGCAGTGATTTGGATGTTGTCGCCTGTGAGCGAGCATCGATTATGACGCCGCTGCCATCGAGCATGCGTGGAATTGGAATGCCACTATTGTAGAGTGAGCAATGAAATGGAGATATGAAACCATAAGTGAGGAACACGGATTGTTTATAATCATTGTTTTAATGATTTGATGTTATTATTTATGACATTGGTATATGGCTCATAAAATTGTTAATCAATGTAATGATTAACTGGCATTTGGGAATCTGATGGTTTCAGTGGTTTGAGAACAGGGACAGTACAGGAAACCCCGGATGAGGATGATGCCATCCAGGGAGTATATTTTGTATTTCATAGCATTTACATTGTTGTAAATTATGAATTATATTGTTATGGTTACTGGATTGGGATATTGGTATGCTCACCCCGTGTGGGGACTGTCTCTGTTGGGGCAGGTGAACAGGTACATCGATGGCTTTGGAGTTGAGCTCGAGCTGTTGATTGGATGTACTCCCAGGATCGTGGTACCAGGGCTTGATGGAGCACGGTATCGTATAGAGTACATATATACACATGAGGATTATATACATATTCATGATGCTCGCATGTGAGCACGATTATACTTGTATATGGGTTGTATATAAAGGCATGAGCCTTTCTCTCTTTCATTCTATGTTGCATGCAATTAAGGGTAGAATTGCTAATGATATGAGAGTCGATGGTGTATTATGTGGGGGTTGAAACCCACTTTTGTCGTCTTGTGTGTGGTGTCTTCCCTGGCTGGGAATTTACTTGGTATTGCTGCATTCTGATGAGTATTATGTTTTCCCTGGCCGGGAATTATGTTATGTGTTGTGCTTTTATTTCGGGATAGCTCAATTTACGGGGAGACTCTGCCCAAATTTTTATAAATTTCCACAATGTAAAAAGTGGCAAAATGGGGTTGGTAATGGGCAACTCTATGAGTCTATATGTTAGTAGAGATGATCTTATAACGTTGAATATTAAAGGAATTTTGTAAGCATCATCTGAGTTTCCCGATTGATTTGTATAGAAGCATGTGCCACACATAGTGGTTAATACACTAATCAAGGGTTAAGGGCTAGGGGTCCTTACAGTCCCAGATGCGCCGGAGTTGCGTGGAGGAGTATTGGAGCGAGCTCACGGTAGCCGGTTCAGTATTCACCCAGGAGGAAGAAAAAGGTATAAGGACCTAAGTGGTCAATTCTGGTGGAGACGTATGAAGCGTGATGTTATAGTCTTGTCAAAAGATGTTTGATCTGCCAGTAGGTAAAGGCAGAAAGACAGAGGCCTGGTGGCGAGCTGAAGAGCTCGGAAGTACCCCAATGGAAGTGGGAGCATATATCTATGGACTTCGTAACCCACTTGCCAAGAGCGGCCTTTGGATTTGATACGATCTGGGTGATCGTGGTTAGGCTGACGAAAGTAGCTCACTTCATCCTTTGTCATGTGTCTTTCACATACCTAAAGATGGCCCGATTATATGTGCGGGATGTGGTGAGGTTGCATGGGGTTCCAGTCTCGATTGTGTCTGACAGAGACCCAAGGTTTACTTCACATTTCTGGGAGGGTCTCCAGACAACTTTGGGCACAGAGGTGAGACTAAGTACAGCGTATCACCCGCAGACAGACGGTCAGACAGAGCGTACTATACAGAGGCTCGAGGATATGTTGAGGACATGTGTATTGGAGTTTGATACTCCGTGGCAAGATTCTATACCACTGGTAGAGTTCTCCTTTAATAACAGCTATCAGGCAAGCATTCAAATGGCCCTTTTGAAGCTCTTTATGGACGACGATGTAGGTCACCGCTGTATTGGGAGGACCTGACTAGTAAGGCGGTCGGAGGACCGGATATGATTAAGGATATAGAAGACAAGATTAAGACGATACGTCAAAAGATGAAAGCGGCTCAGGATAGGCAAGCAGCCTATGCCAATAAGTGACGGCGACTGCTAGAATTCCAAGTAGAAGACAAGGTCTTCTTGAAAATCTCACCCTTCAGGGGGTGTAGTTCGTTTTGGTATGCGGGGGAAGTTATCCCCGAGGAATATGAGCCAGATCCATCTTATGTATTACAGCCTACTGAAGTGCAGTTGGACTCAGATGTATCCTACGTAGAACGACCGGTCAGGATTCTGGATCGTGAGGATCGCAGATTACGAAGTAAAGTTATACCGATGATTAAAGTTCAGTGGGATCGTCGGGGTGTCGAGGAGGCTATATGGGAGACGGAACAGCATATGGTGCAGCATTACCCGGAACTATTTTCTGGTATGATTTATGTTTAGTTCTTTATGGGTAAGTGCATGCGATTTCGAGGACGAAATCTTATAAGTAGGGGAGTAATGTGATGCCCCGAAATTGATTGTATGCAATTAAGGCATTTATTATGTTTATATGATGAATTATGTGGTAATTGATTTATGTGCTGGGTAATAAGATGTTAACATGATTTAATTGTGTTGATTATTAAATATGAAGAAGATGTGAATTTAGAGGAAGTTTGTTGCATTTATTAAATGCTTATAAAATACCATGTTTGGGGTATTTTATACATCATGTTAACTTTGGGGTATAATTTTCATATTAACCTTATAACCCCCCTTTTCTCCACTATACCCACTTACCTTACCAATCACTTTTAAAATCCCCAACTCATTCGTCAACCCTAACCCATCTCCCATTTTCGAAATCCACCAAGGAAGGAAGAAGAAATCTTCACAAAACCTTTGTTTGTGAGATTTATTGTAGGATTTGGAGTTCCTAAGAGGTATGGAACCATTCCTAAAGTTTTTATGATGTTTGGTGTTGAAATGGGTTAGTTTTTGATGCTGTATGTGGGTTGTTTTGGGGTATATGTTACTTATGGTTGGGGTATGGTTTTTGAAGTGTTTTATGTGGGTCTTTGTGAGTTATGATGATATTGATGTTGTAGGGAAGTTTGGGTTTGTAAGGAATGAAGTGGAGCTTGAAAAATGCTCAAAATTGGCGATTTTTTCGTGGTTCAGTACTCGGCGATCGATCGCGAGCCTCCAGTACGCGCCAGTAGCATTTGGCGATCGATCGCCACTTTTGGGCGATTGATCGGCGAGGCTGGCTATCGATCGCGCCAAAAGTGGCGATCGATCGCCAAGGTGTGAAATTTTCACCTTTGTCCAGTACGATCTCGCGATCGATCGGGCCTGGGCGGCGATCGATCGCGAGATACAAAATATGAGTTGGATTGTTGGTGGGATTTTTGGATATTGGACTATAATTAGCTTCTAATATCGATTTGTATGGTTATGTAGAACCATCCCAGGTACCCACAACTTCAAGGAGATAAAGTTCTACAACTTCTCCATTTTTGGAATTAAGGTACGTAAGAAGCGTACGGGCATCGGACGGTAACACACTCCTAACTATGACTATGCATTGATTGTATAAGTATTTATGATGACTATGATGATGATTGTGATAAGTAAGTTTATGATGATGATGTTTATGATGATGATTGTGATAAATAAGTTTAAGATGATGATGTTTATGAAGATGATATGATAAGTAAGTTTATAATAATGTTATACGATGTTTATAAAAGGGTAAGATGCCCATATGGTAAGATGCCATACAATGTTATTATGTGGTAAGATGCCACGGGGTAAGATGCCCATATGGTAAGATGACATACAATGTTATTATGTGGTAAGATGCCACGGGGTAAGATGCCCATATAGTAAGAGGCCATACGATGTTATTGTGTGGTAAGATGCCACGGGGTAAGATGCTCATATGCTTAAATGATGATGATGTTATAAGATGATGATGTTATAAGATGATGAAGTTATAAGATGATGATGCTATAAGATGATGATATTATAAGATGATGATGTTATAAGATGATGATGTTATAAGATGATGAAGTTATAAGATGATGATGCTATAAGATGATGATATTATAAGATGATGATGTTATAAGATGATGATGTTATGAGATGATGAAGTTATAAGATGATGATGCTATAAGATGATGATATTATAAGATGATGATGCTATAAGATGATGATGCTATAAGATGATGATGCTTATATGATGATGATGTTATAAGATGATGATATGTATAAGATGATAATGCTTATATGATGATGATGTTGTAAGATGACGATATTTATAAGACGACGATTTTAATCATTCATGTCAAGAATTAATGATTATATGCATGGCTATGAAACAGGGACAACCAAAGATGGTTAATGCAATTAACCAGGAAGTATATGTTACCAATTATTTTTCATGCATTTATTTATATGCCATTGCCTTATGATGTTAAGTAACGATGTACATGCTCATTATGGGTTGTTCCTGTAGGTACACTTTTGGACCGAAGGGCTAAGGGTCGGGTTGAGGCAGTGAGCTAAAAGGAGCATGAAAGAAGATAGGATACAGGACTTTTGGATAGTCTCTACTCTAGGAGTAGTATAATTCTATCGCTTTAACATTCATTATTGAGAATGTAATGAGTTAAGTTTTGAAATTTCATTGTTGGCCTGAAATCTTACTCAAAGCTACAACCGGAACCCTAAGACGTTATTAATGCATGTTTAGTCCATAAATTGTGTAATAAGATGATGTTAAGGTAGGAAGACCCTACAACCTAGCTATTGTTCATACAATTTAACGCCAAATAAGATATCAAATATGGAATCGTTTGATCCCTCTAATTTACGAAGCAACTAAGATTAATTAAATTCCGCTGGTGAGTTTGTTAAATTCTTAGGAAAAATAATTGACTAAATTAAACATAGACGCTTGGATTATGTTGTTTAGCTTCATTGATCTCACTAGTTCATATGCTATCATCGATTTAAATCTTAATCGCTTGTATTTTGATTGATTGTTTGATAAGGATTAAACTAGAACGCTTGGGCTACTTAACTAAACTTAAGGTGAGATTGGACTATGATTATTGGATTAATGTCCAACGATGAATATTCATATGAAAATTGAATCGTATGTGAAGATCGATGACCGAGATTGTAAACACCAATTGTAAAGTTAACCTAAAACCGAGAATCGTTATTTTCTCATAAGTTAATTCATCTAGTTTAATTTTGCATCATAGTAGTAGTTAATTCAATTGATTTCAAAACCCCTTCATATTTTCGTTTGCATAAGTTAACACAAAGATATAACCTTCCCCGTGGGATCGATCCCTACTCACGCTACTACATTCATTACTGTTATTAACTTGAGAGGATTAATTTGGGAGTACGCGATAAGCGCTACCAAATTTTGGCGCCGTTGCCGGGGAAGGCGTTTACTTTTGTGTTAACTTTATTTTTTTTATTTTTTAGTGCTACTTTGGTTTGTTAATGAGTACAGGTAAATCATCCAATCACAAAGACAATTTTCACTGCGATCCCGAGATAGAAAGGACTTTACATCAACTTAGGAGAGAAAATCGAAAACAACTTGAAGAAGAGGAAAGAACTATCATGGTGGAGAATCAGAGCCTACGACAGCTAGTGAATCCCACCGTGGATCAACAACCTCTTTGCATCACCTTTCCTACACTTGCTACCAATATAAATTTTGAATTAAAATCTGGCCTAATACATCTTTTACCGTCTTTCATGGCCTTGCAGGTGAGGATCCGCATAAGCACTTGATGGAATTCCATGTAGTATGCACTACGATGAAGCCGACTGGGATAACTGAGGAACAAATCAAACTACGAGCTTTTCCGTTCTCTTTGAAGGACGCTGCTAAGGATTGGCTCTTCTATTGGGAACGCTTTAGACAACTCCATGAGGAATCACTGCATGAATATTGGGAACGCTTTAAAAAGCTTTGTGCAAGCTGTCCTCAACATCATATAAGTGAACATTTACTTATTCAATATTTTTATGAGGTCTTTTGCCAAATGACAGGAACTTGGTAGATGCTGCAAGTGGAGGAGCATTTGTGGATAAGACGCCAGTGGAAGCAAGGCACTTAATTGCTAACATGACAGCCAACTCTCAACAGTTTGGAAATGCTCGATCGGACCATAAGCATTGGAAGCAAGGCGAGGTAAATGTTTCTAGCCTCGAACAACAATTGATTGATTTAACCAGTATTGTGAAACAACTTGCAATTGAAATTGGACAAAGTGCTAAGTTATGTGGAATTTGTGCACTACCGAGTCATCTAACTGACGCTTACCCCACACTCCAAGAACCATCTATTGAGGAAACAAATGCAGCAGGCGGATTTCCGGGACAGCCACAGAGAAAGTATGATCCCTTTTCCAACACATATAACCCAGGATGGCGAGATCATCCAAATTTGAGATATGGGAATCAAGCTGAACCACAAACGCAACATCAACCACCACCATATAGACCACCATTCCAAAGGCCACAACAAACCGTCCCAACTCCAACACCTGGTGAGTATCTAGAAAATACATTTAAGGAACTTGCTAATGGATCTGTGAAATTTCAACAGGAAACGAGGGCAAGCATCCAGAGCTTGACTACGCAAATGGGACAGTTGGCCACCGCAATAAATCACATGGAGTCTCAAAGGTCAAGCACCCTACCATCACAACCAGTAGTGAATCCGAGGGAGAATGCAAGTGCGATTAAACTAAGGAGTGGGAAAGAACTTGAGACACAAGAGGAGGAGAAACCAATGGAGACTACACATGAAGTGGAGAAAAAGATCGAACCTACGGAAAATGATTCCATACAAAAAGAGGAACAAAAAGGTAAATCCCCTCTAATTTCTGAGTATAAGATTGAACCACCTTTCCCTCTTGCATTTCAGGAAGATAGGAGGAATGAAAGCATCAAGGACCTCTAAGAAACCTTTCGGAGATGTGAGGTGAACATTCCGCTGTTGGATGCTATCAAGCAGGTACCCGGCTATGCAAAATTATTAAAGGAGTTGTGCATCGCTAAGAGGAAACAAAAGCTTAAAGGATGCCGCAAAGTTGAGTTAAGAGAGAACATCTCAACAGTCATTCAACGGAAAATCCCTACCAAGTGCAAGGACCCAGGTATGTTCACTATCCCATGCACAATTGGTACAACACGTCTTGAAAAAGCTATGCTAGATTTAGGAGCATCGATAAATGTCATGCCATACTCTCTATATGCTTCTCTAAATCTAGGACCTTTAAGTGAAACAATGGTGGTTGTCTAATTAGCGGATAGATCAAATGCATACCCTAGGGGATTTTTAAAAGATGTCTTAGTGCAAGTAAATGAGTTGGTATTTCCCGCTGATTTTTATGTGTTCGATATGGCAAAGGGTGACAATAGTAGCCCTATATTGTTAGGGAGACCCTTCTTGAAAACGTCCAAGACTAAGATAGATGTTCACAACGGCACACTCACGATGGAATTTGATGGTGAAATCGTTAAATTCAATATATATGATGCCATGAAATATCCTTGTGGCGACGATGATACTGTTTATTCTATCGATATTATTGATTACTTGTCCCAAGGCATTTTTGAGATTGCAGGTAAATAAGAGTTGGAGATAGCCCTCACCACCCCTCTAGACCATTGTGAGGAAGAGTTGCCACTTGGAGATGAGGTGAAACACAACAATACCGCTTTGGAAACCACACCCAAGATACAAGGTAATGTTTCATTTGTGTCATTGCCTATTCCTAACACTAGGCCTCTTCCTTCTGTATCGCAGGCACCCACTGTTGAACTGAAGCCATTACCAAGCCACCTAAATTATGTGTTCTTTGGAGAAGGAAATACAATACCGGCAATAATCTCTAGCAAGTTGGGAGATGGCCAAGATAAGGAACTCATTCACGTGCTAGAAGAGCACAAGACCGCCATAGGATGGACAATTGCTGACATAAAGGAAAGAGCCCCTCCACATGCATGCATAGGATTCTACTTGAAGAAGGAGCCAAACCTACACGCCAACCGCAAAGAAAACTCAATCCACCGATGATGGAAGTCGTGAAAGATGAGATCTTAAAACTTCTTGCAGTTGGAATGATATACCCCATTTCAGATGGCCAGTGGGTCAGTCCTGTCCAAGTAGTTCCAAAGAAGACTGGTATCACAGTGGTGAGGAACAAAAAGGATGAACTAGTAACCACCCGCGTTCAAAATGGATGGAGAGTTTGCATTGACTACCGCAAGTTGAACACCGTGACCCGCAAGGACCACTTTCCATTGCCCTTCATTGATCAAATGCTTGAAAGATTAGCATGTCATTCTTATTACTGTTTTCTTGATGGGTATTCCGACTATTTTCAGATTGCGATTGCTCCGGAAGATCAAGAAAAGACTACCTTCACATGCCCTTTTGGGACTTTCAGTTATAGGCGCATGCCCTTTGGACTTTGCAACGCACGCCACTTTCCAACGGTGTATGGTTAGCATATTTTCTGAGTACTCCGCAACATATATTAAAGGTATTCATGGATTATTTTACCGTTTATGGTGACTCTTTCAATGTTTGTCTAACTAACCTTACCCTTGTCCTAAAGCGTTGCATAAAAACACACCTTGTGCTAAATTCTGAAAAATGCCACTTTATGGTAGAACAAGGTATTGTTTTGGGTCATGTGGTCTCATCAAAAGGTATGGAAGTAGATAAGGCAAAAATTGACATTATTCAATCTCTACCTTATCCTATTTGTGTGCGGGATGTGCGTTCCTTTCTTGTCCATGCAGGTTTCTATAGGAGATATATCAAGGACTTCGCCAAGATCCTATCACCATTGTGCAAATTGTTGCAAAAGGAAGTGGCGTTCGAGTTTGATAAAGCGTGCAAGATTGCATTTGACACATTGAAGGCATCCTTGACATCCACACCAATTATCCAACCACCTGACTGGAGTAAGCCATTCGAGATCATGTGTGATGCAAGCGACTATGCAGTAGGCACCGTTTTGGGCCAAAAGATTGGAAAAATTTCTCATGCCATCTACTATGCATCCATGACTTTGAACGATGCCCAACGAAATTATTCTACTACGGAGAAGGAGCTATTAGCTGTTGTTTTTGCTTTAGAAAAATTTCACTCTTATTTACTTGGTGCTAAAGTTATTGTTTATTCTGACCATGCAGCTCTTCGCTACTTGATGACGAAGAAGGAGGCAAAGCCAAGGCTAATTAGATGGATCTTGCTTTTGAGTGAATTCGATGTTGAAATTAAAGACAAGTGAGGAACGGAGAATAAAGTGGCGGATCACTTAAGTTGCCTAATTCATGTGAAGGACACACCGTGTTTCAAAGAGGAATTTCCGGATGAGAGACCCTTTGCTATACACAACATTTTACCATGGTATGCTGACATTGCTAATTTTTTGGCCACTAATAATTTTCCTAATGGATTAAATAGGACTCAAAAACAAAAATTCGAAGTGACGCCAAGTACTGTATGATCCATACTTGTGGAAACATTGTGCGGATCAAGTCATTCGGCGTTGCATTCCTGGCAATGAGGTATCCTCCCTACTCCACTTTTGTCATTCACATGAGGTCAGTGGGCACTTTGGAGCCAAACGAACTGCACACAAGTTATTAGAATGTGGATTCTTTTGGCCAACTTTATTTCGTGATGCTTATAATTTCTGCCAATCATGCCATGAGTGTCAAAAGACGGGTAATGTAAGGACCCTAGTACCTTAAGTATGGATTTAAGGCATAAGAAGAGCTAAACATACATCTAACAGAGTATAAAGTTCGTGTTGATGCCCCGAGCTATTAAGATTACAGTGCCAAAATAAAATTCCAAAAGGATTAATTACATTCTCAACAAAATGAATGTTAATCCTATAGCTTTACACTACTCCTAGAGTAGAGACTATACAAAAGAATCATGTCCTTCTATACCAAAAGCACTCCTCACTAGCTCATGCATCAGCCCGTCCTTAGCCCTTCATGCCAAAATGTACCTACAAGAACAATCCCCAAACCATGAGCATATAATAACCATAATCATACCAACAAGATTATGATATAAAATGCATTATAGTAAATACAATTCACTTCCTGTAATATATGCACTTAAAAGCTCCCTTTGGTTGTCCCTGTACCACAAGCATAATCAATAGATTATAATGCCAATAATGTATGTCATGACATGCATCCATTCCATCAATATCAATATTCAATTCCCAAGTCTCATTATATCAGTGGCATAATACCCCTCGCTTTGACATGACAGCGGCATTAATACCCCTCGCTTAGACAATACCAGCGGCAAATAATATCCCTCGCTATAATATGACAGTGACGTGCTCTTCGCTTCTACATATTAGCGGCAAATATTCTCTCATCGCTATGGTATGACAACGGCAAGTATTCTATCATCGCTACGCCATAACAGCGGCAGATACTCTTCATCACTGGAATATAATCCCGACTTATAATCACATGCAACAATCAAATGAGTGTATGCAACCATAATGCATAACCAAACTCATGTATGCAACCATAATGCATAACCCATGTATGTATGCAACCATAATGCATAGCCCAACACGTAAAAACACATTTTACCGTCCGATGCCCGTACGTCTCACTACGTACCTTTGTTCCAAAAGTGGAGATGTCTTAGGACTTTATCTCCTTGGTTGTGTTGCTACCTGGCATGGTTCTACACATACAACATATACCCAAAAACAAACTCATTTTTCCCCAAATATTTCAACCCATTTCAAAACAAAACTTCATAAAAATCAACAAGGAGGAATCCATACCTCTTTTAGACTTCAAATCCTACCAAGAAATCCAACAATCCAAGTTTTTTCAAAGTTTTCTCCTCCTCTCCTTGGGTTGGACGATTTTGGGGGGGGGGGGGGGGGGGGGGGGGGGGGGTTGGGGTAGGGTTTGGGAGTGATGTTTGATAAAGAGTGATGTGAGAAATGAGTGGAGTGATAGAAGTGTAAAAGGTGGGTAATGGGTATAGGGGTTATTTAAAACATGTCCCGGTATTTAGCATGATGTATAAAATATCTCTACATGATATTTTAAAAGCATTTTCCAAAAATGCACCATAACCTCAATTACACATGCTTTACCAAAATAATTAATACCCACCCCAAATAAACCATGTCATTACTCAAATTCCCAACATGCATCACATGCACCCTGAAATGCATTACCGGGTCACGCCCACCGCATGACTAAGCATTTCACCATAATAATTAATTCAACACTAAATTAATTAACACCACAATTATCACATAAACATAATTAATGCCCAAATGCACATAATTATTTCGGGGATATCACAATACTCCCCTACTTATAAGATTTCGTCCTCGAAATCGCATGCACTTACCAATCCGAAACTAAACATAAATCACATACCAGAAAATAGTTCCGAGTAGTGCTGCACCATATGCCGTTCCGTCTCCCACGTGGCCTCCTCGATACCCCTGCAATCCCACTGAACCTTGACCATCGGTATCACCTTGTTCCGAAGTCTGCGATCAGTCCTATCCAGAATCTTGACTGGCCGTTCCACGTAGGACACATCAGAATCTAACTGCACCTCCGAAGACTGCAATACATGTGACGGATCCGGCTCATATTTCCTCAACATAGACACATGGAACACGTCATGAATACCAGACAATGACGGTGGTAAAGCCAGATGGTAAGCCAAAGTACCAATGCGCTGCAAGATCTCAAATGGCCCAACATACATCGGAGATAATTCCCACGCATACCAAACCGCACTACACCTCTGAAAGGTGAGATCTTCAAAAAGACCTTATCTCTCAATTAGAATTCCAACGGTCGCCGCCGTTTATTCGCATAGGCTGCCTGCCTGTCATGGGCCGCTTTCATCTTTTGTCGGATAACCTTTATCTTTTCCTCCATTTCCCGATTCAATTTGGGTCCTCCGACCGATTTACCAGTCAAGTCATCCCAGTACAATGGTGACCTGCAACGTCGACCATATAGAGCCTCGAATGGAGCCATCTGAATGCTCGCCTGATAACTATTATTGTATGAGAACTCTACCAAGGCCAATGAATCCTGCCACGAAGTATCAAACTCCAACACACATGCCCGTAACATGTCCTCGAGCGTCTGTATAGTACGCTTGGTATGGCCGTCCGTTTGGGGATGATATGTCGTGCTCAATCTCACCTCAGTGCCCAATGCCGATTGAAGACCTCCCCAAAAGTGAGATGTAAACCGCGGATCTCGGTCAGATACAATGGAAACTGGAATCCCGTGCAGTCTCACTACATCCCGGACATTCAACTGAGCCATCCTCAAGTATGTGAATGTCATACTGTACGGAATAAAATGGGCTACTTTTGTCAGCCTATCCACGATCACCCAAATCGCATCAAACCCTGAAGCAATCCTCGGCAAGTGGGTCACGAAGTCCATGGATATGTGTTCCCACTTCCATTCAGGTATCTCCAAGCTCTTCAGCTCGCCTCCAGGCCTCTGCCTCTCTGCCTTCACCTGTTGATAGATCACGCATCTCTTAACAAAAGTGATGGCATCCCGTTTCATCTGCTTCCACCAAAATTGATCACACAGATCCTTATACATCTTCCTCCCGCCTGGGTGGATACTTAGTCGGCTGCTATGAGCTCGCTGTAAGATCCCTCGACCCAACTCCGGCGTACTCGGAACTACCCAACGGTCACCCATCAAGGAACCGTCTTCAGCCACTCTGAACTTCGATGGCTGCCCAAGATGTACTAATAATAACCATCTCTGAATCTCATCATCTGCCTTCTGGGCTCTCCTGCCAATAAAGTTGATACACGTACCGGTGATGTATCCACATCGAAGTCATAGCCCAGATGACAGTAAGAAGTCATCATAGCCGATAGATGCATGACATCCTCAGCAGTACACTTCACCTTCTGACTCAAGGTGTCTGCTGTCAAGTTCGCCTTTCCAGGATGGTACTCTATTTCACAATCATAGTCCTTGAGTAAGTCCATCCATCTCCTCTGCCTCATGTTCAGTTCCGCCTGAGTAAATAGAAACTTCAGGCTCTTGTGATCTGTATAAATGGTAAACGACGTACCATACAAGTAATGCCGCCAAATATTCAAGGAAAATATGATAGCCGCCAGCTCCAAGTCATGGACTGGATATCTAGTCTCATGCGGCTTCAATTGTCTCGATGCATAAGCTACCACATGCTTATCTTGCATCAGAACGCATCCCAAGTCCTGAAGTGATGCATCAGTATATAGAACAAACCTCTTGTTCTCCGTAGGAATCACTAATACCGGCGCTGTTGTCAACCGGTGCTTCAGCTCCTGGAAGCTCTGCTCACAAGCCTCAGACCAATAGAATGATACTCCCTTTTTTGAGTCAACTGTGTCAAAAGCTTAGCAATCCTTGAGAATCCCTCGACAAAACATCGGTAATAACCAGCTAAACCAAGGAAGCTCCGTATCTCGGGTACAGAAGTAGGTGCATACCACTCTATCACTGCCTCTACTTTCCTGGGATCCACTGATATCCCACTGCTAGAGATGACATGCCCCAAAAACACCACGCTACTCAACCAGAATTCACACTTGCTGAGCTTGGCAAACAGTTGATTATCTCTGAGAATCTGGAGCATTGTCCGCAGATGTCTTACGTGCTCCTCCTCACTCCGAGAATAGATAAGAATGTCTTCAATAAGCACAATGAAGAAATGATCAAGATACTGCTGAAACACCCGATTCATCAGACTCATAAAGACATCCTGAGCGTTCGTCACACCGAAAGGCATAACTAAGAACTCGTAGTGCCCATACCGAGTCCGGAATGCTGCTTCTGAACATCCTCCTCTCTGACCCGTATCTGATGGTATCCACATCTAAAATCAATCTTTCTATACAGCTTCGTACCCTGCAACTGATCAAATAAGTCGTCAATCCTTGGGAGAGGATACTTGTTCTTCACCGTTACCTTATTTAGTTGCCGGTAATCGATGCATAAACGCATCGAACCATCTTTCTTCTTAACGAATAGAAACGGAGCCCCCCAAGGCGTTACGCTAGGGCGTATGTATCCCTTGTCAAGGAGTTCCTGTAACTGCTCCTTCAATTCCCTTAACTCCGCCGGTGCCATCCTATAAGGGCCACGAGAATTTGCGGACGTTCCCGATAGCAACTCAATCCCAAACTCGACCTCTCTAGTCGGCGGGAACCCTTGAATTTCCTCCGAAAATACATCGGCAAACTCTGCCACTACGGGTACATCCTCAACCCTCAATTCTTTCTTCTTTTCCGCCATGTCCACGGCATAGATAAGATAGCCCGTATGTCCACGTTCCAATAACCGTGACATTTAACAGCCGATATCAACGGAATCTTCGCACGAGAACCGTTCCCATAGAAAGTCCATTCAAAACCCCTGATCAGATTGGAAACGAACCGTCCTCTGTCGGCAATCCACCACTGCCTGATATCTGTTCAGTATATTGATGCCCACAATATCCCACTGTCTGTTGTCACCCATTCCTGTCCTTAGACAGCATATCACATTTCCCATTTCCTAATTTTCTTACAAAATCAGATCCCTTAGCACATAATACATGGAGTGCCATACATTACCATTAATGCCATCCCATCGTAATCTACACGATTCCTGCAACCACAATGATCAGTAATACCACTTTCCATATCGTAAAAGCACATAAGCAATTAGTTGCGTCACACAACACTAATACCATCATGTATAAATATGTGCTACCAATTCCTATCAATCAAGTTCCTAGGCCCTTAACAGCCCCAAGGAGCAACCACTGCTCTGATACCACTAATGTAAGGACCCCTGTGCCCTTAACCCATTATTAGTGTATTAATCCAAGCATTTAGTGCATGTAATCATATACGTAAGGGAAAATACACTTGTCATCATATCACATCATGCCAACAATAAATATTCCTTTACATTATTCCATATAATGCCTAGTTCCCCTATCCAAGTCCACATACATACCATGCACTATTATAATACACTAACATGTTCTCCCTTCATTTAGCAATTCAATAAATAATTGCATGCAACTCATAATGAAGAGAGAAAGGCCTTTGCCTTTTTATACAACCCATATACACATAATTATTGCTCACACGCGAGCATCGAATAAACCTATGTGTACATAATGTATAAAAAGGACATACACAATATCCAGCTCCACATGAGCTCCGGTGCCTCGATCCTGGAATCATCTCCAATCCATAGCTCGATCACAGCTCCAGAACTACCGTTGTACCTGTTTCACCTGCCCCAACAGAGACTGCCCCCACACGGGGTGAGCATACCAATATTACCAAACCAATAATCACAATTATATAATTTGTAAATTACAACAATGTAATTGCCAAGAATTTAAATGATACTCCATGGATGGCATCATCCTCATCCGGGATCCCACAGTATTGTCCCTGTTCTCAAAACAGCCAAAATCATCAAATTCCAAATATCCAGTTAATCATTACACCGATTAACTATATTCCTAATCCAATTCAATATCAATAGAGGAATAAATACAGATATCCTAGATATCTAGTCAAAAGCCACATTTCCTCGCTCACTCAAAAGTAGCGGCATCACTTACCGATGTTCGATCCATAGCGATCACATCACGGTAATTACTCGCTCCCAAGCGGCACCATACATTACATAAGATCAACCATCATAACACAACCCAGTCCCGTTTCCATTAACCAATTTATGCAAGACACAATATACTAAGCATCGACTAATAACCCTTACCATTCATTTATCTCATGCACAATAATTGCAACAATATAATTAAGGTCATGCTCGTACGTTACACGTACCTTAAGTTTCCGTAGTCCAAGCCAAACCTTGCTTGAGTTCCAAGCCCCGAGAAACATGTGCTAAAACACATAAACAACTCACAATCAAGCATAAGTATGCAACCACGTGCCCACGCACGTTCGCAACCTCTAAACCCATCGTCAATCCATGACGATTACCAAAATAAAAGCCCCCGGCTAGGCATGCATATTACCCAAAAAATATACCATTTAAAATGTTTACAAGATAGCCAAAAACTCAACCGAGAGTTCCGTTTAATTTAACTTGGCTCCAATCAAACCATTTTAAAAGTCTAGCATTCCCATTGGAATGTGAACAATGCCCCGGAAGTCGACCATTTAAGTCACAAATCCAAAATCCCACGAAAAAGCCAAGAAACCACAAAAATCCCTGCTGGCGATCGATCGCTATACCGGGCGATCGATCGCTAGCCCCTTGGCGATCGATCGCTCGATATAGCGATCGATCGCCAGACCTTACTGGTGCGAGGCGATCGATCGCTCAAAAGTGGCGATCGATCGCCACCCCGCTGAAAAGCCTACTGCTCGCATGCGATCGATCGCCTGCTTCGGGCGATCGACCGCCATGCCCTGTAACTCGAAATCCACCATTTTTAAAAGCTTAAAACTTCTACAAATCACACCCCAACTTCTCCCAACTCAAATCCACAACAAATCTACACACGAGAATCTCCAACAAGGGTGTTGAACTCGAATTAACACAAACCCAAAAGATTTTATGATTTTCACCAAAATCACCCAAACCAACCCAAACCCAAAACTCAACCAAATCTACCAAAATTACAATCAAAACGAAGATAAAAGCGAGGGGAAGGAGATTACCAACTTATTTTCGAAGAATCCGGCTCCTAAATCGAGCCTCCGACGACCTTTCTTGAAGGAGGAAGGGGAAAAGGGTTTGGGGATGGGTTATCGTAGGAGAGGGGGAGAGGAGAGGAAATGGATTCCGAATGACGGAATCCCGAGTCCATTTGGTATATATAGTAAAAATGCTTCGAAATACCAATACCTCCACAAATACATCATGATTCATTAAAAATCATCTGTTTTCAAAAACTCTCTCTCCAACATCAAATCCCAATACTAGCCCCAACATAAAGCACCCCGGACTCCAAGTCCCACCAAAAACCCAACTCATAGGTTTTCCACCAAAATGAGAATAAAATCTCAATCTCTGGATCGATTTAACAACCTCGGAAGACCCAAAACCGCAATTAATTCCTAATTGCCACAATTAAAAAATCCATTAAGGATTATTACAACACCGAGATTAACACCATCAATCCCCGGGCATCACAATTATCCCCCACTAATAAAATTTCGTCCTCGAAATTTGCACTAGTGTACTCCACGTAACACCAAGGCTACACAAAACAAAAACAAAGCCACAACCCCGATTCTGGACCACGTCAGAGTCGAATTATCAACTGCGAGGACATCAATCTCGCACCAAGCTCTAAAATAGAGCAAACCTCCTAATCCAATGTAAAACCCAAAAGATAACAACATACCTCGATGCGAGTCATCCCAGAAGTCAGTCTACTACGACTGCGAATTAACCATGTCTTCCTTGGTTATGACATAGATCTCTCCCCAAGATATTCCATCACTTACCCACGATGCTTAACACGCCATCGTCATAATGGGGACTACTAGCATACAACAGTATACTCACAGTAAACCCGGTTTCAGCTTTCCACCCCCATCTCCTCCAAAGGAGTAGTTGCACCACTTGCAACACGGATCGGGCAACCCACGGTCACCGATCCACACAAAACACATCTCAGAAGATGTTTACACCGGTGTGTTCCAAGAAATCACATCTTGGTCCAAACACACTATCGAGACTCCACAAGGTCTCAAGTTCCACATAGGTCATGCAAGACAATCCATTGCATCCCCATGTGTCAACCACGACACTAAACAAATCCGAATTCTGGCCATCCCTCGCTTACCTTGGGTTTCAACAATCCTAACACAGGGAGGCTATTGAACTAACTAGCAAGAATCACCATGGTCCCAAAACACGACAATCCCTCCTCACGAGAAGTCAACCGGACCTCACGATTATCCCTCAGAATACATCGTGTTATTGAGATTTCCAATCTCAAGGCGTCCCAAATCTCTCATCAGAGATTCATTCGTCCGAGCATAGTATATTAACCTGACGCTCGACAAGTACCAAAAGCTGGCCTCTGAATAAGTACCGGTATTCATGTCCAAGCATCAACGCCACACGCATACTCAATATACCCGGCTAGGGTATCCTCAAATATACCCAAGAGCCCCACATACAATTGTCAATCCCCAGTTATTCTCACTCAAAGGAGAACGATGATCGACGAACCAACTACACACAGTGTGATCCCAAAATCAACACTACACCACCAACCCATCGAATCTCTCAAAGATTCTCAATAGGTATACCAATACTTCTTTCCTCACAAGGAAAGTGTCATGCTCACATGACCCACCAACCTCGAACCACCGTTCGGAAAACATGGATATGTTTATACCAAACATACTCCAGAACCAAAATACGCAACTGGTTCAGAATAGTGCATCAAGGCCACTTTTACCAAATCAAATCCGGTATACGCCATGTATACTCAAACTACAGACGCTCAGTACCAATGCCATAGTACTTCAAAACCTCGAGCACTACCCCGGAGATGTTTCCTCGAACGTCTCACTGGAAGTACGAAGCCATCACATAGTCCAATACTAGTAGGGCTTACCCCGGTTGATTCACAATCAACCCTCGACCAATACCAGCTGTCTTCATGACAGCACAAACCAAATCTCTCCAAGAGATAAAAACAATATAGTAGTGTCACCCCACTAACTATATCTCACAAACCATTGTGATTCCCCATTGCATGTCATATGCAAGAATGCTCAACCAGAGCTAACAACGACATGTTGGCATTCACGTCGGTATTCCCAACCAAATTGAGCTGCCCCCAAACAAGTCCCTCAAAACATTTGACGTATAAACGTCTCCGTGAGGTATTCCCTGCCCCAAACATCACGCCACAAGGAGGTTACAAAAGTCTACCATACCCCTCATCGTATCACCATACGATTTACCCAGCTCGAATCCAACGAGCAGCATAACGGCTACAACAAGTCCATCATGGCACTGCGCAACACGTGGCAAGCAAAATCGCTGCCTCCTTAGGTTTTAACCAAACCAACCAACGCATCACATGTTCCATCCCGGTATACCATACCGTCACATCCATTAGAGTAGTGGGTCATCACCCAATATTTCTCTAATACCAATGCACAAAGAACATCCCAGTGTCCTTGCTCAACCACGAAGCCATCCTAATCCATTAGGACCTATCCCACACCCTCAGGGTGGGTGTGCCCATGCCTAACACACATCACAGTAACAAGCGAGTAGTTTCCTCAACGACTACTTATATCACCAATCACTTGGCCAAAGACCAATCCAGTGAGTATACCCAAAGGATATCATTACTCGAACAATAAATACTTCGAATATGTGCTGTGGTACAATTCCTGTACGGCGCACCCAATAATTCTTCGAGCAACCTGCTCGGCATAGTGGTCTCGTCAATGTATTAATCATCATTACGACGCCACGCGTCCACATAGACATCCACTAAATCATCGTCATCTCGTGACGGCGCCTGTCAACATATGACATCCAAATAACATCGTCAAACATATAATGGTACATGTCGACACACGACATCCATAACCTCATCGTCAAACACATGACGGTATAGAACAACGCATAGCATTCACAATAATGATAACAAAAGCAGTAATATAACATACCTCATCGCTATCAAGATAGCGGTATACCTGTATCCCTCGTCCACCAGCGGTACACAAGTAACACCCATCGCTCGTAGGCGGCATAATCCCGTGCTGTGTACCTAGCGGCATAATCCATCGCTACAACATTGACGACATGATCCCTCGTCACACAGTCAGCACCATGAGCCTTGCTATGCACATCCGGGTACGAATCATCATCAACAGAATAGCGGAATGAGAGGTCGCTATATATATATAATCGGCGGCAAGAACCATCACCATGGAACCAGTGGAATGTACCATTGCTAAACGCATGTCCGGCGGCATGAACCATCGCTAATAACATAGCGGAAAAGACATCGCTATATACGCACCTGGCGGAATAATTATCGCCAATAATATAGCTGCATGAACCATCGCTCGATATACCTGGCGGCATGAACCATCACCAATAATATAGCGGAATGAGGCATCGCTACACATGTACCCTGCGGCATGAACCATCGCCAATCAATATAGCGGAATGAGATATCGCTATCAATATACCTGGCGGCATGAACCATCGCCCATCAATATAGCGGAATGAGACATCTCTATCAATATACCTGGCGGCATGAACCATCGCCCATCAATATAGCGGAATGAGACATCGCTATCAATATACCTGGCGGCATGAACCATCGCCCATCAATATAGCGGAATGAGACATCGCTATCAATATACCTGGCGGCATGAACCATTGCCAACTGAATCAGCGGAACAGATCAAGGACTCAAGAGGTACTCACATGCATGTAGCACTTTGTTCCTTTCGGACCCAAGAGGTGGCTCACATTACACGCAGCACTTTGTTCCCGATCGCGTCGCTCAAATATCGATAATGTGGTTGTTCCGGTCTTGTTATAACAGCGGAATTTTAGGACTCCTCGCTTCGACATATAGCGGCATCATATGATATCCCTCGCTTCGACACAGCGGCATGTACATCACTTCGACATGACAGCGGCAAATATCATATTACAATCGCTTCATATGAAAGCGGCAAGTACCTCCCTCGCTCGAATATAACAACCACCGGAACTTCCACTAGCTCCATATACCTGCATCCAGGTTAATACAACAGTTCACAAATCCTACTATGTCATATCGGCGGCTCAATAATAACCCTCGCTTCGACAATGACAGCGGCATGTACATCGCTTCGACATGACAGCGGCAAATATTATGATCCATCGCTGATGATATACCCGTAGTAGGACGCTAAATGCAACACATCGTATATTCAATAACAATTGAAATCATACCACAATATCCCACTGTCTGTTGTCACCCATTCATGTCCTTGGACAGCATATCACATTTCCCATTTCCTAATTTTCCTACAAAATCAGATCCCTTAGCACATAATACATAGAGTGCCAGACATTACCATTAATGTCATCCCATCGTAATCTACACGATTCCTGCAACCACAATGATCAGTAATACCACTTTCCATATCGTAAAAGCACATAAGCAATTAGTTGCGTCACACAACACTAATACCATCATGTATAAATATGTGCTACCAATTCCTATCAATCAAGTTCCTAGGCCCTTAACAGCCCCAAGGAGCAACCACTGCTCTGATACCACTAATGTAAGGACCCCCGTGCCCTTAACCCGTTATTAGTGTATTAATCCAAGCATTTAGTGCATGTAATCATATACGTAAGGGAAAATACACTTGTCATCATAGCACATCATGCCAACAATAAAAATTCCTTTACATTATTCCATATAATGCCTAGTTCCCCTATCCAAGTCCACATACATACCATGCACTATTATAATACACTAACATGTTCTCCCTTCATTTAGCAATTCAATAAATAATTGCATGCAACTCATAATGAAGAGAGAAAGGCCTTTGCCTTTTTATACAACCCATATACACATAATTATTGCTCACACGCGATCATCGAATAAACCTATGTGTACATAATGTATAAAAAGGACATACACAATATCCAGCTCCACATGAGCTCCGGTGCCTCGATCCTGGAATCACCTCCAATCCATAGCTCGATCACAGCTCCAGAACTACCGTTGTACTTGTTTCACCTGCCCCAACAGAGACAGCCCCCACACGGGGTGAGCATACCAATACCACCAAACCAATAATCACAATTATATAATTTGTAAATTATAACAATGTAATTGCCAAGAATTTAAATGATACTCCCTGGATGGCATCATCCTCATCCGGGATCCCACTGTATTGTCCCTGTTCTCAAAACAGCCAAAATCATCAAATTCCAAATATCCAGTTAATCATTACACCGATTAACTATATTCCTAATCCAATTCAATACCAATAGAGAAATAAATACAGATATCCTAGATATCTAGTCAAAAGCCACATTTCCTCGCTCACTCAAAAGTAGCGGCATCACTTACCGATGTTCGATCCATAGCGATCACATCACGGTAATTACTCACTCCCAAGCGGCACCATACATTACATAAGATCAACCATCATAACACAACCCAGTCCCGTTTCCATTAACCAATTTATGCAAGACACAATATACTAAGCATCGACTAATAACCCTTACCATTCATTTATCTCATGCACAATAATTGCAACAATATAATTAAGGTTATGCTCGTACGTTACACGTACCTTAAGTTTCCGTAGTCCAAGCCAAACCTTGCTTGAGTTCCAAGCCCCGAGAAACATGTGCTAAAATACATAAACAACTCACAATCAAGCATAAGTATGCAACCACGTGCCCACGCACGTTCGCAACCTCTAAACCCATCGTCAATCCATGACGATTACCAAAATAAAAGCCCCCAGCTAGGCATGCATAATACCCAAAAAATATACCATTTAAAACGTTTACAAGATAGCCAAAAACTCAACCGAGAGTTCCGTTTAATTTAACTTGGCTCCAACCAAACCATTTTAAAAGTCTAGCATTCCCATTGGAATGTGAACAATGCCCCGGAAGTCGACCATTTAAGTCACAAATCCAAAATCCCACGAAAAAACCCAAGAAACCACAAAAATCCCTGCTGGCGATCGATCGCTAGCCCCTTGGCGATCGATCGCTCGATATAGCGATCGATCGCCACCCCACTGAAAAGCCTACTGCTCGAATGCGATCGATCGCCTGCTTCGGGCGATCGACCGCCATGCCCTGTAACTCGAAATCCACCATTTTTAAAAGCTTAAAACTTCTACAAATCACACCCCAACTTCTCCCAACTCAAATCCACAACAAATCTACACACGAGATTCTCCAACAAGGGTGTTGAACTCGAATTAACACAAACCCAAAAGATTTTATGATTTTCACCAAAATCACCCAAACCAACTCAAACCCAAAACTCAACTAAATCCACCAAAATTACAATCAAAACGAAGATAAAAGCGAGGGGAAGGAGATTACCAACTTATCTTCGAAGAATCCGGCTCCTAAATCGAGCCTCCGACGACCTTTCTTGAAGGAGGAAGGGGAAAAGGGTTTGGGGATGGGTTATCGTAGGAGAGGGGAGAGAGGAGAGGAAATGGATTCCAAATGACGGAATCCCGAGTCCATTTGGTATATATAGTAAAAATGCTTCGAAATACCAATACCTTTACAAATACATCATGATTCATTAAAAATTATATGTTTTCAAAAACTCTCTTTCCAACATCAAATCCCCATACTAGCCCCAACATAAAGCACCCCGGACTCCAAGTCCCACCAAAAACCCAACTCATAGGTTTTTTTCACCAAAATGAGAATAAAATCTCAATCTCTGGATCGATTTAACAACCTCGGAAGACCCAAAACTGCAATTAATTCCTAATCCATAATTAAAAAATCCATTAAGGATTATTACCACACCGGGATTAACACCATCAATCCCCGGGCATCACAGTTAATGAAAACATGTCTCGGTATTTAGCATGATGTATAAAATATCTCTACATGATATTTTAAAAGCATTTTCCAAAAATGCACCATAACCTCAATTACACATGCTTTACCAAAATAATTAACACCCACCCCAAATAAACCATGCCATTACTCAAATTCCCAACATGCATCACATGCACCCTGAAATGCATTATCAGGTCACGCCCACCGTATGACTAAGCATTTCACCATAATAATTAATTCAAAACTAAATTAATTAACACCATAATTATCACATAAACATAATTAATGCCCAAATGCACATAATTATTTCGGGGATATCATAGGTAACATATCTCAACGAAAAGAGATGCCCCCAACAACCCATACTTTATTGTGAAATTTTTTTATGTATAGGGCATCGACTTCATGGGACCGTTTCCACAATCTTTCGGCCACATTTATATTTTACTTGTTGTGGATTATGTGTCGAAATGGGTGGAAGCTATAGCCACCCATAATAATGATTCAAAAGTGGTTGCAGGTTTTATAAAGCATAACATTTTCTCTAGATTTGGGACTCCAAGGGCAATCATAAGTGACAGAGATACCCATTTATGCAATAGGACGGTGGAGATTTTACTAAAGAAATACCATGTAACGCACAAGGTATCCACCGCCTACCACCCGCAAACAAATGGGCAAGCCGAAGTTTCAAACCGAGAAATCAAATCTATCTTGGAAAAGACTGTAAATCCCACTAGGAAAGATTGGAGCTTGAGACTAGACAATGCACTGTGGGCTTATCGGGCGTACAAAACGCCAATAGGTATTTCTCCTTATAGACTAATCTTTGGTAAACCTTGTCATCTATCTGTAGAGTTGGAACATCAAGCATATTGGGCCATTAAGCACTTCAACATGGCTATGGACAAGAGGGGAGAGCATAGAAAGCTGCAATTGCAAGAACTTGAAGAGATCCGCAATGATGCATATGAAAGTTCAAAGATCTACAAAGAAAAAACGAAGACCTTTCATGACAAGATGATCTCGAGGAAGGAGTTTGTCATTGGTCAAAAAGTCCTCCTCTACCTTTCCCACCTCCGCCTATTTCCAGTGGAGGTTCAAAGTCTAGCAAAAGAAAAGACGTTCAAGGTGAACGGACATCGACTGAAACCTTATTATGAAGGTTTCTATGCCGCTAAAGAAGGAGAAGTGGATCTTGAAGATCCACCAAGCATCATGTGATCCATGGACTAGCGTCGGGCCAGCGACGTTAAACAGAGGCGCTGCTTGGGAGGCAACCCAAGGGGAGTTAGTTTCCCTTATCCTTTTTATTTTTTATTGCTTTCATAGTTAGACTTTTCTCTTCTCTTTTATTTTTGCCTTACATTGGGGACAATGTAAGATTTAAGTATGGGGGAGGGATTAGTTGTGTGTTATTACTTTCCTATTACAAAAATACAAAAAAATCGAAAAGTTGAAAATTTTGAGCTCATGGTTAAGTAACGAACGCATGCTTAGAATCACTAGCCCATGATGAAACCTAATTGATATCATGCATGCTTTTGAACATAGGTGAGTTGTTAACCTTGGAACACTTTGAACTCTAATGCAAATTTTGCTTTAACATAGTAGTTGAATATTTTGAGCACATTATTGTCATGACTTGTGAAGTGTGCATAGCTTAGTGAAGATTATGTAAACTTTGTGATAGTCTTAAGAAGTCTCTAATACATGATAGAGCTTAACTACATACTCTTTGAGGCGTATGTCTAGACTACTTGCAAACATGAAAGTGATATAGGCAATCTTTGATGCATTTGAGCCTTTCAAGCCTACCATGTAACGAAAATCAATCACTCGTACCCTTTTTGAGCTTTCATGCAAAAGAATGGTTGTATGCTAAGCATACAAACGATCCCCATTCGATATTCTTTGGCTAGCCTATCATCCTTCCCTAATAAGCCTAAATATGAGTTCTATCCATACCTTAGAAGGGAGTATGATGTGTTTCATTCACGTGCACTTATGTTTTCAATGATTCAAATGTTTTGCGAGCTTTATTGTCAAAAGAATGGAATGCATGAAAGAAAAGGAATGCCTTGAGAAATTTGATAAAAATATGACTCCAAGGGGAGCCAAGGCACAAAGAAGAAAAGTGTAGAAATAAAGCTTGCAAAAATATACAAGGTGTGAAAAAGAACAAAGTTGAAAAATTCATGCAAGAAGAGAAGCTTTTAGTGTGCATATCATCATACTCTCTTGTTTGATATATCTTTTTTCCTTTCTTTCATAAGCCAATACCTAGGCCAAGCTACAAGCTAATAAAGACCTACTTGATTTGTGTTTGAGAAGTGGCTAAGATAGTGGAGAAGAGTGTGCAAGTGAGCTTATACTTGTGTTGGTGTACAACTTGAACTGTTGTAGGTTTACATTTGTTGGATCTATAATTTGCAAATGACATTTGTTTATGACCACACACGCACGTTCACCGCTTTGTTAAGTATGAAATGTTTAGGGATTGAACTTGTCCCACTGTTAACTTTTCACCGCCTTTCATTACTATGCATGTTTAAAATTATTGAGGTATTAAAGTGAGAACAAGTTATTTTTTTATGATGCTATGAGCCAAACAAAAAGGTTGTAGTTTTGTCTGATTTACTCGAGGTCGAGTAAGTTTAAGTATGAGGGTATTTGATGTGACTAGAAATAGACACATCTATTGTTAGGATCGGTCGGGAGTGTTTAGAGGGGGGGGTGAATGAACACTCCTCTAAAATTAATCCTTATTGATTTCTCTCAGATTAGTGAGTGAAGTCTATTTCTTAATCAACTTCTGAGCAGAACAGACCACTAAATATAATAGTGCGGAACGGTCTGTTCTTGTGAGCTTGTGCTGTTTTTGTTTTCTCTTTGTTTCTTGATTGATCAGTCGGTGCTTTGAGCTCTTTAGTTGCATCCTTATATAGTTTCTTATACCAACGACATTATTTCCTTTTCTGTGCAACTCTTGCCTCTGTTAAATCTCTGAACAAACTTCAGTCTTATTCTTTTAGGCACTTTCCATTCTGGTCTGTGCTTTTGGCGTCTGTCAGGAAGGCTCTTCTTTGTCTTCTTAACTTTTAAGGTAATCTTCAGTCCTTGGTCTTTTTCATCATTAATTGCATCATTAAATGCTTCAATAAATAGTCGTTAATGATTCGGACTGAAGAACGAAGCTTATCCAACCTTGTCTGCTCTGATCTGATCTTTATTGAGCTGCTCTCGTGCTTCGATCTGGTCAGACTGGTTTACATCGATCCATTCTGATTTTGTGATAGACCGTATCGGTGTGATTTGCTTTGACATGGTTTAACGTCTTGATCGGTCTGATCTGTTTTGTCATCTTTAAAATCCGGAACTAACAAATTCCCCCCTTTTTGATGATGACAAAACCTAGCTTCTATGTCTTCTTATT
Organism: Haberlea rhodopensis; assembly: GCA_907163345.1. Taxonomy (NCBI): domain Eukaryota; kingdom Viridiplantae; phylum Streptophyta; class Magnoliopsida; order Lamiales; family Gesneriaceae; genus Haberlea; species Haberlea rhodopensis. The sequence goes on along the minus strand of CAJQUN010000120.1, from coordinate 152,474 downwards.
CAGTCTTTTAAGAGTTCTGAAGCGTATTCTTGCGGATCAATTAAGTCTCTTTGTTCAAAATAAATGAACTGTTAAGTTGTAGTTCGGATCGATTGAGTCATTTTGTTCACAATAAATGAACTAAGACTTAGATAAGTGACAGAAAGACTTTGATTTTATTGAACAAAAATCTGATAGATATACATTTAAATGTCTGATTCAAATAGACATCTATTTCTTTGCTGAGGACTGCTGAGCTGGCTTGAAATCCTTTTTATTTGATAGATATACATTTATATGTCTGATTCAAATAGACATCTATTTCTTTGCTGAGGACTGCTGATCTGGCTTGAAATCCTTTTTCTTTTCCCCCTTTTTGTCAGCAGCAATCTCCTGAAGGAAATCTACGATCTGTGTGAGCTGAGAGCAGATAGCATCCAGACGAGTGTCTTGAGCAATAAGGGATTTGGCGAAGGAAGTCCGAACTTCAGTTGCCAGCTCGATCTGTTCTTTTCTCAGGCTGTTTTTATATGAAGTTTGCTGTGAGAACATGTCATTTAGTCCATGTTGAATACCGCTTATGCTAGCCGTCATCTTTTCTCTGAAGGATTCAAAATCCAAGTGTGTAGACCTTTGACTCTGAGGAACTTCTCTAACTCGTTGAGAGAGAATGAGACAGTTTTCAGAGAGGTGTTGAAGAGACTTGGCCAGAGATGAGGCTTCAGCAGGTAATCGGTCCGGCGAGTGATCAGAAGGTGACGCAGTCAGATCAACTTCTGCTTCAATTTGTACGAGTGAAGAGACATTAGATTGGCGTGTAACGGACTGGATCAAAGTGACTAAGTCCATAGAGAATTCTTCCATAAACGCCAAATCTTCAGCAGACTGATCTGGAGGAGTGATAGGTCTGGTAGGCTCCTCAACCTATAAAGCTGCAACAATTGTTGACACCACAAGATCCGGATCGACTGAGTCTCGTGAGACAACTTTCTGAGGTACGTCGTTTGGACTGTGCTGAATATGGGAGACTGAGGACGCCAGAGGGATGGAAGTTGTGGGAGAGTCCAGCAAGACATCCATGGCCTCAGTCTTTGCTGCAGACGGAGCATTGGTCGGTGGCTGCTCCGCTGTATCAGAAGTAACTGGTTCAAAGAATGGTTCTGCCACAGTCTTGCTCGCAGAGGGGTGATATGAGCTGGGAACGGGAGTGGATATATTGAGCTTCTGTCGTTGAAAACGGACAGCCATGTGAAGAGTACGAATATCCATCTCCAGCTGAGCAATGACAGCACCGTCATCTTTGGTAGTCGGATTGTTGGCATCAAAGTTCGCCTTTTTGGCTGTAAGAAGCAAGTTTGCCAGTCTGAGCCGGTGATTAGCCTGGAATAATTCTTTGCGATGCACCGCAATCCGTACGTCATCAGTTTCTGTCCCTTTAAGGACTTCTTGTTCCATTTTTTGGAGCCTCTTGAGCTTGCCGAAGAACAGATCAAAGTGGTTGATCGTTCTGTATTCAACCCATTCATCGAACACCATAGTAAGCGCCTTAACTTTGTCTTCGACATCTTCCATGGCAATGTCAATTGAAGTTTGAGCGGCTGACTTGGGTTTTGAAGAGAGGGGCTCAACTAGGACTGCCTTGCCTTTGCCAATGGTAGACGAGGGCTTAATCCCTGATTGGGTGTAGTCGCCTAAGTCTTTGATAACAATTCCCTTGACCACAGGGGTAGTGGAAGGGACTCGAATGGTGACCCTGGGTAAAGTGGGTGGAGCTATTGAAGGTTGAGTTTTTGAAGGTTGAATTGGAATTGGGGTTGCAGGGGTGGCTTTTGTTGAGGGCAAGGTAGGTATGGGTTTGATATTTAAGGTCGACAGTAGCTTGGTGATCTGGGTTCTTGGCTTCTTGGGAAGAGGTTTGGCTGGGGATGAAGGAGCAGAAGCAGACTGAGTTTCCTCTGAGTCAGTTTGGACTCAGTTTTCGCTTGACTCTAGTCTTTCTGGCAGCAGCCTGTTCCTGTCCCAGTTCAATCTTTACAGCCACCAGATCAGAGGGAGTGGGTGGAGCACCTTTGGATTTAAGTAAGGCCAAACCCTTGGGGTTGAGAATCTTGAAGGGGTTGAGTGCAGACGGCTTCCCCAGCTCGATGTCCAGAGTCTCCAGGAGCTTGCTGAGAGGAACAGCAAAGCAGACAGCCTGTTTGGATGCAATGACTGTTTCTAGCAGAACTCCAAACAAGATAGCGGACCAGTTCATTTTCTGTCCGGAGTGGATAGCAGCCATGGCCCGGAATTTTTCGGCGGTTACGACGTCATAGCTTCCGGCTTTACCCAACAGTGGCTTGCCAACAATATCACATAGGACTTGAAAATGGAACAGCATTTCTTTCTTCTTGAAGGATGGCTGCAGTTTCTGGCCAAAAATGGATACTTTGCCCTGGAGATTTGTGAGAGTGGCTTGAGGGATGTGACCAAATTCAGTCAGTCCGGTGGTAGGAAGACCAAAGGTCTTTGACAGCATTGTCTGAGAAATATCGAAAGATTTGCCCTTGACGGATGTGGAGATGAACGTCTTTTGAGAGACAGCATTGCCGAACAGCTCTCGAATCTCCGACTCGTGAACCACCGTTCCACATTCCAGAAAGTTCCTTAATCCTGAGGATTCCAAGGATTTGAACATAGAAACCATTTTCTGGATCTTCAGCCCTGTAAATTTCATCGAACTCAACAGATAGAGAGTTGTGAGTGATAGTGGCCATTTGAGTGTATGAAGAATGCAGAGAGAATTGAAAGATTTGAAAGTTATAAACAGACAGCAGTAAGTCATAAAAAGTGAAATGAGAGTGAGATGTACAGCCTGTTAAATAGGAGAGATAGGACACGTGTTTGTATCTCGATGACTGATAATTAAGCAATTCAAAATGAACGGACAGGATGAGAGAGAGATAAGGCGGTTAAAATTTGATCAGTCCGGGCTCTTTAAACAATTACTATGTTAAATACTGGTTGTAATTGAGCAGACAGATCATAGGATAATATCAGATTTGACAGAGATCGGTCTGAAAGTTTGGACCGGTCTGTGTCTTTCTGATTGTTGTATTATCGATCTGTGCTAGTATACAATCATTAAAACAAAATTAAAGATACCTTTAAGATATCAAGATAAGTCTATTAAGCCAAGAATTTGACGAAAGTAATTAAACTTAGCCTCAGGGAGTGGTTTGGTGAAAATGTCTGCTGCTTGCTGGTCTGTTGAAATATGCTCAATTCGAATTTCCTTTTTGCCAACATGATCTCGAATGAAATGATGTCTGATATCAATGTGCTTTGTTCGAGAGTGCAGCACTAGATTATACGTTATTGCAATTGTACTTGTGTTGTCACAAAAAATCGGAGACTCAGCAGCTTGAATGCCATAGTCTCTGAGCTGATGTTGAACCCAGAGCATTTGAGCGCAACAGCTTCCAGCGGCAAGATATTCTGCCTCAGCTGTAGATGTGGCAATGGATGTTTGCTTCTTGCTATACCACGAGATCAATCTCTCACCTAGAAATTGACAAGTTCCACTGGTGCTCTTGCGATCGATCTTACACCCTGCATAGTCAGCGTCTGAATATCCAATTAAATTACAATTTGAATCTTTGGGATACCAGAGACCAACGTTCTGAGATCCTTTTAGGTATTTAAGAATGCGCTTAGCGGCAATAAAATGGGATTGCTTGGGATCAGACTGAAATCTAGCACACATGCAAACTGAAAACATAATATCAGGCCGGCTCGCTGTAAGATATAATAGCGATTCGATCAGACCTTGATACATGGTTACCTCAACTGTCGTTCCCCCTTCATCTTTATACAGCTTGATTGAAGAACTCATTGGAGTTGACGCAGTTGAGCAAGTCTCCATTCCGAATCTTTTGAGTAGCTCTTTGGTATACTTGGTTTGATTAATGAAAATACCATTGCTGTGTTGTTTGACTTGGAGACCCAGGAAGAATGACAGTTCTCCCATCATACTCATCTCAAACTGTCCCTGCACTAACTTAAAGAATTTCTCACAGAGTTTGGGGTTAGTTGACCCAAAGATTATATCGTCAACATAGATTTGAACTAACAATGTATGTTCCCCCTTAATAAATTTAAATAACGTTTTATCTACTGAGCCGATCTGAAAATCGTGGTTCAGAAGAAATTGAGACAGTGTATCATACCATGCTCTTGGTGCTTGTTTCAGTCCATATACAGCTTTATTCAGTAGGTATACATGACCTGGAAACGAGTGGTTCTAAAATCCAGGAGGTTGCTCAATGTAGACTTCCTCCTGAAGCTTACCATTTAGAAAAGCACTCTTTACGTCCATTTGATATACTTTGAAGTCTTTGAAAGCAGCAAATGCGAGAAATATTCGGATGGCTTCAAGTCTGGCGACTGGTACAAAAGATTCATCGAAGTCGATTCCTTCTTCTTGTCTGAAGCCTTGTGCCACCATTCTGGCCTTGTTTCTAACCACCACTCAATCTGCGTCGAGCTTGTTTCTGAAAACCCATCTGGTTCCACTAACAGTCAGACCACTTGGCCTGGGGGTTAATCTCCAGACTTGATTTTGTTCAAATTGGTTAAGCTCTTCTTGCATGGCCTCTATCCAGTTATAATCAGTCAAAGCTTCATTTATCTGTTTGGGTTCCAGATTGGATATAAAAGCGGCGTGAGTGAATTCATCCATCATCTGTCCTCTGGTTCTTATGGGTGCAGAAGGATTTTCAATTACTAGATCAGGTGGATACCTCTTTGTCCATCGATAGCTTGATTCTGGATAATCTGGTCCAGATGGATTAGTAGTGGTGACATTATCAGCATCTGCTTTAATATTAGAGTTCAAAACCTCCGGATCAGCTCGATCTGGAAGAATTCAGTGCCTTGATCCGGTCTATCTGGTACTTCAGGTTCCGGTGGATTGTCTCTTGATCTATTAGCTACAATCTCATCATCACTGTTAGCTTCGAGATGGATATTTTCCATCTGATTTTGAATTAATTCCTTGTTGCCCTTAATACACAAGGATTCATCAAACACTACATGAACTGATTCTTCTACAGTCAAGGTTCCATTATTGAAAATACGAAAAGCTTTATTAATAGATGAATATCCTAAGAATATTCCATTATCTGACTTAGCTTCGAAAGCTGTAAGATGATTCTTACCATTATTGTGAACGAAACATTTGCAACCAAATACGTGAAAGTAAGAGATAGACGGTCTGTTACCTGTCCATACTTCATATGGTGTTAGATTTAACTTCTTGTTAATCATGGATCGGTTTCGAGTATAGCATGCAGTATTTACAGCTTCTGCCCAGAACTTTTGGGAAATTCCAGAATCTGCAAGCATTGTCCTTGTTGCCTCCTTAAGTGTTCTGTTCCTTCGTTCTGCAACTCCATTTTGTTGAGGAGTTCGGGCGGCTGAGAATTCATGCTTTTCCTTGATCTTCTAGAAAGGATTCAAGATTTTGATTTTAGAACTTAGTGCCTTTGTCACTTCGAATTCTATCTATACTAGATGATCTCTCATTCTGAGTGCGTTTCAGCAGCTTGATCAACTTCGGACCAGTCTGATCTTTACTGCTCAAAAATATAGTCCATGTAAAACGTGAGTAACATCAATAACAACAAGAGTATACCGCATTCCCCCTAAACTTGTTATTGGTATAGGACCAAACAAGTCCATATGTAATAGTTCTAAGCAGCGTGAGGAGGATTTGGCATTCTTGTTTTTGAAGGATGATCTAATCTGTTTGCCCATTTGGCAAGCTTCACAGATCTTATCCTTGGAAAAATCAATCTTGGGCAGACCGACAACTAAATCATGTTTACACAGGCTAGAGATGGTCTTAAAGTTGAGATGATTCAAGCGTTTATGCCATAGCCAATGTTTATTATCATTATTCGCGATGAAGCAAGTAGGATTATCAGGTTGAGCGAAATTTCAGTTAATCTTATAAGTATTTCCATTTCTGATTCCTACAAGCATGGTCATATCGTCTGATGATTTGACAGTGCAGGTGTGTTTGTGAAATTCTACAGCATAACCATTATCACATAATCGTCTTATGCTAATCAGATTATAGCAAAGATTTTCAACTAATAACATATCATTGATAGTGATATTACCATGGACAATCTTACCCTTGCCAACGGTCTTACCCTTTGAGTTATCCCCAAAAATAATCTTTGGACCAGCACATTCTGTGACTTAAGACAGCAGCTCGACGTTTCCTGTCATGTGACGAGAACACCCACTATCTAAGTACCAGTCCGACACTTGTTTCTTCAGTACCTGTCATCAAGCATAATTACTGTTGGTACCCAATCCTACTTGGGTCCAGAACGGATTAGCCCTTTGGGAACCCACACCTGAATCAGCTTTAATGGCTTGTGTGTGTCTGGTGTGATGTGTGCTGATCTGTTTCGATGTTGTGTGTGATGATGTGTGCGATATGGAAGCCTTTGATTCTTATAAGGTAATCTATATCTTCGTTGAACTGGTTTTGAGTTATGGTAGTTGGATGGTCTTCCTTGCCTTAGATATTGCACCTTTAGGTTTGGTCTGATAGACACAAAGCTTGCTGGTGCCTTTTCCTTGGCTTGGTTAACGTACCCAATCCCTTTTCTCAAACCTTGATCTCCGAAGGAGACTCCCGTTTGAATTCTAGGCACTTCGGTTTCATATACTGTGCTGGATCTAACAAATGTCATCTGTTTGATTTTGTTCTTTACCAGCAACAATTCAGATTCATCTTTGGTGCAATCATTGATGTCAAAGCCTATGCCAGTGATGTCACCGACATTTCTTTGTACCTCTTACAATTCTTCCAGTGATGCTCTTGATTTTGTCCATGTTTTGAAAATATGAGAAAGTTTAGCATTTTGTGTGCTAATTCTCTTGTTTCTTCATGGAGCTGTTCGTAAGAGATTTTCAGCTTATTCAGCTCGATCTTTAGATTATTGCATTCACCTAGCTCAGAGCAGCTTGGTTTGATATGCTCAACTATTTGATCATTGGCTTTAGCTTTAGTTTTCTCAAGTGATTCAGCTAATATTCTATAATCATTAGCCATGTCTTGCAGTGCAGACATGAGCTCTTCTCGTGTGAATTCATTTGAATCAAGATCGAATACCTCGTCCATTTGACTTATTTCTTCGTCTGCCATTAGACATTGGATTTCCTCTTCGCTTTCGCTGGATGAGCATTCTGAGCTTTCTGATTCTGAGTCAGTCTGAGCCCACTTGCTGTTACCTTCCTCTGCTACCAGAACCTTTTGGGACTTCCCATGATGATTCTTATGATCTTTGTAATGCTTCTTTTTCTTGTCATCACGATGCCTTTCTTTTCTTTCATCTTTCTTCGGTCTGGTGCAGTCTGCAATAAAGTGTCCGGTCTTACCACAATTGTAGCAAGCCTGATCATTAACAACATCGTCTTTTCTCGATTTATAGTGATGAGAAGGTTTGAAATTCCATTTGTTCTTAGACATGAATTTACCAAATTTCTTGATAAATAATGACATAGCATCATTACTTATTTGTTCGATAGATCGGTCTGTTGAAGGGGTGGTTTGGTCTGAAATGGCTGCCAGTGCTTTGTTTGGTTGAGAGATGAATGGTTCTGCTTCACCTCTGGTGATCAGTTCAAACTCATATGCCTTAAGATCTGCGAACAGATCATGGAGTTCAACTTTGTTCAGATCTTTAGACTCCTTCATTGCAATTGTCTTGACATCCCATTCCTTTGGCAATGCTCTCATTACCTTCAGAGCAATTTCTCTGTTAGAGTATTCCTTGCCGTTCATTGATAATGCCAGTGACTCTTTCATCAAACTCGTTTAGAGTTTCTCCAGGCTTCATTTTTATGCTCTCAAATCTTTGTAGAGCAACAGTCAGCTTATTTTCCTTAGTCTCATCGTTCCCTTCACATAGCTGCGCTATTTTCTCCCAAATTTCTTTGGCAGTTGAGCACATTTTGATCTTACTAAACATATTCTTGTCCAACGTTTTGAACAAGATGTCTTTGGCTACGTTGTCTAGATTGGCCTTCTTCCTTTCTTCATTTGTCCAGGTGGACCTTTCTTTTTCGATCATCTGAGGTTCGCCACTTAGTCCTCCTAGTGCAGGATTCACTTTTAATATTTTCATTGGTCCGTCTGTTATGATGTACCACATATCGTCATCCTGTGCTGCTAGATGAGCTTGCATTCTGATTCTCCAATCATCATAGTCTTCTTTTGAGAACATGGGAATCTTGTTGAATGATGCCATTAGTCCAAGTATCTTTGATGATTAAGACGACCTGCTCTGATACCACTTGTTAGGATCGGTCCGGAGTGTTTAGAGGGGGGTTGAATGAACACTCCTCTAAAATTAATCCTTATTGATTTCTCTCAGATTAGTGAGTGAAGTCTATTTCTTAATCAACTTCTGAGCAGAACAGACCACTAAATATAATAGTGCGGAACGGTCTGTTCTTGACTAGCAAGAACGGCTTGATATTGTCTGACAGTTACAATTGAATCTTACTCCTCTATCTTAGTATAAATACAAAAGACATAATGATTTTGTCTATGCACACAATGATCCTATGACGATCAAATATTACAATATGTTGTGCTTATGAAGACTTTTAGCAGTTCGGCTCAAGAATATCTGGACTTGTGAGCTTGTGCTGTTTTTGTTTTCTCTTTGTTTCTTGATTGATCAGTCGGTGCTTTGAGCTCTTTAGTTGCATCCTTATATAGTTACTTATACCAACGACATTATTTCCTTTTCTGTGCAACTCTTGACTCTGTTCAATCTCTGAACAAACTTCAGTCTTATTCTTTTAGGCACTTTCCATTCTGGTCTGTGCTTTCGACGTCTGTCAGGAAGGCTCTTCTTTGTCTTCTTACCTTTTAAGGTAATCTTCAGTCCTTGGTCTTTTTCATCATTAATTGCATCATTAAATGCTTCAATAAATAGCCGTTAATGATTCAGACTGAAGAACGAAGCTTATCCAACCTTGTCTGCTATGATCTGATCTTTATTGAGCTGCTCTCGTGCTTCGATCTGGTCAGACTGGTTTACATCGATCCGTTCTGATTTTGCGATAGACCATATCAGTGTGATTTGCTTTGACATGGTTTAACGTCTTGATCGGTCTGATCTGTTTTGTCATCTTCAAAATCCGGAACTAACATCTATTGCGCTTAATTGTCTACGATTTGGTATGTTTTGATGGATAATTTAATACATGTGCTACCTAATTGTATATTTGTGTAATTGTAGGTGGAATCGAAGAAATCGAGCTAACTAAGACGAATAAAGGTCAAGAAAAGCTTTGAAGCTAATAAGGACTCAAAGTAGATCAGGAAAAAGGCTAAAAATGTAATTTTGGGAAAAGCGATCGACCGCATGAAGGAGGAGATCGATCGCATTTGGACAGAAAGTTGAGCAACAAAATCTGCGGGTCAGCGATCGATCGCCAAAACCCACTGGAGCCAAGCGATCGATCGCTATAAAGAGGCGATCGATCGTTCGAAGAATTTTGCTGAAAAAAAATAAGCTAGCGGTCGATCTCTAGCTTGCAGCGATCGATCGCCAGCAGTGTTTTGGAAAGTTTGGAGACTTGATTTCTTTCCTTCCTACATGGGCTCTAACCTACCCCATCGGCCTCCACACCTCTATATACTCGAAAATCAGCCTCTTTAATGGGGGATTCAGACTTTAGAACATAGTTTTCAATAGTAGAATAAATTTTCTTTCAACTTTTGTGAAGAACGTTTGAAGAACGAAGACGGAAGCGACGCTCCGGAATCGTGATTCCTTTTAGTAACTTTTTCTTTTGCTATTGATTTAATATTTTCTAGAATAGATTTGAATGTTTTTAATTCAGTTATGAGTAGCTAAAAACCTTTGTGATTCTCAGTTGAGGAAGACGATACATTGGAGTTTACGATTCTTGTGAGATTAAGTTTTGATTGTTGATTTTCATTGAGTATCAATTGTTTTTCTGATTTGATTGCATGATTGTTATGCATGATTGTTAGATTGATCACCTAGCTATTGTTCATACAATTTAATGCTAAATTAGATATCAAATACGGAATCGTTTGATCCCTCTAATTTACCAAGCAACTAAGATTAATTAAATTCCGCTTGTGAGTTTGTTAAATTCTTAGGAAAAATAATTGACTAGATTAAACATAGACGCTTGGATTATGTTGTTTAGCTTCATCGATCTCACTAGTTCATATGCTATCATCGATTTAAATCTTAATCGCTTGTATTTTGATTGATTGTTTGATAAGGGTTAAACTAGAACGCTTGTGCTACTTAACTAAACTTAAGGTGAGATAGGACTTTGATTATTGGATTAAATGTCCAACGAATAATCATATGAAAATTGAATCGTATGTGAAGATCGATGACCGAGAATCGCCATTTTCTCATAAGTTAATTCATCTAGTTTAATTTTGTAGTGGTAGTTAATTCAGTTGATTTCAAAACCCCTTTTTATTTACGTTTGCATAAGTTAACACAAAGATATAACCTTCCTCATGGGATCGATCCCTACTCACGCTACTACATTCATTACTGTTATTAACTTGAGAGAGTTACTTTGGGCGTACGCGATAAACGCCATCAGTGTCCTCGCAGTTGGTGTGCCGTTCATGATGTGTTCATAATCCGACGATGTGGATCTGTTCGGATTGTGTGGTCTCGGCGATACGTGGAGTACGCCCGCACAAGTTTCGGGGACAAAAATTTATTGGTGGGGGATGATTGTGATGCCCGGGAATTAATGGTGTAAATCCCGGTATGGTAATGATCCTTAATGGATTTTGATTGTGGCAATTATGAATTAATTGAGGCGTTGGGACTCCCGAGGATTTTAAATCCGGTATTTGGGGTCGTTGGATCCAAGAGTTGAGATTGTATTCTCATCGTGGTGTTAAACCTTGGAATTGGGTTTTTGATGGGATCTGGGGTCTGGGGTGCTTTGATTTGGGGCTGGTCATGGAATTGATGGATGAGAGATAATTATTGAACACATATTATTTTTATTGAGTCATGATGTATTTGTGGAGGACTCGGGATTTTGGAGCCTTGGTACTATATATACCAAGTGGACTCGGTGTTCAGGCATTCTCTCTTCTCTCTCTTCTCTCTCTCACATGCCCATACCCTCTCCTCTTTCCCCTCTTTTCTCCTATGGAAAGAAGATCGATAGAGGCTCGACTTGGGAGCGGAATTTCTCGAAGAAAAGTTGGTAATCTTCTTCCCCTCGTCTTTATCTTCTTATTGATTATGATTTTGTGGTGTTTGGTTAAGTGTAAGGTTGGGATTGAGTTTTTGAAATTTTAAAGATTTTTGGGTTGGATTGTTTAAAGGGGTTTTATGGTGTTTATGTTGAGGGATGTTGGTATAATGGATGTTGGGTTTGTTTATTTGGGGGTTTTAAACCATAAAACGCGATTTTTGGGCTGTTGCAGGGCTTGCCGATCGATCGGCAAGAGGGCTCCATCGATCGCGCGTAATTTGTAAAACGCTCGATCGATCGAGCAAAGTTGCCGATCGATCGAGAAGTTTGCTCGATCAATCGAGCAAGGAAGAATTTTGGGCATAATTTTGCTGGAGCTCTCGATTGATCGAGCACATTTGGCCGATCGATCGAGATGCTCCAGCGAAAATATGCCCAAAATTCTTCCTTGCTCGATCGATCGAGCAGACTTCTCAATCGATCGACCGACCTTCTCGATCGATTGGCAACTTTGCTCGATCGATCGAGCGTACTATTACTGTTCATCGTCGTCGAATTTTGTTAACATCGTGCGATCGATCGGTGGCCCTTCGCCTTGATCGGCGAGTGCTGAAATGGCCCAAAAAACTCAAACATTTTAACCCAAAAATCTTTAAAATCTTAAAAACTCAAACCCAACACTACACATGCCCAAACTCTACAATACCATAATCAATACGAAGATAGAGACGAGGGGAAGAAGATTACCAACTTTTCTTCGAGAAATCCCGCTCCCAAGTCGAGCCTTCAACGATTATTGCTCCAAAGAGGAAAAGGGAAAGGGTTGGGGAAGAAGGGGGCGCGAGAGAGAGGAGAGAGAGAGGAGGGAATTCGTGCAATGACAGAACACCGAGTCCACTTTGTATATATAGTACCAAGGCTCAAAATCCCGAGTCCTCCACAAATACATCATGACTCATTAAAAATCATCTGTGTTCAATAATTACCCCTCAATCTCAACATTCCCTTACCAACCCCAATACAAAGCACCCCAGACCCCAGATCCCACCAAAAACGCAATTCCAAGGTTTATCACCACGATGAGAATACAATCTCAACCCTTTGATCCAACGACCCCAAATACCGGATTTAAAATCCTCGGGAGTCCCAACACCGTAATTAATTCATAATTGCCATAATTAAAATCCATTAAGAATCATTACCTCATCGGGATTTACACCATCAATTCCCGGGCATCACAGTTACTGTGACTATTTGGGTAACAATTCGATGTTTGATTTTTCCGACATTGCTTTGATATCTACCATTTAATTTGGACTATAATTGTTGTATAATAGTTTGAATTGATGGAAAATAATTTAGCAAATTAAATTATGGTGTAATCACATCAATATAATTATCCGTAATTGGTTAAATTATGACTAAAATTGATAACCAAATTTTAGTGACTAGTTTACTGAATTATGAATTTATATTGGTACACAGTGAATACATCGACCCTACAAATTCAAGTCAACAATAAAATATCGCGAAATTAAGGTATGTTATGATCGGGAACATACGACAGGTATATGTATCATTTGATATATGATTTGATGAATTCTATTAATTACATGAGATTATGTGGCTGCTTGATTTTATTTAAATTATGTGGCATTCATAGCATTCACAATTGACATAAATAAATATTTTGTTAACACACATCATTTTTATGCGTACATCGATACATGACATACACGTTGAGCTACGATCATTCGATGCCCTATTGTTTTGGATTCTATCAGGGGTTGTACACGGTACTATGACTTTAAGTAGCCTGAAAGGCTTAGGAAATTCGTGGCCCCTTTGATTGCTATGATTGGTTGATATGGGTATTGGTGGCACCTTGCTGATGTCATCCTCTGGGATTATCCTTTCTTCATTGAGACTATGATTGGTGGCGCCTTGTTGACGTAATTCTTTGGATATCTCTATTTGATATGATGTCAAGATCTGGGATGTGGTGAGCTTTGATGATGCTCCATATTGACATCCCTTTGCTTGACAGGCTCGAGCTATTGAGATATTTGTACTTTCATTTATTGGCTCTTAGATACCCAGTGGATGGGTGTACGATACCGACATGACATGCATTGCATTCATTTCATATCATTTTATAGATACATGTTGTATTTGTTTTGATTGTTCAATATTAGGCTTTTGCTCACCCCCATGTGTTGATAAATTTTAAATTAATCTTCCGTTGTTTACAGTATAATTATCATCGTGTGATCATTAATCACATGATTATGATTGAGCCCTCGCAACATCCAACACAAAATTTCATGAAATAAGTATTGTTGATATGCTGCTAAAACAATGGTTATACAATGATGATTTTGAGTTAAGTGAGATGTCGAGAAAGATGAATGATAAGTTTGACAAATTGGGGGTCAATTGACAAAATGAACATGATAATATACTTTGCCATGATTCTTGATATATGCCTTGGAGTTCATTGACTTTTCTTTTGATGTGCTATATGATAATATCTCAAAAAGATCGATGATGACAGAAAAGTAAAGAATGGGATGCAAGAATTATTTAATGATTATAAAGTGAGATACGTAATTCTGAAAAGTTCAATTCGTTCATCAAGTTCTCAATCTTCAAAAAATTCTTAATCTGATGATTCCATGAGGTGGAGAACATACTTGAAAGATGAATAAAACAGTACAAACTTGGTGGAAGAAGTGAGCATGTGAGTCAGAGTTGGAGAAATATTTAGGTGAGGATCCCGAGGATGATGTGGAAAATTTTGATATCCTTAAATGGTGGGAAATCAATTCTATCAGATTTCCTGTTCTATCTATGATGGCCCGTGATATATTAGTTGTTCCGGTCTCTATTGTTGCTTCTGAAGCAACATTTAGTACAGGTGATCGTGTTTTGGATGCTTTTAGAAGTTCATTATCTCCTAGAACTGTTCAAGCATTGATACGTGCTCAGAATTGGTTTCACTTGGATTCAAAACCAATAAATGTGGAAGAAGATCTGGCCAAAGTTGAAATGATGGAGAAATGTGTTTTCTTTTTTTACTTTTGTTTGTTCGGTCATATTATTTTATTTGTATGTGACTTTGATCTCTTTTCTCTAATCACTTTGGTTTTTTATTTTCTTGTAGATTTGGAAAATTTGGGGATTGATTCGACTATAATATATTTATGATTATGGAAAACATCAACAATTTGTTCATGTAAGTTTCTAGACTTTAAATTTTTTCCCTCCCCCATCCCCAGTCATAACTTATGATGCTACTTTGAATATAATTCACAAATGTTGGGTTATCACATTCTGAACATATTTGCCCTTTTGCTATGATTGGAAGTGGCACTATAATTGATAGTTGTTATGTTTGGGATGAAGTTACAATTGAAGATGACTGTAAACTAAAACATGCAATAGTGTGTGGTGGTATGATCATGAGATTTTGGGCAGTATTGAAACCTGGTGTTGTTTTAATTTTGTAACATCTCATGCTAAAATTTTGTAAACTATTACATGCTTATTGGTGCTCACTGATCATTTGGATGAATTTAGTAGATTTTTGGTTTATTCTCTTTGTGCAGCATTGAATGAAAATTAAACCGCCATCTAATCCTAAAATTTCAGGTACCTGACAGCAGGGGCGAATGTATATGCATTGGAGAGGGCAGGTGTCCCCTTCAAAAATATTTGTTAATATATATTATGTTGCTGATAGTTATATATATAATATATATATATAGTAATTATATATATTTTTTTTTTACCAATTTAACAAATATAGTAATATATTCTAGTAGTGAGAACATTGGAAATGCATATATATTATTCATTTCCTTATAATCCGGAATAATAGTTAGCAGTGTAATAATTTAAATTCACCAATGGACAAATATAAAATATTAATAAATTACAAAAAGCATATATGTACTCTTATAACTCTCTATCCAACAATGAATGAATCTATTAAACATGTAAAGAACATGCTCTCACCTTTCTTGAAATTGAGCAAGTCTCTTCTTTGAATATCAATGAACCGAGCATTGTAATTATTACAGTTACACCCGGTAAGTGTATTATTTCTTGAAATAATGATTACTTTCTTGAAATGATCGCATTGTAATTATTTACCTAATTGTTTTATATATAGTCTTTAAAACTCATATGTTTATCATGAATTTTTGGTTTAAATTTTATATAATTAACTTCCTCCCGATCAAATTCATATATTCGCCCCTACCTAACAGTCTAGTAGTGTAACCAAAATGTCAAGTTCGGGTAGTAAAACAAATACCCAAAAATTCGGGTGTCCGACCCAAAAAAACCCGAACCCGACAAACCCGACCCAACTCCCACCCTAGATCCATGTACAAAACAGTAATTTATCATCTAATCAGCTTTACGATCTCGATATTAATCACTGGAAGTAAGCATGCTATTATTATCCATCACTATTCATTATTGTAAGGACCCCGTGCCCTTAACCCACAATTAGTGCATTAAGTCATACATTTGGTGCATTCAATCACGTGTAAAGGGAAACTACATGTAAACGTGGCACACAATACCACCTATAAAATTTCTTACTTCATTTATTCCATTCCATGCAATAACCGATTCCCTAGATTAAGATCATTCAACACATTATGCACCTATGTAGCACACTAATCACATCTAAATTCATCTAGCAATTCCCTAGTTAATTGCTCACACATATGAATGAAAGGAGAAAGACCCATGCCTTTTTATACAACCCATATACACATAATTATTGCTCACACATGAGCATCGAATAAACCTATGTGTACGTAATGCATAAAAAAGGGCATACAAAATATCCAGCTCCACATGAGCTCCGGTGCCTCGATCCTGGAATCACCTCCAATCCATAGCTCGATCACAGCTCCAGAGCTACCATTGTACCTGTTTCACCTGCCTCAACAGAGACATCCCTCACACGGGGTGAGCATACCAATACCACCAAACCAATAATCACAATTATATAATTCGTAAATTACAACAACGTAATTGCTAAGAATTTAAATGATACTCCCTGGATGGCATCATCCTCATCCGGGATCCCACTGTATTGTCCATGTTCTCAAAACAACCAAGATCATCAAATTCCAAATATCCAGTTAATCATTACACTGATTAACTATATCTCTGATCCAATTCAATATTGATAGGGAAATAAATACAGATATCCTAGATATCTAGTCAAAAGCCACATTTCCTCGCTCACTCAAAAGTAGCGGCATCACTTACCGATGTTCGCTCCATAGCGACCACATCACGACAATTGCTCGCTCCAAAGCGGCACCATACATTACATAAGACAAATCAACATAACACAACCAGTCCCGTTTCTATTAACCAATTATTGCAAGACACCATATATTATGCATCGACTACTAACCCTTACAAATCATCTATCTCATGCACAACAATAGCAATAATATAATTAAGGCCATGCTCGTACGTTACCCGTACCTTAAGTCTCCGTAGCCCAAGCCAAACCTTGCTTGAGTGCCATGCCTCGAGAAATATGTGCTAAAACACATAAACAACTCACAATAAAAAATAAGCATGCAATCACGTGCCCACGCACGTTTGCAACCTCAAAACCCATCGTCAATCCATGACGATTACCAAAATAAAAGCCCTCCGGCTAAGCATGCTAATACCCAAAATATTCCATTTTTCATGTTTAAAAGATTTCCAAAAATCTAACCGAGAATTCCGTTTCAATAAACTTTGGCTTCAACCAATCCATTTTAAAAGCATAGCATTCCCATTGGAATGTAGACATTGCCCCGGAAACGGCCCCTTTAAGCCTCGATTCCAAAATCCCGACATTTTTCCAAAATTTAGAAAAAAACAAAAGACTTCGGGCCGCGATCGATCGCCGCATTAGTCGCGGTTGATCGCGCGCACCCGCTGCCAAACAGAAGCCTTCAGCGATCGATCGCGCGTCACCGCGATCGATCGCCAATCGCCTCGTGATCGATCGCCGATACTTGGCGATCGATCGCCAGCACTGTACATCTTCAACAATTTACAGCTGCTCGTCGCGATCGATCGGCGCTCCTCGGCGATCGATCGCGACCTGCGATTTTTCGAAAAACTCGAGCTTCATTGGTGTTTTTCACACCCAAACTCAAAACCAACACCCCATACACCTCCAACACCTCAAATACACCATTTATAACCAACAAAAACTCCAATAACAAATTTTAAGATTTTTACCCAAAAACCACAAACCCAAATCTAACATGAATACCCAACTACAATCAACAATAATACTACCAAATCGAAGACAATGACGAGAGGAAGACTAATACCTGATCATCTTCGAGAAATCGGCCTCCGAGCCAAGCTACCATCGATTTTGCTTCCAAGAGCAAAAGAGGGGAAATGGTGGGGGAGGGTTTGGGTCAAGAGAGAGGGAAGAGAGAGAGGGGTTCCGTGCTAAAATGACGGAATACCGAGTCCACTTGGTATATATAGCACCAAAACTCGAAAATACTAATCACTTCACAAATACATCATGATTCATGAAAAAATCATCTGTTTTCAAAAATCATATCTCTAACCTCAATTCTCATTACCAGCCCCAGTACAAAGTACTCCGGACCCCAAATCCCACCAAGGACCAAATTCCAAGGTTATCACCACGATGAGTGCACAATCTCATCCCTTGAACCCACGACTCCATAAATTGGATTCAAAATCCCCGAGAGTCCAAAACCGCAATTAATTCAAAATTGCTACAAATAAAATCCCCTTAAGGATTATTACCACATCGGGATTAACACCATTAATCCCCGGGCATCACAATTATCCTATACCATAATAATCTTATCACAATATAATCTTTTATTCGAAACAAACACAAATAGGAACTCTATTTCATTATATTTGAATGAGTCAAATAGAAGCACTAAAAACTCCTCTCATTAATAATTTTTAGGCGTCGAAATGAAGGATTAGATCACAAACAATACAGCGTAGAGCCCACACATTCAAACAAAGTTGGGAATAATGGTGCATTTTGGAATGCTTATTTAAAGCATTTTATGTTGAAAAAGTGATTTTAAGAAAAAAAAAAAGGAGTTTTTGTTATTAAAATGAAAAAAAAATTAATGAAATCCTATTACAAAATTGCAACATATACCTTAAAAGACCACTTCATGGTTGCTTCTCTGCTGTTTTTTAATATTTTTTAGAGAAATAATAGTAGACCGCGAAATAGTTATTTTGCGGTGATATCAATATATAGAACGAGTGCCTGCCATTGATTTAGAGAATATTTGCATTAGGGGTATAAATGAACCGAATTGAGTCGAATACGATGAAAATTTTAAGACTCGAATTAGATATATTCGAGCTCGAACTCAATTTCAAGATCGAATAGTTTAAAAATTGTGGCTCGGATTCGGCTCGAAAGATTTGAACATGTACACGAGTTGTTCGGACTACTGCTCGAAAATAAATACTCAAATGACTCGAAATATATATATTTAATATATAGTTATATTATATTAATAAAATATTAAAGCTCGAAAATAAATACTCAAATGACTCCAAATATATATATGTAATATATAGTTATATTATATTAATAAATGGCTCGGATTCGGCTCGAAAGATTTGAACATGTACACGAGTTGTTCGGACTACTGCTCGAAAATAAATACTCAAATGACTCGAAATATATATTTAATATATAGTTATATTATATTAATAAAATATTAAAGCTCTAAAATAAATACTCAAATGACTCCAAATATATATATTTAATATATAGTTATATTATATTAATAAAATATTAAAACTCATGAGCGGCTCACGAATTATCGAACAAATAATTTGGATTTGAGTTCGATTAAAAAAAAAGCTCGAACATATTCGAGTTCGTCTCGAATTCGATAATTTCGAATGCGAATCAAATTTCTTTTTAACATGCTCAATTAGTTTTCATCCCTAACTTGGATCGAGAAAATGTATTAATTTTTTTAAAATGATGTTAGACTAATAGAGATGGCAATCGGTCCGGATTAGATCCAGACCCGTATTAAACCCGCCCCGTATGGGGCGGGTTTGTACCCGTTTGACCAAGTCACGGGGCTGGTCTGGACCAGTTTGCCCAAACTGCTCCAGACCCGCGCCGCTATACATTTTTATTTAATTTTATTTGGAATTTAATATGAAATTAACATTTCACTCATTTGACTAAATCATAACATACATTATTTAATTTTATATCAACATGTGTTCATGTTAAAGAAGTTTGACATTTTGAAGGGAATGAGAGCAACTTAGTAAAGATCTAGTAGCTTAAAGATAGTTATAGAATGCTTACTATAAATATTTACTAGAGAAAAACATGAAATTTAATCATGAAACTCAATTTTTTTGTTTCAAAACTAATAAATTTAAAAAAAAGGGGGGTATGCGGGTTGGACCTTTTGGTTCACTGATCAGGGTGGCCGGGCGGGTCTAGGAACATTTTTTTTATAGCAGAGTGGGTCCCAGGTTTGTTCAAACCCGTCCTTGACCAATCCTGTTGCCATCCCTACCGACTAGTTTATATTTTAAAAAAATACTTTATAAGCCACGAAACTAGGAAAATGCGTCTTCTATGGTTTCTGTTTCAGATTTCATTTAGAAACTTGTATTTATCTTCATTTATTTATTTATTTATTTATTTAATCTTTATTACGTTATTTTGTTAATGCAGACATTATAGATTTAAAATCCTAATTTATTATTTTTCTTTAAACTCGTGATTAGATAAATTCATTGATAATTTCAGGCTTTTTGGCTTTAACACGAAAAATGTTCTTATATTTATAACAAAGTATTAAATATTAAAGATATGAACGAAATAGTTTTGGTGATCTATTAACTCATTCAATTTTAATGAGTGATAAATATTAAAACTCACCAGCGGTTTTTTTCATAATTTTGAATGAGACAAATACAAGAAAAAGAGTACCTAAAATTATTTGGACACTGATTATTCCCCAATTAATTGAAAAAATAAAATAAAACAAGAGAACGACAAGATGTTAACATTCATACTAGAAAAAGTACAAGCAGAATTTACATGGAAAGAAAATAGTGAACATAGATGAAAATGACGATAAAGGAAGACTTACTAATTTAGGCCTACCATCTTACCCCAATCGTGAAGAGCTTGGCATTTCGCAGAATAATGGAGCCTTATTTAAAGGCAGCTTCAATAAACCGACAAATGATATCACTGCAATCTATTTTTAATATTTTATAATAATTAACAATATCCTGATCGAAAGAAGCTTTTAGAAAAGACTGATAGACATGTATACGCTACACGACTTCTTAGACTTAGTTATATTAAACTAGAAGATAAATTAATAATATGTGATTTCCCAATCTTTATACTAAGTGTGTGACTTTATGGACGTGTTGTGTTTATACTTTATACAGGTGATTTTGGTGGATAATTGTTCTTTGGAGTTAAGTCAATTTTATCTACAAATATGAAAAATCATTTTGAACAATTAAATATATTTTGGTTGGAAAATGGTAGGATGACCATTTGAAAGTTAATTTGTTTGTGAAATATGGATAGTATTTTCATTTTGGAAAATAGACTTTTTGTAAAAAAAACTAAAATACTTAACTTTTGATAATTACGACACTATTAAATAATCTGATGAGCTTTATTGTATGTTGCATCAATACTCCAAAAAATCACCACATGCAGTGTCGGATACTCCACAGACATGACAGAACACAAGTGCAAGATTGTGTTGGACACGCCGGTATTATTTTTTAAAAAATATCCGACACGTGTCGAACACGTCGTAGACACGACAGGCCACAGGAAAATTGAATTTTTTTATTATATTTGGTTTACTATATAAAAAAAAGTTAAACAAATTATATTTTTTCATGTTTATATAGTTTGAGTGATATGTGCTGTCAGTTTTAACTCATTAATGGCGTGTCTACAACTTTACTCATTTTCAATTTGATTATTCAAATATTTGATAATTAATTTTTTTCTTGAATTAGTATATTTTTTTTGAACATGTCGTGTCCTGTAATTTTGAAAATTTATGTACATATATATGTATCATGTCGTACTCGTACCTATGTATCCATGTCAATGACGTTATGAAATAGCCATGTGCAACTCTTTCGTAATAATATTGACTTGATACAAATAATTTGAGCTGGCAATGTATTGGCTATCTCCTCTCTTAAAAAACAGCACCAACTACCACACGTTTACATCACAAAGATATTATTTGAGAAGATAATATTTACTGTAAATGTCTACAAAATAGGTTTTGTTCAATCATAATCTATTTGATATTTTATTAAGTGGGAAATTATAGTTAACAGTCTTGTGAAAACCTAAAGAAACACAAAGTAACTTATATAATTATCTTTTAAAATATTATATTTTTAAAAATAGGCACATTTATCCTATTTATTAGGGGTTTACTTCCGATTTTTAAAAGCACGGGATTTAAAATACCATTAATTTTACTTAATGATTTAATGCTCTTTTTTCTCTTTAAGTTTTCACACCGATGCCAAAATCTTAACATAATCTATAAGTGTGATGTCTTGATAGACTTTATCGATATTTCTTTTCTAAAAATATACTTTCTCCATCGGATGAACAAACTCACTAACCTTAAAAATTGAAAAATTATAGTTGTTAAGATTTATTATAATTATTGACATTTATTTTACATAATAACATATGGATTCTCTGTACAATAGTTGAAACATGCGTCGAAGGAGAAAGTCTTTGCAACCAAAGTGAGCTGAGTGACGTGCCAGCGCTACTAATTGAATGCCAGCACATAGCTGTGCTGTCAGTAATAAGGTAGTCATCGTTATAACATAATATTACCCCTCTAATTTATATTAAATATAGGAAAAAATTATGATTGTCTTTTATATAATTTGATATAAAAATATATAGCATGAGAAATATATGTTATTGTTTTATACGTGTGTAATTTGTTATTGTCACACTAAATGATACCTATTGATATTCACCCTTAAATTAAAATAACATTAATAATAATATCAATAATAAAACAATAAAACATAAAATAAACATTATAAATATTATACATCATATTCCCCCAATTCAACTTCAAATGTCTTTCGAGAAATTCAATCATTAGTATTTTTCTTTTTTTTGAACAGGCAGTCATTAGGATTTTTGGTTTATATGTTAGATTCAATTTTAAGCTTTATTTATTTAAATCATATTAAATACGTGACTTAGAATCACTGTTTTAATATATATATATATATATATATATATATATATATATATATATATATATATATATATATATATATATATATATATATATATATATATATGTGGGATAAAAATCATTAAACCCTAATGTGTTATGTTAAATATGCACGAAACCACCGTGCGTTAATAAAATAGGCAAAAAACACTCAATGTTTTCTTAAATCCGAATTTACATTTGTCCAAATATCGGTTGTTAAGCTAACCCTGCAAGGCAAACTAGAAAGATGTTGAAACAATGTATTTCTATATTTAACAAATACGTCCATACAATTTCTTTTTAGTGTGTTCCTGGAAATATGTTTAAACATGGGTTGTATAGACGAAGCAAATTCAATAAAACCAGCATGTTCAGCTTGTATAAAAGGTAGTTCACATCTAATCACATATCTAACAAGTGACATACGGTTAATTTCAGTAGTTAAAATAAAATTCGTGCCAGTGAAAACATTAATTTGTGCTTGTATTGCTTCTCGACCTAATGGTTGTAATGTTGTCTCATCAAAATTATGTTTTTTTACTAAGTGTTTTTTAAATGTTCCGGTACCTTCACTGGAACCACTAGCTTTATATGAATATTGCATTTTAAATAATTTACATATTGCAACAGATTCATTAGTACCTTCTTTTTGAGCGAGTTCAAAGTGATCTCATATCTTACTTCTTTTGGTACGAGTCGGTTGTCTACTCGCTGTTGTAGTGGCTCCGGATGACTCCACTTGTTGTCTCTCTTGGGCTTGGGCAGCAGGAGGTTCGGCAGGTTGTTCGGGTTGTTGCAGTTTGACATTCATAGAGGAACCACCAACATTGAGGTCAGCAAAAAAATCATAACTTTCATTTAACTCAGGTATTGGCACAAGCAAATTCATTGCCGAAGATGAACTCAGTGATAGACGACGCGGGACGAGACCCCGACTGCGATCCCGGCTACGACCAGTGCACCATTATTGCCGGCAGCCATGTCGTACGGCCACGTGCTGGTGGTTCGAGGCTAGCGTGCGTGAACCGGCTGCTTGGGTGGTTTGGGGAAGAACCTCCAGCAACAGGCAAACGGGCGTAGTTGGTGTTGGTGTTAAGGGCAGGGATATTCGCAGCAGGTGGTTCGCGAATTACAATTTAGCATGGATACTTGATTCAGAACAAAGCCATAGTTGCTTGGAACTTTATATACAAGCAGAACCAATGACTTATGATTTTGTTCCGAAAATGCCAACGAGTGGCAGTGTTTCATATATCTCGACTATGTCGTAGAAAATCATTGGGTCACTATATGTCCATAACTCAGTACATAATTCTTCGATATAGTCATCAGGGTTCGGCTGCCACTACAAATACATTATTACATTAAAGTAATGTACAAAGACTGTCATATTTTATGCATAAACATATCAATCACAATTACTTGGCTTAATGGCTGCTGGTCAAGGATGTCACTAATAATTCTTACAGAATGTGTACTATTTTCTGTAAATCTTAATTTACTTGCCCACCTGTGTAATCACAATCAGAAAACATAAATTATATAAAAGTAATTAAATATTATATTATATATTGTAACATGATTTGTAATACATCACATTGCACCATATGGAGCAGCAGGTAAATAATTGTCCTCTTCGATTGGTATTGGTCCAATATCAATTCTTGAGCGGCATATTTGAGGAGCTAAATTTTGGAACCATGACCATGCCCAAATCTAAAATACTAAAATGAATAATATAAATAAAAATGCAAAAAACTTTATTTAAACATTTAAAAAAGATAACGATTACATGTACGAGTTGTAATGCACCACAAATTACTTTTTTCCCTCTCTCTGCTGAAGTGCACAAATCACGATATAAAAATGACAGCACAACACTACCCCAGCTAAAAGTACGAACATAACTAATCTTCTAATATCTGAATGTACAATAATTTTACAGTAGTGCCAGAGCTATTAGGGCACATAATTTCACCTATCATTAATAATGCACAACCACGTGCGTATTTCACCACATCATCTGCCGTACTTTGTAAATTGAGAGAATTATTCACTAAATGATTATTCAAAGCAGACATTAACAAACATGCACTTTTAAATTGACTCGTATCTGTGTAAACCCCAAATGACGATCACAATATTCTTGCCATTCGGGTATGGTCCTATCATAATCGGTGCCTGACACTACAAGATCATTTATTGGCAAACCCCAAATAACTGCAATATCTTGCAGTGTGATAGTCGACTCTACAGATCTAAGATGAAATGTGTGTGTCTCACGGCGCCATCTCTCTACTAACGCCGTGATTAGATGAGGGCCAAGCTTAATCTTATCACACCTATATACACCATAAAACCCAAACTCATTTAACATACTTACAACACGCATGTCCAATGTGTAAAGATCCCAAAAATAGCGACCCATATTTCTCACATGCAAGGTCCTATCAATATCACCCGCCCATATATCTTCAGAATGATGACATAACTGTAATGACAACAAATGATCGTCAATCGGGACTGGTGCTGACATAAGATCCATCCTATAATATGAAACAAAATTACATCAGTACATATAAACAACAAAAAATAATCCAAAACTGACAAAACATGATGAAGCCCAGCAGCGGCCAACACAACAGGCAACCGGCGCCGACAGCCACAACACCGGCAGAGCAACGACGCCGACAGCACCGGCGATGAACGGCGGCATCGAACCAGAAACAAGGTAAATTGTTACTGTAACATATTTTTACCTCTAAATTTTGTAAATCTGATGAAATGAGCAATTTCTAACTCAAATACAGAAAAGAAACAAAAAAAATGGTTGTTTGTCGGTTTGGCCGAGGAGGAAGAGAAAGAAGGACATGGCTGGAGATGGAGATGCCAACTGGATTGGCGTGATTTATATGTCACGATAACTCAGTTGGCGTGAACAATTAAGGTCACGCCAACCCAGTGGGCATGACCACTGAATAATAATATTCACGCCAGCTAGGTTGGCATGACAATTGAACAATAATGGTCATGTCAGCTGGGTTGGCGTGACCATTATTAATTGTTTTTCAGGTCAACCACATTGGTGTATCCAATCTTCCCTATATTTCTAAGTTATACACACCAATTGGGTTGGCGGGTCTATAATTTTCCCTATATTTCTAAGATATTATATCATTCTTTAACTAAAATAATTTTACAAAAAACTATGATTAAAGTTTCCATATTAAGTGCTATAATAATTAATAATTTAAAGAATTAAGTCACCCAGTTTTTTTACATGACCCGAATCAGTCCTTAATGTTTGAATCAATGTCAGTCCCTGAAGTTTTAAGTGGCCCGATTCAGTTCATCTCCATTAGTTTTAACTGTGCATTTAACCTTTATATACTACAAATGGCCGTTTATTTTAAGTATTGTTTTTTCAAAAACTATAAAAAAGAACAAAAAAAATTGAACACTTAGTTATAAATTTAAATTTAAAATTCAAAAGATGATTTTTCATAATAATTTGTTTTAAAAATTAAAAGACGTGTTTTCAAAATTGTTAGTTCCGGATTTTAAAGATGACAAAATATATCAGACCGGATCGAGAGAAATCAGACTGACCAGATCGATCGCTCAAAACAGATCAAGCTGATATGGTATATCGCAAAACAGAACGGATCGATGGAAATCAGCCTGATCAGATCGAAGCTTCAGATCGATCTCAACTTCTATCAGATCAGAGCAGTCAAGGCTGAATAAGATTGGCTCTTCAGTCCGAATCATTAACGGCTATTTATTGAAGCATTTAATGTTGCAATTAATGATGAAAAAGACCAAGGACTGAAGATTACCATAAAAGGTAAGAAGACAAAGAAGAGCTTACCTGACAGTCGCCGAAAGCATGAACCAGAATGGCAAGTACCTTAAAGAAGAAGATTGTAGCTTACTCAGAGTTTAAGCAGAGTCAAGAGTTGCACATTAAGGGAAATAATGTCGTTGGTACATGCAACTAAAAAGGATGCAACAGAAGAGCTCAAGAAAGAGTCTGAAAAATCGAAAAACGCACAAGAAAGCAAAACAGCACAAGCTTACAAGCTCAGACATTCTCGAGCTGAAAATCTTCATAAGCACAAGTATATTGTAATATTTGATCATTTAGGATCATTGTGTGCATAGACTAAAGTCTATCTTGTGTATTATGTATTGAAATATAGAAGTGAGAAACAATTGTAACTGTCAGACAGAGTGTGTCTGAACAGATCGAGAGACTAGGAGTTTCAGTCTGGTAGTGAGGTAAATCCAGCTGAATCGGCTTCGTACAACAGGATTGTATAAATCAAAGTCTTCTAGTGGAATCCTTCCTTAATTGGAAGAAGGGGAGACGTAGAAGGATTACACCACCTTCGAACTTCCAGAAACATATTCTGTGTTTTATCATTCTGCACTCGTTCTATTATTCAAGCCATCGAACCGTTCTTACTAATTTAAGAACAGACCGTTCCGCACTAAAATATTCAGTGGTTTGTTCTGCAAAAGAGTTGATTAAGAAACAGATTTCTTTCAATAATCCGAAAGAAATTACAAGGGATTAATTTTAATAGGAGTGTTCATTCACCCCCCCCCCCCCCCCCCCCCTCTAAACACTCCGGACCAATCCTAACAAGTGGTATCAGAGCAGGTTGTCTTAATCAGCACAAAGACACTTGAGCTGATGGCATCATTCAACAAAATTCATATGTTCTCAAACGAAGACTATGATGATTGGAGAATCAGAATGCAAGCTCATCTGGCAGCACAGGATGACGATATGTGGTTCGTCATCACTGATGGACCAATGAAGATTCTGAAAGTCAATACAACAGCCTCCATTACTGGTGGTGAACCCCAAATGATCGAGAAGGACAGATCCCTCTGGACGAATGAAGAAAGAAAGAAAGCAAACCTCGACAACGTTGCCAAAGACATCTTGTTCAAGACATTGGACAAGAACATGTTCAGTAAAATCAAAATGTGCTCAACTGCCAAAGAAATTTGGGAGAAGATAGCACAGCTATGTGAAGGGAACGACCAGACCAAGGAAAACAAGCTGATTGTTGCTCTTCAAAGATTTGAGAGCATAAAAATGAAGATTGGAGAAACTCTAAATGAGTTTGATGAAAGAGTCACTGGTATCATCAATGAACTAAATGGTCTGGGCAAGGAATACTCAAACAGAGAGATCGCTCTGAAAGTTATGAGAGCCCTGCCAAAAGAATGGGATGTTAAGACCATTGCAATGAGGGAGTCCAAAGATCTGAACAAGGTTGAACTTCATGATCTGTTCGCAGATCTTAAAGCATATGAGTTCGAACTGATCAGCAGAGGTGAAGCAGAGCCATTCATCTCTCAACCAAACAAAGCACTGGCAGCCATTCCAGACCAGACCGCCCCCACAACAGATCGATCTATCGAACAGATAAGTTATGTCATTATTTATCAAGAAATTTGGTAAATTCATGTCTAAAAATAAAAGGAATTTTAAACCCTCTCATCATTATAAATCAAGAAAGGAAGATGCTGTTAATGATCAGGCTTGCTACAATTGTGGTAAGACCGGACATTTTATTGCAGATTGCACCAGACCGAAGAAAGAAGAGCGTAAAGAAAAGCATCGTGATGACAAGAAAAAGAAGCACTACAAAGATCGTAAAAGTCATCATGGGAAGTCCCAAAAGGTCCTAGTAGCAGAAGAAGGAAATAGCAAGTGGGCTCAGACTGATTCAGATTCAGAAAGCTCCGAATATTCTTCCAGCGAAAGCGAAGATGATATTCAATGTCTAATGGCAGGCGAAGATATGAGTCAAACAGACGAGGTATTCGATCTTGACTCAAATGAATTTACACGTGAAAAGCTTATGTCCGCACTGCAAGACATGGCTAATGATTATAGAATCTTAGCTGAATCATTTGAGAAAACCAAAGCTAAAGCCAATGATCAAATGGATGAGCACATCAAACCAAGCTGCTCTGAGCTGGGTGAGTGCAATAATCTACAGATCGAGCTGAATAAGCTAAAAATCTCTTACGATCAGCTCCATGAAGAAAATAAGAGAATTAGCACACAAAATGTTAAGCTTTCTCATATCTTCAAAACATGGACAAAATCCAGAACATCATTGGAAGAATTGCAAGAGGTACAAAGAAATGTCGGTGATGTTACCGGCATATGCTTTGATATCAAAGACTGTACCAAAGATGAATCTGAACTGTCGCTGGTAAATAACAAAATCAAACAAATGACATTTGTTAAATCCAGCACAGTATACGAGACTGAAGCACCTACAATTCAAACGGGAGTCTCGTTCGTGAATCAAGGTTTGAGAAAAGGGATTGGATATGTTGACCAAGCCAAATAAAAGGCACCAGCAAGCTTTGCGTCTTTCAGACCAAATCTAAAGGTGCAAGATCTAAGGCAAGGAAGACAATACAATTACTATAACTCAAAACCAGTTCAACGAAGATATAGACTACCTCATAAGAATCAAAGGTTTCCATATCGCACACATTATCACACACAACATCGAAACAGATCAGCTCACAGCACACCAGACACACACAAGCCATTAAAGCTGATACAGGTGTGGATTCCCAAAGGGCTAATCCGTTCTGGACCCAAGTAGGATTGGGTACCAACAATGATTTTGTTTGATGACAGGTACCGAAGAATCTTGTATCAGACTGGTACTTAGACAGTGGGTGTTCTCGTCACATGACTGGAAACATCGAGCTGCTATTTGAAGTCACAGAATGTACTGGACCCAAAATCATATTCGGGGATAACTCAAAGGGTAAGACCGTGGGCAATGGTAAGATTGTCCATGGTAATATTATTATCAATGATGTGCTGTTAGTTGAAAATCTATGCTATAATATGATTAGTATAAGTCAACTATGTGATAATGGTTATGCTGTAGAATTTCACAAACACACGTGCACTGTTAAATCGTCAGACGGTATGACCATGCTTGTAGGAATCAGAAATGGAAATACATATAAGATTAACTGGAACTTTGCTCAACCTGATAATCCTACTTGCTTCATCGCTAATAATGATAATAAACACTGGCTATGGCATAAACGCTTGAATCATCACAATTTTAAGACTATTTCTAGCATGTGTAAACATGATTTAGTTGTCGGTCTGCCCAAGATCGGCTTTGCTAAGGATAAGATCTGTGAAGCGTGCCAAATGGGCAAACTGATCAGATCATCCTTCAAAAACAAGAATGCCAAATCCTCCTCACGCTGCTTAGAACTATTGCATATGGACTTGTTTGGTCCTATACCAATAACAAGTTTAGGGGGAATGCGGTACACTCTTGTTGTTATTGATGATTACTCACGTTTTACTTGGACTATATTTTTAAGCAGTAAAGATCAGACCGGTCCGAAATTGATCAAGCTGCTGAAACGCACTCAGAATGAGAAATCATCAAGCATAGACAGGATTCGAAGTGACAAAGGCACTGAGTTTTCAAATCAGAATTTTGAATCCTTTCTAGAAGATCAATGAATTAAGCATGAATTTTCAGCCGCCCGAACTCCCCAACAAAATGGAGTTGCAGAACGAAGGAACAGAACGCTTAAAGAGGCAGCAAGGACAATGCTTGCTGATTCTGGCATTTTGCAAAAGTTCTGGGCAGAAGCTTTAAATACTGCGTGCTACACTCAAAATCGGTCTATGTTTAACAAGAAGCTGAATCTTACTCCATATGAAATATGGACTGGTAACAGACCGTCTATCTCTCACCTTCATGTATTTGGTTACAAATGCTTCGTTCACAATAATGGTAAGAATCATCTTACAGCATTTGAAGCTAAATCAGATAATGGGATATTCTTAGGATATTCATCAAATAGCAAAGCTTTTAGAGTTTTCAATAATCGCACTTTAACTGTAGAAGAATCTGTTCATATAGTTTTTGATGAATCTTTATGCATTGAGGGTAGTAAGGAATCAATTCAAAATCAGATGGAAAATATCCATCTCCAAGCTAACAGTGATGATGAGATTGTAGATAACAGGTCAAGAGACAATCCACCGGAACCTGAAGTACCAGACAGACCAGATCATGGCAATGAAGCTCCTTCAAATCGAGCCGATCCGGATGTTCCTCACTCTAATGTTAAATCAGATGCTGATAATGCCGCTACTACTCATCCGTCTGGACCAGACAATCCAGAATCGAGTTATCGATGGACAAAGAGGCATCCACCTGATCTAGTAATTGACAGTCCTTCTGCACCGATTAGAACTAGAGGACATATGTTGGATGAATTCACTCATGCTGCTTTCATATCAACTCTGGAACCTAAAAGGATTGATGAAGCTTTGACTGATTTCAACTGGATTAAAGCCATGCAAGAAGAGCTTAATCAATTTGAACAAAATCAAGTTTGGAGTCTAACCCCCAGGCCAAGCGATCTGCCTGTTATTGGAACCAGATGGGTGTTCAGAAACAAGCTAGACGCAGATGGAGTTGTGGTTAGAAACAAAGCCAGACTGGTGGCCCAAGGATTCCGACAAGAAGAAGGAATTGATTTCGATGAATCTTTTGCACCAGTCGCCAGACTTGAAGCAATCCTAATATTTCTTGCTTATGCTGCTTTTAAAGACTTCAAGGTATATCAAATGGACGTTAAGAGTGCCTTTCTTAATGGTAAGCTTCAGGAGGAAGTATACATTGAGCAACCTCCTGGATTTCAGAACCACTCATTTCCAAATCATGTATATCTACTGAATAAAGCAGTATATGGTCTGAAACAAGCCCCAAGAGCCTGGTATGATACTCTGTCTCAATTTCTGCTGAACCATGATTTTCAGATCGGCTCAGTGGATAAAACTTTGTTTAAATTTATTAAGGGGGAACATACTTTGTTAGTTCAAATTTATGTTGACGATATCATTTTTGGGTCAACTAACCCCAAATTATGCGAGAATTTCTCTAAGTTAATGCAGGGACAGTTTGAGATGAGTATGATGGGAGAACTTTCATTCTTTCTGGGTCTCCAAGTCAAACAGCTCAGCAATGGCATTTTCATTAATCAAACCAAGTATACCAAAGAGCTACTCAAGAGATTCGGAATGGAAACGTGTTCAACTGCATCAACTCCAATGAGTCCTACAATCAAGTTAGATAAAGACGAAGGGGGAACAGCAGTTGAAGTATCTATGTATCGAGGACTGATCGGATCGCTCTTGTATTTTACAGCGAGCCAGCCTGATATTATGTTCTCAGTGTGTATGTGCGCTAGATTTCAGTCAGAACCAAATCAATCACACTTTATTGCTGCTAAGCGTATTCTGAAATACTTGAAAGGATCTCAGAACGTTGGTCTTTGGTATTCCAAAGATTCAAATTTCATCTTAATCGGATATTCAGACGCTGACTATGCTGGCTGTAAGATTGATCGCAAAAGCACCAGTGGAACATGTCAATTCTTAGGTGAAAGATTGATCTCTTGGTTTAGCAAGAAGCAAACATCTACAGCTGAAGTAAAATATCTTGCCGCTGGAAGCTGTTGCGCTCAGATGCTCTGGATTCAACACCATCTCAAAGACTATGGCATTCAAGCTGTTGAATCTCCGATATTTTGTGACAACACAAGTGCAATTGCTATAACGTATAATCCAGTTTTGCACTATCGAACAAAGCACATTGATATAAGACATCATTTTATTCGAGATCATGTTGGCAAAAAGGAAATTCGGATCAATCATATTTCAACAGAACAGCAAGCAGCAGATATCTTCACCAAACCACTTCCTGAGGCTAAGTTTAATTATTTTCGTCAAATTCTTGGTTTAATAGACTTATCCTGATGTTTTAGAAGTATCTTTCTTTTTTTTTTTTAAGATTGTATGCTGGCACAAATCGATAATACAATGATCAGAACGACACAGACCGGTCCGAACTTTCAGACCGATCTATGTCAAATCTGATGTTATCCCATGATCTGTCTGGTCAACAAATCTTTAAATAAAGTAATTGTTTAAAACAGTCCGGACTGATCGCAATTTTAACCGCCTTATCTCTCTTTCATCCTGACCGTTTATTTTGAATTATTTATTTATCAGTCTTCGAGATAAAGACACGTGTCTTCTCTCTCTTATTTAGCGGGCTGAACATTTCATTTTCATTCACTTTTTTACAATTTACCGCTGTCTGCTCTCTAACTCTCATCATATTTTTCAAACTCTTCGTATTTTTTCCGTTACACACACATGGCTACCATCACTCACAACTCTCTTTCTGTTGAGTTCCATGATATCTACAGGGCTGAAGATTCCGAAATGGTCTCTATAATCAAATCCTTAGAATATTCTGGTTTAAGGAATTTTCTGGAGTGTGGCACGATGGTTTACGAGTCGGAGATTCACGAACTGTTCGCCAATGCTGTATCACAGAAGACATTCATCTCCACCACTGTAAAAGGCAAATCGTTTGAAATCTCTCCGTCAACGCTGGCAAAGACCTTTGGTCTTCCCAACTCCGTACTCACTGAGTTTGGCCAGATTCCTCAAGCTTCCCTCACGAATCTTCAGGGGAAGGTATCCATCTTTGGCCATCGCCTGCAGCCTTCATTCAAGAAGAATGAAATGTTCTTCCATTTCCAAGTGTTATGCGAGATCATTGGCAAGCCTTTATTGGGCAAAGCCGGAAGCTATGATGTTGTTACTGCTGAGATGTTCCGGGCCATGGCTGCTATTCACTCAGGGCAGAAGATGAATTGGTCTACAATATTATTTGGAGTTCTGCTTGAGACAGTCACCGCCTCCAAACAGGCTGTCTGTTTTGCTGTGCCCTTAAGCAAACTACTGGAGACGCTGGACATCGAGCTGGGGAAGCTGTCTGCTCTCAGTCCATTTAAAATTCTCAACTCCAAGGGACTGGCTCTCCTAAAGTCCAAGAGTGCTCCACCCACTCCTACCGATCTGGTGGCCGTCAAGATTGAGAAAGGAGAAGAACAGACTGCTGCTCGAAGACCTCGAGTCAAGCGCAAAGTGACCATTCAGAATGACTCCGAGGAAACGCAGTCTGCTCATTCATCTCCAGCCAAGCCCCCTACCAAAAAGCCAAGAACCCAGATCACCAAGCCAAACAAAACCCTACCCCTTAAAACCCTACCCATATTGCCTCCCACAAAAGCCACCCCTGCACCCCAACCTTCAACAGCTTCAACCACCTTACCCAAAGTAACCATCAGAGTCCCCTCTGCCATCCCTGTGGTCAAAGGGATTGTTATCACTGAATTGGGAGACTACACCCAATCAGGGATCAAATCCCCACCTTCCACCGGCAAGGGCAATGCCATTCTCACTGAACCACTCTCCTCAAAACCCAAATCTGCCGCGTAAACAGCCATCGACATCGCTATGGAGGATGTCGACGAAAAGGTGAAGGCACTCATTGTGGTCTTTGATGAATATGTCGAGTGCAGAACGATCAACCACATTGATATGTTCTTCGGCAAGCTGAGAAGACTGCAGAAAATGAAAGAAGAAGTCCTTAAGGGGACAGAGACGGATGATGTGAGAGTCGCGGTGCTTCGCAAAGATCTCTTTCAGGCCAACCACAGATTCAGACTGGCAAATTTGCTCTTGGCCGCTAAGAAAGCAAATTTCGATCCGCGCACTCCAACTGCCAAAGATGATGGTGCTGTTATTGCCCAACTGGAAATGGATATTCATGCTCTTCACTTAGCTGTCCGATTTCAACGACAGAAGCTCAGCATATACACTCCAGTACCCAGCCCGGATCATCCATCTGCGAGCAAGTCTCTGGCCGAACCTTTCATCGAGACTATTCCCTCTGGAATAGCGGATCAGACAGCAGATAGACTAGCGGACCAGACAGCAGATCGACTAGCAGATCAGACAGCGGAGCCGACAATGACTAATGCTCCGTCTGCTGCAGAAGATGAACCCTTGAATTTTTTGTTGGACTCTTCAACAACGTCTATTCCTATGGGATCATCAGTCTCCCATGTTCAACTCAGTCCAACCGCCGCACTTACAACAGTTGTCTCACCAGAGTTCGTCGATCCGGATCTGGTGGTGTCCACTGTTGTTGCAGCTCTACGAGTTGAGGAGCCTTCGAGACCTAGCACTCATCCAGAACAATCTGCTGAAGATATGGCGTTCTTAGAAGATTTTTCTTCGGACTTGGTCACCCTGATCCAGTCCAAAACACGCCAAGCTGCCTTTATCACTTATACCAATTTCTGAAGAAGCTGATCACACCCTGTCGTCATCTGATCACTCTCCAAGCCGTTTATCTGAGGCACCTCCCTCCTTGGCTAGGACCCTTCAGCACTTTTCTGACAACTATCTATCTCTCTCTCAACGAGTCATAGAGGTTCATCAAAGTCAGCGGACCACGGTCTTAGATTTTGATTCATTTAAAGAGAAGATGACAGCCAGTATTAGCAGCCTTCAGCGAGGACTGAATGATCTGTTCTCTCAGCAAGCTTCTTATAAAAACAGCCTGAGAAAAGAGCAGATCGAGCTGGCCACTGAAGTCAGAGCATCCGTAGCCAATTCCCTTCGTGCTCAAGACACTCGTCTTGACACTATCAGCGCTCAGCTAGCACAAGTTGTCGATTTTTTTCAAGAGATTGCTGCTGACAAAAAGGGAGAAAAGAGAAAAGACTTCAAGCCGCATCAGTATCAGTCTTCAAGAAAGTAGAAGTTTCGTTGCTTAAATCAGACTGTCTGTATATCAGATTTTTGTGATCAATAAAAATCTTTCTTTGTTAAGTCCTTGTTCATTTATTTTGAACTAAAAACGGCTTAATCGATCCGAACTCTAACTTAACAATGTTCATTTATTTTGAACAAGAAGAAGTAATCGATCCGAAAGTATACGCTTCAGAATTCTTAAAAGACTGGATAAAAAGATTTAGAAGCTAGGTTTTGTCATCATGAAAAAGGGGAAATTTGTTAGTTCCGAATTTTAAAGATGACAAAATATATCAGACCGGGTCGAGAGAAATCAGACTGACCAGATCGATCGCTCAAAACAGATCAAGCTGATATGGTATATCGCAAAACAGAACGGATCGATGGAAATCAGCCTGATCAGATCGAAGCTTCAGATCGATCTCAACTTCTATCAGATCAGAGCAGTCAAGGCTGAATAAGATTGGCTCTTCAGTCCGAATCATTAACGGCTATTTATTGAAGCATTTAATGTTGCAATTAATGATGAAAAAGACCAAGGACTGAAGATTACCATAAAAGGTAATAAGACAAAGAAGAGCTTACCTGACAGTCGCCGAAAGCATGAACCAGAATGGCAAGTACCTTAAAGAAGAAGACTGTAGCTTACTCAGAGTTTAAGCAGAGTCAAGAGTTGCAATTAAGGGAAATAATATCGTTGGTACATGCAACTATAAAAAGATGCAACAGAAGAGCTCAAGAAAGTGTCTGAAAAATCAAAAAACGCACAAGAAAGCAAAACATCACAAGCTTACAAGCTCAGACATTCTCGAGCTGAAAATCTTCATAAGCACAAGTATATTGTAATATTTGATCATTTAGGATCATTGTGTGCATAGACTAAAGTCTATCTTGTGTATTCTGTATTGAAATATAGAAGTGAGAAACAATTGTAACTGTAAGACAGAGTGTGTCTGAACAGATCGAGAGACTAGGAGTTTCAGTCTCGTAGTGAGGTAAATCCAGCTGAATCGGGTTTGTACAACAGAATTGTATAAATCAAAGTCTTCTAGTGGAATCCTTCCTTAATTGGAAGAAGGGGAGATGTAGAAGGATTACACCACCTTCGAACTTCCAGAAACATATTCTGTGTTTTATCATTCTGCACTCGTTCTATTATTCAAGCCATCGAGCCGTTCTTACTAATTTAAGAACAAACCGTTCCGCACTAAAATATTCAGTGGTCTGTTCTGCAAAAGAGTTGATTAAGAAACATATTTCTTTCACTAATCCGAAAGAAATTACAAGGGATTAATTTTTAATAGGAGTGTTCATTCACCCCCCTCTAAACACTCCGGACCGATCCTAACAAAATTATTTAAATATGCCGGATTGATATTTGTTGTATTATGGTGTAAATTCTTTTAATTAAACAATATAATATTACACTGAGAAAACGTATTTTTTACGTCTGAAAACCATAGAAATTATGTGCTACTAACAAATATATTTAACAGTAGGACGATCTAAAGGAACACATAGCACCTTATATAAAATCAAATATATTTTAAAACCTTATATAGTACTCAACTCCACTCTCCATATAACAATATATATATATATATATATATATATATATATATATATATATATATATATATATATATATATAAAGTGTGAGTGGCTTAGAGTAATTATATTTGGCCTCTCATTCCATACCAAATGTTTTTTCCCCAAAATACCCCTTTCCCATTATATTTTAAACATTAACTTGAAATAAAAAATACTCCAAATTTATTATATTTCAAAAAAAATTACTATAAACAAAATTATATCTATATTATAATTTATTTTATGTGCATGCATCGCGTGCAAAGATTTACTAGTATATATATAGGTGTAAATGCATGAGGGGAAGAGGGTGGAGTTGCCTCTCAAAAAACACATTTTAATATATATACTATATTATAATTTATATATATATATATTATAATTTTGCCTCAAATTTTTAGAAAACCAATCTTTTATTATTTATATTAATAAGCGTGACAGGCTCCGCATAATTTTACATCAGCTTGCAATAAATAAATAAACTATTAATAAAAAACTGACTAAACAAAAAAAAAAAGATCACGTGCACAAAAATGGTAGTCTTGTAATAATATTTAATATAAATCGTGCAATAAATTTTTTAATTTTTTTATCCAATCGTGAAATAATTAAAACTTCGAAGAACGAGATATGAATATTGAGTTGTCAGATTTGATGATCGTCGATTAATAATTGAGATCAATCATCCATTTGAAAACAGAAGATTTTGAAGTAGGTGAGATCACCATCTTGACATGAATCAATGTAAGGTAATCCCACAAAAGATATTCCTCCATATACACATGGCTTTATCTGCTTCAACTTATGATATATGAATACTCCTAAAAACAATAGCAGATATTTCTTAGACATTAACATTTATCAAACACTCATTGAAGATTTGTCGGAAACGCCATGTGATATGTCTATAACTTATTTAAAAATAAAACCAGAAACTTGTGTCGGACATTCTTCTCAAATCGAACATCTGTATCATAAATTGTCGATGTGCGTATTTTACACATAAATTATATTTTTAAGGGTTACATTTTTAGCATATATATTATATTAAAATTTATATATATTGTAATTTTGCCTCAAATATTTAAAAATCAACATTTTTGCACCCTCAATAAAATCCTACAATTTTTGCTCTCTCAACATTGAATCTTGATTCTCCCACACACACACATCACATATATATATATATATATATATATATATATATATATATATATATATATATAAAAGATTGAAACTCGTCTGTCACTCCACGTGATATTTAAGTCTATTTGCAATTATTATTATTATTATTAAGCGGGACAAGCTCCACATGATTTCACATTGGTTTGAAATAAATAAACTATTAATAAAAAAATGACTAAAAAAAAAACGTTACGTGCACGAAAATGGTGGGTTTTTAAATTATATAACTTATATTTTAATAGTATTTATAAAAATAACTCGAAATTATTTTCTTAAACTAACCGATGTCGCCAACTAAGTTGGCGATAACACTAAAAATTATGTTAATATCGCCATCTCAGATGGAGACAAAATAAAAATAATAATTTTATTGTTGATGGCGACAACATTATTTTTTTTAATAGATGTCGATAACCATTAAATCTGAAAAACCCAATTTTTTTAATAGGTTTCGCCATCTGAGTTAGCGACATTAATAGGTGACACCAACTGAAGCCCGCATTCGTTTTATACTCGCCCACCGCTCAAACTCATTCTCATTCGAAGAAATCAAGGCGGCGAGCAAGAACTTCATTTCTTTTCCAAATTATTTAAGGTAAGTTTTTTATTTTTGTTATTATTGGATTTTAGATAAATTATGATGTTGGTATATATATTGGGAGTATATTTTTTGTTGGTGTATATTTTGGCGTCGATGTGGATGGTGAAAGGTTGGCATCGGCGGAAGCAGCGGCGGTTGGAGGCGGCGGTGGCCGTGGACAGCCGGCGGGTAGTGGTTGTAATGTTGAGATTAATGTTGATAAAATTTTGTATTATATTTCAGGATTGATCAAATGAGACAACCAGTCCCGGTTGACACACATCTTTTTGCATTGCAGAATTCACATTGATCTGAGGATGTATGTGGAGGTGATATGGATAGCATACTGCGTGCGAGAAACCCATATAGCTATTTTTGGGATATGTGTCCACTAAATATACGTGTATTAATTTTTTGCACGTGATTGGATTTTATGGTATATATAGGTGTGGTAAGATTGAGCTTGACATTGATCTAATCAGGCTTTAGTTGAGAGATGGCGCCATGAAACACACACATTTCATCTTCGGGAGAGGTGTCTATCACACTGCAAGACATTGCAGTAATATGGTCATTGCCAGTAGATGTCATCGTAGTGTCGGG
Source organism: Haberlea rhodopensis (assembly GCA_907163345.1). Classification (NCBI taxonomy): domain Eukaryota; kingdom Viridiplantae; phylum Streptophyta; class Magnoliopsida; order Lamiales; family Gesneriaceae; genus Haberlea; species Haberlea rhodopensis. The sequence goes on along the minus strand of CAJQUN010000120.1, from coordinate 113,200 downwards.
GATAGATTATGATAGGACTCTACCCGAATGACAAGAATATTGCCATACATATTTAGGATTCACATCAGAAATCAAAGACTTTAAAGGTGCGAGGTTGAGATTAGTTGCTTTGAAAAATCATTTGTTGCTCAATCTCTTGGAGATACGTAGTACGCCAGATGATGTTGTTAAGTTTACACGAGCTTGTGCGTTATTGATGTTAGGGGGAATTATGTGCCCTGATTCATCAGGCAATTTTGTTAGGCTATTGTATTTACAGAAGTTGGAGGATATCGATTCTGCCCGTACCTATAGTTGGGTAGTGCTATGTTGGCATACTTGGATCGTGAGTTGTGCACATCATCAGAGAGAGGGAAAAGTGATAGGTGGTGCATTGCAACTCGTAAAAGTAAACAATATGTTTGTTTGTTTTAATAATATGTTTCTTGTCAATCTAACTTGTATTATTGATGTCACTATGAAATTTGAGCATGGTCACGAATCTCAAGTTTGACTACTCAATTGAGTAGCCAAAGATCTGATAATGGGCAAATAATGATCGGCCCAGACAATGTGTTACCTTCTGCTCCATATGGTGTAAGGTAATACGATTATACATTGTATTATAATTGATTTAACGTGTTAATGCATTTAATCATTTATTTGAATATATGCAGGTGGTCATGCCATTTAAAATTTATAGAAACTGCGCATCATCAGGGACATCCTTGATGAGCAGCCAGTAACTCAAGTATACATGCTGTTATATTAGTTTGTACAAAAAACATTCTTTGATATTTTTTAAAGCAATTTTGTTTTGCAGTTTAATTGGGAGCCGTACCCTGATGAGTACACTGAAGGAATTACCGAGTTAGGAACATATAAGGGGTCCGTTGATTTTCTTCGACATAGTTGAAATGCAAAGGTCTGATAGTGTACTTCGACAATTTGATATGCTACAAGACATCCAGAAGATCCATAATCGGGGGATGATGCATTGCATAATGTTGGTTGAAGGGGAAACATCAACAAGACTGGACTCGGCATACATCATATATACTTTGCTGGGAGAAGGCAAATGATCTACATGTAGACAGACCACGATTTACTGATGGTGGATACTACGTTGTTGGCGGATACAGTTAGTGATATGAACAAGTCACACGTAGATACATTGGACGTCAAGAATATTTTGTACAGACAGGATATCAACATGGTGATGGCCCGGCAAGGCAGCATGTGGTACGTTAATTTAGTGAAATTTTGTTTTAATAATTGTGTTTAGATGTTTAAATTTTCTATGGACTTTGGACTTTGCAGATGACCAGATGGAGCAGTTAACGACAAGCTACGACCGACATCTGGCTGATGGAGAACCTATTACGACAGAGTCGATGAGGCAACACAGGAGTATGTTCGACAATGTGGTGTGAGTGGCTCATGAACGACGAGACAGAAACTTTCCTGCATACAATGAAGTTCGGTTTGTTGATACACGTAGGTTCCATTCAGGCACTTCATCTAACCATATGCCGACAGATATCTAGACAGATATTCCAGGTCCATCTACACATATCCAGGCAGATATTGCAGGTCCATCTACGTGGATAGAGCCAGATATGTCTACAGACTATTATATTCATGTGTCTGCACAATCATATGATATATCTCCATTTATGCCATATCCCCTCATGTCCACTCAAGCCCACTTCAGCAGCATGGATACAAATATCAATCTTGGATTTGCAACATATGCATCTATGACTTCACCTTTTGAAGTCTCGCCAGTTCTATTCCCTCGATTGACTCCAATTCAGCAGCCTACCAACACACCTGCTGCAAGGGAAAGGGGTGAAGAAGTCATTCAACAACGACGAGTTAGAAGACAGAAAAATCCTCCTCATTGTGGTACTGGAGAAAATTTAGCTCGTCGTCGTTGAAGTCATCATTTATGTTGTAAATATTTATGAGTTATGTTACATCAATTTGTTTGTGTGTGTTTTTATTATGTTATCATATAGACCATTATAATAACATATTATCAATAACGTAAAAATAGTAACATAACATATTTTACTCTAACAAATTACAAATTACATTACTCGAACATCATTATTTTTTATATTACTCGAACAAATTACAAATTTATTGATTTTGCGACGAAGTTGAGCCCATCTGTCATCTTGCTCGGGCTTCTGGCCAATCCATCTCATTTTGGATACGTGTTGTTCGAGCACGACCTACCCGTTTAGACTTACGCAGAGTGGAGTTGTGGAATAACTCAAAGCACGGGGTGTCCCAATACTGCTCTGCCCACAGTGGATTGAATTACCCTTGATATGTGTTCCAGTATTCAGACATATTATAATATTGGTTGACAATTTTTTTGCATTTAAGCCATAATGTCGACACACTTGTATCACATGTGAACATGGTATGCCGAATTGTTTCCATTTTCCGCAAGAGCATCCCCTGTTTTGAGGTTGACAACGTGAGTATTGCCGCCACATCCTGCTTGCTCCCTAGTGATTACAGAGGTGGTTAATTGTCTTCGATCAAACAACCGAACATCATGGTGAATGGAACGATGATCAGCACGGGCATATTTTTCAAAGACATAATCCAGCCAATCTTGATTATTATGGATCATTCGTTCCGCTTTCTTAAGTCGTTCAAGAAAATATAGCACACATCGATCAAAAGTTAATTGCACAATAGCGGTGATTGGAAGGCTACGAGCACCCTTCATAACTCCGTTATTGCACTCGGACATATTTGTCGTAAGAATACCACAACGCCATCCACCATCATGAGCAAGAGTCCATTTTGACTTGTCAATCCGATTCAATTAATCAAATGCTCTTGGTTCAATACTTTGTATTTCTTCCATTGTAGAATCAAACTTTCTGAGCTGATTTTCTGATCCAGCCTTCCAGCATAAGTATTTCAAATGAACACTTTTGACTCGACTATTGAAGTTTGAGCACACATGTCTCAAACAAAACCGATGCACTCCACGCGAGGAATTGAAGTCGGTAATACATTCAGCTGCTGCAATAAGGCCCGGATGCCTATCAGATATCAAGCACACACCAACAGATCCTTTAACAATGTGCTTGCTAATCAACTCCAAAAACCAATTCCACGATAAAAAACTTTCCTCGTCAACGATTGCAAAGGCCAAAGGTAAGACTTGATTGTTAGCATCCATGGCCACGACAATCAACATCTTATGTTGATATTTTGTATACAGATGTGTTCCATCTACACTTATAACTTGTCGGCAGTGTCTAAATCCATCTGCACATGGTTGGAAGACCCAAAACACGTAATTCAAAGTCATCTCTGGTTTAGTATTCGGTAGGTGATCCCAGTTGACGACTGTGCCTGAGTTTCATTTTTGCAAAGCTCCCAGTAATAAGGAAACTTTTTCACATAGCTCTCCCATGTTCCATACACATTTTCAACCGCACGTCTCAAACTATACCAGCCTTTTGTATATGAGATCTCAAATCCATACTTATTTTTAACAGTCTGAATAACATACTTTATCTCATAGGATGGATCACGTCGAACGACTCCCACTAACAAACTAGCAATCATATTTTTGTCCAGATTTGCATGATCGATCGATAAATCACTGAAAAGACAAGTGTGAGAACCCCCATATTTTGTTATTTTGAATATTTCATTTTTTTTACTCAACGAGGCGCGTAGAAACCATCTGCAAGGCATATCTGGTGTACTATGTTTGCACACCACTTTCCATAATGTTTGTGTACTTTTGACAACAAGATATTCACGTTTTACAATCCGTATCGAGTAATCCTTCACAGCTGCCTGAAGATGACCTTTATCTTTAAATACCATATTCAGATGGATATTTCCTTTGGAATAATCGTAGTAACTCCCCCACTTACCAGTTGGAAGATCGAGCGAATCTCCAAATACGTCTGGATGTGTCGTGGAGAAAAATGGAAGTGTTGGATAAAGGTCGTGGTAATTTTTCGTGGTTGTGTCTGCTACATTAACTGGCATTTCTTCAATATCAACTTCATTGTCATCAGACTCATCCTCAGATGAAATTCCCTCCGGTTCAGACTGAATATCATCACCAAAATCCACAAAAATGTCTGTTAGTGGCTCGGGAACAATATTGTTAGCAACTATAGGAGCATCATCTTGAATCCTATATGTAGTTGGTCTTCCTGTAACTACTACAAATGGACCACTACCATTTGTTGGCATTTCTGTAATAAAATCATAAGCTCTTCGTTCTGTTTGTATATACATCTCCAAACAACTATAATTTTGTTCAGAATCCAATAGCCATGCTAAATTGTAATCACTGCCAACGGGAAAAAAATGTTTGTTTCATCCCTGAATAATCACTGAATATATATTTACAATATATTTTCATAATGAACTGGTTACGATCGATGCCAATAATATCATCTACGTCGTTCAATAACTGCAAATAATTAACAGTGAGAGATATTGTCATGCCTTTTGATTGACCACGATCATATCTAACAGATTCTGAATCTTGTATATATCGTCTCCCCAATACAACAAAACTTTAATGACATACCTTAAAAAGAAAGACAAAATTTATAAATTAGTACATTATATAAAATGTTGTTAAATTTGATTATTCATATAACAACGGACCTGCAATGTGCGACCGGAGGAAATAATGAAGATTATGGTTTACCTGAAGAGAAAATGTTTACGAACTGAAGAGATTGGTTTACGAAATGAGCAACATTGTGTTCGGTTAAATAGACGAAGAAGATTGATTGTTGTCGCCATCTGAGATGGCAACATCAAATAAAAAATAATTTTTTTCCATTGTCGCCATCTGAAATGGCGACAACGTTTTAAAAAAAAATATTTGTCGTTATATACCGACATCGGTTGAAAAATTATTTTTTTAAAAGATGTCGGCATCTCAGATGGCGATTTCAATTTTTTTTTCATTGTCACCATCTCAGATGGCGACAAAGTTTAAAAAAAAAAATTTACGTCGTTATATACCGACATTCGTTGAAAAATTATTTTTTTTAAAGATGTCACCATCTCACATGGCGATATCAAAAAAATATGTTTTTTTACTTCAGTTGAAGTCGCCATCTGACATGGCGGCTTCAAAAAAAAATATTTTTTTAACAAAGTCGATGACGACTTCAGTTGAAGTCGCCATCTGACATGGTGACTTCGGTTAGTCTGCTAAGAAAAAAAAATTTGGTTAAATTGTTAAATAATGTTATAACAGAGGTTAGTTAATTAAAACCCCCAAAAATGGTAGTATCTATGCTATACTATATATAATGGGTGAGCATCTTAGTGGTCCGATCATTTTAAATCAATGTCTAATTACACTCATGCCTCTGTCAATCTAAAATATTACCATCACACATACAATATATTTAACAATCAATTTACGTTATGCACTTCTCAATCTTACAAAATATCATTACATTTGCCATACAATCCATATTACCCTAAAAATTTATTAAAATCCAAAAAAATTAAAATATAAAAAAACTGTATAATCATTTTTAATTTAAATTAAAAAAACTAAAAAAAATAATGAACGAACGTTATCACATTATTTTACAAAATATTTATATAGACTAGTTGTAATAATATTTCATTTTTAATTTAAATTAAAAAAACTAAAACAAAAATAATAAACGAACGTTATCACATTATTTTATAAAATATTTATATAGACTAATTGTAATAATATTCGACAGAGATGTATTTATTGGGGATCGTGCTAATAATTAAAACTTTGAAGAACGGGATATATAAATTGTTGAGTTGTCAAATTTGATGATCGTCAATTAATAATTGAGATTAATCATCCATATAAATAAATATAAATATGCAGAAAACGGATGATTTTAAAGTAGGTGGGATATGGATACAAATATGCAGAAAACAGAAGATTGTAAAGTAGGTGGGATCACCATCCCGACAGGAATCAATGTAATGTAATCCCCAAGAAAGATATTCCTCGATATACACATGGCTTTATCTACTACAAGTTATGATATATACACGCTTTTAAAATTATTTGGTGCAGTATCGGATATTTTTTGAACACCAACATTTATCAAATACGCATCGGAGACATGTAGGAAATTCCATGTGGTTTTGTCCGTAATCGTTTTTTTCAAAAAAAATCGAACACTCCCCTCAAAATAGAACACTCGTATCAGACACTGTCGATGTGCTTATACAACAAAGAAATGATACTTTTGAGGGTTAATTGTACAATTCAAAAAGTTTTTGCCTAAAATTAATTTTAAAAGTTTTTGGCTAATATGAATTTTGTCTCCTCAACATCGAAGCTATGTGCACCCTATATATAAGCATCATCTATATAAGCATCATCGAAGCTAGATTCACCCCACTTGTAAATTTCCACATTGGATAATTACAAGTATAATGTGTCAATTGCAAGTGATTTTCAATTATTGCAATTGTAAGTATCTCTTTTTTTAATAATTTTATATTGATTTATAGTTATTATATTTATAGTTATTAAATATAAATATAATATATATAATTAAGTATAAAAATATTATATAGATAATTATAATATTAATATTATATATAAAATAATATTTATAAATCAAATTATATAAATATTATAATTATATAATAATATTATTATAATATATGTAAATATTATATTTTGAATTAATGTATCAATTTGAAGAATAATAAAAAATCATGCACATGGATTTATAAAATTTCATAGAAATTTTTTAAAAGTATTAAATAGAATTAGGAAAAAAACAATTTGTAGTATATTTAAATGATGTGAAAATATAATTTTTAATTTTTAAAATATTTTATAATGTTTAAAAGTAAAAATAGATTTAGGAAAAAATAATTCGTTTTATACTTAAATAATGTGATGCCTAGAACTCAATTACCTTGATTTAATTGAGTTTACTGTGATAATAGAGAGATATTTATGAATGAGCATCGTTTTGCATTGGCTTGGTTTTGAGATAAATCAAGTGTAATTTAATATTATGAGAGGACCATAATTTTTGAATTAATAAATGATAGAGATGAATCATGTAATTTTAATAGTGATTATGAGTTTGTAACTGTGAGGTGATTATTGAGGTTGAGAAATAATTATTTGGTATAATTTGTGAGTTGAATAAAAGTTGGGGGACTAAATTGCAAAAATAAAATAATTAACCAACTTCTCTTCACTCACTTCACCTCAAACACACACAAATCCCCTACAAACCCTCATTTCTCTCCCTTTCAATTTTCTTCCTTTTTGGTGAAGAATCAAGGCTTGGATTCTAATCAAAATTTTTGATATGATGATCTTATGAGATTGGGTAAGCAAATTCTACTTTAGTCTTTGTTTTTAATCGCTTTGTTTGAGATGAAAAGGGTAGATAGTGGAATTTATATATTTGGTGAAAAATTGGGGGTTTGTTTGTATGTTGTTAAAATGAAGTTTAATGGTGGTTATTATGTGTTATTATCGAGGTATTGAAGGAAATATGTTGTTGTAATTTGGATTGAGTTTGGATGGGTTTGGAGTGATTTGGAGATGAGATTTTCGTGTCCAGGACGCCGAGATCGATTGCGGAGTAGTAGTGAACGATTACGACGGGGCGAACTAAAATGTGAGAAAATTCAGAGCTCGCGATCGATCGCAAGCAAAGTGCCGATCGATCCCGAGAGATATTCAAGATAGATATTGTACGAGCCTCCGGTTGTCGTGGATGTCTGAATCACTGTCGATTTGAAGGTACGTGTGACACGAGCATAGGTAATGTATTATTTTACGAGTAATGCATAATATATATTCTCGGTTTGTTTGACTTAGTACGTAGAGACGTACAAATATTGAATGTTATATTAATTGATAAAATTGTCAAGTAACGTGTTGAAGAGTATTGAGAGCACCCATGAATGGTGCTAGGAATTATATTAGTGCCGCTATTGAGCGTGCCATGGACTATGGTACCACCGATGTTAAGCATGCGATGGTTATTGTACCGCCGCTATGTAGCATGCGATATGGTGATAGTGCCACCGCTGTTGAGCGAACAATGTGATATTATGAGTTATGACTAATAAATTGATAATCGAGATGTATTTGATTCTTTGAGTCATTGTTGTCATGGTTTAGTTACTGATGATTTTGAGTATTGGTACAATAAATCATTCTTGTGATGATTTAAAAAGCCGAAGCGTTCTAAGTTAACTCGTATTGTTAAATCAATCAAAACAACAGCAGCCAAAATTAATATTTAACAATAGTTTCAAAACTAGTAAGAATGATAAAACTTAGACAACATAATCCACGCGTCTATGTTTAATCTAGTCAAGCATTTTTTCTAAGAATTTAACAACACCAACAACAGGCAATCGTCAATCTTAGTTGCTTCAAAGGCCAATTGTTAGATTGTTTGTAAAAATTGTTAGATGGCCAATATTATAATCAAACACAACAATCATGGCAATAAGTCATAGAAAAACACTTGACTCAATAAAAATGAATAAAAGAACACCAATCTCATGAAAAACATAAATTCCAAGGTTTTGTCTTCCTCAACCAAAAATCAAAATTGTTTGCCACTTATGACTAAATCAAAAACAATAAAATTTAATCTAAAAAGCATAAGGAAAAGTATAGACAAACTATAAGGATCGTCTCGTCGAGGTTATCACTCCCGCATTCGCTTTGATCTTAGCTGCCTTTAAACTATGAAAGAAAAATTCTCAAACTCTATTCTAAGGTCTAAACTATGAAGAATTCTGAAGAATGCTCTGATTTGAGGCCCTCAATCTCGAGTTATGTAATGCCTCGATATGACTCATACATGTCTGATACGTGGACTTGAATTCGAGTTGAACCGAGTATGATAAGCCTATGATATATGTTGAGTACCGTGAATGTCATGTAGTGACTTGATATGATAGGTTGAGAACATGGTTCACCAAATACTTTAATGCCATTGTTGTGTTATGTGGACATGACTTGATGCATTTGAGTGGCATTTGAGAGAGATGTGACATGCATTTGCATGTCATCTTGAAGTTAAATATATAAGCTATAGATCAGATTTGAAATACATACTTACACCTTCAAACACCTACAAATCTCAACACTTGGCTTGACACACCTTGGACTTTGTCTTGGAAGTAAGCTTGCAAGGAACTTCGTAGACAAAGAAGAAGTGAATTAAGTGGTAAGGCTAGTAGATGATCAATGGTTTATGATGTTAGGAGGTGTATTTTCTTTGTTGTATATAGCTTATGAAAAACTTGAAACATGCTATGTTGAGATGTTGAATTAAAGTGAGTTTTACTCCAAGAAACAAGTTGTCATATTAGACAAACATGTTTATATGATGCTAGGCAATACTTGGATCCAGTTTTTATGGTATGAATTGAAGTGTAGGAAGTAAACCATGAAGCTAAGTTCAAAATTGCCATGTTCTGAAAATTCCAGAGCATCGCGATCGATCGCTAGTCAGGGGGCGATCGATCGTCGATGCTGGGGCAAAATATAAGGTGGTTTAACACGTGGGCAATCGATCGTGTGATTGTGACCGATCGATCGCGAGCAGGCGATCGATCGCATGAAATGAGGGATCGATCGCTGATGGCCAGAATGTTTTGGCGATCGATCGCGTGTTATTGGCGATCGATCGCTAGGGTTAAAATTTTGAAAAATGTTATTTTTCTTGGAATTTAATGGTAAAGCTTATGATGACATTGTATATTGTTGGTATTCATGTAGCACCATTACAGGTACCAAGTCAGAGAGGAGTGATAGGGTTGATTATTACGTGTATTTTTGCTTTGATATGTATATATTTTCGTGTAGATTCCGTGAAGATGTTATGCTTTTTGGTATTTATTTGGTTGTTTCAGGAATCTAGGTGGAAAGTGGAAGAATTGAGCTAGAATGAAGAAAACGGATCAAATCAAGGCAAGAAATGAAGAATTTTGAATTCTGGCATGACCGATCGATCGGAAGTAGAGCTCGATCGATCGAAGGAGGCAGAAGTTTTGGCCAACAAAGAAAAGCGGAGCTCGATCGATCGGAAACTTGTGTTCGATCGATCGAGCATGGCAGAGACTTGGCAAGCGAGAATGAAGAAATCTCAATCGATCGACATCTTACCCTCGATCGATCGAGCGAGGCAGAGAAAATCAGAAACGGGAGTTGAAGACGCTCGATCGATCGAGACATATGCACCGATCGATAGAGACACAGAATTTTCAGAAAATTAAAGACTTGATTTGGTTTGATTTTTGGAAACTCTTTCATCCACCCCCTCCTCTATAAATTAGGGAAGTAGGGCATGAAATTGCAAGCAATATTTCAGAGTATAATCAGGCTCAATAAGATATTATTCAGCCGCCTTTCATCTCCGAAGAACAAGACAAGAGAAATCCTTTGAAGTGCAAGGAAGGAAGCAAGAGAAGAAGTATCGTTCAACGCACGGATTCGCTCCTACGTTATCGTATTTCTAAACTCTAGTTAATTTGATTTTCAGATTTATTTGATGTTTTTGAGGTTGAGAAACGATTAAACATCTTGTTAATTTGATTTGAATTTAATTAAGTTTATTTTATCAAGTTTAGAGAATTGTGTGCTTGAATCATTGATTTGGTTGTGCTTGAGTGGATTAATTTCTTTTGTTCATGAATTATAGTCTTAATGCTATCAAAGCCTAGCTAACTTTGATTGAATTGGTGAATTATAATTGAGATCGAGAGATGAAATTATAATACCCTATAATAATTCGTGTTGTATGTTTAAGATTTAGATCGAGAGATTAAATCACATACGTGATCACTTTGATTGAAAGATTTGAAGTCAACGGTTTTCATAGAGATTTATTCAATATTAAATTGGTTTAAGTGAACAAGAGTTACTGGTGTCAATTTAATATTAGTTTCAATATAGCTTGAGAAAGTGTATTGATTATATACGAAAATCCGTCACCTTAAGAATTGATTGATTAGTAATTATTTTAACAAACAAATCATTGACGATAACACATTTGAACCAACATCTTGATAAATTTCTTGAGCGGAATTCCTTCGCATCTTCAAAGGAGTTGTTTTATTTTTGAGTTTTTAAGTTTTCAGTTTAATTAGATTATTAATCATCTTTTTCGTAGGCTAAATATAATTTTGCTAATTTTATTTGGTACTTATACGTTAGTCCCTGTGTGTTCGACATCCTTTCTTTTATATCACTATACTAAAACTTGACACCGTGCACTTGCGGTAGAATCGCTACACTGAGAAATAATTGTTTAAAATAAAAGCGATAAAGGAGGTTAACCATTGACTCCTGCTTTTCTATCTCTTGTACCGTACGACAGGTACGTTTTGACGTACAAGTATTGAATACTGATTGATGTGATGTTGCTTCTATATGTTGAGAGTATATTATATGATTGTTGGAAGCATATGGGTATACATTTATGTTGTTGAGGTTGATGCCATAAGATATGCTATTGTTGAGCAATGCTTTGGCATGAGAGGTATGCTCTTGTTGAGTATATGCTTGGGTAGTTATAACGTGTGAGGACGGAAATATGATATGTGCTGCTAATATGGGACGTTAAGGCTGGACCACTTACATATTGAGTGATAAGTGTATTTTATACACTTATATTTCCTCTTATTTTGCATGGTTTAGTGTTAGTTTTCGATCAGAATTACACTTTTGGTCTTGTTCTGTGTTGTTTTGCAGGAATCCAAGGAATTAAGCATTTTATTACTAAAAGATGATGAGAAATACATAAATGTGACAATAATTCAAATTGGGACTCAACGGTAAAATAATCATGTACCGGGACATGTCAAATGTCAAGATTATATTATATTATATTATATTATAATATAATATAATATATATATATATGAGATTTGGGAATAAATTATAAAAGGAAGGGGGGATTCACGTGAAAGGAAATTCAGAATAAAGGAAGCAAAAAGAATCCACGTACAAAGATATTTACGGAGAGGAGACTGATAATAAAGAGGGGAGTTCACGTACATGAAAGGGAGGGAACTTCACGTAAACAAGGAGAGAAGAAGGGGAGACGCACAATTCACATAAAGGGAGGAAGACTTGACGTAAAGAATTTCTGGACGAAACGAAGAGCAGTGAGATCAAGACGACCGAGAGCTAAACCAGTGAAGGGGAGGAAATCAATCGAGGCGGCGTGCTTACACCGAAGGGCATAGATTTTGACGACGGAGAAGAAGACGGCGACTACCGGGGACGGAGGGCCATCATCCAATTCGTTTGAATATCTCTTCCCTTATGTTTATGATGATTAAGAACATGTCTATGTGTTTATTTAATGTATTCATGAACTAATTTATTATTCTAGGGTTAGACGGATCTTGACTTGAAACTATGTCATTGGTTTTTCATATGGTTTATTTATGTTTTCCTGTTCTTAATGCTTTTAATCTACTGGCCATGGATTGAATGATTCCATATTCGTGATCTATCACTCGGGAGAGGGGGTTGTGAATAGGAAAGAAGGAATTCGTATCGTGGTAGTTATATTGTTCGGAAGGCCTATAACTCCATAGAAGTCGTCAAAGGAATTACTGCGCTTTTACAATTGTTTGATAATTAATCTTAGATAGTGATATCAAGATTAATGTTAGATAATTACTTCTGCTTAACACCCGGGAGGGGGAGTAGAAACAAATAAGAATTCTCGGCTAGTAAACTAGGAAAACACGACATAGTGGATAGTTGAGTGAAGTCGAACCTCTAGAATCCGTTCTCATTGATTTTCTCCACATAAATTTTCATCTTGTTAATCGTTTATTTTATTTTGGTAGATTAATATAATAATTATGCTCTCGATTGTCTAAATAAAGTCGAGACTATTCTAATTACAGTACTTGGTGTAACTTAATTTTCAATCCTTGTGGGTTCGACATCCGTACTTTCAAATTCCTATACTAAAACTTGACACCGTACACTTGTGGTACGTTTCACACGCATCAAGTTTTTGGCGCCGTTGCCGGGGATTGATATAGTTTTGTTTACTGATACTGTTACCAAGTAGTCTTGATTTTAATTTAGAATTTTATTTTTTGTTTTAATTGTATTCTTTTTTGATGTTTTTCTTGTGAGGTACTTGGAGATGTTTCATCAGCAAGTTTCCACAAGCTTTGCCCAACAACCGTATGAACCATTCTATGCAGCTTGGGACAGATTCAACCACGACTTTTCAAACTACGCTCCTCTTCAATCTTTCTACAGTGGATTGGATGCAGACACACAAGAATGGGTATTTAATGGAGCTTTGGCAGCTGGTAGTCCCATATATTGTAGAGATGATGACAGGGTGCACCTGTTTAACCATATGGCGAATTTCGACTATCAGTGGCACTTTGATCCTTCAATGCTGGGTTGGAGTCACCAATATCCACCAGAGAATCATTACCCTCATTTATCTGATGAATTCCCGTGTCAAGATGAGCCTAGATATGCTCCACAAAAGAATGAAGGTAAACCTTCACTTGAAGATTTGGTGAATACTTTTGTTCAAAGTTCGACATTGAGGCTTGACAAGAATGAGTCGAGGCTTGATACGATTGAGGGTCACATGAACAACATGGGTGCTACAATGAAGTCTCTTGAGGTGCAAATTGGGCAGCTTGCTAATGCCATGAACAACCAACAAAGAGGATCATTTCCTAGCAACACCGAAGTGAACCCAACCAACCAAGTTTGGGAGAGTGATCCTACTCATGAGTAAGATTCAAGGGAATATGAGCATTTTCAAGTGGTTGAGCCTACTGTGGAAGAGTTATCTGATGAATTCCCGCGTCAAGATGAGCCTAGCGTGACGTTGGAAGATGAACATATTTTTGGAAATAGTGAGGAGCACTCATCGATGGTGATGTCCTATATGCCATATGTGGATCCGTTCTTCCCATTGATGCCAACTTCACCATATTACGTCCTCCACGAGATGAAGCCAAGCTTAGAATCTTTCTCCCATGCTTATCAATTTTCGAAGGACGTTGTTGGAGCGACGAGCGTTAACTGCCACTATCTTGCCAAGCTTGAGGGCATACACAACCAAGACCCACATGTAGTGTCATATGATACTTACTATGAGCGGAAGCCGCTATTTGATGGTTGCTTCGCATAGTCTGGCTGACGACTTTAAACAAAGCGCTTTTCGGGAGGCAACCCGAATCCTGTATCCTTATTTTATTTTTATTTTAAATTAAAAAAAAAAAATGAGGTTGGCGTATTTACGCCTGAAAAAAATTTTGCAAATTTAAAATGCCGTAGCGTAGGCGTAACTACGCCTGTTTTCGGCGTAGTTACGCCTACCATTTTGTTTTAAAAATTTTCAAAGCCGTAGGCGAGGCGTAATTACGCCTCTCAAGCGGCGTAATTACGCCTCGCGTATTTTAACTCTGCATCTGCGCATCATTCTTCAAACTTTCTCCTCTCTTTACACCCTAACCCACGCCTCTTCCCCTCAATTTTTCAATTTCGATTTTTTCTTTTCAATCTCTCTTAATTATGCTATCCCACCTCTAAAGTCCATATTTTTATCAATTAATTGCAGGTTTTTGGAGTCTATTGGTGCAAGGAAGCAAGTTTAGGGGGGTTGCATCAAAGTGGTCTAGCTTAGCCAACCAAATCGAAAATTCTTCATCTAAGGGTTGGGTCTATACTGATGCGGAGGTCCCTATCATCATCTTCTCACCATACCCATGAGCATGAGATGGGCGACGATTACTGACGATCATCGTCGCAGGTTGGTGTGTTGTCCCTTATTTTATACGTTGTATGGTACATTGAGGACAATGCACGATTTTAAGTTTGGGGGGGTGTTTAAACATTGAAGATGTTTTGTTTCCTGGATTCCTATGTGTGTTGTGTTTTGTGTTTTTTTTTAGTCTTTTTCTTTTTTTTCTTTTTGTGTCATAAGTCGTGAATTGAAGTAATTGTGAAGGCCGATGATGAAGAATTGAGCTTATATGTAAAAATTTTAAAAAATTTTGTTCACTTTGCTCTTGAGTTTCTCACATTCATGCACTAGAGACCATGACCATTTGACTATTTAAAGTTGATTTGAATGAACACAAATATGATATAGGCAATTCTTGATAATATTTTGGGCCTTTATTCATTGATAGAAATTTGCCATAGTAGCCCCTTTGAGCTTAAACGTAAAAGAATGAGGATTGAATTGTTGCAATATATTTTATAATCTCATTCAAATTTGTTTCTTATATCACCTTGGTTTTGAGATACCATTTGAGCATATTGGTCAAATCATATAAGTTATTTGTGAATTGAGAGTAGTCTAGAACTTGCTTTAGTACCCTTTGAGGCGAAATGCGGATGCTATGTGGCTTAGGAATGATTTAGGCAATTTTTGATTCGTTTGAGCCTTTGAATCCACCGAAATACATCATTTTTTATCCCTAGCTACCCTTTTGAGCTTATTGAAAATCGAATGGCATGTGCTTAGGCACATAATAACCTCCATTCGGCATCATTTCAAAATCCCACATCGACCACCTTGTTGAAAGCTTATACACTATTTTCTACCCTCAAGTGAGTAAGACCCGTATTGCACTTTAAAATTTCAAATATCCCCCATGTTCCTCATTGAAAAAATAGAAAGGGGATAATAATGAAAAAAAAAGGGCATGGATGCATAGAAAAATGTTGAAGAGGTGAAGAAAATAAGTGATTGAAAGAATGAAAAAAAAAAAAAAAAATTAATGAGGTGAATGATGAGGCGGATGAGAAAAGAGGGTGACTTGAAAAAAAAAATGATGAATCATCGATAGAAGGAATCGAAATTGAGATGAGAGTGCGCATCATGGTTAATATGACTTACTCACTTGTTTTGAAATTCCTATCTTTTTATTGTAGCCATGAGCCAAGGCCTTACATTACAAGCCTATTAAGACCTACTGACCAAGCCACATTCGTCTAATATACTAGTGGAGAAGGTTACGAATAGTAAGCTTATGGACACTCGAGAAACACTTGTAATGCATATGGTTTTGACATTCACACACGCACATCTCATTACTTTGATTTGATGCATTGTTCACTGTTTGTCAAAGTCATATTCCTTTTTATGAACAATGCAAATGAACCAATACACCTTGCAAAGTCCTATTGATTTGTGTGAGTAAAGATTGCTTTAATGGTTAAATGGAAGTGGTGACACACACACTTGAGAACTCTTGAGTAGACTGATATGCATACTTGACTTAAAATTTTTAGACAATTGATCTTCGAGGCCAATTTGCAATTATAACAATTCATGACTTGCGTTAGTAGTGTGTTTTCTTTTTCTCTTTTATTTCTTAGTCTTTTTCCATTTCTATTTTGCTCGGGACTAGCAAAAGTTTAAGTTTAGGGGGTTTGATAAGTGTATTTTATACACTTATATTTCCTCTTATTTTGCATGGTTTAGTGTTAGTTTTCGATCAGAATTACACTTTTGGTCTTGTTCTGTGTTGTTTTGCAGGAATCCAAGGAATTAAGCATTTTATTACTAAAAGATGATGAGAAATACATAAATGTGACAATAATTCAAATTGGGACTCAACGGTAAAATAATCATGTACCGGGACATGTCAAATGTCAAGATTATATTATATTATATTATATTATAATATAATATAATATATATATATATGAGATTTGGGAATAAATTATAAAAGGAAGGGGGGACTCACGTGAAAGGAAATTCAGAATAAAGGAAGCAAAAAGAATCCACGTACAAAGATATTTACGGAGAGGAGACTGATAATAAAGAGGGGAGTTCACGTACATGAAAGGGAGGGAACTTCACGTAAACAAGGAGAGAAGAAGGGGAGACGCACAATTCACATAAAGGGAGGAAGACTTGACGTAAAGAATTTCTGGACGGAACGAAGAGCAATGAGATAAAGACGACCGAGAGCTAAACCAGTGAAGGGGAGGAGATCAATCGAGGCGGCGTGCTTACACCGAAGGGCATAGATTTTGACGACGGAGAAGAAGACGGCGACTACCGGGGACGGAGGGCCATCATCCAATTCGTTTGAATATCTCTTCCCTTATGTTTATGATGATTAAGAACATGTCTATGTGTTTATTTAATGTATTCATGAACTAATTTATTATTCTAGGGTTAGACGGATCTTGACTTGAAACTATGTCATTGGTTTTTCATATGGTTTATTTATGTTTTCCTGTTCTTAATGCTTTTAATCTACTGGCCATGGATTGAATGATTCCATATTCGTGATCTATCACTCGGGAGAGGGGGTTGTGAATAGGAAAGAAGGAATTCGTATCGTGGTAGTTATATTGTTCGGAAGACCTATAACTCCATAGAAGTCGTCAAAGGAATTACTGCGCTTTTACAATTGTTTGATAATTAATCTTAGATAGGGATATCAAGATTAATGTTAGATAATTACTTCTGCTTAACACCCGGGAGGGGGAGTAGAAACAAATAAGAATTCTCGGCTAGTAAACTAGGAAAACACGACATAGTGGATAGTTGAGTGAAGTCGAACCTCTAGAATCCGTTCTCATTGATTTTCTCCACATAAATTTTCATCTTGTTAATCGTTTATTTTATTTTGGTAGATTAATATAATAATTATGCTCTCGATTGTCTAAATAAAGTCGAGACTATTCTAATTACAGTACTTGGTGTAACTTAGTTTTCAATCCCTGTGGGTTCGACATCCGTACTTTCAAATTCCTATACTAAAACTTGACACCGTACACTTGCGGTACGTTTCACACGCATCATTGAGCTGAGAGGCATGTCATATATGTCCCGTTATAACAGGATGATGAGTGAGACATGTCATGACATATTTGATTTTGTTGTTCATGATACAGATCAATCACAGTTGAGATTTTACGATGATGATGTATCGTACTCTATGGTCTTATTGATATAGAACTGAGATGGTTGTCTATCAATACTCATATTGTATGATTGATTCTGTAGGGACTCATAGACGTGGGAGGACAGGAGTGTGAGTCGATTTCTGCTGCAAGCTGAACCATTGATTAGGAGTTGAACTTCTTTAGGTTGTTCTTATGTACATGTGATGTATATTATGTCAGGATTTTGTAAATATTGTATAACTGGCGTAACGGACATTGATTTGGGGAAGAACTTGTTTATGAACTTGTTGGATTGATTTGTTAAGTCTTGAAGATTAGGTTGTTATTGGTTGTATATTGAGATTTTTGATGTGTTGTGTTGAAGGATTTGGAGGCTTATTCTGTATTGTGTATAGGAATGGGTGTAATGTGTGAAATTGGTAATTTTCGCACCTACAGAGCGCGGCGATCGGCATGGATTCGCAAGCGGCGGGACAGCGAAGAGGATAATTTCTAACATATCCTTACTTTTCGTGGAAAAAGTACGTAGAGAGTCTTACGAGCATCGACAGTAAAATATATATTTGATATTGAATGGTGTATGCAGATGCATGAATGGATACCTTGAGTACGATGTGTGTCGTTGTTATATCGAGTTATGATTATAATGTCTGCTGCTGTCATATCGAAGCGAGGAATATAATACTTGCAGCTGTCATATCATAGCGATGAAATGTAATACTTGCCGCTAATATATCGAAGCGAGGATAATGCCGTTGTCATATTGAAGCGAGGGGTATTATAAATGCCGTAGATATGTCAAAGCGATGGGTATTAAAAATGCCGCTGTTATGTCGAAATAATGTGTATTAAAATGCCATTGTTATAACAATGCTGTGAATTTGGTGATCGCTATGCTTGTACTGAATTGTGTCATGACAGCGAAGAGGATAATTTCTAACATATGCATAAAGAAAGACGAGCAAATTTATAGGTAATCAAATCCCATATGCATAAAGAAAGACGAGTAAATTATAAATTTACCCACAATATTTATGGATTTCTTTCGTTTAAAATTTCCAAAAACCATGAAATTCGAATGAGCCATAACACCACCAGTCCCACAGTATTAAGAACAGAAAGCGACTTCAAATGCGAATAGGAATGCTGGTAAAGCCAAGACCACTTTGGTCTAGTGGCAGACCTATCCCAATTTCGGAGAGGTCATGGTTCTAAATTGTTGTAAAAAAATTCCCAATTCCCAATTCCCAATTCCCATACTAAATAAAAAATAAAAAAGGAATGCTGGTAAAAAAAAACATGATGCTAAATTGGTTCCTGCTTTTAGGAAATCAAAGACCAACAAGAATACAAACTGCAGAAAGCAAAAGCATAGAACAAAACTTCCAGAAAATCACTCCAAAAGACCAAACACGCCAATAATCAGCAACAAAATTAAAAAGTCTCCATTTGTACCTAAATATTCAATCCTCATTATTACTCTCATCACTAAAATACCCTTCTTCTTCTCATTTTTCTCCATTGTCACGCCTCCCTTCTCCCCTCCAACCATCAATAATCTCTCCTCCGCCCTTCCACCATCCACTGCCGATGCCCAATTATCCATCTCAAATATCTAGCCATCCTCCTCCTCTTCCTCCTCCTCCTCGTCCACAGTTTTCCTAAAAGTATGCTCATCACATATCCCTCTACTTACTTCTCCACCACATATTCGCCCTTTCTTTGACGGAGGACATTCCCTTGACCCCAAGAAATTCTTCGGACACTCGTAGGACAAATGCCCCTCTTCTCCACACTCATAACACCTGCTCTTATCCTTGTATACTTTTTTCCTGATAAACTCTGTGGCAAGTCTATTGTCTGCAGCAATGGAGGCTCGCAAAGTTCTTCCGCTGAGTATCTTTTTATCCATACCCTTTGCTGCTTTTAAGGCAACGTCACGAGCCACAAATAATGAATGCCACACCTTGACTCTAGTGCCTTCCCAAGCGGCGGGACAACGAAGAGGATAATTTCTAACATATCCTTATTTTTGGTGGAAAAAGGTGCGTAGAGATGTACGAGCATCGACGGTAGAATATATATTTGATATTGAATGATGCATGTTGATGCATGAATGGATACCTATATCGAGTTATGATTATAATGCATGCCGCTGTCATATCGAAGCGAGGAATATAATACTTGCAGCTGTAATATCATAGCGATGAAATGTAATAATTGCGGCTAATATGTCGAAGCAAGGATAATGCCGCTGTCATATTGAAGCGAGGGGTATTATAAATGCTGTTGATATGTCAAAGTGATGGGTATTAAAAATGCCGTTGTTATGTCGAAGCAATGGGTATTAAAATGCCACTGTTATAACAAGGCTGTGAATTTGGTGATTGCTATGCTTGTATTGAATTGTGTCATGACATTTAAAATGAACTGCGAAATTTAGGAATTGTATTATAATCTGATGATTATGGATATGAGTTGTGGAATATGTACAACCAAGAAGAGCATGTTAAATGCATTGAATATATGAAGTATTTTCGTATTAACGATTTATGCATTTCATCTTATGATCATATTCTTATGAATATGAATTGTTATATGCTAACGTGTAGTGGGTTGTTCCTGTAAGAGCTTTTGACAATGAGAGCTAAGGCAAGGGTTGGCGTCGTGAGCTGCGTGAGGAATATAGCTATCGATCTAGAAGGACAAATGTATTTTGTATAGTCTCTACGAATGTGTAGTATAAATCTATTAGTGATTACATCCTTTTTGTTGGGAATGTAATTATTTTGTATTTGGGATTTGTGATAGCCCTCAATGCTCAGTACCTCAACTATAAGGCCCCAATACTAATTAATTCGGATTAACGATGATTAAATGAACCTGGATAATTAAAAAGTACAGACTTTGCATTAAGGTGTTCCGGTCTATGATGAGTCAAGCAACTAGTGGAACATGTTTTTAGTGCATGTGCATGTGCATGATCACATGGCACTTGGAGAACACATGCGACTAATTAATTAACTCATGTTTAATACATGATTTTGGGCCATTAATCTTGCAAGATAATGATGTATTGACACATGGATTCCACAATACATCAAACATTATAAAAATGCCCCAAACATGCGAAGAATTCAGCCACCTCATTTCAATGCAAGATCATACATCTCTCTTCCCACTCACCTTAAAATTTCCTCCTCCAACTCTCTAAAATTCGAAATTTCAGCCCTCTTCTTCTCCCAATTTCTTGTGAATTTGTGGATGCATGTTACATGCAATGTAGGTTATAGAAGCTACAAGGCTAGGAAAGAAGAACCCATCAAGAATTTTCAAGTTTGGAGCAAATTGGAGAGGTGGAAGCTTGGTTTGAGCTAGGTTGATGGATTGTGCTTCAAATAGTGAAGATAATTGAAGGTATAACATCATTTTGAGTTTTATCAACTTGCATGTAGGATTAAGGGGTCGATTTTTGATGCCTTGACATGAGAAATGTAGAGAAAACTTGTTGTCAGAATGTTCTGCAGATCTCAGTATACTTGTGGTCTAGTAAGTATAGATAAGCTTCGAATTTGAAAATGGTGCCCCTACTACGGTTTGTAGTGTTTTGTGTTAGCTGTAATGTGCCACCAAAATCAGCTAATGTAGAATTAAAATGAGAAAGTTATGCTAATTTTACCAACAACTATGCAATCTGGAAACAAGGTACATACGAGTTTGTAGGCTGTTACGTGTTGCGAAGAATGTACCTTTGCAAAGAATATACCTCAAGATGAACGAATTAGCTTAAAGCTCATAAAAGATGTATTGCAGGATTTTGTGTTATATAAATTCTCCCACTAGAATCAAGTCATTTGGATGTGGTACAAATTATTTATGAAGTTTCTACGAAACGAGGTCAATCTGAAATTTAGAAATTCACCTGTTTTGCATAAATAATGTTAAGACCCAATTTGCCTTAGGTAAACGAACGAATTTGGTGAAATGTAAACATATGAAATGTCATATTTTGGGTTAGCTTTAACGCTAAATTGGACCCATGTCATTTGATTAAGTTTTGAAAGAATTATGAGTTTATCATTTGGATGCATGTTGCTAAAATTTAGAGTAGGCTTGGAACATGATCTTTAGAATAATGATGTTGATAGTCTTGGTCTATTTGAATGATATTTTGTCAGGTGACTATAGCCCGAGGTCAATTTGAGGAGTACGGAAATTCTCGATATTTGTTTGACTCGGCGGAGGTACATAGAAAACCGGTTCTATCACGATGTCTGACAAAGAAATGTGATGTACCCGGGGTATGATTGACTTGTCATTATTTGATTCCTATTTGATTATATGACATGTTGAATTGCACTATATGTGATTATATGATACATTGAACTGCATGATATGAGATGATATATTAAGTTGCATCATATGAGATTACATGAGACATTGATGCATGATATATTGAGTTGCATCACATGAGATGACATGATACATTGATGCATGGACATTGGACATATCATATTGTTCCTACTGTTCCTTTGATTCCATTTGATATTGATGAGATCTGTAGTGTCATGGGGACGCTGGGCACAGCGATGACAGGCAGTTTACTTAGCAATTGTAGTCATGTGTGTTGTCGACGACCTAGACACGAGAGATGATGGGCACATCATATGATGATTCTCCTAGCGCAGTGTGGTGCGTCGCCACCCTCTGCTCGAGCTTGATATTGTTGATGATACCTTCCTTGGACTCTGATATTTGGTATCTTGAGATTTGATTCATTATACCCATTATGCATAACATTCATGCACGACAAGCATGGCATGATACTTTGTCATACTGTTTTGATTTTACATGTTTCTCGTACTGGGTTCTGACCCCCTTCGCGGAGGGCTGTCATGTCTTTGTTGTATGAGCATGACTGGTTATACAAGTGGACGTACTGCAGATGCTCGAGAGAAAGCATCGATGAATACCTGAGCTCCTTGAGAGCGAGCTCAGGTTCATGTTTTACGTTTTGTGTCCCAGGTCTTAGTAAACATTTTTAAAACAATGGTTCTTTCCTGGGGAATGCCCCGAGTATTATGTATGTAGAAGTATTACCTTAGTTTAAGACTTTACTTGTCATGTTGAATGATGAATAATGTATTATCTGTGAATTGAATACATAACTAGAAATATTTTCAGTATCATTATATATATATGATCAAAAAGCGAATTTTTTTTAGAGCCATTTGACAAGAAACTTGAAACTAATCTTCCGCTGTTTATGTATATTAATAATTGTGTGATAGTTAAACGCCTGATGAGGACCGGGCCCTCACATTTGGTATCTGAGCATAATCTGGGATATGCTCGAACTAAAGTTAGGACACCGAGTCTAGTCACAAATAAAATGTTTGTGCATGTAATTGACTACGCGTTTTTATATGCTTTTGCCTGCTGTGATTACATGTTAAATGATTAGAGTTCATACATGTAGCGAACTAATAGGCATGAACAGGTAGATGATTTACTGGTAAGCATTGTAGATTGAGGGTTTGATTGTAACTCGGTGATGACCGACTTCCATATTTTGGGAATTTCATTTACTGAATTAGAAATTAACCCTTGTGTTGTAGAACATTATTTCGAACTAGAGAACGATCAGATAAGGGATTGTATTGATGAATTCATCCTTATCTCCTGTAGAAGATAGTGACATATAAATCTGGGATTTTTATCTATGAAGTTTAGATTTAATCCTTGTCTCAAGTAAAATGACACCGGAAGTAATTAACCGCACACTTTGTCGACTGAATTTGAGAACTAGAGACCAATAAGGCGAGAAACTATGCAGAAATATTTGTCAAGTTCCGCTACACACCGAGACAATAATATAGAGCGAGACTCTTGATAAATCGAGAATTTGTACGTGAAGATCGTCGCATTTCATTTACAGATATGTTTCCTTTACATTCCTTCTGGAAGCTCTAGCTATTTGTAATATCAGATTGAGAAACATTGTGCCTTGTTTCCTGTAATTGCGCCTACCCACATTTTATCGACTCTAGGGTAAGGGCAGAGTTTTTGAACTATATGTTTGCACTTTATCGAATGAATCCAATAAATCAGAATCTTTCTTTTCGCACACTTTTCCGGATTTGGATCCTTGCGGTTGTGTCTCTCACAAAAGGAGGACTACCTGGGAGGAGAACTCGGAAGTGAAAAGTTGTATGTTTTCGAGGATGAATACATTAGTACAGTACTGAGTAGTATGGAAGAACCGTAAAGACATATTCATTCAAGTGAGGCTCCGATTTGAGTTAATTTAACCGATAGATCGAAAACTAATGTTTGGAGCAATTCAATAGTAGATCCAAAAGTATATCAATAACAGCAGAGGCCGCAACAATTTCAAAAACCACAAAGGTTTACATTGAAACATATGAAGATTGAGAAGATATTATTTCAGATCATTTGGAAACGGTGGTTCTAGAAGTGATAATGGGTTGTTGCTGGATCTTGTGAATTATTGATGATGAAGACAACCTACTGATCAATGTGTAGAGTTTTGAAAGTCTTGTAAGACTGTGGTCAGACAGAGTATTATCCCAAAGTTGACCATTAGGGATGAATATGACCACAGTAGCAGATACTCTTTACTGGAAGTGGTTTTCAGAAGTGGCTCTCGGTTTTGGATCCACTCAGTTCCACCAGTAGTCCAATCAATCGCAGAGTGGGAGTAATACTCCACAACTTTTTTCCGAAAACCTCAGCAAGCCAGTGTGTTCTCTTGGACAGTGGATCAAGTCAGAAAGATTCCAGGAAGTGTGATCGCAAGGATATGTTTTAATTTCGATCGCATTGAACGAGTTTATTTGACCATCACATCAGCTGATAGATTCACTCAAACGAGTTATGTTGCATTAAATGTGGTATACAATATGATGGGAGTTCATGATTCAGGAATTTGATGGTGCTACCAGCATACGATCTGATTGGATACTTGCACGACGGTACACTGTTTCAAGAATACAGTATGGTTTCGATCATAGAATGGTCCTACATAAAATAACTATGGCCGAGTGTACCAAGCTATTACTGCTAACATCGATGATTAATATGCTTTGGTTGTTATTCCATGAAAAAGGAAGGATATATGAATTATACGATTGATATCACAAAGGAAGAGCAACAATTACCATATAATTCGATGTTATAGAGAACTTCCTAATGTGTTAGTCAGATGAGATTTTGGGATTCCCAACCAGAGAGGGAAATCATTTTTGGCACTGAATGATGCCAGGTACATTGTACGAGATACATAATTCAGAGAACTTGAAAGAGCAGTTGCAGAATTTTCTTTGTAAAGGTTGCATACGTTCGAGTACGTCACCATGTGGAGCACTTGTTCTTTTGTGTAGAAGAAAGATGATACGATGACGATATGCATTGAGTCCAGGTAACTGAATTGATTTACTGTCACGAATATTGTCTAAAATTGATGATTTATTTGATCAACTTCAAGAAGTAGCAGTCTATAAAAAGATAAATATTCACTCCGCTGAAGAGTCAGTAAGGAAGATATTCCTAAGACAGTTTAGGACCAGATATTTGGGCATTTCAAATTTTGAATAATGCCTTTTTGTCTGAAGATAGTATCGACAGTGTTCATGGAATTTATGATTATACTGTTCAAAGGAACATCTTGGACAAGTTTGTCATCGTGTCGATTGATGACATATTTGTATATTTAAGAACCATGAAAGATCACAATGAACACTTGCGAATGGATTTTTTAGACACTTCAAGAAGTCCGATTGTATACTAAACAATCAAGTGAAATTTCTGGTTAGATTGAGTTACGTTTTTGGGTCTTGAGATATCTGCTTGAAAGATATCAGTTAATCCAAGTAAAAGAGGGGCAGTGATAATTTTGGCCCAGATCAACCAGTGTGCAGGAATTTTAAGTTTCTTGGGTTTTGGCAGGCCATTGTAGGCATTGCATGAGTAATTCTTGTAGATAGCCAAGTCTAATACTAATTGACCAAAAATAATCAGGGTTTCAGTTGTTCAGATAAATATGAAAACTTTGTTCATCAACTGAAGTAGCAGTTGATTACATCTCCAGTATCAGCTTTGCCATCTGGAACAAGAGAATTTGTGATTCTGCAAACACGCCAACTAGAGGATTGGAAATGCATCATCATGTGATATGGAAAGTATTGCCGATGTTTCAAGGCAATTAAAAACTCATGAGAATTGACATTCTGTCTATAATCTCGAGTTAGCCACCATTACTATTGTGCTGAAATTATGGCACCACTAATTTTATGGAAAGTAGTTCATTATTCACCCTGACTACAATATGTTGGTATATAAATATATGCACTCAGTCAAAATTGAATATGGATTAGAGGTGATGATTAAAACTACTGAAAGACTTTTACTATGAATTACATTAGCATCCAGGAAAGATGGATCAAGAAACGGATTCTTTTTGAGTTGTAAACCTCTAGATGCCAAGGTAACATCTATGTAGGTATGACTGAATTAAGACAAATTATACGCATCTTTAAGGGCATTTTAGCCACCAAGAGGGCGTTTTGTTGTACCGATTGTTGTATTTTTGAGCTATAGTTTATCTCAACGATTTGAAGGCTCAAGAATTAGATTCCAACATCCATTGTTGAGAAAACAACATGATTGATAATGTGATTCGTTTATATGGAGTACCAGTTTCCATTATTGCAGATAGAGATCCGAAATTTGTATCGAGATATGGAGTTTCCAAGCAACCTATGGATACAAAAATTGATGATGAATACTATCTACCATATTCAGACGGTCTGAATTAACAGACAGATAAAGCTTTGAATAGAGCACTTGAAAGTAGAGGCTAAGAGTGATTATCTGAAAATGAAGAAAGAATCTCAAATTTTCATAAGGAAAAGCAGGCAAGCCTGTAAGATTTAGAACATATATGAAGGCAGCCTGAAATAGGAAGGCCATCATTGCCAACAAGAGAAATAGATCATTAGAATTGGAGATCAGTGATGGAGTATTCTTCGGAATCTCTTTATGGGACGATTCGGTTTGGACGTCAAGGTAGACCGTCACCTCACTGGTCCTTACCAGATCTTAGAAGATTTTGACACTACATGATGTATCTCATGTACCTATACTAAAGAAGTTGGAACCATATCCATCTCACGTGTTTCAGACGAGAAAGATTGAGATGAACAGTTCCTTGTCCTTGAGGGACGATCTATTTGATTTGTGAACAGTAATGAGAAGGTACCACATAATTGTAACCATTAATGAGTTACCATGGTACATGGAAATCATGGGATTTGGAGGCTAAGATACGACATGAATGGCCATACTTATCTGAGAACATTGATTTCTATTACACGTGTAGTTCATACGCTCATTCGATACATTTATAAAGATGAACGAATGTAAATGATGTGTTGGAATTCGTAGCTTTTCGGATTTCGAGGACAAAATCTTATAAGGGGGGAGAAATGTAAGGCCCAAATACTAATTAATCCGGATTAATGATGATTAAGCAAACCTGGATAATTAAAAAGTACAAACTTTGAATTAAGGTGTATGAGTCAAGCAACTAGTGGAACATGTTTTTAGTGCATGTGTATGGCTCTTGGAGAACACATGCCACTAATTAATTAACTCATGTTTAATACATGATTTTGGGCCATTAATCTTGCAAGATAATGATGTATTGACACATGGATTCCACAATACATCAAACATTATAAAAAAATGCCCCAAACATGTGAAGATTTCAGCCACCTCATTTCAATACAAGACCATTCTTTCTCTTCCCACTCACCTTAACATTTCCTCCTCCAATTCTCTAAAATTCGAAATTTCAGCTCTTTTCATCTTCCAAATTCTTGTGAATTTGTGGATGCATGTTACATGCAATGTAGGTTTTAGAAGCTACAAGGCTAGAGAAGAAGAACTCATCAAGAATTTTCAAGTTTGGAGCAAATTGGAGAGGTGAAAGCTTGGTTTGAGCTAGGTTGATGGATTATGCTTCAAATTTTGAAGATAATTGAAGGTATAACAACATTTTTGAGTTTTATCAACTTGCATGTAGGATTAAGGGTCGAATTTTGATGCCCTGACATGAGAAATGTAGAGAAAAACTGCTGTCAGAATGTTATGCAGATTTCGATATACTTGTGGTCTAGTATTTCTAATTTTAAGTATAGATAAGCTTCGAATTTGAATATGGTGCCCCTAGTATGATTTGTAGTATTTTGTGTTAGCTGTAATTGGCCACCAAAATCAGCTAATGTAGAATTAAAATGAGAAAGTTATAAAGATTTTACTATGCTCAAATCGAGTATGCGTGTGAATGCATGTCACATGCAGTGTGTTCTTCAAATTTTTGAGAATAAATGGCTATGAATTTGAAGTTTACGTCTTAATAAGAGTTGTATTATTCGGTGTTATCTTGTATTTGGAATTAGCCTCACTCAATTTGGAGTTCACGTGCAAAGGTTATGCTATTTTACCAACATCTATGCAATCTGGAAACATGGTACATATGAGTTTTTAGGCTGTTACGTCTTGCAAAGAATGTACCTCAAGATGAACTAATTAGCTTAAAGCTTATAAAATATGTATTGTAGGATTTTGAGTTACCTAAATTCTCCAACTAGAATCAGGTCATTTGGATATCATATGAATTATTTATGCAGTTTCTATGAAAAGTGGTCAATCTGAAATTTAGAAATTCCTCTGTTTTGCATAAATAATGTTTAGACCCAATTTACCTTAAGTAAATGAACAAATTTGGGAAGTGTCAAACATATGAAATGTCATATTTTGGGTTAGCTTTAAAGCTAAATTGGACCCATGTCATTTGATTAAGTTTTGAAAGAATTATGGGTTTATCATTGGATGCATGTTGCTAAAATTTAGAGTAGGCTTGGAACATGATCACTAGAATAATGATGTTGATAGTCGTGGTCTATTGGAATGATATTTGGTTAGGTGACTATAGCCCGAGGTCAATTTGAGGAGTACGGAAATTCTCGATATTTGTTTGACTCGGTGGAGTTATGTAGAAAACCGGTTCTAACACAATGTCTGACAAAGACATGTGATGTACACGAGGTGTGATTTACTTGTCATTATTTGATTCATATATGATTATATGACATGTTGAATTGCAATATATGTGATATATTTAGTTGCATCATATAAGATTACATGATATATTGAGTTGCATCACATGAGATGACATGATACATTGATGCATGGACATTGGACATATCATATTGATCCTATCAATCCTTTGATTCCATTTGATATTGATGAGATCTCTAGTGTCATGGGACACTGGGCACGGCAATGACAAACAGTTTAGGTAGCAACTGTAGTCAAGCGCGTTGTCGCAGGACCTAGACACGAGGGAAATGTGCGTGTGTCGTCACCCCTGCTCGAGCTTGATATTGTTGATGATACCTTCCTTGGAATCCGATATTTGGTATCTTTAGATTTGATTCATTATACCCATTATGCATAACATTCATTTATGCATTGCATTCATGCACGGCAAGCATGACATTATACTTTGTCATACTATTGTGATTTTACCTGCTTCTCGTACAGGGTCTGATCCCCTTTGCGGGGGGCTGTCATGTCTTTGTTGTATGGTCATGACAGGTGGTACATGTGGACGTATTGCGGATGCTCGAAAGGGAGCATTGATGAATACCTGAGCTCCTTGAGAGCGAGCTCAGGTTCATGTTTTACGTTTTGTATCCCAGGTCTTAGTAAACATTTATAAAACTATGGTTGAATGCCCCGAGTATTATGTATGTAGAAGTATTACCATAGCTTAAGACTTTACTTGCCATGTTGAATGACGAATGATGTATTATCTGTGAATTGAATACATAACTAGATATATTTTCAGTATCATTATATTTGTAGCATCGAAAAGCGAAAAAAATTAGAGCCATTTGACAAGAAATTTGAAACTAATCTTCCGTTGTTTATGTAAATTAATCATTGTGTGATAATTAAATGCCTGATTAGGACCGGGCCCTCACATCAACATAGACCTTATTACTCTGATAAATGAATAGCTCTTTTATGCTTTTAATCACGTTTAAGGTAGCGATGCCTTACATTAGTGGTATCAGAGCAGTGGTTAGATAATCGGGGTTGAGCGAATGCTAGAATTAGTGAACAAGCTGGATAAACATTCACTTATGAGCATGTTCATGCATTTTATGCATATTTGAGTATATATGTGTTATACTAACATGCTTGATGATGTTGATGTCCATGGGTTGATGGCTAACGTGAATTGTATTGTATGAATTGATTGTGGATTATTATTGTTAACCACTGCATTATAGCATGGCAGCCAGAAACTTTGTGAATCCCAATGAGGAAGTGAGAGATGCGATAAGTGTTAATGCGAGTATTGCACAGACTAACCCTCTACCACCTCTAGCTGTGGGTATGGAACCTGTTGCACAGCAGCTACTACCGGGGGAATTGAGTATGACTCAATTTTTGGCATTTCAACCGCCTCGTTTCGAAGGGACTGAATCTGGAGAAGAGGCTGAAGAGCGTCTTGAGAGGATCGAACTGATCTTTGTATCAGTATCATATGCTAAGTTTGCCTGGCTGAGGTTAGCTGAGTACCAATTAGCCAAGAAGTCATCCACGTGATGGAAAACGACGGTGATAGAAATGAGAGCACATGTAGTAATTGTGGATTGGAGTTTATTTAGAACTCAGTTTTTGAACCGATATTTCCCAACCGCTGCTAGGTAAATGAGAGAAGACGAATTTACAAATCTAAGGCAGAGCAATATGACGGTTTCCTATTATGCCTTGCAGTACTCGTCATTGTTGAGGTATGTACATCATATTGCTACCAATGGCCATGCGAAGATGAGGCATTTTCTGAAGGGCTTGAGGTCGGAATTATTTGATAGGGTTCTCTCCAATAACCCCAGTTCATTTGACGATGCTCTGACACGAGCTGAACAAGCAGAGATTGGAGTGGGTGCGTATAAAGATGTAGTACCACCACATGTGTCACCGCAGAAGTTGGTTTCTGATAGTCTGAAACCATGATGTTGTCATTTTAAATCACGAGGAGTCTCATCATCTTCTCGATTCAGTGGTCGATGATTTGATTATCGTTGTATGAGAGATCGTCACAACAATACACCAGCCAACAAGGGACAGCCACAGGCAATTAGGACTGGGGAAATTAAATGTTACCATTGTGGAGGACCGGACCTAATGCGAGAATGCTCAGCTTGTTATGAATGTGGCAAAATGGGCCACATTGCTCGGAATTGTCCTAACCGTGGGGGACAGCCAGACTTCAGAGAAAATGGAGGAAGATTTACTGATAGGGCAGTGCAGCAGAGGTAGCAATTCATGCCTCGACAATCGGGGGTCAGACATTAGGACAGCCCCAGGGACAAGTCTATGCTTTGACTAGGGAGCAGGTTGAGGCATCTCCAGAAGAGGTGATTGCGGGTAAGTGTTATTTATTTACTTACCCCGCTTTTATTTTAATAGATATAGGTGCCTCCCATTCTTTTATATCTGCTGAATTTGTCGAGAAATATCATATGTGCCCGTCTCCATTACCCACGCCTCTTCTTGTCTTGACACCCATTAGAAGGAATGTGAGTACTACCTGAGTATTATCTGATTGCCTCATTTATTTTGAGAGCAACAACCTGAGAACAGATATGATTGTGTTGGAAATGATGGATTTTGACTTTATTGTGGGTATTGATGTATTGAACCGATATCAGGCAGTTGTGGATTGCCGTCAGATGACAGTTTGTTTCTTATCTGATCAAGGGAGTCAATGGACGTTTTATGGGTGTGGTTCTCGTCTGAAGATCCCGATGGTATGTACTATTAGTATGTCATGTTTATTAGAACATGGACATGCTAGTTATCTGATATATGCTATCTGTAATGCCTCGAGTTATTTTTAGACACGTGTCATATGATTATGGCGTAAGTTTGAATAATTACGGTACGATGTGGACTTGGGTTCAGGTTGAACCGAGGGTTAATACTCACATACATGACATGAATATGTGATATATGGCAAGGAATGAAAAATGATGCACAAAATGTAGTGCAAAGAAATGACTTGAATTAAATCAAGTGTAATGACATATCAAGCAACTTGGACTAGTGGGCATTTGAATTTAATTTCATATGCATGTACATGTAATTAGCATTTGAATTGCTAGGAATGTCATGTGAATTTGCATCTAAGATGAGGCCAAGTATATCAAGTTGATTTCAGCTATCAAAGCACATAATACACCACAATTCACCCACAAATCTCTACCCAAGCTCCTCTCTAGCTCCTTTCTTAGGGTTGATTATTTGCTTGGATTTGCACTTGGTAATCAAGAGAGAAAGTTAGGATAAGTGAATTCTTAACATCTTGGTAAGATTTATGTACTTTGTATCCTTGTTTATGGTAGTAAAGGAGGAAGTGAAGTTGAAGCATGTAATTTGGTGGTGTGTGCTTTGATATGAGTTATAGTGTAAACACTTGAGTTGTATGAGGATAGAAACATGTTAATATGATATTAGAGATTGCATGAAACATGTTTCAATGTTGAGCTTCAAGTTGTAGGTTGAAAACCATGGAGATATGCTTGAAAATCGCCATGCTCTAAGCTTTCTGGGCATCGGCGATCGATCGGTGCTTGTTTGGCGATCGATCGCCGAGGACAGCCAAAATATAAGGCGGTGAAAATGTGTGGCGATCGATCGGTGAGTTTGTAGCCATCGATCGCTATGAACAGGGCATTTTGGCGATCGATCGCCAAGTAATTGCGATCGATCGCGAGGAGACTGGAAAGTTTTGGCGATCGATCGGCAATTGTAGCGATCGATCGGTGCCTTGGAAATTATGAAAAATGTTATATTTTTGTAGCATTTATTTTTGAAGCCTCTTATAATATGGTATATTGTTCATGTGTTTGTAGAATCATCACAGGGAACGGGGCAAAGAGGCAAATTGCCATCAACGCCTGATTTATCGCTTTTATTGTAGTATACCAGGTACGTGTTGACGTACGGAGTATAGATATTATGTGATGATGATGTTATGATGTTGATATCATATGATTTATGTTATCTGTGTGTCATATGATTGGTAGAATCTTATGCATGTGCATACATGGATTTCATATGATTGGGATGGATGCCTTGATAGATATGTGTATATGCTTTGGTGAGATCATTGCCTTGATAGATATGCCCGGGGTGGTATATGCTTTGGCTGGGATCGTTGCCACGATAGATATACTACATATGCTTTGGCTTGAGAGATATACGCCTGGTTTGGGTATATGCTCTGGCTATTATCACATATGAGTATGGTACTATGATATGTGCTGCTAATATGAAGATGTGATATGGTTCCACTGACATATTGAGCTAAATAGACATATCATATGGGGCTCGTGATAATAGGGTGATTGTTGAGACATGTCATGACATGATGCATTTGTTGATGCATGATACAGAGCATTCACATTTGATGATTGTTATTGTGCTTTATCATTAATATTGTGTTTTGGTATTGCACTGAGATAGTTGTTATCTATACTCATATTGTGTGAATGTTTCTGTAGGGACTCATAGACGTGGGAGGACGGGATGTGAGTCATTTTCCGCTGCGAGCTGAACCACTGCATAGGAGTTATCTTGGATTAGGTTGTTACTTGTACATGTGATGTATAGTTGGTTAGGTTTTTTTTATAACCTTGTAACAACGTAACTAGTCAGAAACTCTTAATCAGTGCCTATTTTTACTTAATTCAGACTCACGTATGCATGGTTAATTGATACATGATGGATTAAGTAACGAGGACCCCACACTATCGATATTGCTAGAAAAGAAGAAAGAAGTGAGAATTGAAGAGATACCAGTGGCCGCTGAGTTTGTTGATGTATTTTCGGAAGAAATTCCAGGTTTTCAGCCGAGTCGGAAGTTGAATTATTAACAGGCACGTCCCCTATTTCTCGTGCCCCTTATAGAATGGCACCGGCAGAGTTAAGAGAACTGAAGGTTCGGTTGCAAGAACTCCTTGACAAGGGATACATACGTCCCAGTGTATCGCCTTCAGATGCATCGATTTTATTTGTGAAGAAGAAAGACAGTTCGATGCTGTTGTGCATTGATTATAGGCAGCTGAATAAAGTAACGATAAAGAATAAGTACCCCATTCCACGAATTGGTGACCTATTTGATCAGTTGCAGGGAAAGACGATTTATTCCAAGGTTGATTTGAGATATGGTTATCATGAAATACGGGTTATAGAAGAGGAGGTTCAGAAGACAGCATTTTGGACTCGTTATGGACATTATGAATTCTTGGTTATGCCGTTTGGAGTAACGAATGCCCAGCTGTCTTTATGAGTTTGATGAATCGAGTGTTCCAGCCATATCTTGATCGGATTGTTATCGTGTTTGTTGATGAGATCCTAATCTATTCTAGAAGCAAAGAAGAGCATGCGAAACATCTACGTGTAGTACTTCAGATTCTTCGAGATAACCAATTGTTTGCCAAACTCAGCAAGTGTGAATTCTGGTTGGATAGCGCAGTGTTTCTAGGCCATGTAATCTCCATGAATGGGATATCAATTGATCCCAGAAAAGTGGAAGTGGTTATGGATTGGTCTGCACCTACCTCTGTACTCGAGATTCGAAGTTTTTGGGTCCGGCAGAGTATTATCGACGCTTTGTCGAAGGGTTTTAAAAGATTGCTAAGCCGCTAACACATTTGACACAGAAAGGAGTACCATTCTACTGGACTGAGGCATGTGACCAGAGTTTCCAAGAACTGAAACATCGGTTGACGACTGCACGTGTTTTAGTGATTCCCACAGAGAATAAGAGGTTTGTCCTTTATACTGATGTACCATTACAAGGCTTGGGTGTTGTGTTGATGCAGGATACACATGTGGTAGCTTATGCTTCGAGACAGCTGAAACCACATGAGACTAGATATTCAGTTCATGATTTGGTATTGGCAGCTATTATATTTGCCTTGAGGATTTGGCGGCATTACTTGTATGGTACGTCATTTACCATATTTACTGATCATAAGAGCCTGAAGATTGTCTTTACTCAGGCAGAGTTAAACATGAGACAGAGGAGGTGGATGGACCTATTGAAGAACTATGATTGTGAGATAGAGTACCATCCAGGCAGGGCTAACATGACAGCTGATGCCTTGAGTGAAAAGGTGAAGTATACTGCTGAAGATGTCATGCATTTGTCGGCCTTGATGACTTCCTATTGCAAGTTGGGGTATGATTTTGATGTGTCTGCATTACCGGTACTTGTGTCGACATTATTAGCGGAACCGGATATTTTTGAAAACATCAGAATAGCTAAAAAATCAGACGATGAAATACAAAGATGGGTAACCATGGTTCTTCAAGGACAGTCATCGAGATTCAGGATGGATGGTGATGGTACTTCAAGGCTTGGTGCATCCGGATTACGCCAAGAGATTTCAAAAAGAGCTCATAGCAATAAATTCAGTATCCATCTGGGTTGGTAAGAAGATGTAAAAAGACCCGTGTGACCAATTCTGGTGGAAACGGATGAAGCAAGATGTATTAGCATTTGTAAAAAGATGTGTAAGGCACAGGATTTGATTAATGATTAATTAAGTATAATTTATGAATTAATTAATAATTAATTTGGAATTAATTAATTTGAAGTGAAATTGATAAAATAAATCTCAACTGACAATTAAATCGGACATGGTATAATTTTTGAATAGTAAAATAAACTCCGATAATATTTTAAAAATAAATTATTAAAATGAAGCATTTAATGTTGTATTAGAGTAGTGGATATAAATCCCAAGTATCGACTGCAAATTTAATATATCAGTACATTGGTGACACTCCGATTTACATAACTAGACGGGAACACAACTATTAATGTGTTGTAGGTGTCATTTACGCTACATATACTAAAAGGTGTAAAAACACACACAAACACCCCGAACACTCTGTTTATCTCTTCTCCTACGCGTCTCGACCTCCACCGGCTAAAGGCATGCGCCCGCCACCTCAACTATCCCGAACTAACACCATGCTCACCACTCACCGGCGCACGTATCTATACCATCAATTTGAGGTTTACGACGTCGCGGAGTGCATCAGATTTCTCCAGAAAACAGCGAGTCCGCACAAGCTAGGGTTCTTGGAGTTTTTGCTCGATTCAGTCGATTCAACCATGGATTGGTTGAAGTCCATGCATGGAAGCTCTTCCCCTCACCTTGGACGACCCCCTGCACGGTCACCGCTCCTACCGCCGCCGTGGATCGCCGAAAATTACACCTCCAGCTTGCGGGCACTGTTCACGTAAAATGGGGTAAATATGATTTCGATTTTCCAGCCTTTAGTTAGTATTTAGCCTTCATTTGAACTCTAATTGTTGGATAAAAATATGATTTGAGTTTGGTTTGATGTTGGAGCACATTTCTGTGCAAAAATCTGCTCATTAATTGGTGTAAAGATCTTGCATGTTTGGAGCGAAATTCCTTGCTGCTGAAAATTGTCGAAGCACTAGTATAAGAAGGATTGGTATATCATCCCCTACTGTGTGTGCATGCGTGAGCTTACAATTTTTGTTTCAGTCCGTCGAAAGAAGGATAAGAGCTAAATAGATCTAATACTTATGAGATGAAAATGGTTGAAGAACGATTATGTGTTGTTACATTCTACTGTAATCTTAAGTATACGACGTTAGGATATAAATAGCCTAAAGAATATAAATAGATTAATTGGAAATCATTAGTTGTAGTCAAGTACTCACAGTCAATTAAAAAGAAAGAATTGAGTTAGAAGGATATTATTGATAGTTAAGCATTTTAATAATGATGCACTCTAATGATAAAGTGATGTCTCTCGAACAATAAGGGAAATATGAGTAAATTAATGATTATACTATGAGCTTAATCACTTAAATATGAGGAACAAGTTGAAATAGATTGTTGAAGCGAATTATTAAGACTCGAGTGCTTTGATAACGAGACACATGCAATAAAATAAACAAATCTGAAGTAGTATGAGTATAATTACTTTCTTTTAACAAATTAAAAGGCATAGTAAGATTGAATGAATATTTGGAATTGTGTATATTTTATTATATTCCAATACCAAAATGTCATTTAAGTGATCGAAAATATCGCGATGGGACAACTAAAGAATACATATGTTGCGATCGGTAACATACGACAGATATCTGTATTATTTGATACATGAATTGCTGAACTTATGTGAATTACGTCAAATTACTTGGCTATGTGATTTTAATTGAATTATGGGCATTCATAGGATCTTATTTGGCATATCGATGTATGAAAATAAATATTTTGTTAACACACATCATTTGATAAATATACATCGATACATGACATACAAGTTGGACATTTCATATTGATCTTATCAATCCTTTGATGTCATGGGAATGTTGTGCATGACGATGACATACAGTGTAAGTAGCAACTGTAGTCACGCGCGTTGTCGCCGGACCTAGACAAGAGGGATGTTGGGCACGACGATGGGGGAGTTATGTCGCGCGATGCCGCCACCCTCTGCTCAAGCTTTATATTGATTAATGATACATTTCTTTGGACTCCGATATTTGGTATCTTGACATTCGATTCATTGTACATTTCATGCATTGCATTGCATTACATTGCACTGCATTACATCATATATCACATTTTATAGATACATGTTGTAACTACTTGATAAGTCCATATTGGGCTTCGGCTCACCCCTAAGGAGCTGTTGTTGTCTTTGTGTGTGGACAATGAAAGGTATTACATGTAATCAGGAACTCAAAGAAGGAGTGCTCGATGGAAGCATCCTGAGGTTGTTTCTTTTGGCTATCCCAGTTATAGGATAGTTAAATCATATCAGTGTGTGTCATGGATCGTATAAATATGTAAATTAAAATTATTTCCCTTCAATCTTGAATATTTGTAGATATTCGGTGTTTATTTACTGCTGATGGAATTATGTAAATATTTTGAGTATGAAATGTGTACTGGAGACTTATTGTGCATGTTATGGTATGATGTAAATATTTTTAGTACGGATTATGTGCTGGAAGCCTATTGTGCATGATATGGTAGTATGTATTTACTTTCTGCACTGGGGATTTTATTATTGTGTTTACATTTTTTTGGTATGTCCCTCGTGCGGGGAGGTCATGCCAAAAATTTTATGACCACGTGTTGGTAAAATTTTAAATAATCTTACGTTGTTTACAAATACATAATCATTGTGTGATAATTAAACACTTGATTAGGAACGGATCCTCACAGTTGGTATCAGAGCATAAACTGAGAATGGTCTACTTTTGAGTCTTGTGTACACTTGAATAGGCACAAATGAACATGTACGTTTGTGTTTGAAACTTATTTGACCTATTTGCACTTACATGATTTGGAGTGAAATAGTTGATGTCGATATGTGATTTATATTTGAGTTTGCTGAGTTATGTAGTATTGATATTGAACACGATATCGATATGATACTATATATGTGTGATAGAACAGAGTAGGGAAAGAGTTTACCCTGGGACACCTACAAAACCTGTTATGATTAAACGAATAATGCATTAGATTGAATAAATGAATAGTATACATATCAAATGAAACAATATAACTTTTTATGCAATTGTAATGAGTATGAGGTCATTGAGCAATGAAGTTGCTCTAGAACATGTTGAGAATAACAGTATCGAGTTGAGAATAACATTATCGAATGAATTATGAGATAATTAAAATGAGAGTCCTTGGATGTGATTGATATATCTCCAGGACATAGAGCCATTTAGATTTCGGCAAATTTAGATTTCGGCAATGAGATACTGGAAAAGAATGAGATATTGCTATGAGGAAATGAGTTAAAGTTATACATTTTTACAAAAAGTAAAAAAGGATGAACTGATGAATATGTTATATAAAATCATAGTTAGATGTTATATAATTATGGTTTTTATAAAACATAATATAGTTGTGATTGTCACCAAGAATGAGTCGTATACAAACATCATGAGATGTTGAGAAAATACGACTATATGAGATATAGATCGAGAGCATTTAGGAATACACTTTACGTATTACCCTTCGACGTATTTCTTAATAATGATGAGTAGCTTTCCTTTTCATAATTTGTTTTCTATATCCAGATTTTATAGGACCACCACCCAAGTTATCCTTAAGTGGGGAAGGTTATTGAGTATTGATTTGACATATCATTACAATGAGAATGATTATATGATTATATGATGGATGATCGAACCTATGGGTGATCATTTGCATTGAGTGGTACGGTTATCTAAAATATCAATTTAAAAAAAAAATGGTTAAGTGATGTGACTCATCAACATACATAATAAGAGAATGTACAGATGTACATCCGGATATGCCTCGAACCATGCGCTAAAATAATTAAATACATGCTAAAACATGTTCAATATATTTTAAACCCATTAATGAACTGATTTAATATGAACCTTGCGTAAATATACCATAGAAGCCGTTTTCAATCAAAGTTTAATTTTCTGAAAATTTAGAAGTGGTACGAACTCAGACCTGGAGGTCACACGGTTGTAGTGTTGGACACGAACCCGTGCTCGGAACTATTATGAATTTCAGGTTAACTTGAGTGATGATTTTGTGTATATTAAAGAATGGAATTTGCATGGACATGAGTATTAACTCGGTATATACTTCATGCATTTGTGGTAAAGTTTTGATAAAATTTTAAAAATGGAAGAACTTTCGAAGATACTTCAAT
The DNA here is from genome assembly GCA_907163345.1 of Haberlea rhodopensis. Classification (NCBI taxonomy): domain Eukaryota; kingdom Viridiplantae; phylum Streptophyta; class Magnoliopsida; order Lamiales; family Gesneriaceae; genus Haberlea; species Haberlea rhodopensis. The sequence continues at coordinate 73,401 of CAJQUN010000120.1, read as the reverse complement.
GAAATTTGTAAGCATATTGATATAGAGACCTTTACTCGATATTGTAGACATTTTGATTTACCTGATTCATTATTTTAGGATAATTATGTACGTCTACTAAAAGATCTGCTTTCTGAATAGTATCAGGTGTCAATCCAAAACTAAGATCTGCCTAAACATATCTTGTTTGCTCGACATATGATTATGGCATACGAGACTTCTAATTCTTGATATTTTCTTGAACTCGGTGAATCGAATCTTTTGACAATTCCTAATCGACTTGTGATTAGTCATATTAGTATTATCTTGGTCTTTTGCAATGAAAATAGGTTGTGTTGAATATCCGAAACAGATATCTCAGATTTCATACGTGAAATATTTCTGATCAATCTGTCCAGCCTGAAGGTGGTTTGCACAGGATGGTAATCTTTGTATCATGTTATTTTAGCGGGATACTTTTGTTGACATCTCCCATAGGTATATCGAGAACAGTTTCAATATTTAATCTTTAACGCAAATGACGTAGCAAGATCGGATATTTCTTGATCAGACGGGCGTAATTTTGGTTCTTTGATTAACCACCGAATCTATCCTTTTCATTCTTTCTGACATAGTACTTATCTGAATCGATATCGCAGTTTCTTATTAGGAAATGATTCTGTATGTCAAGCTAACCAAACGAAATTTTGAACGACTGAAGTGATATTCTTGGGCCATGTCATTTCTCGACATGGTATTTCTATTAATTCAACGAAGGTCAAAATAGTGTTAAACTGGCTAAGACCTACCAATATTCAAGGGATCCGATGTTTCATGGTTTAGCGGAATTCGAACGTCATTTTATTGTAAAGCTTTGTTTTTGAAAAATAGCTAAACCTATTACTCAACTGACACAGAAAATTGAAAATATAGTTGGTCAGATGAATATGAAAGTAGTTTTCTTGATGCCCTGTATATAGTTTTGAACTGGTAACAAAGTTTTTGTTTTAAAAATTTGACGCCATTATTTATACGGGGGAAAATTTGTTTTTATTCCGACCACAAGAACTTAAATTATATATTCTTTCAATCCGATCTGAATACAGGCAACGCGGGTTGATGAATCTTTTGAAGGATTATGATGGTGAAACTCAAATCTCGTTACGGCTGTCCTCAGTCGTAAAGTCCACGAATCTATTCTAGCTTATGTTCATAGCACCAAGTACATGCTGAAATTTATACATCTGACTGAGTTTTTCACTCATACCAAAAATTCAATCATTGTCTCAGCATTCAAGTTGAGTCGGGATTTATTCTAAAGATCAGAGAAGCCTAACGAAATGATGTTCAAACTCAGAAATTATAAGAAAGTATATCTATAGGACATCCATCCTGCTTTCAGATTAAAAAAATTTCTGATAGTTTTTACGACTTAATAGTTGATAGGTTATTCCTGATAATTTTGATTTGACCTCTGTAATTATTCGTGAATTTCATGACTGTACAGACAGTATCTACCCTGAAGACGAAAGATGTATGTGACTCTGTTGTTTATAGAAGAATGTTAAGTACTGTAACGAATAATTTTAACTTTGGAGGGCAGGAAGATTAGCCATTTCCTACAAATTATCTACCAAACGAGCATATGTTTGACCCTTTTTGAAGCCTTTCAGGGGAGACAATGTACATCACCTCCAATCTGGAAAGAAATCGGTGAAAAACCAGTTGATTGGACCTTATATACTACGAGAAACGAATGATAAGGTTCAGTTGTTCAAATAGTCGATGATGACCGCACATGATTGTCAAGCAAGTTATACTTTAAACGAAGACGACCCATAGAAGTTCTCTTAGGAGATCGTGGGCATCTAAAAATTTCTCCTTTAAAGACAGTAATTGTTTTGGCTCGCGAGACAAATTATCACCTTGTTTTGTTGGCCGTACAAGATCCGAGATCGAATTTGAAATCTTGCCTATAGATTAGAATTGTCACCAGCTGTATCAGTCACTCACGATTTATTTTTCTTCATGTTGCTATTGTTAGGAATCCATCATACAATATGCAGCGGAATTTGAAAATTGGATTCCTACGAAAGGACCTATACAAAGTGATCATATCGAGATTGATTAAGAATCGTACCCTTGTAGCGTGTTTGTAGCAGAATCCTCGTTGCAAGTCCACGAGTCACGAACAAAGATTTGCACCTTCGTCTCTACGGTATCCACACGATCAAATCGAAAGGGTGTTCAAGAACAAGTTGCTAGACTCGTTCTTAAACCAAAACAAGAATCACGGTTCAAAACCGATCAATTGCGGCCGATCTTAAACACTATTCACGGCGGCGGTGGCCGTGAGGTTCAAGAACAAGGCGGCGACCGAGAGCACTTGTGGAGCTATTAGGTTTGATGATGAATGATTAATCCCAATTAACCTTGTTATCAATTAATATATGTTAGATTTAATTAAAAGCTTTCTCAAAGCCTCATTGGCCCATACCCAATCTATTAATTAAATCCATACATCTAATACTTATAATTAAGACTCTTCTTAGTTAATTAATTCATCCAATGAATTATACTCCCTTTATCGATTTAATATTTTGTGTGACCCGATAGGATCTTGCAATGTTGGCAGCGACATAAAATCTAATTTTATGTCACAAGCAATGAGCGGTATCTAGCAACACATCAAGGCTACCCAAATTACAAGAATGTCATTGACTCGACATAACCTACGGAATGTGATAATATTAACCATGTAACTTAATCCCTTTGTCCAATGTGTTTAGATTGAACACGAGTCATGGAATAGTCATACTCATATATTCAATCTTTTATTTCTTGATCCCCAAGTAGAACTAGAATAAACGAATAAGCTCGATATCACATATCGACTCATTCGAGCACGGTCATGCATTTTAGATCTTACTTGATCAAGGGCCCAACACTTCTCCTGTTATATAGGAGGGACAAATCCTTTCTTGATCACTCAACATCCCTCTACATAATTCGTGGTGTATCCAATGATTGTCTTTATAGTTTACCCTGTTACAGGTAACGTTTGACAATATCAAGATACATGACTCCTTATGTTGGGATCTCTGGTGATCTCAAGTCGTAAGGATTACATACATAATTATCACTATGAGAATTGCTTATGACGTTCATATAACTATCCATGTAGCATTCTCATGGTGGGTCTGTCCAGTACATCGTTCTCTAACATGCACCCATGTGTTGATTTGATATCCCATATCTATGAACAATTCATCAATCAAAACATACTAGTCTCAATGCTTATCATTATCCCTATGCGTGATAATACTTGACTAGGGACAATCTCTAAGAACAATACAATATTATTCTAAGGACATTAACTTATATATTAATTCATATTACACAGATACACGAATAATATATCATAATGAATTGCCATTAACAAAATCATAATACAGTGTATGTCATAAACAATCATCTAATGAGTTGTCTTAGGGCATATCCCAACAAATCTCCCACTTGCACTAAGACCAATCAGACATATACTTAATGCCTAGAGATCTAGTATGACGATCATGCTTCTGCTGTGATAGTGGCTTCGTCAGTGGGTCAGATACATTATCATCAGTTGGTACTTTGCATATTTTTGCATCTCCTCTTTCAACGATTTCTCGAATGAAATGAAAGCGCCGAAGTATGTGCTTGGATCTTTGGTGAGATCTAGGTTCCTTAGCCAATGCGATGGCTCCATTGTTGTCACAATAGAGTTCAATCGGATCTAGTATGCTAGGCATCACCCCAAGTTCAGAAATGAACTTCTTGATCCAAATAGCTTCCTTTGCTGCATCTGAGGCAGCAATGTATTCAGCTTCAGTTGTAGAATCGGCTACTGTCTCTTGCTTTGAACTCTTCCAGCTTACAGCACCTCCATTTAGGCAAAACACATATCCTGATTGTGATCGGAAATCATCTATGTCGGTTTGGAAGCTTGCATCAGTGTAACCTATTACATTGAGCTCTTCATCACCTCCATAAATCAAGAATGTATCATAGTTCTTCTCAAGTACTTCGGGATATTCTTGACTGCAATCCAGTGACATTCACCTGGATCAACCTGATATCTGCTCGTCATGCTCAAAGCATACTAGACATCGGGACTAGTACATATCATGGCATACATGATAGATCCAATAGCTGACACATATGGAATCTTACTCATGCGTTGTCTCTCATCTGGTGTTGAAGGACACTGATCCTTCGAGAGATGTATCCCATGTGTCATAGGCACGAATCCTTTCTTAGATTCTTGCATGCTAAACCGTTTTAGCACTTTGTCTATGTATGTACTTTGACTTAGGCCAAGTAATCTTCTTGATCTATCTCTATAGATCTTGATACCTAATACATAGGTGGCTTCACCCAAGTCTTTCATAGAAAAGCAATTCCCTAGCCAAATCTTTACAGATTGTAAGGCAGGGATATCATTCACAATTAGAAGTATGTCATCTACATAAAATATTAGGAAGATAATTATGCTCCCACTGACCTTCTTGTAGACACAAGGTTCATCTACGTTTTTTATGAAACCAAACTCTTTGACTGCATCATCAAAACGAAGATTCCAACTCCGAGAAGCTTGCTTCAATCCATAAATGGATCGTTGTAGCTTGCATATCTTTCCAGCATCCTTTGGATCAACAAAACCCTCAGGTTGTGTCATGTACACATCCTCAAGTAAATTTCCATTAAGGAGAACTGTTTTGACATCCATCTGCCAGATTTCTTAGTCATGAAATGCAGCTATTGCAAGTAAGATCCTAATGGATTTAACCATGGCAACTGGCGAAAAAGTTTCATCATAATAAATACCATGAATTTGTTTGAAACCTTTTGACGAAGGAACCAAGATCTCACCAAAGATCCAAGCACATACTTAGGCGTTTCCATTTCATTCGAGAAATCGTTGAAAGGGGAGATGTTAAAATATGCAAAGTACCAACAGATGATAATGTATCTGACCCATTGACGAAGCCACTGTCACAGCAGAAGCATGATCGTCATACTAGATCTCTAGGCATTAGGTATATGTCTGAGTGGTCTTAGTGCAAGTGGGAGATTTGTTGGGATATGCCCTAAGACAAATCATTAGATGATTGTTTTGACATACAATGTTTATGATTTTATGAATGGCAATTCATTATTATATATTATTCTTTTAACTGTGCAATGTGAATTAATATATATGTTAATGTCCTTAGAATAATATTGTATTATTCTTAAAGATGTCCCTAGTCAAGTATTATCATGAATAGAGATAATGATAATACGTAGAGACTAGTATGTGTTGATCGATGAATTGTTCATTGATATGAGATATCAAATCAACATATGGGTACATGTTAGAGAACGATATACTGGACAGACCCACCACGAGAATGCAACATAGATAGTTATATGATCGTCATATGCAATTCTCATAGTGATAATAATGTATGTAATCCTTACGACTTGTGATCATCAGAGATCCCAACATAAAGAGTTATGTATCTTGATATCGTCAAACGTTACCCGTAACAGGGTAATCTATAAAGGCGACTATTGGATATACTACGAATTATGTAGAGGAATGTTGACTGATCGAGATAGGATTTGTCCCTCCTATATAACAGGAGATGTGTTTGGCCCTTGATCAAGTGAGAACTAAAATGCATGGCCATGCTCGAATGAGTCGATATGAGATATCGAGCTTATTCGTTTATTCTAGTTCTACTTGGGGATCAAGAAATAGAGATTGAATATACGAGTATGACTATTCCATGACTCGTGTTCAATCTAAACACAAAGGACAAAGGGATTAAGTTACATGGTTAATATTATCACAAGTTCTAAAGGTTATGTCGAGTCATTGACATTCTTGTAATTTGGGTAGCCTCGATGTGTTGCTAGACACCGCTCCTTGCTTGTAACGTAAAATGAGATTTTATGTCACTGCCAACATTACAAGATCCTATCGGGTCGCACAAAAGATTAAATGGATAAAGGGAAATTAAATTCATTGGATGAATTAATTAATTAAGAAGAGTCTTAATAATTGTGAGGATTTAATTAAATCATGGGTTTGAGCCCATGAGGCTTTGTGAAAGCCTTTAATTAAATTGTTTATAATCATAACAAGGTGATAAATTAGATTAATTCATTCCTTGATATTACAATCATCAAAACCTAAAAGCTCTCAAGCCTAAACCTCACGGCCGCCGCCTCCTTCCTCCTTCATCTTCACGGCCGACGTGAATAGTGATCGGAACGGCTGCCGTTTAAACGTTTTTGGTTCAAGAATAAGTCTAGCAACTTGTTCTTGAACGTCCCTTGTTCGTTTAATTGTGTGGATACCGTTGAGGCAAGACCTTGGAGGTGTTGCTCGTGACTCGGGATCGTTGGACGTAGTGCACCGTGGAATCTGCTCAAACACGCTACAAGGGTGAGACCTTCGTATTCCTTTATCCGATATGAAATCCTATGTATAGATCCATTGTTCTAGTAATCCAAAATTTTATTCCGCTGTGTTGTATGCTCTAAGGATTACTTACAGTGGTATCAGAGCCAGGTTCAAGGCTCATATCGGATTTACGTGATTAAATCGTGTTAATCATATTAGAACAAATATTGCATGCTTTAAAACTGTATTTTCATATATGATATGGAATAAATCGAGTTTGTGAAAATCATCGTATAATATTATATATGATATAATTGACGGATCAAAATATTTGCTAATTCGTTATCAAAACCGGAACATTGGCTCGTGCATGGCTCACGGCCGCTGCCACCAAAGGGCTAGGGTTTCGAACCCTAGTCACCATGGCTCGGCCGCCGCCTCCAATAGGCTAGGGTTTTGAACCCTAGTCACATCAACTCTCGGCCGCCGCTTGGGCTAGGGTTTTTCGAACCCTTGGCTCGAGATGGTTAAGCCGTCACCGTCATGAACCGTCCATGGTTGGACCGTGGCTTGTGGCTCATGAATTTCGGTGTTTCGAGCAAGTTGGCTCGATGAAAAATAAAAATGGTGCGAGGCGGCTAGGGTTTGGAACCCTAGCGTCGCCGCCGCTCGAGCCATGGTTCGGCCATGGGCTAGGGTTTCGAACCCTAGGCCCATAATTGGTCCAGCCGTGTGCTTTTGTGGTTCGAACCATGGTGGTTAGTGATTTAGTCGTTTTAGTTCGTGGCATGTGATGTCCCGAGCGTACGATATTTTTCAAAATTCTATTTTACAGTTTTAATTAGAATTAAATTTAAAATGTTTAGAATTTAATTAATTAAATGTTAATGCATGCTTTATGTGTTGTTTGAGCATGGTGCATGGTTATAGCCCTTTGACCTATTAGATAGGATTTGTGAATGTTTGTAGTTTATAATACGACCTGCGTGTCGTGCCTTCTCTATTTCATTCTAAATGTAATCCCTCCCATATGTTCCCCTCGAATGTGAATCGAGGAATTCTATATCTTGTAAATAGTGTAGTTTATTTTATTGATGGTGATCAATGAAGATGGAGCATCGTGCCGGGATGAGGAGGCCATTCACAAATTGGAGCCAAAGGAAGGTGCTTGTGAAGTTACCTTAGGTTGACTCTTAGGATTTTCTCATTGGCTTGAGAGAATCGTTAGTAGGGGCTATAACCATGTCACGTTTAATTATGTATGTTGATGCATGATTTATCTTATGTTTTAGATTGATAATTGTATTACACATATATGTAGATATGTATACAACTATATGTAGTGGACATATTTTAAATTATCAAACTAATCATGAGATCTATAAATCCCTCTAAAATATTAAGTTTTAGATGCCTTCCAAAATTAAAAGTGCTCGTCAATAACTTCGATTGTACATGTATGGGTTTGCCAAAGCAAAGCACCGTGGCAATCTTAGTAAGGCGCGAAAGGATAAAAGTGATATCCGTTATACTTTAAATTGGGTACGACTTAACTAGGTTATCTCAATAGGATTGGGAACTTAGAGGCATGGGTTGGATAATAATTCATTTGATGAATAGAACAAAGCATTGTTCGTCCAACTATCCAAGAATTATATGTGATATAATTGACAAAGTGTTGTCTACTTAAATAACCGAGTCTTGGGCGATTAGCCAAAGCTAACTCAAGATTAGGCGAAATATGGATCTTGGCCCACTAAAGGTTTTGAGGGTTGATATTTTTTAAACAAAATAGTGGGAGCATCATTTAATGTAAGACCATGTTAAATGATTAAATCATAAACTTATTTTGCATATTTATATTGTAGATATCCATGGCAACTAACAACGTATCAAACACATTATCACTGCGATCGGTCCTTGAGAAGGACAAATTAAATGGGACAAATTTCCTAGACTGGCATAGGAACTTGAGGATAGTCCTCAAACAAGAAAAGAAACAATATGTCCTAGAGGAACCCTTACCCGCTGAGGAACCTCCCCTAACAGCTACAAGAGCTGATAAAGATGCTTACAAGAAGCATCAAAGTGATGCACTTGATGTTGGGTGCCTTATGCTTGCAACCATGAACTTTGAGCTTCAGAAGCAACATGAGGAAATGGAGGCGTTCGATATGATCGAACACTTAAAGCAATTGTACCAACAGCAAGCAAGACAAGAGAGGTATGACGTCTCTAAGACGTTATTCCAGTGCAGGATGGTAGAGGGAAGCCTAGTTGGAACTCATGTGCTCAAGATGATTGGGTACATTGAGAACCTGGACAAGCTGGGTTTTCCATTGGACCAAGAGTTGGCCACCGATGTAATCTTGCAATCGTTGCCGGAGAGCTTCAGTCAATTCGTAGTAAATTACAATATGACTGACATGGAAAAGACTCTACCTCAATTGCTTGGTATGTTGAGAACATATGAAGCAAATACAAAGAAGACTAAGGCCACAAATGTTCTTATTGTGAATAAGGGCAAAGGAAAGGCCAAAGCTAAAGGCAACAAGAAAGCAAAGAAGGTCTTTGTTAAATCTAAGCCAAAGTCTTATGCACTTGAAACCAAAGGGAGGGATAGCAAAGGAAGGGAACTGTTTCCATTGCGGTGAGACCGACCATTGGAAAAGAAACTGCAAAGTATATCTGGAGGATCTAAAGAAAGGAAGTGTGACTTCCACTTCAGGTATTTTTGTTATAGAAGTCAATTTATCTACTTCTTCATCATGGGTATTAGATACTGGATGTGGATCTCACATTTGTGTAAATGTGCAGGACCTCAAAAAGAGTAGATTATTAGCGAAAGGCGAAGTTGATCTCCGAGTTGGAAATGGAGCAAGAGTTGCTGCATTAGCTATAGGGGATTATCATTTATCTTTGCCTTCTGGTTTATCATTGATTTTAAAAGATTGTTATTTTGTGCCTTCAATTACCAAAAACATTATTTCTATTTCTTGTTTAGACAAGTATGGATTTTCATTTATTATAAAGGACAACTGTTGTTCCATTTATTTAAATGATATGTTTTATGCTAATGCACAAATGGTGAATGGTCTTTATTTATTTAATCTTGATATGCCTATCTATAACATAAATACTAAAAGGATTAAAAATAATGATTGTAATCCGACTTATCTCTGGCATTGTCGCTTGGGCCACATAAATGAGAACCGCATATCTAAACTTCATAAGGATGGAGTATTAGATTCATTTGATTTTGAATCATATGAAACATGCGAATCTTGTTTAATGGGCAAGATGACAAAAGCCCCTTTCAAGGGACATGTTGAAAGGGCAAATGTGTTATTGGGACTAATACATAGTGATGTATGTGGACCAATAAGTACACAAGCTAGAGGTGGTTTTCAATACTTCGTTACATTTACTGATGACCTCAGTAGATATGGGTATGTGTACCTAATGAAGCATAAGCATGAAACCTTTGAAAAGTTCAAAGATTTCAAGAATGAAGTACAAAACCAACTTGGCAAAAGTATCAAAATCCTTCGATCAGATCGAGGATGTGAATACCTAAGCCAAGAGTTTCATGACTATCTAAAGGAGTGTGGGATAGTCCCACAACTCACTCCTCCGTATACTCCACAATGGAATGGTGTATCCGAGAGGAGAAATCGAACCTTGTTGGACATGGTTAGATCAGTGATGAGTCATGCAGATCTCCGATATTATTTTGGGGACACGCTCTAGAAACATCGATTTTCTTACTGAACTGTGTTCCATCTAAATCAGTGGAAAAGACACCATATGAGATATGGACTGGGAAGCGTCCTAGTATGTCTTTTATGAAGATTTGGGGTTGTGAGGCTTTCGTTAGACGTCACGCCACTAACAAACTTGGACCCAAATCTGATAAATGTTTATTTGTGGGGTATCCTAAGGAAACGAAAGGATACTATTTCTATTATCCCACCGAGAACAAAGTAGTTGTTGCTTGGACTGGTGTATTTCTTGAAAGAGAATTTATTTCTAGAAAAATCAGTGGGAGAAAAATAGAACTTAGTGAAGTTCAACCACAAGAAAACACTGAACCTGAGATTGAGATGGAAACAGAGCAGGCACCACAAGCTGTTGTGGAAGAAGCACCTGCTCAAGAGACACAAGCCCAGCGTAGGTCTGTAAGAGAACACCGGGAGCCACAGAGATATGGATTTCTTGTGACTCAACAAGGTGACTTACTACTTATTGATGAGGATGAGCCGTCATCTTATCAACAAGCTATAATGGGCAATGATTCTGAGAAATGGCAAGAGGCCATGAAATCTGAGATGGAATTCATGTATGCAAACCAAGTATGGACTTTGGTTGATCCACCTGAAGGGGTACGACCCATAGGGTGCAAATGGATTTTCAAGAAAAAGACCGATATGGATGGTAACGTACAAACCTATAAAGGTCGGCTGGTTGCAAAAGGATTCAAACAAATTCATGGTATTGACTATGATAAAACCTTTTCACCAGTGGCCATGGTTAAATCCATAAGGATCTTACTTGCAATAGCTGCATTTCATGATTATGAAATCTGGCAGATGGATGTCAAAACAGCTTTCCTTAATGGAAATCTGCTCAAGGATGTGTACATGACACAGCCCGAGGGTTTTGTCGATCCAAAGGATGCTGGAAAGATATGCAAGCTACAACGATCCATTTATGGATTGAAGCAAGCTTCTCGGAGTTGGAATCTTCGATTTGATGATGCAATCAAAGAGTTTGGTTTTATCAAAAACGAAGATGAACCTTGTGTCTACAAGAAGGTCAGTGGGAGCGTAATCATTTTCCTAGTGTTGTATGTAGATGACATACTTCTCATTGGAAATGATATCCCTGCCTTACAATCTGTAAAGATTTTGCTAGGGAACTGCTTTTCGATGAAAGACTTGGGAGAAGCCACCTATGTATTAGGAATCAAGATCTATAGAGATAGATCGAGAAGGCTTCTTGGCCTAAGTCAAAGTACATACATAGACAAAGTGCTTCAAAGGTTTAGCATGCAAGAATCAAAGAAAGGATCTGTGCCTATGACACATGGTATTTATCTCTCGAAGGAACAGTGTCCTTCAACACCAGATGAGAGACAACGCATGAGTAAGATTCCATATGCGTCAGCTATTGGATCTATCATGTATGCCATGATATGTACTCGTCCCGATGTATCGTATGCTTTGAGCATGACGAGCAGATATCAAGTTGATCCAGGTGAAGGTCACTGGATTGCTGTCAAGAACATCCTGAAGTACTTGAGAAGGACTAAGGATACATTCTTGATTTATGGAGGTGAGGAAGAGCTCAATGTAATGGGTTACACTGATGCAAGCTTCCAAACCGACAAAGATGATTTTCGATCGCAATCTGGATATGTGTATTGCCTAAATGGATGTGCTGTGAGCTGGAAGAGTTCAAAGCAAGAAACAGTAGCCGATTCTACAACGGAAGCTGAGTATATTGCTGCCTCGGATACAGCAAAGGAAGCTGTTTGGATGAGGAAGTTCATTTCTGAACTTGGAGTGGTGCCTAGCATTAAAGATTCGATAGAACTCTATTGTGACAACAATGGAGCGATCGCATTGGCTAAGGAACCAAGATCTCACCAAAGATCCAAGCACATACTTAGGCGTTTCCATTTCATTCGAGAAATCGTTGAAAGGGGAGATGTTAAAATATGCAAAGTACCAACAGATGATAATGTATCTGACCCATTGACGAAGCCACTATCACAGCAGAAGCATGATCGCCATACTAGATCTCTAGGCATTAGGTATATGTCTGAGTGGTCTTAGTGCAGGTGGGAGGTTTGTTGGGATATGCCCTAAGACAAATCATTAGATGATTGTTTTGACATACAATGTTTATGATTTTATGAATGGCAATTCATTATTATATATTATTCTTTTAAGTGTGCAATGTGAATTAATATATATGTTAATGTCCTTAGAATAATATTGTATTATTCTTAAAGATGTCCCTAGTCAAGTATTATCATGAATAGGGATAATGATAATACGTAGAGACTAGTATGTGTTGATCGATGAATTGTTCAATTATATGAGATATCAAATCAACATATGGGTACATGTTAGAGAACGATGTACTGGACAGACCCACCACGAGAATGCAACATAGATAGTTATATGATCGTCATATGCAATTCTCATAGTGATAATAATGTATGTAATCCTTACGACTTGTGATCATCAGAGATCCCAACATAAAGAGTTATGTATCTTGATATCGTCAAACGTTACCCGTAACAGGGTAATCTATAAAGGCGACTATTGGATACACTACGAATTATGTAGAGGGATGTTGACTGATCGAGATAGGATTTGTTCCTCCTATATAACAGGAGATGTGTTTGGCCCTTGATCAAGGAGAACTAAAATGCATGGCCATGCTCGAATGAGTCGATATGAGATATCGAGCTTATTCGTTTATTCTAGTTCTACTTGGGGATCAAGAAATAGAGATTGAATATACGAGTATGACTATTGCATGACTCGTGTTCAATCTAAACACAAAGGACAAAGGGATTAAGTTACATGGTTAATATTATCACAAGTTCTAAAGGTTATGTCGAGTCATTGACATTCTTGTAATTTTGGTAGCCTCGATGTGTTGCTAGACACCGCTCCTTGCTTGTAACGTAAAATGAGATTTTATGTCACTGCCAACATTACAAGATCCTATCGGGTCGCACAAAAGATTAAATCGATAATGGGAAATTAAATTCATTGGATGAATTAATTAATTAAGAAGAGTCTTAATAATTATGAGGATTTAATTAAATCATGGGTTTGAGCCCATGAGGCTTTGTGAAAGCCTTTAATTAAATTGTTTATAATCATAACAAGGTGATAAATTAGATTAATTCATTCCTTGATATTACAATCATCAAAACCTAAAAGCTCTCAAGCCTAAACCTCACGGCCGCCGCCTCCTTCCTCCTTCATCTTCACGGCCGACGTGAATAGTGATCGGAACGGCTGCCGTTTAAACGTTTTTGAATCGTGGGGTTGGTTTTGGTTCAAGAATAAGTCTAGCAACTTGTTCTTGAATGTCCCTTGTTCGTTTAATCGTGTGGACCGTTGAGGCAAGACCTTGGAGGAGTTGCTCGTGACTCGGGATCGTTGGACGTAGTGCACCGTGGAATCTGCTCAAACACGCTACAAGGGTGAGACCTTCGTATTCCTTTATCCGATATGAAATCCTATGTATAGATCCATTGTTCTAGTAATCCAAAATTTTATTCCGCTGCGTTGTATGCTCTAAGGATTACTTATAGCTACCAACCGGACGGACATCAACTGGATACAGACATCAACCGGATAAACATAAACTAGATGGACATCTACTGGACAACCATCAACCGGATAGTCTCACATTGAACAAAGACATCTACTGGTCACAAGAGGATGAACGACCAGTTGAACAAAGAAAACCAGCAGAAGTCTAAACATCCAGTAAGAGCACTAAGCAACGAGACAAAATTAGTACAACATTCTCTGACAAAGGTACAACAGAGCGGCGCACCCTGCTATATCTCCGCCACCATTAGCGTCAGAATAAAAGAACCGTTGCTTAACAAAATAGGAAAGAAGACAATCTGAATTTGGAAAGCTGATCTCTTCCTAATACAGAAAAGCTACCGTTGGACAACCAAGCCTATAAATACATCCAAGCAAAGAATGAAGAGGTTAGCTGAGCGATTTATTCAATCAAAGAGAAACACTTCATTGTAAACAGAAAATCAACTTACTGATACTCTAAAAGTTCAGCACAAGAGCAGACAAGCAGTGAAACTGAATCTGTGACAGATTATTTCCAACTGAAGCCCGCTGCTCAAGAACACTCAAAGCTAAAAGTGTATTTTGTAAAGAGTGTCACAGAATCTTTTGTAATCAAATTAAGAAGTTGTGATTGCTAGGAGTTTAGGCCAAGTTGTGTGAGTGCCTAAGAAGGTTGTATACTGTAAAGTGTAAACCAAGTCTTCTAGTGAAAACCTTCCTGCAAAGGAAGAAGGGGAGACATAGAAGCGTTGTGCTTCGAACTTTCAGAAACAATACTTGTGTTCTTTACTTACTTACTATTCAGTTTTACTCCTCACAAGTCCAGCAGCCGTCTTCCGCACTACAATCAGTGTCTGCTGACTTGCCTTATATTGAGAAGCTATTGTAGTTCTTAACAGTCTGCAGTTAACTCGTGAAAAGTTGAAATTGAATCTAGTGTTTATTCAACTCCCCCCCCCCCCCCCCCCTTCTAAACACTACCTCGATCCTAACAAGTGGTATCAGAGCCAGGTTTTCTCAATCTTGAGAGATTACCAAAAACTGATGGCCTCATTCAGCAAGATTCCAATGTTCAAGAAGGATGAATATGACGATTGGAGAATTCGTATGCAAGCATATCTAAGTGCCCAAGATGATGATATGTGGTTCGTCATCACTGATGGACCAATGAAGATCATGAAAGTCAATACAGCAACTGCTATCTCTGGTGGTGAACCTCAGATGGTTGAAAAGGATAGATCCTTCTGGACAAATGAAGAAAAGAAAAAGGAAAATCTGGACAACGTGGCAAAAGACATACTGTTCAAAACTCTGGACAAAAATATGTTCAACAAGATCAAGATGTGTCCCACTGCAAAGGACATCTGGGAAAAGATTGCTCAGCTGTGCGAAGGAAATGATCAAACCAAGGAAAACAAGCTCAATGTTGCCTTACACAAGTTTGAAAACATCAAAATGATGTCCGGAGAAACTCTAAGCGAATACGATGAAAGAGTAACTGGCATCATAAATGAACTCAATAGCCTTGGTAAAGATCTATCCAACAGGGAAGTCACTCTAAAAGTCATGAGAGGTCTCCCAAGAGAATGGGATGTAAAGACGATTGCTATGAGAGAATCAAAATATCTAAACAAGATAGACCTACACGACTTATTTGCTGACTTAAAAGCTTATGAGTTCGAACTAGGTATTCGGATTGAAGATGAACCCAGCACCAGTCAACCAACCAAAGCTCTTACTGCATCTGAAGCTCCACCTGTCACAACAGAAATGACTCCTGAAAAAAAATGCAACGATGCAATGGTGCTATTTGTCAAGAAATTTGGAAAGTTTATGAAGAAAAGTCAAAAGACTTATCAATCTTACCCAAGAAGACAAAGCTTCAAGAATAGATCAGATGAAGATGAACGTGTATGCTTTAACTGTCTCAAACCAGGACATTTTATTGCTGACTGTCCTAAACCAAAGAAGGATGATCAAAAGAAAGGACCAAAAGAATATAGAAAGTCTAAAGAGAATAGAAGATCATCCAGAAGAGACAGAGAACAGAAAGTACTGGTGGCGGAAGAAAACAAGAACAAATGGGCTGACTCAGAATCAGAAACTTCTTCCAGCTCATCCAGTGACAGTGAAGATGAAGAAGTTCATTGTCTAATGGCCAATGATGACTGTGAGGTAAATGATCCTAATGTTTCTGAATTTACACATATTGAGCTCACAAATGCATTACAGGACATGATAAATGAGTATCAGATGTTGTACGAATCCTTCGAGAACTACAAGACTGAACAACAAGTCCCAACAAAACAGCAGAACAATGAATGTGATTGTGAACAATCCACTGAGTTGAAAAGCTTGAGGGATAAAGTAAGTCAGCTCGAGAAAGAAAGGGATGAAGCAACATGTGCACACCAGAAACTCAGTAAGCTGGTTTGCACATTGAATGCATCTACTGCCAGAAAAGATGAAATGCTTGAGTCGATAAGACTTGCTGGTGATCTTACCGGTATAGGTTACTCTAACAATGATAGTAATTCATCCGGCATCAAATCTCAAGTGTGTCTAGAAAGAAACAAGATTCAAACAATGAATTTTGTTAAATCAAGCACAGTATATGAACCAAGTGAGTTGGTTAAGGAATCTGTTGAACCAATACTCTTCAAAGAACGGGCATCACACAAAGGTATTGGTTATGTGGAGCCAAAAGAGAAAGCTCGACAGGGGCAAATGTTTAGAAATAAACATAAACCCACTGGTCAGGCCACTCGAGAGGTAAAACCTAACTGGTATCATAATTGTATGCCTGTCCAAAAGAGATACATGCTTCCTAACAGAAACCAAAAACCTAAACAACATGCATACACTCAGTATCACATGTATCACCCAAGAACATCTTCTTCAGTTAATGCACACACATTTCAGGACACACACAGACCCAAAAAATTCAGGGTTATACAAGTGTGGGTCCCGAAAGGACTAATCCTGCCCGGACCCAAGTAGGATTGGGTACCAATCATCTTATCGTTTTAATTGCAGAAAACTAGAATGCATCAAGTTCGGAGCTCAGGATGGTTTCTGGACAGCGGATGCTCTAGACATATGATAGGAAATGCGAGCTTATTGTCTGAACTGGTGGACTCCACCGGACCCAGAATAACTTTTGGAGACAACGCGAAAGGTAGAACCGTGGGTAAAGGTAAGATTATCTACGGTAACATTATTATTAAAGATATTCTGTTGGTTGAAAATCTATGCTATAACTTGATTAGCATAAGTCAACTCTGTGACAATGGTCATTCTGTAGAGTTCAACCAGCACTCATGCACAAACAAATCTACTGATGGCAGTATACTACTTGTAGGAAGAAGGCATGATAACACATATAAAATTGATTGGAATCTTAATCAGCCTACCTCCTCTACCTGCTTTGCTGCCCTGAATTCTTCCAAAAATTGGCTTTGTCACAAACGGTTGAGTCACTTAAACTTTAAAACTATTGCCAGTCTGCGTAAACTGGATCTAGTCGTTGGACTGCCTCAGATAGAGTTCTCAAAAGACAAGATCTGTGCAGCATGCCAGCTTGGTAAGCAAATCAGATCCTCCTTTAAGAACAAAGGGAGTAAATCTTCTTCTAGGTGCCTAGAGTTGGTGCATATGGATCTATTTGGTCCTATACCAGTAACAAGTCTAGGGGGAATGAAGTATACTCTAGTGTTAATAGACGATTATACTCGGTTTACATGGGTGTTGTTTCTAAGTGGGAAATATCAGGCTACTCCAAAGCTCATCAAACTACTGAAGAGACTCCAAAATGAGAAATCATGTGGGATAGATAGAATTCGTAGTGATAAAGGTACTGAGTTTACCAATCAGTCACTTGAATCATATCTAGATGACCTTGGCATTAAACACGAATACTCTGCTGCGAGAACTCCTCAACAAAACGGAGTTGCTGAGCGTAGGAACCGCACTTTGAAAGAAGCTGCGCGAACTATGCTTGCGGAATCAGAAATATCGCAGAGATTTTGGGCAGAAGCCGTCAACACAGCATGTTATACGCAGAACAGATCAATGATTAATAAGCGAGCAAATAAAACCCATTATGAGATCTGGAATGGCAGTAAGCCAAATATTTCTTATTTCCATGTGTTTTGTTGCAAATGTTTTATTCACAATAATGGAAAAACTCATCTCACAGCCTTTGATGCCAAATCTGATGCTGGAATATTTCTTGGTTATTCTACAGTTAGTAAAGCCTTCAGAGTATTTAATAATAGAACTCTTACTGTAGAAGAATCAGTGCATGTAAAATTTGATGAACCTACTGACTGTACGGTATCTGATATGCAAATCAACAATTTGAGCAATCGACTGGAAAGCAGTTACATTGATGAAAATGTTGATGATGAGATAAATTACAGAAGCAGGACTGACTGCTCCTTAGAACCAGAAGTTCCTGAAGCTCAAACAGAGGAGTCCGCTGGTCAACATACATCTCACCCAGCTGCAAATAACACTGTTGCGCATACTCCTGCTGCAGTAGAGGAAACAAATGAAAAGGATGTGACAACCAGAACTTCTGAAATACCCACTCATATCCAGTCAAATGAAGAGCTCAACCCTCTTGGACCTCCGCTCCGGTAGATGAAGGATCACCCTCCCGAGCAGGTCATAGGTAACCCTGTTGCTCCTCTACGCACCAGAGGACAATTAATTAATGAATTCCTTCATGCTGCATTCATATCTCACTTAGAACCTAAGAAGATTGATGACGCTATGTTAGAACCAAGCTGTGTAGAAGCTATGCAAGAAGAACTAAATCAGTTTGAGAGAAACAAAGTATGGTATTTAGTACCACGACCACAGCATCACACTATAATTGGCACCAAATGGGTATTTAGGAATAAATTAGATGAAAATGGAACAGTAATCAGAAATAAAGCAAGATTAGTCGCACAGGGCTACAGACAGGAAGAAGGCATTGATTTTGATGAAACCTTTGCCCCTGTAGCTCGACTAGAAGCAATTCGCATATTTCTTGCATTTGCTGCTTTTAAAGACTTTAAAGTCTATCAGATGGATGTTAAGAGTGTGTTTCTTAACGGAAAACTCCAGGAAGAAGGGTGATCATAATCTGCTTGTTCAAATATATGTTGATGATATTATTTTCGGCAGTACTAACTCAAAATTGTGCGAAAGATTTTCTAAAATATGCAGGATCAATTTGAGATGAGCATGATGGGAGAATTATCATTTTTCCTAGGATTGCAAGTCAAGCAATCCAGTGAAGGAATTCTGATAAATCAATCTAAATATACTAAAGAACTGCTGAAGAAATATGGAATGAGTACCAGCTCAGCTGCCGCTACTCCAATGAGTTCATCTGCCAAACTCGACTTGGACAATTCAGGAATACCAGTCGAAGTTACAATGTATCGAGCATTATTGGATCATTGTTGTACTTAACAGCCAGCCGACCAGACATTATGTTCGCAGTTTGTATGTGCGCCCGATTTCAAGCAAATCCCAAGCAGTCGCATTTCACTGCTGTCAAGAGAATTCTCAAATATCTGAAAGGAACTGAGAATGTCGGTCTATGGTATCCAAGAGACTCAACTTTTAATCTGATCGGATATTCGGATGCAAACTACGCTGGTTGCAAAATTGACAGAAAGAGTACCAGTGGATACTGTCAATTTCTTGGAGATAGACTAATTTCATGGGGATGCAAGAAGCAGACATCCATAGCAACATCTACTACAGAAGCAGAATACCTCGCTGCTGGAAGCTGCTATGCTCAACTGCTCTGGATTCAACAACAACTGAGAGACTACGAAATTGAATCCACTGAAGCACCCATATTTTTGTGATAATACGTCTGCCATAGCCATCAAATACAACCCAGTTCTTTATACTCGCACTAAACATATTGACATCCGTCATCATTTTATCAGAGATCATGTTATGAAGAAAGAAATTCGGCTGGAGTATATTTCTACCGAACAACAGGCAGCAGACATTTTCACAAAACCCCTACCGGACGCTAAGTTTTCTTACTTTAGAAATATTCTTGGTTTAATTGAAATCAATTCTTGATTGTTGTTATTTAAGGATGATAAATTCAGGGGGAATTACTTAGTTTATTCGCATAAATTAAGGGGGAATTACAGTTACAATTTTATCTTGGTTATTTAAGCTCAGCTGGTAATCCAATGGTCTGCTGCAGTAGGTGTATACGTACCAGTAGGACTCTACATCCAGTAGATGTTTCTTACCAGTCGGACCCTACATACCAGCAGACTTTACCAAATATGCTTTGACAAAAATAACCTTCTATACCCATTAACCTACTGGAACGTCGGAATTCAAATTTACTTTTGTGTAAAATAAATTATTTCACTCCCGCCTAAATCCTGTCCTTTTATTTATTGGTTTTTTTTTTAAATCGTTAGATGATCGCCACGTATACATGTGTCCGCTCATCTGCAGTACGACGTTACATATACTTTTCTTTTAACCGCCATTAATTTCATTACTCTTTATCTTCTCCAAAAATTCACTGCGTTATACTTTCTTCCCAGAAAATTTTATTCAACAGGATTGTTGCTGCTTTTCCGCATACTCATCAGATATGTCGAAGAATACTCAGCCAAGTTTCATCACTAATGCCGTTCATGTGGATTTCCAGTCCATCTCCACATCCTCTGATGACGAAACAAATGAAGTCTTTCACAAACTGGATACATCGGGACTTCTAGTAATTCTCAGCCAGGCCCCGACTTTCTACAAAGCAGCTTTACATGAATTCTTCGCCACCGCTAAGGTTGAAAATGATTCCGTGGTGGCCTCTGTTTCTGGACAACTTATTACCATCACTCAACAGGAATTCAGCATGCACCTTTGTCTTCCTGCCACTGGACTTACAGATTTCTCTACCATTCCAGTGGATGTCAGGGAAGAAATGCAAATCACTTTCTCCTAATCAAATGATCGTCTCCGACGCCCTCCATTCAAGAAGGTGCTTATGAAGAGTCATTTCCGGCAACTGGCCGATGTTATTTCTAAGGGGCTGCTATGCAAAGCTGGCTCCTTTGACATCATCACTCCTGAGAAGTTTGACGTCATGAGCGCCATCTTCAAAGGACTGGAAATCAACTGGTCAGTAGTTTTGTTCCAGATCCTCACTGGCCTCATCACTTCAGGCAAGGGTCAATCTGGTTTTGCCCTACCTCTCAGCAACATCTTTGAAAGCAAAAACATTCAAGCAGGGACTTCCTCCGACCTTCATCCAGGCAGACTTATCACTGCTAAGTATCTTCAAATACACAGGCAGCGGAGTGGCAGAGAGGTTGGTTTGACGAAGCGTCGATCGAATCAAGTTATCAGTGACACAGAACAAACCATATCTGAATCAGCTGAGTCATCTCCTCCCCCTCCTCCTCCTAAGAAGCCTAGAACCAGAAAAGGGGCTCCTCCTGCTCTCAGAAAGACAGTCATTGCTGCTCCGGATACCATCTCCTCTGCAGGTCCCGCGGCAGACATTCCTAATATAGAGCCCAGTCCTGATAATCCTCCCCCCGAGGAACCAACTGCTTCACCTGCTTCATTGGCCATGGTACTTGCTACATCAGTGGCTCCAGCTGACAATCTTTCCGTACTGGTGAGCTCTCAGCAAGCACCCGACTCTATTAGTTTTCGGACACCCAAGTCCTTGTGTCCCTACTGTCATCCAAGGACCAGCACAGCTGGAAAAGGAAAGACCCTTATGGCTCCAGTATCCACACCTGTCGCCTTTGAGATACAAATGGTCATGGATACAGTTGAAGCCAAGCTGCAGCCACAGCTAGAAATTTTTGATCGATGGGTGAAGGCACGACTGAACATTCGCTTTAATGACTTCACTCCCATCCTGGATCGAGCACGGGAAGATGAAAACCTAATTTTGGCTTATCTCCAAGTCTCAGACACTGAGAAGAGTCTGAAGCTCAGGGATCTTTTCCGACTGATGGACTATGTGGGCGAACTTCAAGCCCTTGTTGAATCCCGTATCCAGCAATTCAACATTGAGTCAGGCACAGCGAATCATGATAGAGCAGTTCTGAATGCTCTTGGACCAAAGCTGGATATGGCCGAGCATGCTCTTCATGGTCTTCGCATCTCCACTGGTCTTCACTCATGCTCAAACGCTGTGAATAATGCAAGCCTCGATCCGACTGATTTGGAGACAGCTGCCACTGATTTGGCAATAGCTACTACTGATGTAGAGATAGCCTCAACTGTCCTGGAGGCAACTCTTCCTGATTTGGAGACATCTGCCACTGATTTGGAAATAACTACCACTGCTGTAGAGATAGCCTCAACTGACCTGGAGGCACCTCCTCCTGACTTGGAGACTGTCCCACCAACAATGGAGCTACCTCCTCCTGTCATCGAGATCACCCCTGCAACGGATTAACCGTTCCAATCAATGGTCGTTGATCACGAGAATGTGGACACAGTGATTCAGACTGTGGTTCATCAAGTTGCTATATCCTATGGTAATGATGAGCCCAGTGAACACTCCTCCCACTCTACTGATCACCTCAAATCGTCTGCAGCTGTGCTGGAACAAGCTGCTACCAACATCGCTATCATTGTTGTCGATGAACCTACTGCACCAACTGCTGAAGCCACTGCCCTACTGTCTACTAATGATTTTGAGGGTCCTCCTGAAGTTCTCACTACAAATGCGGAGACTCAAACAGATGACCTGGATAATCTGATGGCTCAAGACCCTCCTGGGGACTTCTTTGACTTCGCTACTCATATTCCTCTGGAAGGGCCACCCAACGTCGCTGAACAACTGGTAAATCTGTCAAATGCGATCTCTGCACTGGCCAGTGACGTACGTAAGATTAAACAGGATGAGCGCACTGCGACTCTTATTCTAGCGAGCCATCAGCAAAATAATGAGTCTCAATTTCAGCATGTCTACCGAGATATCAATAGTCTCACAACTATTGTGACCCGGCTTCAGACGTTTGTTGAAAATGCCTTTGCGGACTCACTTTCTAGGATAGGGCAGGCTCGTCTTCAGATCAATCAACAAAATGAATCTCTTCATGCTGCCACCTCACTGGCCCTTGGAGATGTGATGACCAGAGATTAGGGATGTTAATCCCGGAGTGTTAATAACCCGTAAAGTTGTTTTACGTGGCAATTGGAGTTTAATCGAGGCGTTGGGCCTTCCGGGCTCGTCTATTTGAGTAGTTGGGATCGTTGGATCCCGAGGTTGAGATCGTATTCTCATTTCGGTGAAAACCTGTGAGTTGGGTTTTTAGTGTGACTCAGAATCTCGGGTGCTGTGTGTGGGCACCGGTAAAAACAGATGATTTTTAATGAATCATGATGTATTTTTGGGGATATTAGTATTTCGGGGTATTTTTGCTATAAATACCATTTGAACCCGAAATTTTATTTAGAAAATCATTTCAGCCCCTTTATTTCCTCTCTCTCCCTCCCGCGACCCATTCCCGTCTGGACAGACCCACGCCGCTTCAGGCGCTTCGCCCGCCGCCGTCCGGCCGCCGTTCGGCGCGTGCGACCCGCCGCCAGCTTCGTCTCGACGAGGCGCAGCTAACCCCTCCGGCAATTTGAAGTTTCGTCGCGTGTTGGAGTCGGATTTTGTAGAGAAGCGTCGATCCCCAATTTCTAGGGTTCTTCGATTTTGGTCCAATTTTCGATTGGGTAACCTCCCTTGCCCCTTTTTCGTCGTTGTTGTGTAATTCCCTGCCATTTTTGTGTTCGATTTGTTCGAATTATTGCTGTTGGTGGGATTGGTTCGAATTTATGCATTTTCGTGGGTTTAGGTTCGAAAATTGTGATTTTTTGGCAGAGGTGTGGCGATTCTTGTTATGGATTGATTAATTCATGTTGTAGATGCATTATGATGCTTGATTGTGTTCGAATTTGAAGAATTATAAGGGTTCGAATTTAAGGGCTTGTTTGGGTTCGAATTTAAGGGTTTTGAGTTCGAAAATTGGGGGTTTTTGGCAAGGGGTGTTGATTCTTGCTTGGATAGCTTAATTCATATTTTAGATGAATTATGGTGTTTAAATGGGTTCGATTTGTGTTGTGAAGGTTCGAGAATTTGTGGGGTTTTCTTGAACGATTTTCGATAATGGTTAATTGTCGTGTGTTGACAATATTTTTGAGGGTTATGGGTGTGCTTGAGCATGGGTTGCATGTTCATAATTAATTGTGAATTAATTTATCGTGTTAGCACATCGTTCCTCGGAGCATGGAACTCGAGCAAGGTTTGGCTCGGACTTCGGAGATTTAAGGTACGTGCGACGTACGAGCATTACTTTATATGAGAGCATTTGTGAAATGCATAATGTGTTGTAATTGCATTAGATGGTTGTGGGTATGGCTATATGCATATATGTGTTGATATATATGGGGTACTGAGTCTATATGACTATTGTACGGCATTTGAGATGCCTGAGAATGATCGTGGGATCATGTACTCATTATAAGACATGTGAGATGTCTAGGTATAATGGAAAATTGGTAAAATAAATGCTAGGCATTTGAACTATCTATGATTGATAGCGAAATTGAGAAATCAGTACTAGATATTGAGATATCTATATTTGTATGTATATTGAACTTGGAATCATTGATTTTTGATACTTGAGAATCAGGCATGCTATGAGTTAAATCAATGTGTTGATTTACTGATTTATGAGATTTGATGAGTTTGATGATTGTGAGAACAGGGACAGTACACGGAATCCCGGATGAGGATGTTGCCATCCAGGGAGTATCATTTAAAATTCATTAATATTTACTTTTGTTGTAAATTATGAATTTCATTATTGTGATTATGAGATTTTGTGTATTGGTATGCTCACCCCGTTGGGGGCTGTCTCTGTTGGGGCAGGTGAATAGGTGCATCGATGGCTGTGGAGCTGAGCTCGAGCTGTTGATTGGATGTACTCCCAGGATCGTGGTACCAGGGCTTGATGGAGCACGGTATCGTATAGAGTACATATATACACTCGAGGGTTTTATACATATTTATGATGCTCGCATGTGAGCACGGTTATGTTTGTATATGGGTTGTATATAAAGGCAGGAGCCTTTCTCTCTTTCATTATATGTTGCATGCAATTGTGGTAGAATTGCTAATGATATGAGAGTCGTTAGTGTATTATGTGGGGGTTGAAACCCACTTTTGTCGTCTTATGTGTGGCGTCTTCCCTGGCTGGGAATTTACTTGGTATTGCTGCATTCTGATGAGTATTATGTTTTTCCCTGGCCGGGAATTGTTATGTGTTGTGCTTTTATTTCGGGATAGCTCAATTTACGGGGAGACTCTGCCCAAATTTTTATAAAAGTCCACAATGTAAAAAGTGGCAAAATGGGGTTGGTAATGGGCAACTCTATGAGTCTATATGTTAGTAGAGATGAGCTTATAACGTTGAATATTAAAGGAATTTTGTAAGCATCATTTGAGCTTCCCGATTGACTTTTTATTGAAAGCATGTGCCACACATAATGGTTAATACACTAATTAAGGGTTAAGGGCTTGGGGTCCTTACATTAGTGGTATCAGAGCAGTGGTTAGCTCTTTGGGGCTGTTGAGGGCCTGGAATATGCTGATAGGGATGAGTAGCACATATTTATGCATGATAGTAGTTAGTGTTGTGTGACACAACTATTTTGCTTATGTGCATTTGTGATATGTGATCATAGTGAAACGATTGTATGTCATGACATCTATAGAATCATAATATAACCTGTTGATTATGATTGTGAGTTGTGACACAGGGACAACCAGGTGGAGCATATCGAAATGCATTGGGATACTGGAAGTACTTTGTACTCATAGTTTATGCATTTACTCATTATAATCATATTGTGGGAATATGGATTATTGTATGCTCATGGGTTGTGATTGTTCCTGTAGGAACACTATGATGCGAAAGGCTAAGGCCATGGTTGAAAGACACGAAACGGTAACCTGCATTTTATATACATCATGGATTTATACATTGTGGATGTATGTGTACATGTAGTGATGATTTTAATGCTTTGCCGCCAAATGTCGAAGCGAGGGGTGGGAGCGCCGCATGTCGCATTTGAGCGAGGTGCATTAAAATACACTCATGATGATGTATGTTGGTATATGGATTATGCTTGTGATGCAGGTATGGATGAAATACTTGGTGAATATCCCATGAGTCATTGTTATGGATGAGTGATGATTTTAAATGCTTGCCGCTATTTATTGTTTTGTGCCGCTAAAATGTGAAGCGAGGGGTGGGAGCGCCGCATGTCACATTGAAGCGTGGTTAGCATATGAGGCGAGGAAAGAATATTTGCCGCTAAAATGTGAGGCGAGGGGTGGGAGTACCGCATGTCCATTTAAGCGAGGTTATTCTATGCCGCCTATATGTGAAGCGAGGGGTGGGAGTACCGCATGTTTTTACTTGAGCGAGGGGCATTAAAATACACTACCGTGACAATGACTAGGGATCGGCTATATTGACTGGCGATGGTTCTTGCCGCCATGGATATTGATAGCGATGGTTCATGCCGCTATATTGACTGGCGATGGTTCTTGCCGCCATGTATATTGATAGCGATGGTTCATGCCGCTATATTGACTGGCGATGGTTCTTGCCGCCATGGATATTGATAGCGATGGTTCATGCCGCTATATTGACTGGCGATGGTTCTTGCCGCCATGTATATTGATAGCGATGGTTCATGCCGCTATATTGACTGGCGATGGTTCTTGCCGCCATGGATATTGATAGCGATGGTTCATGCCGCTATATTGACTGGCGATGGTTCTTGCCGCCATGGATATTGATAGCGATGGTTCATGCCGCTATATTGACTGGCGATGGTTCTTGCCGCCATGTATATTGATAGCGATGGTTCATGCCGCTATATTGACTGGCGATGGTTCTTGCCGCCATGGATATTGATAGCGATGGTTTATTCCGCTATATTGACTGGCGATGGTTCTTGCCGCCATGTATATGGATAGCGATGGTTCATTCCGCTATATTGATTGGCGATGGTTCTTGCCGCCGGATATATATTGCTAGCGATGCCTCTTTCCGCTATTATGTGGACGATGATTCATGCTCAGGTGTATAGCGAGGTTTCATGCCACTTATTATATGACGAGGTATCATGCCGTCTATTCTATAGCGATGGATTGTGCCGCTATGTGCTCAGCACAGGATTTTGCCGCCTTCGAGCGATGGGTGCTGACTACGTACTATTATCGAGCGACGGAGACAGGTATGCCGCTATATTGATAGCGATGAGGTATGGCATATTACTTGTGTTAGCATTATTGTGGATACTATGTGTTGCTATATATATGCCATGTGTTTGACGATGAGATTATGGATGTCGTGTATTGCCATGTACCGTCGTATGTTTGACGATGTTAGTTGGATGTCATATGTTGACATATGCCGTCACGGGATGACGATGACATAGTTGATGTTCTATGTAGACGTGTGGCGTCGTTTTGATGATTAATACATTTATGTTATGTATTTGGTTATATGGTTTGAGTGCCTTGGTGGGCACATGGTAGTGTCTGAGTCACTAGTTGACGAGACCTTTTGTCGAGCAATGATACCCTTGGGTATGCTCGTTGGTTTGGCTGGGGCCAAGTGATTGGTGGTAAGAGTAGTCATTGAGGAAACTACTCGCTTGTGTTGTGATGTAGGGTAGACATGGTTGCACCCACCCTGAGGGTGTGGGATAAGTCTTATCGGATTATGATTGCTTCATAAGTGAGCAAGGACACCGGGTTGTCCATTGTGCTTAGTATTTTAGAGATATGTTGGGCGATGACCCATTACTCTAACGGTTTGTTCGGTACGGCATACCGAGATGGAACATATGGTTTGTTGGTAGGCTTGATATGAACCTATGGAGACAGCACTTTGCTAGCCAGATATCGTAGTGATGATATAGTGTGCTTGTTGGAGCCATGATACTGCTCGTTGGAACCGAGTTTGGTGAATCGTATGATGATACGATGAAGACTTTTGGCAGGCTTTCGATTGTCCCTTTGTAGCATGATGTTTGAGGCATGTGACACCCCATGAGAACGTTTATACGTCTATTGTTTTGAGGGACTTGTCTGGGACAGCTCATAATGTTGGAGTACCAACAAGAGAGTCATCGAGTCGTCGTTGACTCGATTTGGGGAATCCGTGTACTTGGGATGCAATGGGTGCTATTGTATCCAGTTTTTCCGAACGGTGGTTCGAGACTAGTGGATCTCGAGTTCGATAGCACTTCCCTTGTGGGGAGGGAGGTAGTGTTATACCTATTTGGAATCTTTGAAAGATTCGGTAAGTTGGTGCGTGTGGTGTTGATTTTGGGAATCACGCCGTGTTGTTGATCGTCGATTATCATCCTCCGCTGAGTAGGGAATGACTCATAATTGACAGTTGCGTTTGGGGCTTAGGGGTATGTTGTAGATACCCGAGCCGAGTGCATTGAGTATGCATATGATGTTAGTGCTTAGGCAGGTATACTGGTGAGTATACAGATGCCAGTTATTGATTTCCTTTCTGTCAAGCATAGAGTTATGCTATTTTTGGATGGTTAAATCTCTGATGAGAGATATGGAACACCTTGAGATTGGGAATCTCCATGGCACGATTATTATGAGAAACAATCGTGAAGTTAGTTGACTCCCTTTGAGGAGGGATTATCTTGCGAGGATTGAGATGTTTCCTTATCGGTGTTTTCCTTCGAGTTATACGATAGCCTTTCCAAGTTTGGATTGTTAAATCCTAGGATTGCCAAGGGATGGCAGGAATTCAGATTGGTTGGGTGTCGCTGCCGACACAAGCGTTGAGGATGCAATGGGTTTATTGCATGTCCTTTCAGAATTTGAACTCTGTGGAGTCTCGATGGTTTGTTTATGATCAGGATGTGATCCTTGGAATATCCGGAGGTGGACATCTTGTGAGATGTCTTTTGTGTGAATCCGTGGCCGTGAGTTGCCCAAATTGAGTTGCAATGATGCGACTGCTCATTCGATGGAGGAGGTATGAAAGTGGAGACCAGGTTTGGTATGTGTACATCGTGATATACTAGTGTTTTCCTCGTGATGATGTGTACATCGTGAGTCATGATAAAGATATCATTGGATGATATCTACGATAGAATCGAGAGCGATTCGAATCCTTGCAGTTTCAGTTGACTAACTGCTTTTGGACTGTTAGCGTTGAGTTGTGCTGACGCTCTTCGACGTTATGATGGATATGGGAGTCTATTTCACTCCAGAGTTTGACACGAGGTCAACGTTCTCACGGTTGAGGTGTCATTCAGGATGCGTTCTTACTAGTTGTATTAGCACTAAGGATGACTGTCCGATCTACGGTCGTAAGTATTGGTTGTTTTGCAGTCATGAGGGACTGGCTTTTGGGATGAACCGCATCGAGGTACGTTTTGCCTCTTGGGTGATATGTTGGTTTTGGTATGTCGCTCTGTTTCAGAGTTTGTTGTGAGGTAAGTATCCTCGCGTTTATTAAGACGATTCTGATATGGTCAAGAATCGAGGTTATGGCTTCATGTAGTTGTGTAGCCCGGGTGTTACGTGATACACCGGTGCTAATTTCGAGGACGAAATTCTTTTAGTGGGGGATATTGTGATGACCAGAGATTAGGGATGTTAATCCCGGAGTGTTAATAACCCGTAAAGTTGTTTTACGTGGCAATTGGAGTTTAATCGAGGCGTTGGGCCTTCCGGGCTCGTCTATTTGAGTAGTTGGGATCGTTGGATCCCGAGGTTGAGATCGTATTCTCATTTCGGTGAAAACCTGTGAGTTGGGTTTTTAGTGTGACTCAGAATCTCGGGTGCTGTGTGTGGGCACCGGTAGGGGATTTTTGAGTTAGAGAGAGAATTTTTGAAAACAGATGATTTTTAATGAATCATGATGTATTTGTGGGGATATTAGTATTTCGGGGTATTTTTGCTATAAATACCATTTGAACCCGAAATTTTATTTAGAAAATCATTTCAGCCCCTTTATTTCCTCTCTCCCTCCCGCGACCCATTCCCGTCTAGACAGACCCACGCCGCTTCAGGCGCTTCGCCCGCCGCCGTCCGGCCGCCGTTCGGCGCGTGCGACCCGCCGCCGGCTTCGTCTCGACGAGGCGCAGCTAACCCCTCCGGCAATTTGAAGTTTCGTCGCGTGTTGGAGTCGGATTTTGCAGAGAAGCGCCGATCCCCAATTTCTAGGGTTCTTCGATTTTGGTCCGATTTTCGATTGGGTAACCTCCCTTGCCCCTTTTTCGTCGTTGTTGTGTAATTCCCTGCCATTTTTGTGTTCGATTTGTTCGAATTATTGCTGTTGGTGGGATTGGTTCGAATTTATGCATTTTTCGTGGGTTTAGGTTTGAAAATTGTGATTTTTTGGCAGAGATGTGGCGATTCTTGTTATGGATTGATTAATTCATGTTGTAGATGCATTATGATGCTTGATTGTGTTCGAATTTGAAGAATTATAAGGGTTCGAATTTAAGGGCTTGTTTGGGTTCGAATTTAAGGGTTTTGAGTTCGAAAATTGGGGGGTTTTGGCAAGGGGTGTTGATTCTTGCTTGGATAGCTTAATTCATATTTTAGATGAATTATGGTGTTTAAATGGGTTCGATTTGTGTTGTGAAGGTTCGAGAATTTGTGGGGTTTTCTTGAACGATTTTCGATAATGGTTAATTGTCGTGTGTTGACAATATTTTTGAGGGTTATGGGTGTGCTTGAGCATGGGTTGCATGTTCGTAATTAATTGTGAATTAATTTATCGTGTTAGCACATCGTTCCTCGGAGCATGGAACTCGAGCAAGGTTTGGCTCGGACTTCGGAGATTTAAGGTACGTGCGACGTACGAGCATTACTTTATATGAGAGCATTTGTGAAATGCATAATGTGTTGTAATTGCATTAGATGGTTGTGGGTATGGCTATATGCATATATGTGTTGATATATATGGGGTACTGAGTCTATATGTGTAAGGCCCCGATACATATTAATCCGGATTAACGATGATTAAGAAAACCCGGATAATTAAAAGTGCAAACTTTAAATTAAGGTGTCCCGACTACGATGAGTCAACCAACTAGTGGAACATGTTTTAGTGCATGAGCATGTGCATGATCACATGGCACTTGGAGAACACATGCCACTAATTAATTTAACTCATGTTTAATACATGATTTTGGACCATTGTTCTTGCAAGATAATGATGTATTGACATGTGGATTCCAACATGCATCAAATAAATTAAAAAACATGTCCAAATGGCATAGGAAGCCACGCCTACCATGCAAGATTCAGTTTGGGGGTTGCTTTTTAGCAAGCACTTCCTCTCTCTAATTCATAAAAGGTTTCCTCTTCCTTCTCTCATCCCCATTTTCGAAAATGCAGCCTTTCTTTCACCCCAAATTTCTTTTAAGTTTGTGAATGCATGTCACATGCAATCATAGAATTGAAGAGGCCTTGAGGTGGGAAGCTAGAAACCTCAAGAAATTGTGGGAGTGGAGGCTTGGATTGATCTTTGGTGGAAGTTTTGGGTCTACAAGGGTATGGACTTGTCCTTATTTATTTTTAGTTGGATTTATGGACTTTGGGTCGAAAAATATAGGGAGACCACAAAAAAGTTGGTGTCTTTTTATTAAAACAAGAATCTGCAGAAATGTTGTTGCATGCAGTAGGTAGCTCCGAAATTTCGATTTACCTAACTTCCGATTCTGACTTTGAGCCTCAAACAAAAGTTGTAGATATATGTGTTTTAGTACTGTGGTTAAAATTGGAGACGATTTGGACTTAAAATGAATGCGTTATGATGTTTTTACCACAAGGTGCACAATCTGGAACATGCATGTAGGCGGGTTGCACATGCAGTGTGTTCTTGGTAAATCTGGGCAAACTGTGCTACGATTTTGACCTTGGTGTCTGAATAAAAGTTGTAAAACTTTTCGTTATCTTGCATTATAAACTGGCCTCACATGATTTGGAGTTTATTTGTGCAAGCTATGCACTTTTTACTAAAACTGCTCACCCTGCCAAAACAGAGTGTATAGGTATTTCTAAAACTGCCTTACTTTGTTTTGCATGTGCCTCTAGATGAGCGAACTAGCTTCTGTACTTCAAATATGAACTGTAGTACTTTGGGTTTTCGTGATATTCCCACTAGCCTTAAGTAATTTGGACATCATATGAATTTATTACAAATTTTATACAAACATAGGTCAGGCTGAAATTTGGTGAATTGTCCTGTTTTTTCCAGCAGATTGTTCTTGGCCATTTTACCTAGGCTAAATGAACGAATTTGAAGATGAGTTGAACTGATGAAATGTTCATTTTTGAGTTAGCTTTGAAAATAAATTGGACCCATGTGATTTTATTAAGTATCGAACAAGTTATGAGCCGATCTCTACGGTTGCGCAGGCTGAAATTTAGAGAATTTGTTTTTGGTCTAAGTTTGAGTTTTATTTTGATAAGTTTAAGGCTAGTGTATGACATTATGTTGTATTTGGAACTGTTATGGCCAGGTTTATTAATCCTAAGATTGAGTCGAGGATCACTTGGTAATTAGCTAACGGTTTGAGGTACGTTGAAATGCGTTTTATCATGACGTCTGGCAAAGACGTGTAATGATGCTAATGTATGGCCTTATATGTCATTATTTGATTTATATGACTTATTTGTCACTATATGATTCTTATGTGACTATATTACATGATGAATGTCTTGGATTACATGATATGTGAAATTACATGATTTGTATATACTTTCACATGAGATTGCATGATATATTGAGTTGCATATGTCATTTGATACATAATGATTCATGGGCATATCATATTGATCTATCATTCCTTTGATATCCATGATTTGACTGAGTTGACTTACTCTGAGTGTCGGGTACGACGATCATGGCGATGACAGGCAGTATAGGTAGTAACTGTAGTCACGTGCAGGTGCGACCGGACCTAGACACGAGGGATGGATGCAGTAACGTACATAGGATGAGTTTTCCTAGCGCAATGTACGTATACTGTCACCCTCTGCTCGAGCTTTGATGATTTGATGATACCTTCCTTTGGACTCCGATTTTGGTATCTTGATATTCGATTCCTTGTACCCATTCATACATCGCATTCATACATGGTATGCATTGCATGATACTTTGTCATTTGACATGATTGATTTATTTCTCGTACTGGGGTACTGACCCCCTTTGTGGGGGCTGTCATGTCTTTTATTGTTCGGGCATGATAGGCTTTACAGGAGGACATGGTGACGATGCTTACAGCGACGCATCGAGAGATACCAGAGCTCCTTGAGAGCGAGCTCAGGTTTATATTTTATGTTTTGTGTCCCAGTAGTTGTTAGAATATTTTTTCTTATGTTTTAAATTACCGGGGTATGCCCCGAGTATCTGTATTTTAATTATTCTACTACTGGTTGATGATATACTTGATATGGATGTTATGCTGAACATGTTAAATTGGAAACTGGAATTACGTATTTTCAGTATCACTATATATGTATCACCTAAAAGCGAAAAAATTTTAGGGCCATTTGATAAGACCTTTGAAATAAATCTTCCGCTGTTTACATTTGAAATTAATCATTATGTGTTAATTAAACACCACATTAGGATCGGGCCCTCACATTATGGTATCAGAGCATATATCTGGGATATGTTCGAACTAGAGTTAGGACACTGAGAATAGACACAAATGAATTGTTTGTGCATGTGTCTGACTATGTGATTTTATATGCTCTTGCCTGCTATGTTTACATGTTCGATAATGAGATTTATACATGTAATGGATTATTAAGCAGGGATAATTAGAGGTTATATCTCTAATTATTTTAATATGCTGATTTGCGTATAATGTAGAGAATTTGAATGCTGAGTCGCATATCATCTAGAGATTTTGAATGCTGAGTTGCAGACAATCTAGAGAAATTGAGAAGTTTATTTGTCAGCACTGATAGTTGCTGACCGGATGATGATGTAGAATAAGTGATGAGAACATCTCTGACTTGAGATTGTATATGATGTTTTGATTTTATGATGGACAGTTAGTGTTTGGACAGGTAGCAGCGGTACACACTTTAAGAGCTATCTATCGAACCTATAGACACTATAAACTGTTAATTGCACTATAACTTAGTGATAATGTGTCTATTATTGGAAATTGTGTTTATCACTTTGGGACTTAATCCTTGTGATTAGTGGGATTACACTAGAACTAACTAAAACGCTTTGTGTCGATTGACATCAGGAATTTAAGTCTAAAAGACGATGGTAATACGTATGAGTTTACGTCCAAACCTGTGTACGCCAAGATGATAATTTAGAACTTGAGAATATTGAAACTAGCAATATTTCAATTGAAGGATCGAGTAACAACGAGATTTGGTTTGAATGAGGACTTGGATGTTTTAGATGAGAATATCTAGAGTAATAGTAGTGACAGATGACGATTCTTCCTCTTTCTGTTACGGGAAAATATGTTTACGAGAATGCCATGTTGATGACATAGAAAACGTTAATTGATTATTGTGGACTTGAGAAATAGAAATATCTGCTTAATCTCAATAGCTATTCACTAGTGAAGAGATTAGATTTTGACTAAGGAATAAGACACCAATGTGATGCGAAGTAGTTAGAACTGGATTAAAGATTAATGAAGTGACTATCATTGGGATAATCCCAGTAGTCCTAGAAAAGCTTCAGAAGTATCACTCCAATTTATCCAGCTCTAGTAGTTCTGGAGGTACTATGAGATTGTAGAATACCAAGCTTTCCGAGGTCATGGTGGATGTAAATATCTATTGATCCATATGAAAGAATAAAAGGAACTGTTATTGATTGTGGCCAATCAGAGCATGTCCGTTACGTGCTCAGGAACAGATGCAGCCATAACAACAAATACCCTGAGCTAGGGGTAGATATCATAGTTGTTATTCTTTTCGACTACTCAGTATCAGCAGCAGTTAATTATCTGTAGACCAGAGAGTATACATTGACAATGGGACTGAGATATCTCTAGGATATAGAACCATTTCGATTTCGTCAATGATAGAGATGCTATAGGAGTAGTGATCACAGATACATGTTGTGTATCCGATCACACTGCACGAGTTTGATTTGAGATAACATCATTGGTTTCATATATTGCATCAAATGTGCGTTGATAATGATGATTGGGAAAATACACCAGCAGTGATAATTATTCTATCCACACTTGAAATAGTGAACTGCAGATTACAATTTGTTGATAGTGTTGTGGATTTGAATTAAATGATGTTGTCGAAATATAGTTTTGATTGTATCAAGTGTATGGATACTCTGATAAATTTTGAGACATAGGAAGTTGATTTTATGGTGTAATGAATTTTCGACTGTTTTGTGATCCCAAAATGAAATATTGATAGCCACAAATAGTAAGCTAAGATACTGATAGTATCAGCTATGAAAATATTGATGTTGCGTATGTGGAAAATGAAGGATATTTGATAATAAACAGTTGATACTCCAGGAAGAGTCGAGATTGACTGATATCTTAATGGTAAGGAACTTACCGAGATTTTCCTGAGGAAATAATAGAATTCCACTAAAGAAGGAATTCGATTTTAACTTTTTGTTAATGTCAAAGAATAGATTAAATATCAAAAGCATTGTACGAACTGCCATCAACAGATTTGAAAGATGCAGAAGAATAATTGCAGAATCTCCTTGATACGAGTACATATGTTTGAGTATGTCACTTGAGGAAACATCAGCATTGTTCTTGAAGAAGAAAAATGATATTATGAAGATGTGTATCGACCAAAGACAATTGAATCGGGCTACTGTCAAGAATAAATACTCACTACCTAAGTTCTATAAGTATTTGATCAGTTGTAAGGAACTTCGACGTATAAGAAGAACGAGTTTTACTCTGGTTGTCATCGGTTTGAATCAGAAGAGAAAATGTTCTATAGGCAATTGATCAAACCAGATATAGGCATTTTGAATTTTTGGAAATGTCGTGTGGTCTGACAACTATACCGGTAGAGTTATGAATTTGATGAAGAAAATTTTCCGTAATTTTTGGGCGGAAGTGTAATCATATTCATCAGTGGTATACTAGTGTATACGAGATCCGGAAGGAACCACACAGAACACATGTGATTGATTTTTCAGACGCTTCGTGAAGCTCAAATTGTATACCAAGTTATCGAAGTGTCAATCTTGGTTGAATTGAATGTTATTTTGGGATAGGTGATACAATTCACAGGATACCTGTTGATTTCAGTAAAGTAAAGATAGTACTAATTTGGCCAAGACCAATCATTGTACTCAAGATGAAAAGTTTTATGAATTTTGACAGATACTACAGGATTTTACGGAAGGATATTCTAGGATAGCCTGTCTTATGAACCAATTGACCAAGAAGAAATTTGAGTTTCATTTGGTCAGATGAATGTGAAAGCGGTTGTCATAATTAAAATGGAAGTGAACTACAGCCCCAATGTCGATGTGGTTAACTGGTTCAAGGAGATATGTAGTTGTGCAAATACGTATGTCAAAGATTTGAAGATATGTTCTAATGTATCATGAAAAGATGATTGCATATTCTTGAGATATAAGCGATGACTGGATTTATTAAAGAATTTGACTTTGATAGTCAATATAAATCAAGGAAAATGAAACTAATAGCAGATGCACTGAACCTAAAAGTGCAAGGTGCAATGGTAGCATCGATGTTTGCTTTGCAGTTTGATAACCTCTATTTTTGACGATCGGAAGGACTCGAATGACAGACCCATACAGATATTGATTGAAGAAATTGGTTCTGTCTCATCAACCAACTAAATTTAGTATGCCATTTAGTGGTTGCTGCGAATGAAAAATCAGTATATATAGCATCGAATTTTACTGATTTGAAAGATGTATTACAACAAAAAGCACACTATAGAGAACATAGTGTTATTCTGGGAATGATGAGATGTATCATTCTCGAGATCCTATTTTATGATGAGATTGTATAAAGAAAGAATTTTTTTTAATTTTGTGGCAAATTGTTTGACATGCCAGCAGGTCAAGATAAAAATACGAGACCTAATGGGATAGTACAGAAATTGTAAGTACCACAATGAATTTGGGAAATTTCTATGTTTTGAATTTTATAGCTCAAATATTTACGAACAGAGATTGTGAAACAAGTTGAATTGGAATTGATTGACTATTCAATACAAGATATTGATTTCATATGATAGTCTATGTGTCTATGAGAAGACGACATGTTTAAGATATGGATAATGTGGTTTAGTTACAGTGAGTTTCTGTAATAGATGTATCTGATTGACATCCGAGGATAATATCAGAATTCGAAACTATTTTCAGAATGTAATGGATACTAAGTTAGCAATGAGTATTGCTTAGCATACCCATACAGATTGATCAACTGAGAAAATATCCAGACTTTGGAAGTTATGTCTCAATTAATGGTGGTGATTTAGTGGGAATTGACAGAAATCACTATTCACCAGTAGAATTTTTCTATAATTTAAGTTTCAGACAACTTTTGGGATGGTATCGGTTCAGGTTTTGTAGAGCCAGAATTACTGATAGCTGATATGATGATAGAAAAATGATAAGGAATATTTTTTTTGGTATAACTTGAGATTGTTGAGAAAATGCTAGGAACAAAAAAAATTTCCGCGAATACAATTGAAATTGGCTTAAGGTGAGCAGATTTGCTACGCCAAAGAGAAATATATCGTTACACTTCGAGTTGAGAATCAGGTAAATATGAAGATATTACCTTTGCGATGATCAATATGATTCGTTAAGTGAGGTATGATGTTGCCTCGATATTTGAACTTTGTGGAATCTTAAGAGAAATTTGATTATGTGGTAGATCGTTGAGATGACCACAACAGTTGTCATTGATACATGATGATCCTTAAGTATCTATGAATGAGATTGAGACATCTCATATGTTTTGATTTATTGAGTTATACTTGGTTTTGCGATTTCGAGGACGAAATCTTTTTAAGAGGGGAAGAAGTGTAAGGCCCCGATACATATTAATCCGGATTAACGATGATTAAGAAAACCCGGATAATTAAAAGTGCAAACTTTAAATTAAGGTGTCCCGACTACGATGAGTCAACCAACTAGTGGAACATGTTTTAGTGCATGAGCATGTGCATGATCACATGGCACTTGGAGAACACATGCCACTAATTAATTTAACTCATGTTTAATACATGATTTTGGACCATTGTTCTTGCAAGATAATGATGTATTGACATGTGGATTCCAACATGCATCAAATAAATTAAAAAACATGTCCAAATGGCATAGGAAGCCACGCCTACCATGCAAGATTCAGATTTGGGGGTTGCTTTTTAGCAAGCACTTCCTCTCTCTAATTCATAAAAAGTTTCCTCTTCCTTCTCTCATCCCCATTTTCGAAAATGCAGCCTTTCTTTCACCCCAAATTTCTTTTAAGTTTGTGAATGCATGTCACATGCAATCATAGAATTGAAGAGGCCTTGAGGTGGGAAGCTAGAAACCTCAAGAAATTGTGGGAGTGGAGGCTTGGATTGATCTTTGGTGGAAGTTTTGGGTCTACAAGGGTATGGACTTGTCCTTATTTATTTTTAGTTGGATTTATGGACTTTGGGTCGAAAAATATAGGGAGAACCACAAAAATGTTGGTGTCTTTTTATTAAAACCAGAATCTGCAGAAATGTTGTTGCATGCAGTAGGTAGCTCCGAAATTTCGATTTACCTAACTTCCGATTCTGACTTTGAGCCTCAAACAAAAGTTGTAGATATATGTGTTTTAGTACTGTGGTTAAAATTTGAGACGATTTGGACTTAAAATGAATGCGTTATGATGTTTTTACCACAAGGTGCACAATCTGGAACATGCATGTAGGCGGGTTGCACATGCAGTGTGTTCTTGGTAAATCTGGGCAAACTGTGCTATGATTTTGACCTTGGTGTCTGAATAAAAGTTGTAAAACTTTTCGTTATCTTGCATTATAAACTGTCCTCACATGATTTGGAGTTTATTTGTGCAAGCTATGCACTTTTTACTAAAACTGCTCACCCTGCCAAAACAGAGTGTATAGGTATTTCTAAAACTGCCTTACTTTGTTTTGCATGTGCCTCTATGAGCGAACTAGCTTCTGTACTTCAAATATGAACTGTAGTACTTTGGGTTTTCGTGATATTCCCACTAGCCTTAAGTCATTTGGACATCATATGAATTTATTACAAATTTTATACAAACATAGGTCAGGCTGAAATTTGGTGAATTGTCCTGTTTTTCCAGCAGATTGTTCTTGGCCATTTTACCTAGGCTAAATGAACGAATTTGAAGATGAGTTGAACTGATGAAATGTTCATTTTTGAGTTAGCTTTGAAAATAAATTGGACCCATGTGATTTTATTAAGTATCGAACAAGTTATGAGCCGATCTCTACGGTTGCGCAGGCTGAAATTTAGAGAATTTGTTTTTGGTCTAAGTTTGAGTTTTATTTTGATAAGTTTAAGGCTAGTGTATGACATTATGTTGTATTTGGAACTGTTATGGCCAGGTTTATTAATCCTAAGATTGAGTCGAGGATCACTTGGTAATTAGCTAACGGTTTGAGGTACGTTGAAATGCGTTTTATCATGACGTCTGGCAAAGACGTGTAATGATGCTAATGTATGGCCTTATATGTCATTATTTGATTTATATGACTTATTTGTCACTATATGATTCTTATGTGACTATATTACATGATGAATGTCTTGGATTACATGATATGTGAAATTACATGATTTGTATATACTTTCACATGAGATTGCATGATATATTGAGTTGCATATGTCATTTGATACATAAATGATTCATGGGCATATCATATTGATCTATCATTCCTTTGATAACCATGATTTGACTGAGTTGACTTACTCTGAGTGTCGGGTACGACGAGCATGGCGATGACAGGCAGTATAGGTAGTAACTGTAGTCACGTGCAGGTGCGACCGGACCTAGACACGAGGGATGGATGCAGTAACGTACATAGGATGAGTTTTCATAGCGCAATGTACGTATACTGTCACCCTCTGCTCGAGCTTTGATGATTTGATGATACCTTCCTTTGGACTCCGATTTTGGTATCTTGATATTCGATTCCTTGTACCCATTCATACATCGCATTCATACATGGTATGCATTGCATGATACTTTGTCATTTGACATGATTGATTTATTTCTCGTACTGGGGTACTGACCCCCTTTGTGGGGGCTGTCATGTCTTTTATTGTTCGGGCATGATAGGCTTTACAGGAGGACATGGTGACGATGCTTACAGCGACGCATCGAGAGATACCAGAGCTCCTTGAGAGCGAGCTCAGGTTTATATTTTATGTTTTGTGTCCCAGTAGTTGTTAGAATATTTTTTCTTATGTTTTAAATTACCGGGGTATGCCCCGAGTATCTGTATTTTAATTATTCTACTACTGGTTGATGATATACTTGATATGGATGTTATGCTGAACATGTTAAATTGGAAACTGGAATTACGTATTTTCAGTATCACTATATATGTATCACCTAAAAGCGAAAAAATTTTAGGGCCATTTGATAAGACCTTTGAAATAAATCTTCCGCTGTTTACATTTGAAATTAATCATTATGTGTTAATTAAACACCACATTAGGATCGGGCCCTCACAATATGACTATTGTACGGCATTTGAGATGCCTGAGAATGATCGTGGGATCATGTACTCATTATAAGACATGTGAGATGTCTAGGTATAATGGAAAATTGGTAAAATAAATGCTAGGCATTTGAACTATCTATGATTGATAGCGAAATTGAGAAATCAGTACTAGATATTGAGATATCTATATTTGTATGTATATTGAACTTGGAATCATTGATTTTTGATACTTGAGAATCAGGCATGCTATGAGTTAAATCAATGTGTTGATTTACTGATTTATGAGATTTGATGAGTTTGATGATTGTGAGAACAGGGACAGTACACGGAATCCCGGATGAGGATGTTGCCATCCAGGGAGTATCATTTAAAATTCATTAATATTTACTTGTGTTGTAAATTATGAATTTCATTATTGTGATTATGAGATTTTGTGTATTGGTATGCTCACCCCGTTGGGGGCTGTCTCTGTTGGGGCAGGTGAATAGGTGCATCGATGGCTGTGGAGCTGAGCTCGAGCTGTTGATTGGATGTACTCCCAGGATCGTGGTACCAGGGCTTGATGGAGCACGGTATCGTATAGAGTACATATATACACCCGAGGGTTTTATACATATTTATGATGCTCGCATGTGAGCACGGTTATGTTTGTATATGGGTTGTATATAAAGGCAGGAGCCTTTCTCTCTTTCATTATATGTTGCATGCAATTGTGGTAGAATTGCTAATGATATGAGAGTCGTTAGTGTATTATGTGGGGGTTGAAACCCACTTTTGTCGTCTTATGTGTGGCGTCTTCCCTGGCTGGGAATTTACTTGGTATTGCTGCATTCTGATGAGTATTATGTTTTTCCCTGGCCGGGAATTGTTATGTGTTGTGCTTTTATTTCGGGATAGCTCAATTTACGGGGAGACTCTGCCCAAATTTTTATAAAAGTCCACAATGTAAAAAGTGGCAAAATGGGGTTGGTAATGGGCAACTCTATGAGTCTATATGTTAGTAGAGATGATCTTATAACGTTGAATATTAAAGGAATTTTGTAAGCATCATTTGAGCTTCCCGATTGACTTTTTATTGAAAGCATGTGCCACACATAATGGTTAATACACTAATTAAGGGTTAAGGGCTTGGGGTCCTTACAGGAGATAAGATAGAAGACGCCAAGAAAGTCTTGACCGATTAGCTGGCAACCATGCAGGCAGCATTTGCTTCCCAAATTCAAGATTTATGCAACAGCCTGCCTGCTGCCCCTCAAATTATTAGAAGACTGCCTGAGTCCAGCAGACCTGCTCCTCAGTCCCAACGAGACCCGAGTCCAGCTAATCGTTCATCCACTACAGTTGGAGCATCCAATCAGTCCAGACCATCTTCCCAGCCAAGATCTCGAAGTCCGCACCAACCGTCTACCAAAAAGCGCGACTATTCCCGACATTGGTTAGGGAGGAAATAATATCGTTTTCTGATCCCTTATTAATTACTCTTATCTCTTTACTGTTTTCATTTGACTTTTCCCGTGTTTATCGTAACATCATTATTGTGTTCACACTTAATTAAATTCTTCTATAAATAGAGGCTTATTTTTTGTTTTTATAACACACATTCACTCATCATGATTATTTTCAATTCCTTGAAAATTCATTGGTTTCCTCTTCGCAATTGTTCATTTTCATGGGTTTATTACTTATCTAAATCAACCCCTCATGGGTTGATTACTTATCTAACCCAGCTCCGTTAAGCTTCAGCGTTTGGATCCTGCTCTGATGCTCATCATCAGTCAGGAACTACAATCAGGAGTTATCTGGGTGCTGATGAGGAAAAGGGGGAAAACAGAGATAGAATATTTTCATAGGTGAATCCATAAACCATGGAGGTCTGATGAATATACATTTGACTATCTCCCGATCGAAGTTCTTCCTCTCTGAAACAAGGTGGATCGAAGCTCTTCCTCTCCGCAACTAGGTGGATCGAAGCTCTCCGGTCTACATTGTTTGTTTAAAATTTGTCATGTATCAGCTATATTTTGTAGAAAGATTTGTCTTAAGTTGAATCCAGTTATCAGAATTCATCTTAAATGAAGGTGATTCTCTCTCAATTGTCCAGTTTGATTACAACTTGTAATCTGCTTATCTTTATAACAAATGAAAATTTCCTTTCCATTATGTCTTCAAGTCTTTTCAGGATTCACCGCTTAAAATTATTCGAGTATGAAATCATTATTGCTTAGTTTTGTCATCACCAAAAATGGGGAAATTGTTGGGAAACGATTTCTAAGTTTTGGTGATTACAAACACCTACTAGATGAACACCTACCGGATGTTGAAGACTTACCGGGTGACAAACATCAACTGGATGAACACCTACCAGATGTTGAAGACTTACCAGGTGACAAACATCAACTGGATGAACACCTACCGGATGTTGAAGACTTACCGGGTGACAAACATCAACTGGATGAACACCTACCGGATGTTGAAGACTTACCGGATGACAGACATCAACTGGATGGCTACCAACTGGATAGACATCAACCGGACAGATATCAACTGGATAGCTACCAACCGGACGGACATCAACTGGATACAGACATCAACCGGATAAACATAAACTGGATGGACATCTACTGGACAACCATCAACCAGATAGTCTCACATTGAACAAATACATCTACTGGTCACAAGAGGAAAAACGACCAGTTGAACAAAGAAAACCAGCAGAAGTCTAAACATCCAGTAAGAGCACTAAGCAACGAGACAAAATTAGTACAACATTCTCTGACAAAGGTACAACAGAGCGGCGCACCCTGCTATATCTCCGCCACCATTAGCGTCAGAATAAAAGAACCGTTGCTTAACAAAATAGGAAAGAAGACAATTTGAATTTGGAAAGCTGGTCTCTTCCTAATACAGAAAAGCTACCGTTGGACAACCAAGCCTATAAATACATCCAAGCAAAGAATGAAGAGGTTAGCTGAGCAATTTATTCAATCAAAGAGAAACACTTCATTGTAAACAGAAAATCAACTTACTGATACTCTAAAAGTTCAGCACAAGAGCAGACAAGCAGTGCAACTTAATCTGTGACAGATTATTTCCAACTGAAGCCCGCTGCTCAAGAACACTCAAAGCTAAAAGTGTATTTTGTAAAGAGTGTCATAGAATCTTTTGTAATCAAATTAAGAAGTTGTGATTGCTAGGAGTTTAGGCCAAGTTGTGTGAGTGCCTAAGAAGGTTGTATAATGTAAAGTATAAACCAAGTCTTCTAGTGAAACCTTCCTGCAAAGGAAGAAGGGGAGACGTAGAAGCGTTGTGCTTCGAACTTCCAGAAACAATACTTGTGTTCTTTACTTACTTACTATTCAGTTTACTCCTCACAAGTCCAGCAGATGTTTTCCGCACTACAATCAGTGTCTGCTGACTTGCCTTATATTGAGAAGCTACTGTAGTTCTTAACTGTCTGCCGTTAACTCGAGAAAAGTTGAAATTGAATCTAGTATTTATTCAACCCCCCTTCTAAACACTACCTCGATCCTAACATGTTCAATGTTTTCTTGTGGTTGAACTTCACTAAGTTCTATTTGTCTCCCACTGGTTCTTCTCGAAATAAATTCTTTTTCAAGAAAGACACCAGTCCGAGCAACAACTACTTTGTTCTCGGTGGGATAATAGAAATAGTATCCTTTCGTTTCCTTAGGATACCCCACAAATAAACACTTATCAGATTTGGGTCCAAGTTTATTGGAGGCGTGACGTCTCTCGTAAGCCTCACAACCCCAAATCTTCATAAAAGACATACTAGAACGCTTCTTAGTCCATATCTCATATGGTGTCTTTTCTACTGATTTAGATAGAACACGGTTCAGTATAAATATCGTTATTTCTAAAGCATGTCCCCAAAAGGAAGTCGGAAGATCTGCATGACTCCTCATTGATCGAACCATGTCCAACAAAGTTCGATTCCTCCATTCGGAGACACAATTCCATTGTGGAGTATATGGAGGAGTGAGTTGTGGGACT
Organism: Haberlea rhodopensis; assembly: GCA_907163345.1. Lineage (NCBI taxonomy): Eukaryota > Viridiplantae > Streptophyta > Magnoliopsida > Lamiales > Gesneriaceae > Haberlea > Haberlea rhodopensis. Next base: position 28,883 of record CAJQUN010000120.1, on the reverse strand, counting down.
ATCCCACACTCCTTTAGATAGTCATGAAACTCTTGGCTTAGGTATTCGCCTCCTCGATCTGATCGGAGGGTTTTGATACTTTTGCCAAGCTGGTTTTGTACTTCATTCTCGAAATCCTTGAACTTTTCAAAGGTTTCATGTTTATGTTTCATTAGGTACACATACACATATCTACTGAAGTCATCAGTAAATGTAACGAAGTATTGAAAACCACCTCTAGCTTGTGTGCTTATTGGTCCACATACATCACTATGTATGAGACTCAATAAATCATTTGTCCTTTCAACATGTCCCTTGAAAGGAGCTTTAGTCATCTTGCCCATTAAACAAGATTCACATGTTTCATATGATTCAAAATCAAATGAATCCAATACTCCATCCTTATGAAGTTTTGATATGCGATTCTCGTTTATATGGCCCAAGCGACAATGCCAGAGATAAGTTGGATTAGAATCATTACTCTTAATCCTTTTCGTATTTATGTTATAGACATGCATATCAAGATTTAATACATAAAGACCATTAATCAATTGTGCACTAGCATAAAACATATCATTCAAATAAATGGAACAACACTTGTCCTTTATAATAAATGAAAAACCAATCTTGTCCAAACAAGAAATTGAAATAATGTTTCTAGTAATAGATGGCACAAAATAACAGTCTTTTAAATCTAATAATAAAACAGAAGGTAAATTTAATGAATAATCTCCAATAGCTAATGCATCATGTGATGCCCCGAAATTAATTAATGTATGCCCCGAAATTAATTAATGGTAACCTGGACATTAATTATGTTTATATGATGAATTATTACGATGATCAAGTTATGTGTGGAAATGATGTATTAACATGATTTAAGGATGTTGATTTTAATTATGAGGAAGGTATAGATTTATTGAAGTCGGTTGCATTTTTGTAAATGCTTTTGAAATATCATGTTAGCGTATCTTATACATCATGGTAAGTGTTGGGGTACAATTTAATTAAACCCACATAACCTCCCACTACCCCACCTTTTTAACTCACTTTCCCCTTTTACACTCAAATCCCCAAAATCTTTTTCCCAAACCCTTTCCCCTCATTTTCGAGTTTGGCACAAAGGTGGGAAGGGAATCCTTGCAAAAGCTTCACTCTTGTGATTCTTGGTAAGATTTAAGCCCTATGATGTGTATATGTCACTCCTTGAAGCTTTTGTAAAGTTTTATTTGAGTTTGTATTGATTTTGGAGGGTTTGAAATGGGTCTATATGGGTATGTGTTGTTTATGGTTGGGGAATGTTATTTGAAGTGTTTTTATGTTGGTTTTAGTGGGTTATGAGGTTATTGATGTTGTAAGGAAGTATGGATTTGTAAGGCATGAAGAGAAGCTCGAAAAATGTACATTAATGGCGAATTTTCGGGACTCAGCACTCGGCGATCGATTGCCCATTCTTGGCGATCGATCGCGAGCCTCCAGTGCACGCCAGTAACGTTTGGCGATCGATCGCCACTTTTGGGCGATCGATCGGCGAGGCTGGCGATCGATCGCGCCAAAAGTGGCGATCGATCGCCAAGAAGGAAATTTTTGCCCCTCGTCCAGTGTAGTCTCGCGATCGATCGCGCCTGGCCAGCAATCGATCGCGAGATGTAAAAATGTGGATTTTTGATATTTTGTGGGATTTTTGGATATTGGACTATATTTAGCTTCTAATATCAATTTGTATGGTTATGTAGAACCATCCCAGGTACCCCCGACTTCAAGGAGATAAAGTCCTCCGACTCCTCCATTTTGGGAATTAAGGTACGTAAGAAACGTACGGGCACCGGACGGTAAACCATACTCCTACATTTAATGATGATGATTATGATGATGTTTATGATGATGATGTTTATGATGATGTTTATGATGATGCTTACGATGATGATGTTTATGATGATGTTTATGATGAAGATGTTACGATGATGATGCTTATGATGATGTTTACGATGATGATGTTTACGATGATGATGTTTATGATGATGACGTTTATGATAAGTAAGTTATGATAAGGTCATACGAGGTATATGATTGGGTAAGACGCCCATGTGGTAAGATGCCACCCAATGTATGTGAGTGGGTAAGACGCCCACGTGGTAAGATGCCACATGATGTTATGATATGGCAAGATGCCATATGATGGGGTAAGATGCCCTGTGGTAAGATGCCATACGACGGTCATGTTATGGTAAGATGCCATATAATGGGGTAAGATGCCCTCATACATGAATAAGAATCAGGGATAACAAAAGAAGTTGAAGAACGACCAATAACATTTACTTAACTAAGATGCTATGCATTACTGTATGTCTTTTCTATCATGTTAAGTAAATATGTATGTGCTCACGATGTGTTATCCCTGTAGGTACACTTTTGGACCAAGGGCTTAGGGTCGGGTTGAGGAGGTGAGCTAAAAGGAGCAAGATGAATATAGGATGCAGGATTTTGATAGTCTCTACTCTAGGAGTAGTGTAAACCTATAACTTTAACATTCATTACTGGGAATGTAATTAATAGCTTTTGGAAATTTTATTTTGGCCTGTAATCTTCTTAGCTCAAGCTACAACCGGAACCCTTAAGAGGTTATAAATGCTTGTTCTGTCCTTTATATGTGTACTAATTGATGTTAAGGTAGGAAGACCCTACATTAGTGGTATCAGAGCAGTGGTTAGATAACCCGGGAATGAGTGAAGGGTAGCCTTAGCAATAAGTTAGCTAGGTGCTTACTTTCAAACATGTTTTGTACATAAGTTGCATATGAAGTATATGATGTTGTGCTAACATGTTTTGTTTATCTAACAAAGTATTATATGAACTGCTTTTGGGTATTGTTGATAACCCTTGTCTTGCAGTATGGCAGCAAACGTGAAGTAGGTGACGCAGTGAGCGTCAATGCAAGTGCGGGGCGTACGAATCCCCTACCCCCGCCAGCTTTTGATGATGAACCGTCCGAACAACAGTTATTGCCAGGGGAGCTAAGCTTAACTCAATTCCTTGCTTACCGACCCCCAACCTTTGAAGGAACCGAGACTGGGGAACGAGCTGAGGAATGGTTAGAAAGAATAGAGCAGATCTTTGTGGCAGCCCCATGTGCGAAGACAGCATGGATACGGTTAGCAGAGTTCCAATTGGCCAAGAAGGCGCTAATGTGGTGGAAGACCACCGTGGTAGAGCAAGAGGCTCAAGGTCATGAGGTTAATTGGAAAATGTTTCGAACTCGCTTTCTGAATCGTTATTTCTCGGCTGCTGCACGACAGGCTAAGGAAGATGAATTCACTCACCTCAAGCAAGGTAATATGTCAGTGTCAGATTATGCTCTTCAGTTTTGCTCCTTACTCAGATATGTGCCTCACATCGCCACGAGCACTCAAGCAAAGATGAGGAACTTTATGAAGGGTTTGAGGCCGGAGCTGTATGATAGGGTGATTACTTATGGCTCTACTTGCTTTGACGATGCACTCTCACAGGCTGAGCTAGCCGAACTAGGAGTGGGTGCATACCCTGATGTTGCACCACCGCCAGCACCCCCTCAGAAATCCACTCATGATAATTTGAAGCCAAGGGGTGAGCAGTTCAAATCAAGAGGAAACACATCGGCATCCAGGTTCAGTGGTAAGAGGTCTGACAATAGATGGAAAGGAAACCGAAGGAGTGATGCCCCATCTGGAAGGGGGCAGTCTCAGGGAGACAGATTCGGAAAGGTCCAGTGCACCCTTTGTGGGCAACCACATCTGACGAAAGATTGCGTAGGATGTTATGTTTGTGGCGACAAAGGCCACTTTGCTAGGCAGTGTCCCAACAGGGGAGGTCAATAGGGTCCTGCGGGGAGGCCTGCGGATAGGACAGCACAGCATAGACCACCCTTCGTGCCGAGACAGTTTGGAGGTCAGCCTATGGGGCCATCTCAAGGGCAAGTCTATGCATTGACGAGGGAGCAGGCTTCAGCGGCTCCGGAGGAAGTTATAGCGGGTACGTGTCTTTTATTTACGCACCCTGCTTTAATATTGATCGACACAGGTGCGTCACACTCTTTTGTGTCAACAAGTTTTGTGGAAAGGCACCACATATGCACTTCTCCGTCACCCACGCCTCTTATAGTCTCGACCCCCGCCGGAAGAAGTATGATTACTGATCGGATCGTCTACGATGGCCTCATTTATTTTGAGGATAAAGAACTAAGGTCAGATTTGATTGTTCTGGGGATGTCAGATTTTGACTACATTCTGGGCATTGATGTTCTGAACAGGTATCAGGCAGTTGTGAACTGCAGGCAGAGGACTGTACGATTCAAATCTGATAAGGGAGTTCCATGGACGTTCTATGGGGATGGTTCTCGCTCTAAGATCCCGTTGATATCTGCTGTCAAGATGGCACAGTTGTTGGAACGGGGCCATACAGGCTACCTCATTTATGCCGTTGATGTTACGAAAAAGAAAGAAGAAGTAAAAGTTGAGGATGTGCCCGTAGTGGCGGAGTTCCCTGATCTTCCCGGAGGAGATTCCCGGATTCCCACCGACGAGAGAAGTCGAGTTTGGGATTGAACTATTACCGGGGACGTCTGCCATTTCTCGTGCCCCTTATAGGATGGCACCAGCGGAGCTAAGGGAACTAAAGATTCAGTTGCAAGAACTCCTTGATAAGGGCTATATACGCCCTAGCGTGTCGCCCTGGGGAGCGCCAGGTTTATTTGTGAAGAAGAAAGATGGTTCGATGCGCTTGTGCGTCGATTACAGACAACTGAACAAAGCTACAGTGAAGAATAAGTACCCACTTCCGAGGATCAATGACTTGTTTGATCAGTTGCAGGGTACGAGACTCTACAGTAAGATCGATCTAAGGTCGGGGGTACCATCAGATTCGAGTAAGGGAAGGTGATGTCCAGAAGACAGCCTTCAGGACTAGGTATGGGCACTATGAATTCCTAGTCATGCCTTTTGGGGTGACAAATGCCCCGGCTGTTTTCATGAGTTTGATGAACAAGGTGTTCCAGCCATATTTAGATCAATTCGTCATAGTTTTCATTGACGATATACTCATCTACTCCCGGACCGAAGAGGATCATGTACGGCACTTGAGGACAGTACTTCAGATCCTTAGGGATCATCAGTTGTATGCAAAGCTCAGCAAGTGTGAGTTCTGGCTGAGCAGTGGTGTGTTCTTGGGTCATGTTATATCTAGCAGCGGGATATCTGTGGATCCCAGGAAGATTGAAGCTGTAATGGAGTGGGCAGCACCCACTTCTGTGCCCGAGATACGGAGTTTCCTTGGCTTAGCAGGTTATTACCGACGTTTTGTCGAGGGATTTTCTAAGATCGCTAAGCCATTGACACAGCTGACTCAGAAAGGAGTCCCATTCTTTTGGTCCGAAGCTTGTGAGGAAAGCTTCCAAGAATTGAAGCGTCGTTTGACGACAGCGCCAGTGTTGGTGATCCCATCTGAGGATAAGAGGTTTGCCTTGTACACGGATGCATCATTGCAGGGTTTGGGCTGTGTATTGATGCAAGACAGGCAAGTGGTAGCCTATGCTTCGAGACAGTTGAAGCCTCATGAGACCAGATACCCAGTCCATGATCTGGAACTGGCGGCTATCATTTTCGCCTTGAAGATTTGGCGTCATTATCTTTATGGTACTACGTTTACCATCTTTACGGACCATAAGAGCCTAAAGTTTCTATTCACTCAGGCTGAACTGAATATGCGTCAAAGAAGATGGATGGATTTGCTCAAGGATTATGACTGTGAGATTGAGTACCATCCGGGTAAAGCAAATTTGATAGCAGACGCCTTAAGTAGGAAGGTGAAGAGTACCGCTGAAGACGCTATGTATTTATCAGCGATGATGACTTCTTATTGCCATCTGGGCTATGATTTTGATGTGGACACGTCGCCGGTGCGAGTGTCGACCTTATTGGCTGAGCCAGATGTATTTGAGGCTATCAGGAAAGCCCAGAGGTCGGATGATGAAGTTCAGAGATGGTTATCGATAGCACTTCGAGGTCAGCCAACAAAGTTTAGAGTGGCTGAAGATGATTCATTAAGACTGGGCAACCGATGGGTAGTCCCAGATACACCATAGTTACGTAAAGGAATATTGGAACGAGCTCACAGTAGTCGGTTCAGTATTCACCCAGGAGGAAGAAAGATGTACAAGGACCTGAGTGGTCAATTCTGGTGGAGGCGCATGAAGCGTGATGTGATCAGTTTTGTTAAGAGATGTTTGATCTGCTAGCAAGTAAAGGCAGAAAGGCAGAGGCCTGGTGGCGAGCTGAAGAGCTTGGAGGTACCTAAGTGGAAGTGGGAACATATATCTATGGACTTCGTAACCCACTTGCCAAGGTCGGCCTCTGGATTTGATGCGATCTGGGTGATCGTGGATAGGCTGACGAAAGTAGCTCATTTCATCCCTTACAGTATGACTTTCACGTATCTAAAGATGGCCCAATTGTATGTACGGGATGTAGTGAGGTTTCATGGGGTTCCAGTCTCGATCGTGTCTGACAGAGACCCAAGGTTTACTTCTCATTTCTGGGAGGGTCTCCAGACAGCTTTGGGCACCGAAGTGAGACTGAGTACAGCGTATCACCCTCAGACAGACGGCCAAACGGAGCGTACTATACAGACGCTCGAAGATATGCTGAGGGCATGTGTTTTGGAGTTTGATACTCCGTGGCAAGAGTCTATACCACTGGTTGAGTTCTCCTATAATAACAGCTATCAGGCGAGCATTCAAATGGCCCCTTTTGAAGCTCTTTATGGACGACGATGTAGGTCACCACTATATTGGGAGGACTTGACGAGTAGAACGGTCGGAGGACCGGATATGATTAAGGACATGGAGGAAAAGATTAAGATAATACGCTCAAAGATGAAGGCGGCTCAAGATAGGCAAGCAGCCTATGCCAATAAGCGGTGACGGCCGCTAGAATTCCAAGTAGAAGACAAGGTTTTCTTGAAAATCTCACCCTTCAAGGGCGTGGTCCGTTTTGGTATGCGGGGAAAGTTATCTCCGAGATATGTCGGACCGTATGAAGTATTGCAGAGTATTGGTACATTGGCTTACCGTCTGGCTCTACCGCCGTCTTTATCTGGAATTCATGATGTTTTCCATGTTTCTATGTTGAGAAAGTATGAGCCAGACCCGTCTCATGTTTTACAGCCTACTGAAGTGCAGTTAGACTCAGATGTATCCTACGTTGAACGGCCGGTCAGAATTCTGGATCGTGAGGATCGCAGACTACGAAGTAAAGTTATACCGATGGTCAAAGTTCAGTGGGAACGTCGGGGTGTCGAGGAGGCTACGTGGGAGACGGAACGGCGTATGATGCTACATTACCCGGAACTATTTTCTGGTATGATTTATGTTTAGTTTCTTTTGGGTAAGTGCATGCGATTTCGAGGACGAAATCTTATAAGTAGGGGAGTAATGTGATGCCCCGAAATTAATTAATGTATGCCCCGAAATTAATTAATGGTAACCTGGACATTAATTATGTTTATATGATGAATTATTACGATGATCAAGTTATGTGTGGAAATGATGTATTAACATGATTTAAGGATGTTGATTTTAATTATGAGGAAGGTATAGATTTATTGAAGTCGGTTGCATTTTTGTAAATGCTTTTAAAATATCATGTTAGCGTATCTTATACATCATGGTAAGTGTTGGGGTACAATTTAATTAAACCCACATAACCTCCCACTACCCCACCTTTTTAACTCACTTTCCCCTTTTACACTCAAATCCCCAAAATCTTTTTCCCAAACCCTTTCCCCTCATTTTCGAGTTTGGCACAAAGGTGGGAAGGGAATCCTTGCAAAAGCTTCACTCTTGTGATTCTTGGTAAGATTTAAGCCCTATGATGTGTATATGTCACTCCTTGAAGCTTTTGTAAAGTTTTATTTGAGTTTGTATTGATTTTGGAGGGTTTGAAATGGGTCTATATGGGTATGTGTTGTTTATGGTTGGGGAATGTTATTTGAAGTGTTTTTATGTTGGTTTTAGTGGGTTATGAGGTTATTGATGTTGTAAGGAAGTATGGATTTGTAAGGCATGAAGAGAAGCTCGAAAAATGTACATTAATGGTGAATTTTCGGGACTCAGCACTCGGCGATCGATCGTCCGTTCTTGGCGATCGATCGCGAGCCTCCAGTGCACGCCAGTAACGTTTGGCGATCGATTGCCACTTTTGGGCGATCGATCGGCGAGGCTGGCGATCGATCGCGCCAAAAGTGGCGATCGATCGCCAAGAAGGAAATTTTTGCCCCTCGTCCAGTGTAGTCTCGCGATCGATCGCGCCTGGCCAGCGATCGATCGCGAGATGTAAAAATGTGGATTTTTGATATTTTTGTGGAATTTTTGGATATTGGACTATATTTAGCTTCTAATATCAATTTGTATGGTTATGTAGAACCATCCCAGGTACCCACGACTTCAAGGAGATAAAGTCCTCCGACTCCTCCATTTTGGGAATTAAGGTATGTAAGAAACGTACGGGCACCGGACGGTAAACCATACTCCTACATTTAATGATGATGATTATGATGATGTTTATGATGATGATGTTTATGATGATGTTTATGATGATGATGTTTATGATGATTCTTACGATGATTATGTTTATGATGATGTTTATGATGAAGATGTTACGATGATGATGCTTATGATGATGTTTACGATGATGATGTTTACGATGATGATGTTTATGATGATGACGTTTATGATAAGTAAGTTATGATAAGGTCATACGAGGTATATGATTGGGTAAGACGCCCATGTGGTAAGATGCCACCCAATGTATGTGAGTGGGTAAGACGCCCACGTGGTAAGATGCCACATGATGTTATGATATGGCAAGATGCCATATGATGGGGTAAGATGCCCTGTGGTAAGATGCCATACGACGGTCATGTTATGGTAAGATGCCATATAATGGGGTAAGATGCCCTCATACATGAATAAGAATCAGGGATAACAAAAGAAGTTGAAGAACGACCAATAACATTTACTTAACTAAGATGCTATGCATTACTGTATGTCTTTTCTATCATGTTAAGTAAATATGTATGTGCTCACGATGTGTTATCCCTGTAGGTACACTTTTGGACCAAGGGCTTAGGGTCGGGTTGAGGAGGTGAGCTAAAAGGAGCAAGATGAATATAGGATGCAGGATTTTGATAGTCTCTACTCTAGGAGTAGTGTAAACCTATAACTTTAACATTCATTACTGGGAATGTAATTAATAGCTTTTGGAAATTTTATTTTGGCCTGTAATCTTCTTAGCTCAAGCTACAACCGGAACCCTTAAGAGGTTATAAATGTTTGTTCTGTCCTTTATATGTGTACTAATTGATGTTAAGGTAGGAAGACCCTACACATCAACTCTTGCTCCATTTCCCACTCGGAGATCAACCTCTCCTTTCGCCAACAACCTACTCCTTTTGAGATCCTGCACATTAACACAAATGTGAGAACCACGTCCAGTATCTAATACCCATGATGAAGAAATAGATAAATTGACTTCTATAACAAAAATACCTGAAGCGGAAGTCACACTTCCTTTTGTCTTCTTAAGATCTTCCAGATATAATTTGCAGTTCCTCTTCCAATGACCGGTCTCACCGCAATGGAAGCAGTTCCCTTCCTTAGTCACTCCTCCTTTGGCTTGAGTGAAGAAGCATGAGGCTTAGACTTAACAAAGACCTTTTTGTTCTTCTTGTAGCCTTTTGCTTTAGTCTTTCATTTGCTATTATTCACAATAAGAACATTAGTAGACTTAGACTTCTTTGAATTTGCTTCATATGTTCTCAACATACCAAGCAATTGCGGTAGCGTCTTTTCGATTTCAATCATATTGTAATTCAAGACAAATTGACTGTAGCTATCAGGCAACGATTGCAAGATCACGTCTGTGGCCAACTCTTGGTCCAATGGAAAACCCAGATTTTCAAGATTCTCAATGTACCCAATCATATTTAGTACATGAGTTCCAACAAGGCTTCCTTCTACCATTCTGCACTGGAATAACGCTCTAGAGACGTCATACCTCTCTTGTCTAGCTTGTTGTTGGTAGAGTTGCTTTAAGTGCTCGATCATATCGAACGCCTCCATTTCCTCATGTTGCTTCTGAAGCTCAGAGTTCATGGTGACAAGCATAAGGCAACCAACATCAAGCGCGTCATTCTGATGCTTCTTGTAAGCATCCTTATCGGTTATAGCAGCCGTTACGGGAGGTTCCTCAGCAGGTAAGGGTTCCTCTAGGACATATTAATTTTTCTCTTGTTTTAGGACAATCCTCAAATTCCTATACCAGTCTAGGAAATTAGTCCCATTCAGTTTGTCCTTCTCAAGGACCGATCGCAATGATAGTGTGCTAGTTACGTTGTTTGATGCCATGGATATCTAAAATATAAATATGCAAAATAAGTTTATGATTTTAATCATTTAATAAGGTCTTATATTAAATGATATTCCCACTATTTTGTTTAAAATATCAACCCTCGTAAACTTAGTGGGCCAAGATCCATTTTCACCTAATCCTGAGTTAGCTTTGGCTAATCACCGAAGACTCGGTTATTTAGGTAGACAACACTTTGTCAATTTCATCACATGTAATTCTTGGATGGTTGGAAGAACAACACTTTGTTCAAATTCATCTAATGAATTATTATCCAACCCCATGCCTCTAGGTTCCCAATCCTATTGAGATAACGCTAGTTAAGTCGAACCCAATTTTAAAATAACACGGATATCACTTTTATCCTTTCGCGCCTTACTAAGATTGTCACGGTGCTTTGCTTTGGCAAACCCACACATGTTCAATCGAAGTCTTGACGAGTATTTTTAATTGGAAGGCATCTTGATTTGACTTAATATTATAAGAGGGATTTATTGATCTCATTATTTTATTAATATTGAAAATATATCTGGTACATATATGAATATATACATATCTACATATATGTATATCAAGCATCAATATTAAATAAAACGATAAACATGCATCTCATACATCAACATAAAATAAACGTGACATGGTTATAGCCCCAACTAATGATTTTCTCAAGCCAATGAGAAAATACTAGAAGGTCAACCTAAGGTAACTTCTCCAAGCACCTCTTTGGCTCCCTTTTGTGAATGGCCTCCTCATCCCGGCACCTTGGTTCATCTTCATTGATCTCCATCAACAAAATTAAACTATACTATATAACAATTACATGATATAGAGAATTTCTCGAGTTACATTCGAGGGGAACGTAGGGGAGGGATAACATTTAGAAAAATAGAGAAGGCACGACTCGCAGGTCGTATTAAATTACAAACATTCACAAAATCCTATCTAATAGGTCATAGGGCTATAACCATGCACCATGCTCAAACAAACACATAAAACATGCTATAACAATTAATGAATTAAATTCTAAACATTTTAAAATTTAATTCCAATAAAACTGTAAAATAAATTTATGAAATTATCGTACGCTCGGGACATCACATGTCACGGATCCTCAGCCCAAACCCACGGCCAACCAACCATGCATGTGACTAGGGTTCGAAACCCTAGCCATCCACGAGCGGCGGCGGCTTGGACCCGATGGGGCTTAGGGTTCGAAACCCTAGCCCACATGTGGCGGCACCATGGAGCCGATAGGGCTTAGGGTTCGAAACCCTAGCCCACATGCGGCGGCAGCTTGGCCCTTGATCGAGTCAAGGGTCCGAGACCCTTGTTCCAACCGGCGGCCGTGAGCTTCCTTGTGAGCCAATGGCTCGGTTTTGATTACGAATTATCATATACTTCGATCCGTCAATTATATCACATAAAATTATTGCGATAATTCCCTCAAAATCCATTAATACATATCATATATGAATTAAACAGTTTTAAAGCATGCAAAAGATTCAAAACATGATTAAACAATTAATCACATAAATCCGATATGAGCTTTGTACATGGCTCTGATACCACTGTTAGGAATCCATCATACAATATGCAGCGGAATTTAAAATTGGATTCCTACCAAAGGACCTATACAAAGTGATCATATCGAGATTGATTAAGAATTGTACCCTTGTAGCGTGTTTGTAGCAGAATCCTCGTTTTAAGTCCACGAGTCACGAACAAAGATTTGCACCTTCGTCTCTACGGTATCCACACGATCAAATCGAAAGGGTGTTCAAGAACAAGTTGCTAGACTCGTTCTTAAACCAAAACAAGAATCACGGTTCAAACCGATCAACGGCGGCCGATCTTAAACACTATTCACGGCGGCGGTGGCCGTGAGGTTCAAGAACAAGGCGGCGGCCGAGAGCACTTGTGGAGCTATTAGGTTTGATGATGAATGATTAATCCCAATTAACCTTGTTATCAAATAATATATGTTAGATTTAATTAAAGGCTTTCTCAAAGCCTCATTGGCCCATACCCAATCTATTAATTAAATCCATACATCTAATACTTATAATTAAGACTCTTCTTAATTAATTAATTCATCCAATGAATTATACTCCCTTTATCGATTTAATCTTTTGTGTGACCCGATAGGATCTTGCAATGTTGGCAGTGACATAAAATCTAATTTTATGTCACAAGCAATGAGCGGTATCTAGCAACACATCAAGGCTACCCAAATTACAAGAATGTCATTGACTCGACATAACCTACGGAATGTGATAATATTAACCATGTAACTTAATCCCTTTGTCCAATGTGTTTAGATTGAACACGAGTCATGGAATAGTCATACTCATATATTCAATCTTTTATTTCTTGATCCCCAACTAGAACTAGAATAAACGAATAAGCTCGATATCACATATCGACTCATTCGAGCACGGCCATGCATTTTAGTCTTACTTGATCAAGGGCCCAAACACTTCTCCTGTTATATAGGAGGGACAAATCCTTTCTTGATCACTCAACATCCCTCTACATAATTCGTGGTGTATCCAATGATTGTCTTTATAGTTTACCCTATTACAGGCAACGTTTGACAATATCAAGATACATGACTCCTTATGTTGGGATCTCTGGTGATCTCAAGTCGTAAGGATTACATACATAATTATCACTATGAGAATTGCTTATGACGTTCATATAACTATCCATGTAGCATTCTCATGGTGGGTCTGTCCAGTACATCGTTCTCTAACATGCACCCATGTGTTGATTTGATATCTCATATCTATGAACAATTCATCAATCAAAACATTCTAGTCTCAATGCATTATCATTATCCCGATTCATGATAATACTTGACTAGGGACAATCTCTAAGAACAATACAATATTATTCTAAGGACATTAACTTATATATTAATTCATATTACACAGATACATGAATAATATATAATAATGAATTGCCATTAACAAAATCATAATACAGTGTATGTCATAAACAATCATCTAATGAGTTGTCTTAGGGCATATCCCAACAGCTATGTTGCGAATATATTAATTGAATCTATCACGTCGTTCAGCTTGATGAATTTGATTTGATTATTCGTGTCAAACATATTGATTGCATTTTGGATCATAAGGATATATCCCTGTTCCATTATATTCAAAATATCTTGTAGTGTATTCTGATCCTTATGCTGTTTTCAGCGTTGATCTATATCTATGTTTGAGATTTTGATTTTGAGGACGGAATCTATTTAAGTGGGGGAGAAATATAAGGCCCCGGGATTTGATTAATGATTAATTAAATATAATTTATGAATTAATTAATAATAAATTTGGAATTAATTTGAGGTTTACGACGTCGCGGAGTGCCTCAGATTTCTCCAGAAAACAGCGAGTCCGCACAAGCTAGGGTTCTTCGAGTTTTGGCTCGATTCAGTCGTTTCAACCATGGATTGGTTGCGGTCCATGCACGGAAGCTCTTTCCCTCACCTTGGACGACCCCCCTGCATCGGTCACCGCTCCTTCCACCGCCGTGGATCGCCGAAAATTACACCTGCAGCTTGCGGTTATTGTTCACACGAAATGGGGTAAATTTGATTTTGATTTCCAGCCTTTAGTTCGAATTTAGCCTTCATTTGAACTCTAATTGTTGGATAAAAATATGATTTGAGTTTGGTTTGATGTTGGAGTACATTTATGTGCAAAAATCTGCTGATTAATTGTTGTAAAGATCTTGCATGTTTGGAGCGAAATTTGTTACTGCTGAAAATTGTCGAAACACTAGATTGGTATATCGTCCCCTACTATGTGTGCATGCGTGAGCTTACAGTTTTGGTTTCAGTCCGTCGAAAGAAGGATAAGAGCTAAATAGATCTAATACTTATGAGACCAAAATGGTTGAAGAATGATTATGTGTTGCTACATGCTACTGTAATCTTAAGTATACGACGTTAGGATATAAATAGCCTAAACAATATAAATAGCTTAATAGGAAATCATTAGTTGTAGTCAAGTGCTCACAGTCAATTAACAAGAAAGAAATGAGTTACAAGGGTATTACTGATAGTTAAGCATTTTAATAATGATGCACTTCAATGATAAAGTTATGTCTCTTGAACAATAAGGAAAATATGATAAATTAATGATTATACTTTGAGCTTAATCACTTAAATGTGAGGAACAAGTTGAAATATATTGTTGAAGCCAATTATTAAGACTCGAGTGCTTTGATAACGAGACAAATGGAATAAAATAAACAAATCTGATGTAGTATGAGTATAATTACTTTCTTTTAACAAATTAAATGACATAGTATGATTGAATGAATATTTGGAGGTGTAGATTTTATTAGATTCCAATACCAAAATGTCATTGAAGTGATCGAACTTACGTGATACATGAATGTGCTGAACTTACGTGAATTATGTTAAATTACTTTGCTATGTGATTTTAATTGAATTATGAGCATTCATAGCATCTTAATTTGCATATTGATGTATGAAAATAAATGTTTTGTTAACACACATCATTTGATAAATATACATCGATACATGACATACACGTTGGACATTTCATATTGATCTTACCAATCCTTTGATATCATTTGATTATGATTGAGATCTATAGAGTCATGGGGACGCTGGGCACAGCGATGACAGACAGTGTAGGTAGCAACTGTAGTCATGGCGATGGGGGAGTTATGTCGCACGATGCCTCTACCCTATGCTCGAGCTTGATATTGATTGATGACACCTTTCTTTGGACTCTGATATTTGGTATCTTGACATTCGATTCATTGTACATTTCATGCATTGCATTACATTGCACTGCATTATAGCATATATCACATTTTATAGATACATGTTGTAATTACTTGATAAGTCCATATTGGGCTTTGGCTTACCACCAAGGGCTGTTGTTGTCTTTGTGTGTGGACAATGGCAGGTATTATAGGTAATCAGGATCCCAAAGAGGGAATGCTCGATGGAAGCATCCCGAGTTTGTTTCTTTTGTCTATCTCAGTCGTAGGATAGTAAAATTATACCAGGGCGTGCCCTGGATCGTAAAACTATGTAAATTAAGTTTGTTTCCGTTCAGTCTTGAATATTTGTAGATATTCGGTGTTTAATTACTACTGATGGTATTATGTAAATATTTTGATTATGAAATGTGTGCTGGAGAATTATTGTGCATACTATGGTATGATGTAAATATTTTTAGTATGGATTATGTTATGGATGTCTATTGTGCATGATAAGATATTATGTATTTACTTTCTACACTGGGGATATTATTATTGTTTTTTACATTTTTTTTGGTATGTCCATCGTGCGGGGAGGTCATGCAATTTTTTGGACCACGTATTGGTAAAATTTTAAATAATCTTCCGTTGATTACAAATACATAATTATTGTGTGATAATTAAACACTTGATTAGGAATGTTTCCTAACAAGATGTCTGGTCTAGCAGCAGGTGAAAGCGGAGAGGCAGAGACCAGGAGGTGAATTGAAGAGTTTGGAAGTGCCTAAATGGAAGTGGGAACATATATCTATGGATTTTGTAACCCATTTGCCAAGGACTGCTTTGGGATTTGATGTCATTTGGGTAATAGTGGATAGATTGACTATAGTATCCCACTTTATTACAGTATGACTTTCACGTACTTGAGGATGGCGCAGCTGTACGCTCGTGATGTAGTGAGATTGCACAGGATCCCGATTTCCATTGTATCTGATTGAGATGCGAGATTTACTTCTCACTTCTGGGAATGTCTACAGTCAGCTTTGGGGACTGGAGTAAGGTTGAGTACAACATACCACCCCTAGACAGATGGTCAAACTGAGCATACTATACAAACGCTCGAAGATATATTGCGAGCTTTTGTGTTGGGGTTTGACACTACGTGGCAGGATTTAGTAGCCTTGGTGGAGTTTTCGTACAATAATAGCTATCGGGCGAGCATTCAGATGGCTCTATTTGAAGCTTTATATGGTAGACGTTGTAGATATCCAGTGTGCTGGGATGACGTAGATCGTAAATCAGTCGGAGGGCCGGAGTTGATCCGGGAAATGGAGGAGAAAGTGAAAGTGATAGACTGAGAATGAAAGCACCCAAGATAGATAGGCAATTATGCTAATAAACAGCGACAACCGTTAGAATTTCAGTTAGGTGACAAAGTCTTTTTGAAAATCTCACCTTTCAGGGGTGTTGTACGTTTTGGGATGCGAGGAAAATTGTCACCAAGATATATCGGCCCTTATGAGATCTTGCAGCGTGATGGAATTTTGGCTTACCGTTTGGCCTTACCACCGTCGTTATCTGACATCCATGATTTGTTTCACGTGTCGCTGTTGAGGAAGTACAAACCGGACCGTCTCATATTTTGCAGCCTTCAGAAGTGCTGTTAGACTCTGACGTGTCATATGTAGAACGACCAGTTAGAATTCTGGATCGAGCAGATCGCAGACTTCGGAATAAAGTCATACCAAAGGTTAAAGTTTAATGGGATCGTAGGAGTGTCGAGGAGGCCACGTGGGAGACGGAGCGACAAATGATGCAGCACTATTCGGAACTATTTTTTGATATGCGAATTTAAGTTTCGAATTGACATTGGTAAGCCTATGCAATTTCGAGGTCGATTTTTTTTTTGTAGGGGAGAAATGTGATACTCAATAGATGATTGTGTATAATATGACTTGTTAATGGTAATTATGAGATAATTACAGGATTGTGTTTAAACTTGGCTTTGAAAGGAAGCGGGTATACGATGGGCATGGAATTATTATTTGTGACAAGATTTCATGGAATGAGTCTAATTGAGCTGATAATGTTGAGTAGCCTTGTTGAAGCATGATTAGATGATTAAAATGACATGGATGACTATACTTGTTGGTGTTTAATTATGATTTTAAGGATTTGATCATGTAAGGTGAGTTAATAGATAAAGCACCACTTAAGCTTTTCCTCATTTTTCACGCCTAACCCTACATAAAATCCCTTAAATCTAGAAAGGAAGCTTGGGGATTCTTGCCTTGAATACTTGGATTTGGAAGCTTTTAAGTGTAATAAAGGAGTAAAGATTAGAGTTTTAGATATGTTTTGTTAAAATTGTTGAGTTTGATTTGGGGAAAACCTTGTTTATGAACTTGTTGGATTGATTTGTTAAGTCTTGAAGATTAGGTTGTTTTTGGTTGTATATTGAGGTTTTTGATGTGTTATGTTGAAGGATTTGGAGGCTTATTGTGTATTGTGTGTAGGAATGCTGAATATGGCTGTGTTTTGACTCCGCGATAGATCGGCGAGTCTCCTTGATCGATTGGTAAGATCTCCTCAATCGATTGCGGCAAGGCAGTGGGTTCTCGCGATCGATCGCGAGGTTCGGGTGGTAGCGCTTATTGTGTATGCCCAAATTAACCTCATTTAATCCTCAAGATTGATAACAAAAAATGTGGTAGTGTGAGTAGGGATCTATCCCACGAGTATGTGTGAATTCTTGTGTTAACGAAAATAAAAAACAAAACAATTAAAATAAAAGGATGGGATTGTGAATGTTAAATTATACTAACTAAAATTAAAACTGAAGATTAAACTAATGAAAGTTATTCTTGGTGATGTTGTCTTCGAAAAAATCGTCCCAAAGATCCATTTTGTCACAGTATTCTTTCACCGCCTCATCTTCCACATCACATGATTCATCTAGATATTCAACATAGGTCTCAGTTGGAAACGTAACTTTTGGAGTTGCAGGGCGTACAAGCTCCTTTTCTTCTATTGGCACATGTGTCTCCTCTTCTAGCTCGAGTGGTGTCAGTACAACCTTCTCCATAGTCTCCACTTCTTCATCACTCCATGATTTGAATGCAATCATGGTCTCCCTTTGATGCTCCACGTTCGGGAGAATATATAGTCTGATATTTGTGTTGCTATCCGATTGGCCGATCTTTTTAGTTGCTCCATTTGGTTACCCTTCTGAGTGCTAGCTCTGAATTCCTATTGAAATTGCAAAGTACTATAATTAAGTTTTGAAACAAGATCCTCTAAAGACTCGCCAGAGGTACAGTATTGAGGTTGTTGTGGCCATGGTGAATATTGTGATATGTATGGCGGTAGGTTGGATTGCATGTAGGGTGGAGGTGAGCTCATCCATTGATTGGCATATTGATCACTCCAACTTGAGTTGTAAGCATCTAAAACACGATTTCAGTTAGTTAATAATTGACTAACCCAGCATTTCAAACATTTATCCTCAAAACCTGAAAATCGATTGCCATATTCTAACATGCATAAACATCGATCGTTAATCCTTAAACATGCAAACACTGAAGATGCACATGCACCTATATAGCAGCAGATTTCAAACAATGCAGCATGATTTTCAACAAAAAGGTGCTCCAAACCATAACCAAATCATACCATAATCCATCCAATACTGTTAAACTAACATGCAATGCAATAACTAACATTAACACCTAAAGTGATGGCCAAAATTTTGAATTAAAAACTTAATGTGGAGTACCCTGCTCTTCACGCCAAAATCAAAAAAGCATTGGGCATTTTTCAACGATCCGCGGCGGTGGTAGGAGCGGAGACCGGTGGGGAAACATCGGCACTGGTGAGGGGAAGGGATTAGACATGCACAATCGAAACAATCTAAGGTCAAAACGAAGAAATCGAACGAAAACCACGGAACCCTAAAAATAATGTGCTCACCGTTTTCTGAGAGAATCTAACGGAATCCGCAACGGGAACTTCCATTTCTTGGTATGGAAACGTGCGCCGTTGAGTGAGGAAGGTGGTGGTGGGTCGACCTTGGCAAACGGTGGTCGGACGGCGGCGTGCGCACGGCTTTAGCAGCGAGTGGTAGAGGTGGCGCGGGAGAGATGCAGAGTGACGAAAATTTGTGTGTGTGCGTTTCACATTTTAGTGTGTGTCAGAAGCGTGTGTTTTAAACACCAAATGCCCTAGCTCGGTTATGTACATCAAAGTGTCACCGGTGCACTGATAAATTAAATTTACAGTTGATACTTGGGATTTATACCCACTACTATACCACAACATTTAATTTTTCATTTTAATAATTTATTGATAAAATATTATCGGAGTTTATTTGACCAAGTCAAAATATATCATGTTCCGTCAGTTGACATTCGTATTGTTAATTTCACTACTAATTAATTAATTCCAAATTCATTATTAATTAATTTCCAAATTATATTTAATTAACAGTAATCAATCTTGGTGCCTTACACTTCTCCCCCACGTAAACAGATTTCGTCCTCGAAATCACAAACATAGATCCAGATCATTGCAAACAACATATAGATCAGAATACAAGACATGATATATTGAATACTATGGAACATGTATATATCCTTACGATCCAAAATGCAAACAGGATGTTTGACAAGAATGATCAAGTCTACTCTTATCAGGCTGAAAGACATGATAGATTCAATTAATATATTCGCAACCTAGCAACATGAAGAAAAATATCGCGAGTGACCGCTAAAGCCAGTGACAATGCAAATCTATCGACAAGGTTTCCAATTTGATCTCAGATATTGCACAGTCAAAGTAACAAGGTGATAATTTGTCTCGTGAACATAAACGATTTGTGTCTTTAACGGAGAAATTTTCAGAAACGTAAGATCTCCGTACAGAAATTCTATGGGTCGTCTTCGTTTAGAAGCATAACTAGCTTGACGATCTTGGGCAGCCATCATCCGCTCTCTGAATAACTTAATCTTATCATTCGTTTCTCGTATTATATCAGGTCCATTCAATTGGTTTTTCACCGAGAGGCGATCTTCAACGTCTCTCCTAAAAGGTTTCAAAAGATGCCAAATCCTAAGCTCGTTTGGTAGGTATCAATATAGGAAAATTCGATTAACGGCAAAGCTCCATACCCTCCAAAGTTAAAATCAACAGAATCATATTCGTATAAGGATAAGTCCGCTTGTAAGAAAGACAAGTGCAGACTTCAAAAGCAAATCAATAATTTTCAAAACAGCATCAAACTCTCTTGGTGATCGAGGAATACGTGTCACTCCATCGGCATATATTCTCAATCCCATTGGGACTTTCAAATCCATGAAGTAACCTTCCGAGTTTATTCATTTGGTTTAAACATGTTGACAACCTCAACATTTAACAATGCATCAGTAACGTCTTATCTCATATATCGCCATCAGAACTGAGGTCTAAGAGTCATATACATCTTTCGTCTTCAGGGTGAATACTGTATTCATAGTTATGAACTCTTCGAATAATCTCAGAGGTCAAATCATAATTATCAGGAACAACTTATGAATCATTAAGTCGTAGAAACTATCAGTAGATATCTGAAAGCAAGATGGATGTTCTGGAGATACGAGTTCTTAATATTTCTGAGTTTGAACATCAATTCGTTGGGTTTTTCTGGTGGTTAGAATAAATTTCGACTCAACTTGAAATGCTGAAACAACGATAGAATTTTTGGTTTGAGTGAGCATCTCAATCAGAAGTATAGATATCAGCATGCACTTGGTGATACGAACATAAACTCGTGGACTTTATGACTGAGGACAGCCGTAGCGACATTCATTCGTCTAGAATGATATTGAGCTTCACCATCGTAATATTTCAAGAGCTTCACCATCGTAATTCATCAATCTTCATTGCCTTGTATTCAGAACGAATAGATATTTTAAGTTCTTGTGGTCCGAATAGAAACAAATTTTCACCCGTATAAATAATGACGTCAAAATTTTTTAAAACAAAACATTTGTTACCAGTTCAAAACTATATGTAGGGTCTCAAGAAAACAAATTTCAAACTCATCTGACCAAAAACATTTTCAACTTTTCTGTGTCAGTTGAGTAATAGGTTTAGCCATTTTTCAAAAACAGAACCTTTCGATAATCAACAGAAATGCTACGTCGAGAAATGACGTGGCCAAAGAGTATCACTTCGACCATCCAAAATTTCCATTTGGATAGCTTGGCATACCGAATCATTTCCTATAGGAAATAGAGATATCGATTACAGATATGTCATATTTGCTTTGGTGACATAAGGAATGACAACCATAGATTCGGTGGTTAGTCAAAGCACCAAAATTACGCTCGTCTGATCAGAGAAATATATAACTCGTTTGAGTTAATCGTCTAAGAGATGTGATATAATCATTTTCTTCGCTATCACTGGGAAAATTCAATAGGAGTATCCCGCTAAAATTACACGGTGGAAAGATTGTCATCCTGTGAAATCCACATTCAGGCTGGATGGATTGATCAAAATTATTTCACTTAAGGAATCTGAGATATCTGTTTCAGATATTCAACACATTCTAGTTTCATCTTGAAATAATTACAATTTCTATTAGAATTTGTCAAAAGATTCGACTCATCGAGTTCAAGAAAAGTTCAAGAATTAGAAGACTGGTATGACATAATCATATGTCGAGTACACAAGATAGAGTTAAACAGATCTTGGTTTTGGATTGATACCTGATACCATTCAGAGTGCAGATCTTTTAGTAGACGGACAGAATTGTCCTATAATAATGAATCGGGTAAATCCTTAACAGAAGACAATCATTTCAGTTGTCTAAATTCAATACCGAGTCAAAGTCTCTATATCGGTATGCGTACAAATCTCATTGGAAGTATCTTCAAAAAATTTACCAGTTTTAAACTTTTTCTCAAAACTTTACCACCAGTGTACGGAGTCTAAACTAAGTTAATACTCAAGTCCATTCAAATTATATTCTTTAATAGACCCAATATCACTTCAGTTAACCTGAGATTCCTAATAGTTCCGAGCACAAGTTCATGTTCAACACTACTGTCGTACGATCACCAGGTCTTGATCTGTACCACTTCTAGATTTTCAGAAAATTAGACTTTTCTTGAAAACCGATTATATGGTACATCTACTCCAAGTTTATATATAATCCTTTCATTAATGGTTTTAACATATATCGAATCATTTTTAGCATTTATTTAATTATTTTTGTGCATCGTTCAAGTCATGTTTCGGATGTACATCTGTACATTCTATTATTATGTATACTGATGAGTCACACCATTCGTGCTTCATCTATGTTATTAACACATAACAACTTAAAGGCTCAATCCTTTTCTCAGGATTAAAAGTTTGAATAACTTAAAAGGTAATTCATTACTCGTAATTTATTACTTCATCTCAGTCAAATTATGAAGTATCGTAACACAGAAGGAATTTCGACTTAGACATCCTGTCCTAAAATTCCACATATTCATATTAATCAATTAACATCAAACTACTTAATGAACATCATATTCTGTAGGTTCGATCATACTTCAAATTAGCCATCTCAGCATTAAATTTCATTTAAAATTTGAGATACATGGGAATTCATCATAAGGATAAAACTTCCCAAAAATTCTCGATCTGTATCTCATATCTTTTGTATTTTCTCAACATCTCATGATGTTTCTTGGTTACATGATCAAATCTATATTCCAGTTCATCAAATCCAGCATCTAACTATATTTTCATACAACATATTCGTTAGCTCATTCTTTTTACTTTTTGTAAAACTGTCATATCTTTAACTCATTTGTTATAGTCGTATCTCATTCTTTTCCAGCATTGTAATGCCGAAATCGAAATGGCTCTATGTGCTGGAGATATCTCAATCCCATTCAAGGACTCTCATTTCAATTATCTCAAAATTCAATAGATAATGTTATTCGCAACAGGTTCCAGAGCAACTTCATTTCTCAATGACCTCATACTCATTTAAAATTTCAGAAAAGAGTTTGAATGTCTCATTTGATATGCATATTCCTCATTCATTCAATCTAATGCAGTATTCGTTCAATAATAACAGGTCTTGTAGGTGCTGAGTGTAAACTCTTTCCCTACTAAGTTTTATCAAACATAAACAGTAATGTATCGATATCGTGGTCAATATCAATACGACAGGACTCAGCATACTCAAACATAAATCACATATTGACATCAACTATTTCACTCCAAATCATGTAAGAGCAAATTGATCAAATAAGTTTCAAACACATACGCACATGTTAATTCGTGCCTATTCAAAGTGTACACAAGACTCAAGACTAGAGCATTCCTAGTTTATACTCTGATACCAACTGTGAGGACCCGTTCCTAATCAAATGTTTAATTATCACACAATGATTATTTATTTGTAAACAAGGGAAGATATTTTTTTTTTAAATCTGCCAACAAGTGGCTCTAAAAATTTCAGCATGACCTCCACGCACGAGGGACATACCAGAAAAAATGAAAAGCACAAAATCATTTCCCAGTGCATACATAATACCATAGCATCCATCATAGGCATCCAGCACATAATACGTACTCAAAATATTTACATCATACCATAGTATGCATAATAAGTCTCAAGCACACATTTTATACTCAAAATATTTACATAATATCATCAGCAGTAAAGAAACAGCAAATATTCACCAATAATCAAGACTGGACGGAAATAAACTTAATTTACATAGTTATACTATCCAGGACACACCCTAGGTATACTTAACTATCCTACGACTTGGAAAAGACAAAAGAAAACAACCTCATGTAAGACTTCTAGCGCGCATTCCCTCTTTGGGATCCTGGTCACCTGGAATACCTGACATTGCTCACACACAAAGACAACAACAGCCCCCTAAGGGTGAGCCAAAGCCCAATATGAAATTATCAAGTAATTACAACATGTATCTATAAAATCTGATAGATGATTCAATGCATTGTAATGCAATGCATGTCAGGTACAAGGAATTGAATCTTAAGATACCAAACTATCGGAATCCAAGGAAATGTAACATCAATCAATATCAAGCTCGAGCAGAGGGTAACAACACACACACTTTGCGCTAGGAGAATCATCCTGTGATGTGCTCGTTATTCCTCGTGTCTAGGTCCGATAGCAACGCGCGTGGCTACAGTCGCTACCTACACTGCATGTCATCATCGTGCCCGTCGTCCCCGACACTCAGAGTAAATCAACTCAGTTCATCAAGGATATCAAAGAAATTGATAGATCAATATGATATGCCCATGAATCATCTATGCATAATATGACATATGCAACTCAATATGTCATGCAATCTCATGTGTATGTCATATATCGATGCATATTTATCAAAATTATGTGTGTTAACAAAACATTTATTTTCATACATCGATATGCCAATTATAAATGCTATGAATGCTCATAATTCAATTAAAATCACATAGCCAAGTAATTTCACGTAATTCACGTAAGTTCAGCAAATCATGTATCAAATAATACAGATACTTGTCGTATGTTACCGATCGCAACATACTTATTTCTTTCTTTTCTAAAGGATGAATGTCGTCCTTGTAGCTCATGGAGCTCCAGTGTGATGTTAATCTATCAAATTCATATAACGACATTTCATTACTTCTTTGTCACTAAAGTTATCTCAGCATACATATAATATATTCTTTAACTTGAAGCGGCTAATCAGATCTAAACTATGTAGGATAGAAGTATTATGATTCTCGTACTCATTCTTACTATTTCTTCAGTTCTAGAGTTATTAAGATGTCTAATCATCAGTAAAATCCAAATAATATATTTATTTCGTTGAACACAATTCACATGCTCTCAATTTATAATTTCAATTATATCCTTAAATATTATCCATCACTTGGGAACTAAACCCATAAGATCAAAATAAAACAGTAAACAGCCAGATTTCAAATTAAAAGAGGTAGAATTCTGCCAAGTACTAAAATTCACTCAACACTCAATCTCAAGTCCCAAAAACAATGATAGAAATGCAAATCCCCAACTATCGTGTAAATTTCAACCAATACTAGTTAGACATGCAGTAGCTTAAACAATCAAGATACCCAGCATAAACTCAACAGCTAAAATTCTCCCCCAAACAGCAGAAAACCAACGAACCAATCCAAAAATGACATTGAGTTACATGCAATTCTCCTATACAAGATTCATTAAGCTAGAACATAGTTTTCATGTGTTAAAATCAATGAAAAACATGCTTTACGAATTTACACCCTCAATCCCTAGATTGCTTCGTCCACCCCCCATCAACAGCTCCAAAAATCGAAACATAATGCTACTGAACAATTCATGAAATCCTCCTATACTTGATTAAATCAATCTAGAACACGATTTCAGTTAGTTAATAATTGACTAACCCAGCATTTCAAACATTTATCCTCAAAACCTAAAAATCGATTGCCATATTCTAACATGCATGAACATCGATCGTTAATCCTTAAACATGCAAACACTAAAGATGCACATGCACCTATATAGCAGCAGATTTCAAACAATGCAGCATGATTTTCGACAAAAAGGTGCTCCAAACCATAACCAAATCATACCATAATCCATCCAATACTGGTAAACTAACATGCAGTGCAATAACTAACATTAACACCTAAAGTGATGGCCAAAATTTGGAATTAAAAACTGAATGTGGAGTACCCTGCTCTTCACGCCAAAATCAGAAAGCATTTGGGCAATTTTCAGCGATCCGCTGCGGCGGTAGGAGCGGCGATTGGTGGGAAAACATCGGCACTGGTGAGGGGAAGGGATTAGACATGCACAATCGAAACATTCCAAGGTCAAAACAAAGAAATCGAACGAAAATCGCAGAACCCTAAAAATAATGAGCTCCCCGTTTTCTGAGAGAATCCAACGGAATCTGCAACGGGAACTTCCAATTCTTGGTATGGAAACGTGCGCCGTTGAGTGAGGAAGGTGGTGGTGGGTCGACCTTGGCGAACGGTGGTCGAACGGCGGCGTGCGCACGACTTTAGCAGCGAGTGGTAGAGGTGGTGCGGGAGAGATGCAGAGTGACGGGAATTTGTTGTGTGCTTTTCACATTTTAGTGTGTGTCTGAAGCGTGTGTTTTAAACACCAAGTATCCTAGCTCGGTTATGTACATCGAAGTGTCACTGGTGCACTGATAAATTAAATTTACAGTTGATACTTGGGATTTATACCCACTAGTATACCATAACATTTAATTTTTCATTTTAATAATTTATTTATAAAATATTACGGGGTTTATTTGACCAAGTCAAAATATAACATGTTCCGTCAGTTGACATTCGTATTGTCAATTTGACTTCTAATTAATTAATTCCAAATTAATTATTAATTAATTTCCAAATTATATTTAATTAACAGTAATCAAATTTTGGGGCCTTACATTGTGGGGGTTTCCTTTGGATCATCATCGTCGAAAAAATTGCCCCATAAATCCGTTTCATCACAATATTCTTTCTACGACCCTTCTTCCACATCACATTATTCTTCTAGATATTTTAAAATAGCGGGCAGTTGTAAACGTACCTTTTGGAGTTGTGATCGTACTTTTCCTTAACACAAAATTTATTATCAATTTAAAATCAATGTGCGAATATACCACAAGTGCCCAGTGTCAAGTTTTAGTATAGTAGTAAGAAGTAAGAGTGTCGAACCCACATGACTAACTGTAAGTCCCAAATAAGACGTTTTTAACTATATTCAACTTACAATAATGAATTTAATAACCAAGTCAATAAAAGTAAACGATAAAATTTCGCTAGAAAAATTCATCAAGACGTCCGCTCACCAATGCAATCCCTACAATTCTCGATTGAATATCCAAATATTTCTAAGGTAAAGAGTTCTCCGAAGTTATTTAATATACTCTCTCGAGCTATATTAAACCTAATATATCAAATGCAGTAAATCACTCTCGTGTACTTATTTAACAACTCACTATTGTATTAAAATCAGTGAAACTACTAGGTTTTGATTACTAGATATCTATAGCTATCACACAAGTATTTGACTTCATCTATCGGTTTCAGTCTGAAATCCACGGTATGAGTTATTAATTATGTATCATAAAATCATCTATCGATCTCAATTACGATACTAACATCATCCAAAGGTGATCAATCCCTCAAAAGCATTAAAATCATAAAACATACACAAAGAATTATAAGGATTCAATCAAATAAATAATCATCAAACCGTAGATTCAAAACAAAGGTTTGCATAGCCTCAATAAATAAATTCAGTTCATCATATTTAAATTGCAAAATCAAATATAAGATTGAATAATCCAAAATAATCAAAACTAAAATTCAAAAGACAAGAATAAACTTACAGTGTCGACTCCGGTTGTAGATCCTCGCTCTTTCTCTTGCTTCCTTCTTGATGGTCTCTTTAATCGCCTTGTTGGAGTTGTTCCAAAATCCCAGGATGGAGGTATGGTTGATGTTGGATGTTGGTGATGGTGGGAGATGAAAGTTGTAGGCTTTTTCCTAGGTTCAAAGTCTGGTTCCATCCTTTAATTTCGTGCAAAAGGTTGTATTTATAGTGGAGTGCATAAAAAGGAAGTGCCCTTGTTGGGATCAAACTCTAGAAGGAAATTTTTTTTTTGAAATTTGCATTTTGCAATCGATCGCTGCTTCCCTCGCGATCGATCGCGAGTTGCGATTTATTTTTTTTTCTTCAAATTTCTGCTTGCACTCAATCGATCTCTTCCTTCCTCGAGATTGATCGCCGAATGAAATTCTTCAAATTGAGTTTCTTGTACCTTTTTTGACATGTTTGGCTCGAGTAGTCCTTTTTCATCTTTTTATCTCATTTTCTTTGTTTCCTCATACTTCTACGTAAATTCCTGAAACTTGCAAGTTCATACCTAAACACGTTATATTGTTCCAGAAGCACACGACCTCCTAACTGAAATTCTATGGGTCGTCTTCGTTTAAAAAGCATAACTTGCTTGGCGATCCTGGGCAGCCATCATTCGCTAACTGAACAACTAAATCTTCCCATTCGTTTCTCGTATTATATCAGGTCTAGTCAACTCATTTTTCGCCGATCTTCTTTACGGGCTAGAGGTGATCTTCAACGTCTCTCCTAAAGGATTTCAATAGATGTCGAACCTAAGCTCGTTTGGTAGTTATTAATATAGGAACTTCGATTATCGGCAAGGCTTCATGCCCTCCAAAGTTAAAATCATTAACCACAGTATGTAGCATATCCTTGATAAATAACAAGGTCGTACTCGTATAAGAATAAGTCCGCCAGAAAGGAAATAAAAGTGCAGACTTAGGAAGTCGATAAATAATGTTCAAAACAGCCATCACAATCTCTGGGTGATTGAGGAATAGGGGTCACAAAATCCTTAGCCATATGTTTTCAATCCCTTTGGGACTTTCAATGCCATGAAGCAACCCTCTAAGTTTTATTCATTTGGTTTAAGCGGCTGACAATCTCCACATTTGAAAATATAATCAGAAATAGTCTGATCTCATACATCTCCATCAGAACTGAGGTCTCAGAGTCGTATGCATCTTTCGTCTTTAGGGTGAATACTATATTCACAGTTACGAACTCCTGGGAATAATTTCAGAGGACAAATCAAATTATCAGGAACAACTTAGAATCATTAAGTC